>OW240914.1:165371841-166095023 GCA_933207985.1 Pelobates cultripes | reverse complement strand
TACTTATAGTGGGGTGCAACAGAATCATGGTAGGTTTGACATGTTTATTAAGGCTCGTGGAACACTAATTACAATAAAATTGAAGTAGCTACAGTTCACATAGGATACTTTGTTAGAAGAATAAAAAACAGAGAGAGCTTAACTTGCAATACATTCCTTTTCCTGAACACTTAATTTGAAAGACTTTTGTTTTTTTGTTAGGATAGAGGTCAAAGGTTAGTTTAATTTCCAAACAGGGAACAGTTTTATGATGTGAAAATATTTTTAGAAGCTCACACGCTTAAAATTAAATGACAACTTAAAGCTTTATTTCATTTTCGCACATTTTCTTTTTAGACCTTTTGCAAACTATGTACTAATTACAACACAGCATACTGACAGAGTTAATAGGGCAAATATAGAAGCCAAAATAGGTCAAGGCATGTCATTAAAATTTGCATTTATTGTGTAACATAGAGCAGTGTGAAGTGTCTCCTTACTGAGAAAACTATTTTTCACTCACTGAATTATGAAATGTGTGCTGATTTACTTTTTCACAATTAATAATATGGTTTGATTCTCACTTGAGAACTTATTTTTTAACTAATAAAGAAATGTATAATATAGATGCCATTCATATACCCAATGTAAATATTTCTTATTGTGAGAGGAAAAAATGGCCAACAGTTTTTAAAGTTACAAATAGAGTAGTTAACTAAAATCGATTAGTTGTTCACAGTTATAAATGCTATAAATGTATTACGTTACATATAAGAAAATAACATGGCACCATTTTCCTCTTCCTGACTACTTAAGCCCACTTTTTTCCTCACCCCATCATCTTGGTTGGCTTTATGGACCTTCTTTTCCATTATAATGTATTACATTTATATTTCCTTTTCTTCCACTTAGACATTGCCTAAGCTTAGGTGACTTGTTCGTATGGCACTTTTCTTTATCTCATTGTCTTTCTTATTAGCTTAATGTAACATTACTGTGTGCAATCTGATGATCTTACTTTAATCCATCTCTTTGCACATTGTTGTTATACACTGTTCCCTATGCTTACCCTCCTTTGCAATTCCCAGCTTTCATTTCAAACTCAAGTCATCTCTACACACATATTCTAGATACAGGTGGATAATCAGACCTACTATTTTAAGCCTACTGGTCCCTAGTTAGCTTTTCTGGCATCTCCAGCCTAATTCGATATCGAGCACCTCACTATGCCTCTCTCTTGCTCTTTTAGGGTGTCACTTTTCAAAGCCAATCTGTCTTGAACTTTGCAACAGGCACCATGATGGCAACACACCTCCACATTGCATGGTGGCCACCCAATCCCTTGCCAAAACCAAAGAGTCTCTAAGTCACTCTGCATTAGCAGGACCTCACCAGTCACCACGTTAAGTAGTTTTTGCCACTTTGCTACTAGTTAGATGGTCATCTATTCCAGGAGTCTAGTTTAGACGAAACTATGAAAGGTCTTTATAGATCCACTAGACATCAACAGCTACTCTTTTTTTGCCATCTGAAGCTATAGCATAAATTAGTCACTGTAAGACTGGGCCTTATGATTGTAAACTGATAATATTAAGAAAGCATATTCTCACATCATAATTTTTCCCTCTTTATTCAGATCCAACACACTCAACAGTTTAGGCACACCACAACTGAATTTCTACAACTTTGATAAGTATATGTCTTAACAATATAATTATTGGGGCGGGGCCGGGCGGCCATGCTAGCAGGCTGCAAGTCACTATGGCTCCTGAGGAATACAGCAAATTTTCGGTGAAAACTCACCTTACCCTGCTTGCAACACCCTGGAAGTCCGTAGTAATGGTCCTGGAGTGTCCCGGTGCAGCTGGAGCACCCAATCTCGGGTGATTCAGGGTCCTGGTGAGATGCTCTGGGACGTGGGGACAGAGGCCTACCCGGGAGGGGAGCTAGGCGGACGGCCGCTGCCTCGCTTTCTGCCCCGGCTGATACTAAACTACAGCGTACTTGGAGACCCCCGGCCCCGTTCACCCCCCCCTATGGACCGGCGGGGGTTATCCCGGTCCCCACCAGGCCAGTTACCACCTATGCAGCCCAACTGAGCAGATCAACGCCTAAAGCAAACACTGCAATGCGGCCTCACCAAAATGGCCGACAGCTGCGCAGCACTTCCACTAGCTACCAAGGGTGAACCGTCTGTGGTGCGCTGCAGCATTGCCCGTGAACCTCACAATCTGAGCTGACATCATGGGGATTTCCACAATGCCCTCGACCTCCGCTGTGCACACTCCTGGATTATAATTGAAGACCGGCATAATCCACAGTGGTCTGTGTTTCTTTCACTTACCCACACTGCGGCTGCAATCCCTAGGAGCGGGCGTGGTGCCTGCCTTAACTGAGTGCGCCTCACCAACGCTTCCCAAATCGACGCCAGCGACCAGCACTGGAAGTTCATTTAGGGAAATCATCCCCAGACGCCGACTCCATTTTACTGCAGGCCGCACCTGGACAATGCCTATACCTGTTCAACAACCGGGCAGCCTGTTAATACCGGTGGGCAGACGCTGCGCCCCTTGGCGGGACTTAGGGAATCAGCGGGCCACTTGGGTGCACAGCGGGGACTTACCTTATATTTTGGCATAGGCTGCCTCTCTTATCCTCTGCATCGTCAGAGCCAGCGGCACTCTCAGTTTTAAACGATATGCAACATCTAAGGCACGCACCGTGTATTATACCAATGATAGCCCCAACAGTTTCCACTTGGGCTGCATTTACTGATAAGCATACATCCCCTCAGTTAATGTTCACGTAGTGTTTGTTTATTTTCATGCCTTCTGCTGACTGCTTAATATGTGACATCATGACTGGTGGTATCCTACCTGCATACCTATGTTGGCTAAGCTTATGACCTAAAAACTCAATAGAAATGTCAGTATGTTTACCTGTATTAGTATCTCATATGTCATAACTTATAACTGACAAATTAGATTAATGATCTATCCAAGTCTGTTTAAACGCTAACGAGTCGTTGCATCTGAATGTTAGACCTCTTAATTATCGTTACCCTTCCTATTTAAAAATGTATGCATACCCTACATGCCACAATACTGTTATAAAATTATTTTGGAAATCGAGCCTGCTGACGCTGTTGTGGCGATACAGGCACTGTTGTACCTATCTGCATACCAAAAATAAAGAATTAAAAAAAAAAAAAAAACAATATAATTATTGGCTTTGCTCTGCCGCTCAAAAGGTGGAAGCCTGGAATTGTAGATGGGGTTTTCTGACCCACATCATGGCTCTCTAACAGGATTTCTCACCATATTTTGTGGGTCTGCAGACCAGACCCTCCTCTCCCTCTGTTTGTCTTTTTACACTCAGTGTACTCTCTTTATTCAGGCCTAACACACACATCAGCTTAGGCACACCACAACGGACTTTCTACAATACTGGTAAGTATACACTTTACCAAATATTGGGTAAATAAGAAAATATAAGAATAATAAATCATAAAATCAAAATACACTACAATAAAAAGGACCCAGGACATCCTCAATACTCATATACATCAGCCGTATCAATGTAGCACTGTACTGCAGGTGCTCTTTAGTAGATTCTTAAAAGTCTGCATGAAATAGACTCGAAAGGGCTGTAAAACAGGCAGTATGGCAGCCGCTTAGATTAAATACAGTCAATTAGCCCAGAATTCAGTAAAGTGCCGCAAGTTAGTGCATATATTGAAAATGATGTAGGATCTGCTATTTTAGCATACCATGCAGTGCAGGAGCCTAATAGGTAGCAGATAATGTTCTTACCACAGGGTTAGTCCATACATATAGTGAACCTCCCACAGTTAGTTGAGCAGCAGGCTGAAACAGACCGGCAGTTTAGGAGCGGAGTGTGAACGTTCAGGTTCGCTTAGTAAGCTGCATATCAGTTACATTAATCTGAGGTAATATGGACAGCAACAAGTAAAACAGGATAGATGTTCCAAGATAAATAGAGTAGCGGAGGCAGTAATATGAAGAACTAAGTCCAAGAGTTCAACAGGGTCACATAATGTTTCTATGTTTCTAAAATAGTGCCCACAGCAGGTCATCAACGAGTTTCATCTGTGCAAGTGGACTTTATCCTGACTGAATAATCGTGAACACTGTTCATCATAATCTTATAGCTGGGATATAGGCCGTAAGGGGACTAGATATCCCATTCATACGTGATTGTTATACACTAAATAGAGATGGTAAATGTTCTTAAAAGGGTCCTAAAAAAACACACCTTAATTGATGTTGATATTTAGAGCATCTTTCTTCATGCACAATCCAACTAGAATATATATTACATATGTCCAAATACATATTTATACTTAGACTTAACATCATAGCTGTAGAAATGACTAAATACAATGTATAACATATAAAGTATAATGTTAGTGGTGATCATCAACATAATGACAATAATAATAATAAAGACCTGTCTGTAATGACAGAAATAGCTAGAGTATTTAATCATTTGTAAAATTATTAGTTTATATTTATGTCAATGTTCTAACCATAGTTTTATATTTATATATCTTACACAGAATGGATTACTACGTCCATTAGTTAACTCTAGATACATAAATATATATACACTCATTATAATAATAATAATAATATAATTATATATTATAATATGTAATCTCATTAAGACCACCAGGGGCCAGAGTCCTGAGTATAAAAATCCAAGAAGACTCTGCTTTCAGTAGTTTCCTTAGTCTTAATGGTGTATCATAACTATCTGGGAACCATTCAAAGCCCATAAGTTACAGGGGGTTGGTATATAAATGATAGCATTGTCTAAAGTGAGCAGTTCTTAAATATGATCTATGTTTCAGAAATTTCTGTTTGAGTGGTCTGGCCAACATACTGTAGCCCTCAGGAGAAAATCAAGAAGTATACTACATAAGCAGTATTACAAGTAATCCTTTGGGCGACAGTATGCCATTTTAAAGTGGTATTGGATACACAAAAATCCACCCTATGTTTCATGAATTGTCAAGTAATACAACTGAAGGCTCCACAATGTAACATTCCGCATTTGGAAAATACTTTTCAATCACTAGATGTCATCTCTTTAAGTTTAGTGGGACCCAAGATATTGTTCAAATTAGAGGACTATTGATTGGTCATCTAGAAGATCCTCTCTAAGTATTGACCAATATTTGGAAAAAAAAATGGACCTTTACTATAAGATGACAAACTTGCTATTCTAATATCCTGCTATTCCTTGTCCTGCTTCAATTTTCTTGGGTCAATTGGAATTAATAGAAAACACAGTCGGTATATAAGTTATTAGAGGTGCTAATATTGCCACATCCTCTCGTTCTCTGATGTTTGAATTAGCCTATCCAGACTATGGTCCATATTGCCAAATAGTTGTATTTTATTAGTTGGGTTTATTACTGGCCTCAAAATAAGCTTTTCTGATAGGTTCTATGGAGTAATCCTTCTCCAGAAATTTCCTGGCTAGTATTAAGGCCTCCTAATCAAAGTCACAGGTATAAGTACAGTTATGTTTCAGACATAGGAATTGGCCATAGGGTTTAATATTCATCGATTGAGGATGGTGCGCATTATCATAATGTAAGTAGTCATTTACATGTACTGTTTACTGAAACGTACTGGTAACCCTTTCAAGTCTATTTCATGCAGACCTTTACGTATATACTAAGGAGCATCTTTAGCACCATGCCTTGATAAGGCTGATTTATATGAGTATTGAGAATATCATGGGTCCTTTTAATTATAGTGTATTTTGATTTTAAGATGTATTGCTTTTTTTTTTTTTTTTACCTTTTTTTTTTTTTTATAATATTGTTTTTTATACCTGAGAGATTTTTGCTGCTCTTTATCTCTTTCTGATTGGGGTGTTATTATTGTTTGTGTGGATATAATGGATATGGCCCTTAACAAATTCTTATTTCAAAATAAACCACTGCTGAATGTAATTAAAATGCTGCATAGTACTTGACGGTTAGGTGTACATTGCTGGAAGGGCTGAAAGATTTTGCAAGAAGAACCTGATATGGTAATGTTTGTTAGAGCCAGGGGGCACTCCCAACCTTCTGAACCCAAAGCTGTCTAACGGGGAGCATGCCAACATGAAGTATAACAAATGAACTAAAGGAGAAAGCAAGGCCTTATAAGGTTTGCAAGTTCAAAGCCAGCTATCATATTATGATTCCTCAATTCTTAATGTGTGAACTTTTCCCTCTGCTTTTTTTTAAGCCTATTTTCCTAAACTGCACCTCTTCCATGGTGCCAGCGGGATGAATGGCACTGTCAGTATCTTGTGTGCGCCTCAGGTCATATATCATATTAGAACAGTGACAGGGCGGTGTCTGTGTAGTCTGCTACTGCTCATATTTCCTATTCACAGTGTGAGAGTAGTTGTTAGTAGGCAAAATTTCTTCCAGATCAATAACAAGTTTCTCTCACACTGCAGTTGAAGCAGTTGGAACAAGGAGGGTTAAAGAGTGGCACAGTCTGAGCAAACATTTTCACCACCAACCGAATAGGATAAACTCACAATTCAGTCTATGTATTTGAAAATACATTATGTGAGAAGGGGGATAAGTCATGCAATAATAATAAAAAAATAAATAGAAAAGTTAATATTTAATTTTAAATGTAATTGTAAGAATGCCAATATAAAGAAAAACAACATTTGAGATCATTAAAAAGTATATAAAATAAAAGGAAACTAGTTCTAGCCCCTGACACTATTTTCTTAAAGGGACACTTCAGATGCTTAAAGCACTTTAGTGTGCTCTTTTTTGATTTTACCAAAAGTGCAGATTTCAATAAATTAACCTTGTTACACCCCTCTGGCTGTCAATCAGAAAATGTGTATTGTTACTTCATGGTTGTTTAGCACTGTGGAACTAAACTCAAGAGGCAGCAATTTCTCAGAGCATTGTAAAGTTTGTGATTAAATAGTCACAGAAAGACGGGATTGAGCTAAATGAAGAGGGCTTGTAAAGGCTGCAGACAAGAGATCTGCAGCACGTGCAAACTATTTTTAGAAAAACCCTATTAAAAAATGCATAATTATGCACATACATGTTTTCAATGTAGTACATCTACTAACTTGTCTCTTTTGGGGAGGGGGCAGTGGAGCGTCCCTTTAAAGAAAACTTGAAAGGAAAGATTAATCAGTAAGTCGTTTATAATCTGTATTCAGTTGTGGGCTTCTTAATAAAGCAACAATTCTGACAGATATCTTGCCCAGAAATACAGAAGGAGTAGGACACCTTCTGAGAATCATTCTAGTTCAAAACCTTAAAAGCGTTTAGTATGCACAAGTCTGTGCAGAGTATTCAGAAGAGGTGTTCAGTTTTGCAATTGGGATATGCAATCTGCTTTAACAAAAAGGGAAATCCATAGAGGTTGGATCCATTTCTGCAACTGGGAAAACTATTTCCCTTTAACAAAATTGATTAGAAGGTAGCTTGTCTTATACTATGTCAATAATATCTAATCAATTAGGACTGTAGCCATATGATAATAGGTTTAAGTCTAGTTGGGTATTTGATAGTTTAAAATGAGATGGGTCAAAATGTAACATCTCATAGACACAATAATTGTGCAGTTATAATGAAGTTTTACATTTAATGTACAATGCAGTAAGTGTGATAACACCTGCATTCATAATAAAATCTCATTTAATTCAACCACACATGATTATTTGTCAGAGTATGAAATTCGGGAATTTAACTAAATGTCAATTTCAAATTGTAATAGGTCAAAAATTATAAAAAATTGTTGCCTTAGGTACTTTTACCAATTGCGCTTTTTTGACCTTAAATTTGAAATTCACTTTTTTAACAATTCACATTTTAGTGAATACCCATGATAGAAATAAAGTTAACAAAAATCACTACAACAACTTTAACCCCTTAAGGACCAAACTTCTGAAATAAAAGGGAATCATGACATGTCACACATGTCATGTGTACTTAAGGGGTTAAAGAATCTGAACTACTCTGGTTAAGACATGTTTGTGTTAGTTTGACATGCTCAAAGAATCAGATCCCAGCTCAATTTGGTGACTGATACTTTTACTTAATGTCAGCAAAATATCAATAAGCATCCAGCTATCCATCAGTAAGTAGCATTATTATTGCATTTTTACACAAAGACTTCTGTTTTAAATGAAGTCAACGATGACACATTATCTCTCATATAATAATGTGCGTTATAATACATTGATGTGTAAATGATATGGAGAACAATGCATTTCAACAAGATGAAGAATATTTCTACTTTGAATGGAATCCATTAATGTATGAAAACAGTTTTATCAAAATGAAAAGCTCTTATTGTATGGCGTCAAGATACACATTCATGGTCTGCGCCATCATTGTCAATCAGATGATAATGAAAAAAGTATCACATTGCTAAGATAACTGTCAGTAGGACTACAGCAATTCATGTCCTGCTGGGCATGCATAGCACTTGCTGACCCTAGATTCCAGAATGGTCTTTAACAAAAGTTCATCTTAAGGTGTCAAGTCCTTTACTGATGCTTATAATTTAAAAGAAATTCTTGTCTTTACAAGTAATTGACTTGCATATTTTGTCATGTCAAACTTGTCTCTTAAAGTTATATATTCAATAAATCTATATACTAATATTTTTTATTGCAAGAAATATAAAGATAGATAGATAGATGGATAGATATAAATAAAACACACACAATGTAAAACACAATCTGTTTCCAAATTATTTTTTTATTTTTTTCCTTGGGATGTGGCTGTCTTTAGAATCTTTATTGACTGTGTCAAGTGATATACTAAGATAAAGTAGGCACTACTTTTTCTCAGTATATTTCCTCCACCTGACACTTCCAGACTCTGGGCGGAGCTAGAAAGTGTTGACTGCAGGGAATCAGCTTTATCTATGGAGCATCTCATGGGTTCCTCCATAGACCTCAATGCTGTGCTGTTGCACAGGAGCTGAAGAGATGGCGGTGCCCTAGAGGGACAAGTTTAGGTAAGTAGAACTCACCTTTATGTGCCTCCTCCAAGTCACTGGACCCCCTTCTGCAATGTCACTGTTGGGTGTCTATGCAAATTCTGCCCCAAAGTCCCCAGACTGTGACAGTGCCGCTTTAAACATCAACAATGTTCAGCCATTCTATAAATTATTTTGTGTTGTAAACAGGGTAACTCATTTCATTATTAGCAAGAACCATTCGATAACTCTTTCACAATTAGTTATTATTATTAATATTATTGGTATTTATATGGCTCCAACATATTGTATAGAGCTTTACAATATTACAAAAAGGGGAAATTTGATAAAATAAATTAGACATTTACAAAATGTTGCAGGAACAATAGGTTGATTAGGACCCTGCTCAAACAAGTTTAGGGTCTAGTCTTCCATTAATCCAATCTCAAAGAGGTTTCTTGACAATAAGATAGCTCGAAAATTATTGTCATAATTTATCATCATGTGATACAAACATTTTCCATTCTATGGTATTTTTTTGGTTGAGGGTGTCAATAATAATAATTCATATAGATGGAAAGAATAGCTCAAAATATAACAGAGGTACTCACATATGATTATGATAATATTCTTCCATTGTAGTGGCTTTCACTGGGGTAATTCCATCAAACATATTTTGGTCACATGTCTACAGCAGTGGTTTACTTACCTCATGGTCTTTGATGATATTGGGATCTAGAACTATTACAAATGTTGAATTTAGACCGATGTTGGTGTTGATAAGATGAACATATTTAGGTGTGAGGAGTACCCACAAGGAGTATCTTTATCAAACATTTTATTAGAAAAAATATGAAAATAGTGATTTGTAAGAGTAGTACTATTGATGATGATAAACTAGACCCGAACCGTACATCATCTTACTAAAGCTTTGGCTAGATTATTGCCCACCTAAACTGAACATAACATTGTGTGCTTTGACCCAGCCAGACTGACAGAATGTTATAGTCATCTGGTTAGCTACTTAGACCCAGATCTGCACTAGAGCAGTGCCCTGTTGTGGTTCTCTGACCGTTTTGAGAATAGTGCTTTCTTTAAAAAGACAACTACAATATTAAATGGTTCTGAGGCTCCTGTGATCACAAGTATCTTTCCTATTTGATTAAAGCTAAGCCTCTGTCCTCCTGACAAATGTATTCATTCTATTTATAGGAAAACTGTTCATTAGAATAGCTTGATTTTTTATCCTTTTCAGGGAACCACTACTGGAATTTCCCCTGGAAATTTACTTTACATTCAACGTATCTGCTTCTAGACTGATCACACACTATCTGGTGATGTGTTGTGTTAATTATTACCTGATGCTGAATTCAAAATACAAATTTAGAAAATTTCCCAAGAAATTTCATTATCACTTAGAACAAGTGAACTTATTCTGAGACAGAAATATGTAAATCACACAATAAATCACTCATCACAGATAAAATTATGTATACATCCATTATTGATTATTGGTACTGGGGATATTAAATTTCCATTTTAGGCAAAGTACCTGCAGCACCCAACAAACACAGAGATTAACGTTAAATTCATGGCTGAAGATTGTATTTGATTAGTAACATACTTCTCTATTAGGAGAAGTGAAGTATACCTTTCATGGTATGTTCATTTTATTATAATAATGATATAAAACTGATGCAAATTGATATTGAAACATCTCAGAATAAGGGAGCAGGCTGTTTAGGTGAAAATACATATCTAGCGGTTTTGCAGATGCAGGGTTGTTGATGCAATAATGTGTAAAAACTAATTTAAATAAAGTTTCTCATTGTGGACACAAGTAGGCAAGCTTTGGCTCTTACACTATCAGTTTTTACAAAATTATGCAAACCGCAACTGCATTCCTTTTCAGTGTGGGGAGAAAGAAAAATGCTCACATGGAATGGATTTGATGGTTGTCAAAGCAGGCCACATACAGATTCTTTCTGCAGGAAACCTGTCTGTGGATCTCACAAAACAGAACAGAGTAGTGGATGAAAAGAGTACCATAGCAGCAGTATTTTGAAAAATGATAAACAGACCTCTTCCAATTTTTTTCAGTGGCTGAACTGCATAGTGACATTCCACACGAAAAACCTCAACTGTTACTCATGATTCCTGTCAAAACCAGTTCAACCAAGAGTAACCCTGTGAGTTTCAAATTTTTTTTTTTTTTACATGAAAACATGATGGTTATTATATTTTAAGGTTTAATTAAGTATCACACTTTATTATTGCTCCATACTGTAATTTATAACCATGGTAACTAATGCTAATGAGTCTCAACTCACCTTCAGACAGGGAAGAAGCTGGTCACACAATCTTTATCTTTATTGCTGGCTCTCCAAAGAAGGGTGGAAGTATAATGGTATTTACAGAATGATTTCTTTATTTACAGCAAAATTACAGCAGCCTTGGCAAATACCAGAATTATGCTTATAATTTGAAGAGCCAAAAGAACAAGAGAGCTAATGGGTGCAACCAAAACAAAGCTGAAGGAATGTAAGGTAGCTTTCTCAAACATATTATCAAATATAAAAAAAAAGTTAATCAAACAATTTCATTATCACCACCAATTCTACACAGCCAAAAGAAATTGTTTATTAATAACCCTATGGTGTAAAGATATTCAATATGCATGCTTTATTTCAAGGATAAAAATTATCCATTATATTATTTTACCTTTTTTGTGATGAAGTAAGAAAACATTTTAACTGATAATAGGAAGTATACAAAGAGAGCACCCCATAGGCCAACATTGAGACCTTGTGTCTGGTCTCATTAAGTGCACCATTAACACAAGTAAAAGTGTTTTTTTTTTTAGCCATTTAGTGAATACCAAATGGTGGTGTAGTTCTTATCGTTTACTATTTAACACTTCCTAAATTGTACTTGAACAGCATAGGTACTAAGTGAATATCAATACAACAGATATCTTAGATTTGGTGCCATACCAATTTTGCACACTAAATGGTTGTAGCTGTGGCTGTATGGCCTGTTGCTAATGTCCAGTTTGGATATAAGCCCATCCAATCAGCTTTTCTTTCCATCCAATATGATTATGCAGAATTGTGGAGTATTCATTTTCATATGCCCCCACATATTTTATAGCTAACAATTTATATATGTTGCCCCTGCTAGCCACAAATAAAAACTATTTATTGATATTAAGCATATTTGTCCTGACCATGGCAGCATAAACAAATGGGTTAACATCTCACCTCAAAGGAGCTCTATAGGGTCAGGATCACAAACATGTATTCCTGACCCTGTAGTGTTAAAACCACTATCTAGCCCCTTTGGCCCCCTTTGCCTCCCTAAAGATAGTAAAATCTTACTTGTATTCAGGGCCGGACTGGGAAAAAAATTCGGCCCGGGCATTTTTTCACCACAGCGGCCCACTAAGAAGGGGGCGGGGCAGAGGAGGTGTGTTTTGTCATCACCAATGACAAACACGCCCCCTCTCAAAGTGAGCATGTTGGTTCAATGCTCTTCCAGGGCAGACCATGCGCAGAGCTCTGCTGAAGAGCTCCAGCATGAGAAAAAAGCCCTGTATTTGTTCTGCACAATGCAAGCAAATTTAATAACATGCTTGCACTGTGTTTCCTTGCAACTTGTCTCTGTTGTCTCTATAAATGGATAACAGGAAACAAAAATGCCAGGAAAGAGTATTGTGCATGTGTTTGGAGCCTGCTTGTGGTATTGCGTGTGTGTATTGCGTGTGTGTAGAGTGAGCTGATTGTGATGTGGTATTGTGTAATAAGGTTAGTCATGTTGTGTTTGTGGTGTAATGTGATGCATATGTGGCTAGGGGCTGTAGAGAATGTGTGTATAGGGGATATAGCAAGTGTGTGCATACAGGCTATAGTGTGTGTGTGTGTGTGTGTGTGTGTATAGGTAATGTAGTGTGTGTTTGCTTACAAGGAATCTAGTGTGTGTCTATATGTGTATGTATATATATATTTGGAAGTATTGTGTATGTGTGTGGTGCAGTGTGTTGGGGGGGTTCTGTATGTATGTGAGGGGTGCAGTATGTGTGTGTGATGGTGCAGTGTGTGATGTGTGTGCTGTGTGTGAGAGAGTGCTGTGTGAGAGAGTGCTGTGTGTGATGGGTGTGAGAGAGTGCTGTGTGTGAGAGAGTGCTGTGTGTGAGAGAGTGCTGTGTGCTGGGTGTGAGAGAGTGCTGTGTGTGCTGGGTGAGAGAGTGCTGGGTGTGATGGGTGTGAGAGAGTGCTGTGTGAGAAAGTGCTGTATGTGATGAGTGAGAGAGTGCTGTGTGAGAGAGTGCTGTGTGTGATGGATGAGAGAGTGCTGTGTGAGATGGGTGAGAGAGTGCTGTGTGAGATGGGTGAGAGAGTGTGCTGTGTGTGATGGGTGAGAGAGTTATGTGTGAGAGAGTGCTGTGTGTGATGGATGAGAGAGTGCTGTGTGAGAGAGTGCTGTGTGTGAGAGAGTGCTGTGTGAGAGAGTGCTGTGAGAGAGTGCTGTGTGTGATGGGTGTGAGAGAGGGCTGTGTGTGATGGGTGTGCGAGTGCTGTGTGAGAGAGTGCTGTGTGTGATGGGTGAGAGAGTGCTGTGTGAGAGAGTGCTGTGTGTGATGGTGTGAGAGACTGCTCTGTGTGCTGGGTGTGAGAGAGTGCTGTATAAATGCTAGAACGGATTGTGTGTGTGTAGGGGGGTAAATAAACAAATAAACTAAGCAGGCATTATGTCCCCCCCCCCCTTCTTACCTTTAGCCTGGGAGGGGGGGGACCGGCACACTGGTGACTGGGAGGCGGGGTGGCAGTGTTCCCTGGTGGTCCTCGTGGTGAGTGAACTCTAGCCCGCATAGCCTGTGGGGCTAGAGCTTACTCTCGCGAGATCCGGTCCTCTCTCCTGGCTGTCTCCCTCCCTCTCTCCCCGCCGGTGGCCGCATTATACAGCATGTGGGCCGGTGAGGGAGATCTTTGATCTCCCCACCGGCCCTTCATGAAAAACAGCAGGGCTGGTGCTCGGATAGTGCCGGCCCTGCATAGACCGGCAGGGGAGATCCTGGGACCTCCCCTGCCAGCCTCGGCCCATGGACATCGCGGCCCACCAGGCATTTGCCCGGTGTGCCCGATGGCCAGTCCGGGCCTGTTTGTATTCAAGTCTGAAGCTGCTGCCTCTGCCTGCAAACTTCTCTGACCTCTGACATCATCAGAAGTGGTGGCCTGATCCAATCACAGTGCTTCCCCATAGGATTGGCTGAGACTGACAAGGAGGCAGATCAGGGGCAGAGCCAGCACAATTCAAACACAGCCCTGGCCAATCAGCATCTGCTCATAGAGATGAATTGAATCAATGCATCTCTATGAGGAAAGTTCAGTGTCTGCATGCAGAGGGTGGAGACACTGAATGTTTGGATGCGTTTTAGGCAGCCATGACCCAGGAAGAATCTCTAACAGCTATCTGAAGAGTGGTCAGTGGAGTTATCACTAGGCTGTAATGTAAACACTGCATTTTCTCTGAAAAGCAAAAAGCCTAAAGGAAATGATTCTACTCACCAGAACAAATTCAATTAGCTGTTGTTGTTCTGGTGACTATAAACCTTTTATTTATATGTTAGTGTGCCTTTAAAACACATTAATTATCCACATATCCTGTCTTAATGTTCTGTGAAAGTTAAATAAATTGGAAGACACTCAGGGAATGAGCGAAACCATTGTTACACACTACTGTGGAAAGAAGAAATGTAACCATTATTTCAATATTTCCTTCTATATACATGTTTCATCTTGACCTTTAACTAGAAGAAATCAATTTGTCTTTAGACAAGCCCTTTCATGCTACCACAAAGAAAGTGCATTGTTCCAGGAGAAACTATTGCTTCCACAAGCTGGCGGCTGTATACAATAACTTTCCAGAAGAAATTTTAGAGGATAACATGGGAATTTAACAATGATTAGTTTAGACATTAGGATAGTCTGAGAAGAAGGTATTGTGCTTGTAGTTCTGTTAAGAACTATGTTAGAAGTAATGAAGTTAGAGGAGATGGAAAAGTTAATTTCTGAGGGTGTAGGTGCTTGCATGCAACATGTATGATACAACACCTGGCTAAGTGCTCTACGAGTTACATTCCAGAGTTATTTTAAGACAGGTGTTGCCTCATCATTCCCTCTAGAACAGGGCTGTCCAACCTGCGGCCCCCCAGATGTTGCTGAACTACAACTCTGATGATTCCCTGGCTATCTGTTTCATTGAAAGTATCATTATTGCATTGTTCTATTTTATTTTTTTTAACTTGACATTTCAATTTAATTTAAAACACTGGAAACAGTTGAATATTACTCAACTTTCAGAGATGACAATCAGACCCCTGTACTAAAAAAACATTTTTATTCTGAACATGTATATACTATATTGAGTCCTGTGTGTGTGATTGATGCACTGTACTGTAATGTGTGTGGTCTTTCAGGAATTTTAAAGGAGCTTATTAGTGAATTTTGTATTTTATTTTACTTTTTAGTTGATATACTCCAAAAGAAAATGTATTAATTTTTCTGTGTGGATTTTTTTGGGAGGGTATATGACAAAAAAGACCTTTCAAATCATCAGTTTTATAAAAAAAAAAAGAAAATGACAGACTTCAGCACAAAGCAGTTCAACAAACTGCTGTCAGCTGTCTTATATGATAACTAAATATACTGCCCTCTGGCTTATGTTATTGCACATTATGACCCAACAGACCTATTTCTCCTGACAAATGGTCTTGTCCCATATGAGTCTCCTGACCAAGTGGTCTCTGTTTTTAATTCAAATCCATGTGGCCTTGTGTGCCTTTCACTCTCTTGCCCTTTTTTTCTGTCCATTCTCACCCAGATATTCTCTTTAAGACCTTTCCTGAACATCTATTTCCCGATACTTTATAGTCTCTCCTACAGACCTCATACGGGTCGAGAGCAGATTGTGCAGTACCATACCATTTCCCAACCTAAGGTTTTGACTGTGATCATCCTGGCAGCTTTGCTTCATTACATAAATAAAGCCAACAAATTATTCTATGCTTTTCTCAGGTTTTCAAGAAAGTGCAACCTTGCAATTCCTCTCTCTATATATTTTTTTTCTTTTATTGTTCATATTAACCTTTTAGGTGTATATTTCTTATTTGCTTTGAAAGTCTTGTATAAAGATTAAGGAAGAAAACTAAAATGGAGTCAAAAACTATTTGAGCAACTTTGATAATAAATGTATCCTTCTATGGATATTTCCATTACCCAGGTCATATGGCACGTCATTTTGCATCATGCCAGTATCTTCTCACACACAGTAAGACCCAAGTTTCTACTTACATTGCTAGCACATGAAGGAATATTTTGATAGCTTCACCCCTTTGTTAAGCAGACCTATAGGAGATACCTTATTTATCCAAAAAGACATTTTTATTATGGGTCCATGGATGGGACGTGTGCTACACAAATCTAGTACCACAACATTTTTGGAACCAATGGAGATGACAAGGTTTTCTTAGTTATGAAAACTGCAACTTTCATCTCTTTTCAAGAAATGTTTATTTAACAACAGAGTACATGCCAAAAAGAATAATTTACAGCAGCAAGTCTTATTACATTTCCTCTCCAGTTTGTAATTCTCCCATAAAATGTATTGATAAATATAGTTATTAAGCATACTTTCATTCTTCGGCTTGTAGATAGAAATACAGCGTGTGCACAAAAACAGCAACATCATCACTGCTATGCCACAGTTTACGGTTGACATTTGGGCTTCTTAAGGGAAAAATATACTGTACTTGAGCACATTGAAATAGAGTACCTATAATTATCAGTACATTACATTATACCTCCTTACTATTTAAAAATATTTACATCTCATTTGGCTAATGTTTAGGTAGCAAAACCAAACTATTAAACACATACCATTGATATCACTAAATACTGCATAAAACTGGATCATAAACTGTTCATTCACATGCAAAGCATTTCTCTCATGTCTTTTTTTTTCCCCATACAGTAGTTGCTCCAAGTAGGCCATGAACTGTACAATTACTGCTAGGCTAGATTTTGCACAATCTCTGCCAAATGTTTAGTCAATGGTGGTCAAGATACAAATTTCTAATAATTAATGGTTCATGATGAAGATGGTGGAAGACTGTATTGCCTAAAAGGATTCATACATTTTGAGAGGTGTGTGCTTTCTATATTAGACTGCTTAGTTCATATACAGCAATTTAGTTTTCGAACAACTATTGCACTTTATAGACAACTGTGCTACATACCATCGGTCGAGTGGGTTATTAAGGATTTTTGTGCCAGCGTAGAAATGCTACTATCATTGCAAAACAACATTGTGCTACGGAACCATTGGATAGAAGCGTTGTGGTAAGAAAATAGAAATATAGATAAAAATATTCTGAAACAAGTATATGTTTTGGATCCATAGAGATATTAAAATATAGAAATGATTAAATAATTTTTTGGTGCAGAATAATTGCAGGATAATAGAATAAACGAGAACCAACATTGCTAAATACTCTTTACAAACATATAACCATAGTATTTTTATTTAAAATATGCCAAGGGCATGTGATGGAAGTATATTTTATACTGTATCAGTCTTGGGAAAAAAATTGACTGTTGCAGCTACATATTGCTAAGCTACTAGCAAAAAGGTTGCAAGACATGTTTATTGTTATTATGTCATACTAAGCCGCTTCAGCATGGATTTTGATGAAAAGCAAAGTTGATCTATATTATCCCCCTTTACATATCTATCTATAGTTTAACAGAACAAAACAAATAAACTGTATTTCTAAAATAAAGCAATTAGCACTCTCTGTAAAGGGACACTCTAGACACTATAACAATTTTTTCTGAAGTAGTTCCTCCTAGAGTAGTTCCTAGAGTCCCCTGACGCTATCCATCCATTCATTTTGAAACCATTGTAAGTGGTTTAACACTGAATGAGGATCCATAATTTCCTACAGCCCAGTCCCCACTGGAGATATGTCTAAGACAGGTATGTAACTATCCCTTAGTCATACCAATTCAAGTCAGCAATGGGCGACTATAATAGGGAGAGTGAGCAGCCGATACATAGTTTACCACCACCACTCATTGCTTCTCTGCATAATGCTTTCTCAGGGTGAAATGAGCAGCAATCACAAAGAAACCAATAACATTTCTCTAGTTCAGTGCACCCAAAATATCATTTATTTTGCCTGGATAACCTCTGCAACCCTCCACATATTTCATATACAACATTATTTGATTTAGATCAACATTTAAAAAAAAAAAAAATCTAATAAGGATATTATTTTAAAAGTTACATTAACTCTATGCAGCCTATATGCTAAATCAATTTATGTCATAAGCAACTAAAAAATAATTTGGATAAGTATGCCATAAGATACATGTACATTCATTGTAAAACAATGGAGAAATTATTCTAAGGCACAAAAGAAAAATGATCAATGTAAATAGTAGTATAAAAGTATAGATAGATTTTCAGCATTCATTTAGCTTCCATAACAAAAAAAAAACCAAACAGTTAGCATTCATATACTACATAGACTCATGAAGGAGCGGATAATCAGAGGGGCCGGGCATTAAAAGGGTTTAACCCTTAGTAAGTACTTATGATGAGAACATGTAGTAGCAATTAATATATCCAAATTTACACAAGGTGCAAAAAGAGAAAAGTACTTGAGCCGATTACATGGATATTGTCCCTTTTCATAATGCACACATTATCCATAGCTATATGCCAAGCATGAAATCTCTTATCATTGAATATGTAAAAGACAAGCTCATTTATCACATTTCATATGAATGGATATAATTGGCGTAGCTTATTTTTATATAGGATATGTGGTTTAGGTAAACTGCAATATTCGTAAATTAAGAATACTTAATGTTTATGACATTGTGGGACTACATATATATTATTGATAAAGAAGAAAAAAACTAAAGACTTGAGCTTTACATTCTATGTATTCCTGCTAATAATAATAATAAATATATATATATATATATATATATATATATATATTATTTAAAAAAAAAAATAATAAAACAGTACGGTTCTAATAGAAACGGCAAGTTGTCCCATGCAAGTTGTCTGGAAAAAAAAATTCAACCAATTACTATGTTTTTTTTAAATCTTTGTCAAAATCATAGAAAGCATGTTAAATATTTGATCTAGAAGTTTCTGCTAACTGCACAATCCAGTTTAGTAAATTTTATATTTTCAAATCAGATTTATTTATTAAGAGTGAAAAGAAAGCTCTCATTAATTAGAACTATAAGGAATTGACTTTAATTATTTAGTCAATAAATATAGTCTTAGGGCTTTAAAGAACCACTATAGTGGCAGGAAAACATAGTTGTTTTCCTGGCACTATTGTGCCCTGAGGGTGCCCCCACCCTCAGGGTCCCCCTCCCGCCGGGCTGGATGGAAAGGAAGGGGCTAAACTTACCTCTTTCTCCAGCGCCGGGCGGGGAACTCTCCTCCTCCTCTCCTCCTCTTCTGCTGAAGGTGCATGCGCGGCAGGAGCTGCGCGCGCATTCAGCCAGTCCATAGGAAAGCATTCACAATGCTTTCCTATGGACGCTGGCTTCTTCTCACTGTGAAAATCACAGTGAGAAGCACGCAAGCGCCTCTAGCTGCTGTCAAGAGACAGCCACTAGAGGCTGGATTAACCCTAACAAACATAACAGTTTCTCTGAAACTGCTATGTTTATAAAAAAAAAGGGTTAACCCTAGAAGGACCTGGCACCCAGACCACTTCATTAAGCTGAAGTGGTCTGGTGCCTATAGTGGTGTTTTTCCTTCAGTATAGTGTTTTGGACTTTAATATTGAGAACACAGTTATCAACAGGTTGTCTCAAACTGAGCTAAGAAGCAAAGAAATCACATCAGATTGGCCTTTTTTGTTGTATAATAAAAGTGATAATTTTTAAAGAACAAGTATACTGTGAAAAGGTGACAAAATACATATTGCATATACTGCAAACTTCTTTAATTTGGGGAGGGATCCCACAACATACAATATTTTTACCTAGTTAATATTAATCATGTATGACTGTACATGAAAGAAATTTGCAGTATATGAAAGGTGTCTCGTGCTGCTTGTCTACAGTTTCCTATATTGAATTGTTGAGGGCTGCGGTACTTTATGGATTTGAGCACTGGACATCGAAGCTAAGTATACATTTATGGCTATTCCTCGTGTTCACTTGGCCTACATTAAATTAAATAATCCCTTTGTGTTTGCATTCTGGGAACTAAGTAATTTATGTAATGTACTTGAAAGTGAATAAGTAGTTTTCCTAAAAATATAAGACAATATAAAAATGATACTTTACTTATTTTATTATTTTTTTGTTTTGTCTTTAGTTTAAACAGATTATTTCCTAAGTTTTTTTTCCCATTAGCACACAGAGGTAGGATTGATTTCAGGGATATTACCAGGCCTATTAGTATGATCACATTTTCCAAAATGCATGGCTTAGGGATGCTGATCTGTGGAGCATATTTGACAGGTGTGATGTGCAATTTTGGGATTTATTAAAGCAGAAATACTAATTAGAGCTTTCAAACATCCTACTAAAACAAGCAGTCTAAGCCATGTTAAAAATAATAGCTTAATAAGTGGTATTAGAAAATGATAAAGTAAGCAAAACATGAACAAAAACTACTACAAATTCATGAACCTCGTACATATGAGTAAGAAAAAAGTAACACAAATCAAAGTGACGAAAAGATATATGACAAAATCATAGAAAACATTTTAAATATTTAATCTAGAAGTTTCTGCTAACTGCACAGCCCACTTTAGTAAATGTTATATTTTCAAATCAGATTCTATTTATTAAGAGGGAAAAGTGAACCCTCATTAATTGTTCAGTCATTTTGTACAGCTTGAATATAAATCTACATGCAATAAAATTAGTGCAGGCAAACTCAAACAAAAATAAGTATAATTATTGAGGCATAAGGGGTATTTGAAGATATATATTTATTTATTTTGCTTTTGAAATAGTCTAAAAAATATTTTTTTTCCCCTGCCTTAGTTTGTGAATAGTAAAAATTTAAATACCTAAATATGAGCTCAGTATTTTTTGCTGTGGAAAATTAGTACAACGTTTAAGATACATTGTGCAAATGTCAGTGTATAGGCGCTTTTGCAAGATTGTACATCTCATATTTAAGAACTTTTGCATATTGTCTCATTTTAAAATGAAACATATATTTGCATTGTGGATGTACAGAAAATTGTCAATGCTTAATTAACACTTTCCACCCACTTTTTTCATCAATCCGTTACCTTTTAGGGCAGATTTATAGATCACTTTCTGGCTATATTTGAGGACATTTTGACCATATACCATAAACCCTTAATAAATAAAACAGAGTCTAGAAATATGAGATTTAGGGTCTTAGAAAAAGATTTCAAAAATTGTGTGTGCGTGTGTGTTAACACCGTATAAGTGGTAAAAGGTTTCTTGTGCCTCAGATTGGGATATATAAATGGTTTGCCCATTACTCAATGGATCCAAAACATTTTCACTTTATTCAGAATATGTATAAACATAATAGAATTAAATATGTTTTTCAGTTAGGGAATGTTATACTTTATTACAGATGTTATTTCATGTTATCCCCATAGATAAATAACAAATTATACATTTTCACTGTGTATTCACTGTGTTACGTGGTGCAATAATTTTCAAACAGAAGAAAAATTAAACATAATAATTACAAAGAAAAATACCTTCAAAACAATGTCTATGCTATAGTTGTAAAAAAAAAAAAAAGAAACTATCATTAACTGCAAATTTACTATGATACATTTAAATTAGAGGTAACCAAATAAAAATTCAGATCATGCTGGAAGGAGACATCAGTAGTAGATCAGTAACTCCACTTGCTTATCGGATAGTGAACAATTTATTGGTGCAGTTAATGGACTGCATTTTGTATATTCCCATGAACAGTCCTAAACTTAAATGAAAAAAGAAAAAAAAAACACACGGAAGTTAGAAAGAAAATAAAAATCATGGATCCAATCTAAAGTTATGGTGTTGTCATCAGAAAAAGCATATACAACATTGTGTCTAGTTCCGGATGGTTAGAATTACTGACAAAAGGCCTTTCTCATTTCAATGGCTGGGTCTTAAATGAATAGTTTCTTCTTGGGAAGGGAAGGAAGTATGAAAAACAACAATCTAATGACAATTGCTTCAAAAATGGGAAAAATAACTTTAGTCACATTGTCTTTAAAATCTTAAATGTTGACTATGTAGTCTAAGTCTATTTGGAAAGTTACTAATGTATTTTATTTAGACTTGGCGGAAAATTGGGTGAGCTTTCCACTTTGTAAACATCCAAATAATGCCATGAAAAACTTCATGAATATTGCATTTTTCCAGTTAAATGTCTATACAAATCCTACTCGGATGAGGTTTGAAGAGGTAATGCAAATCAGACACTTCTTGGTGCCCTTTCAAATTCATGGGTCCTCCTGTTTCTGCCTTTCTTATTTTCCTGTAGGTGCTTCCATTTGTTGGGATTGGCTTGGGCATTAGTATTTTTTTGGCGACGTTGCTTGCGATCTCTCTTCCATACTTGCTCACAGAATTCATCCATTGTGTTGAGATTTGGGTGGTTAATTAACTGCATAAAATCTCTATACCAAATTTTCTGAGTTGGCGACATACTATTTGATGGTTCTTTGTGCTTATGGTTATCTCCATCATCATCTTTATGAAGAAGCTCATCTAGTTGTTCCGTATCAATGATTTCCAGAGTTACTTTAAGCAAGGTTTGTACAAAACCATGTTCTACCGCATTGCAATAATAGACTCCAGAATCTTTTTTCTTGAGGACACGAAGCAGAAGACCATGTTCTGTCTTTATGGAACGATCGTCCACTTTTATCTGTTTTACAGGATAAGAAAAAAAAAAAAATTAGCATATGATAAAATATACATGTTCATATAATGAGGATCTATATTTAATTCTAATAAGTGATATTGCATGAATTATGTAAAATACAATTAACATCCAGTTTTGCTTTAAATAATGAAATCTGGCTTGCTTTTCAGGCAATTATAGTTACAACTTTCCAATAATAAAATATAGTAAAATAAATTAATTTTCATTACCTACATTATTATTTCTAATTGCCAACATCTATATTACATAATATAATATTATAAAGCATGACGATAAAAGTTATATATATATATACACACACATACACACACACATTTTATGCATACACAGCAGCATGTCAGTTTTAACATTAAGTACAATTGTAACTTTATTTACCCAACTGAAAGAATAAGTAATTTAACAAGCTATTAACATTTTATATGTGCTTAACAGATAGCGTGTTATACATACCAATGCCATAAAAAAACTTGTATAAAGTCCCTGTTGTGTGATGAACACAATAATGGAAAGTGGCTTATTTAGGTTTCACAACCGAAGCTGTATTTTGCTAAGTTTTATATAGTATTTAAAGCAATGCAAAAGGTCCATACCACCCCAACAGACATCCATTAGCACAAACCAAAAACTAAGATAAATACAATGTTTAAGGGATGTTAGATTTAAACTGAACTGATATTTTCCATTAATTCTGGAAACTTGTTAAAACCTACAAACACTGCAAAATGCCAGTATGAAACCTATTGCTTTATGATTTGCACATAAAATTGAATGGCATTAAAGTGAAATCAATCTTACACAACATTCTATTTTGTCACATCACTGATTATGGCCTTCGTTTAACATTTTTGGGTAGGCTTTTTAAATTACTGAAATATGAGTAATATATATTAAAAAAATCAATATATATATATAAAATCTAAATATAATTTTTGTTTCAAAATATTAAATCATTTTAAAAGTTTATTAAAAATATTTAATAATAATCGTATGAAAAGCTTATCCAAAAATTTATTTTTAACCTATTATAATAGGCTAAAATGTAAAATATGTAGACGGCATGTGGAAGTCTGTATTTGAATATAAAAATGTAACGCTGTAAAGTAGCAGCTTTGTTATAAACGATTCCCAGAGTATGCATCCATACCCCATAATTGTGCATACATGATTTTAACATTTGAAGCATCAGATCTGTTATAACCCCCAGCAGCTGAACAGGCAAGCGAGGAGCTCCATAGATCTCCCTGTTCGGACTCTGCGCTGCTCTCATTGTAGGTCTGCACCTCCAACCTGGTGCAGATCACTGCAGACACTCCTTTGTTCAGACCTGCCATGTTTCAGACCTGCCTGACAACCCACTGGAGAACCAAAGCGTTCCACTAGATTACTAGAGCATCCACTTGACCATCAGGGAAAGAAAAATTCCCATCTATTTAAATTGCCCAAAATGTAAGCAAGAGGGAATAGCAATAAAAATACACAACAGTGTAAACAAGCTAAATAGAAATACAGAGCCTCCCCACACAGTCACCACTCAACTCAACATACTACAGAGTTATTGCACCCAGACCACTTCATTGGGATGAAGTTGCCTGTGTGCCTATAGTGTGCTTTTAAGTTAAGTTTTGTCTGACATTAAGGCATCCAAAAACCCTCCTGTTTTATCACTTCTGAGCATTTACAGTCCCCCTAGAAAATGTGATATCCGTTTTTCCAAAACAACACTGTTATTTTACCTGGCAACCTCGTGTCAATCAAATAATAAAGTAAAAGCCCTGATGCTTTTTAAGTGCAACAAGTCACAAAGACAATGCAGAAGCAAACTGTGTGAAATTAAAGTGTTAAACGTTTTAATTACCTCTTCCTTCTTCTCTTCATTCTGTTTCTGGAACTGCCAGAAGACCAGGGCACGCTGTGATTTAGGGCTGCATTCCAGGAATGTGCTACTGTTCTCAACTCCATAGATTATCTTTTCTTCCAGATTCTGTCTGTGTGGATCATCTGTAGGCAGGAAACACACCATGTTGGAACAACATTTTTATAGGAGGAATCTTTATCTCAATACTATATTCTTTCAATAAGCAACATACACTTCACAATTTTCAGTATTTCTATTATGGTAAAAAAACACTTACTATATATGTTCTATTAAAAATGTAAATAGTTTATGAAATCTAAGCACTTTTACAGATTCTGACTGTAGTTATCAAACATTCCATCCTCACATTGATCCCATTCACTCTCTGATACCCAGACTATATGTAGTATATTTTTAGCCACCTTGTATTCCTTCTATTGTCTTTACTACATGCTACTGGAGATTAAGTCTCCCTAGCCTGATTTTTCAAATTAATATTTGTTTAACTTGTTTTGGTTTCCCCCCATCCACGTAACTTAATGTTTGTAACATTCTTCAATACATAATTGTTCTATACATATCCAATGCACCCTATAATATTTTGGTTACCTCTGCAGTATTTTCACCTACACAAAATGTTTCTTATATGTCATATCATGCAAAGAACCTCCTTTAATTGCAGAACAATGGACAATCATTATGTTAGTTATATCCCTTTTACCCTCTGTACTTATATAGTTTGTGCAGGAATGGCAGTGTTTTCTTTGCAGGGTGTAAACGCCTCTAGTGGCTGTCACCCTGACTGCCACTTGAGGCCTTTCAGTTCACATCGAGCAAAACTTGGCTATTTCAATCAGACGTTCTACTCTTGATGCACATGCGCACTATCCTTCCAAATGCTTTCCTATGGGAAAGCATTGGATTGGCTGAGCCAATCAATATTGATGACTTCAGCCAAGGAGGAAGGCCAGCAGAATAGAGACCAATACAGCGAGAGCTGACAGGTAAGTAAATCTCACACATCAAGCCATCATACAACAAGAGGGACATTACTACAGACAAACTGAAACTATAGCATTAGAAATACACTAATGCTACAGTGTTCCTTTAAGGTAAAAGGTATACACAGATATGCATTCCATACACGCTCATGGGATACACAGACACACAAACACAGGTATATACAGTTATAGATGCACACTGTCAGACACACTTATGCTCCAATATTGCCAGGCACACACAATACTAAATAAACAGACACAAAATTACACTGACAGATACAAACACACTGCTACACATATACAAAAACCCTACTACACACTCTGCAACACAAACAAATTTCTAAACACACACATACATTATTACATACACATACACTACTAAACACAAAGTTTAACACACACCCAGCTACACACACACATACATTTCTATATATGCACACACCCTGCTACATATATACACATACACTGCTACACATATATAGTACTACACACTACTAACACATATAATGTATATTTTATTTAGCTACCTCCCTTTCAAGTTACTGTTACTGCTAGTGGGGAATCAGGTAGACAAAGGGCTGAGGGCTCTTGTTTCCTCTTCAAACTTCCCACTTAGCTTCTATGAGCCCTGGGAGTAATTCAAGTAGCATGGTTTCCTCTCATTGGGCAGCCACTTATTATGGTCCATTAAGGAGCCTGGTCTGCTGGAGTACCATAATGCTGTCTGCTCCATTTGAGACCCATTGACCATCTGGGTCCCTTAAAGTTGTACTGGCTGTTGTCCTATGAAGCTAGCCTTGCTGGTTGCAGTACTTTAAGTCTGTCAGAAGCCTTGAGAAACTGTAAGGAAGCTCTTAAGGTGACCTCATAGAGGCGTAGACCACAATGCTCCTTTAATGAAGTGAGGAGGCAGAGGGCTGAGCAAGTAGATGTTTTGATCTCCCCGTTGGCTATTAAAGGGTACACTTACACTCAGAATCAGAACTTCCAGGTACAGACAGGAACTGCCAGGCCTATGCCACCTTATGGGTAATCTAGCTCTGACTCCAGGAATCATAGCATACTCTTCCCAACTTTCATACAGTGCAACAGAATGCAATGTCTTATCACTAGGCCAACTGATTGCAATTTTGCCTGCAGGATATCAAATTCAGACAATAGACAACCAATGACTATGACAGAAAAAAAAATCAAAAGGAATAAGGCGCGCCCTATTCCTTTTGATTTTTTTTTCTGTCTTAGCTTTAGGGGATAGAAGGGTTACCCCTTTTAAGTGTGCTGCCTTTTTACTGTTTACATATTTATTGTGGCATTACTAGCGCTGATCCTACTTTGATTATTTTCAACCAATGACTATGAAACTGATGACTTCTCAACTCTGACCTAAAAGTAAGCCTGGGTGAAAGTGTAGTTTGGTTTTGCAATGAGGCCCAAAAAAGGCCAATCTGTGGAACTTGAAACCTTGTTACACTGTAGTCTGAAATCCTTGGCATTCGATCAACAAGGTTTATAAAACATGAAGGAACACAGACAATACTGAAGAGAGAAAAGTTATGCATATTTTATTCTTTCCAACTTAGACCTTGCTTACATTGTTTTATTTGGTTTTTTTTTTTTTGTTTCAACAATATTTTACATTTAAACTGGGAAGTATAGCTTACATTTCATTTAATCAAGTGTTGTGGTTTTCAGTTAAACCAAATTTGGGGCTGTATTCTAAAACCAGGCTTTGTATAAAGTACTACATTAGGATATTGTTGGCTACAGGTTTATGGGAACAATTTACAATCAGTGGCAGTGTTATTGAGGAAGCAATCTCCAATCAATTATTTCCATAATATATTTATATTCATTGAATAGGGAGAACAAACAATGCTGCTGAAATTGTTCTACTAATTATTTCCTTTCACAAAAAAACACAGTTTCCTGAGTATTAATCATGCTGTAAAAATCACTTTGCAATTATAGGCTATTATCCCCTTTGCATACAAGAAAATTGTGTTTATATACCAAATCTTCAAAACAAACCACACAATTTAGAAAATTAGTGTTTAAGGCAGTTGATTGACATAAAACAGGAGAATCCCATAGCACATGATAAAAACATAACAGCAGTGCAAAATCCTGACAATGTCTAATTAATAGGAAGGACCACCAGTATACGAGGTGACAAGGTCACAATTTAAACCTAACCTGTTAGAAGCTGTTAAAATGAACAAAGCTGGTAGCCAATCAGAGCCCTATTTCACGAGTATGCTCTCTGAGTAAAGGTGTTCTACATCATGCCACACAAGAAGAAAGCCCTTCTTTAGTGCTGGTTCACAACCAGTATACGTTTCATTTGAAAAAAAAACAAAAAAAAAACATGACCATAACAAGAGATAAATAGGTTAGCTAAACTGCAGCATTTAGTTTCACAGAAATTATTATGCAGACAAATAAAAAATGTAGTATGTTGTTAAATGTAAAATAAGCATATGCTTTAGTAAAATAAGCATATGCATCTTAACCCTTTAAGTATTAATACATTTCAAATATGATTATAGCATTACTTAAAAAATAATAATAATAATATATATATATATATATATATATATATATATTTATATATATTTTTTTTCTTTTAAAGCACATGTTGCATGCACTCTGGCAATCAGGACTGAGATATTTTAATTAACATGTAAAATAACATCCTTGATAGCGGGGTATTCTTCTGTGCTGAGCTAACTAATTCTGCATGGTCTGAAGTCTGTAAAACTGATGCTGCAAGTCTTTGTTTTGTTAAAATAAAATAAAAAAAATAAAAACTTATGGATGACAAGTTTGTAATCTTGCATTTTTACCTGCATGATACTATTATACAGTTGCAAGAAAAAGTATGTGAACCCTTTGGAATCATATGAATTTCTGCACAAATTGGTCATAAAATGTGATCTGATCATCATCTAAGTCACAACAATAGACAATCACAGTCTGCTTAAACTAATAACACACAAAGAATGAAATGTTGCCATGTTTTTATTGAACACACCATGTAAACATTCACAGTGCAGGTGGAAAAAGTATGTGAACCCCTAGACTAATGACATCTCCAAGAGCTAATTGGAGTGAGATGTCAGCCAACTGGAGTCCAATCAATGAGATGAGATTGGAGGTGTTGGTTACAGCTGCCCTGCCCTATAAAAAACATACACCAGTTCTGGGTTTGCTTTTCACAAGAAGCATTGCCTGATGTGAATGATGCCTCGCACAAAAGAGCCCTTAGAAGTCCTACGATTAAGAATTGTTGACTTGCATAAAGCTGGAAAGGGTTATAAAAGTATCTCTAAAAGCCTTGCTGTTCATCAGTCCACGGTAAGACAAATTGTCTATAAATGGAGAAAGTTCAGCACTGCTGCTACTCCCCATAGGAGTGGCCGTCCTGTAAAGATGACTGCAAGAGCACAGCGCCGACTGCTCAAGGAGGTGAAGAAGAATCCTAGAGTGTCAGCTAAAGACTTACAAAAGTCACTGGCAAATGCTAACATCCCTGTTAGCGAATCTACAATACGTAAAACACTAAACAAGAATGGATTTCATGGGAGGATACCACAGAGGAAGCCACTGCTTTCCAAACAAAACATTGCTGCAAGTTTACAGTTTGCACAAGAGCACCTGGATGTTCCACAGCAGTACTTGCAAAATATTCTGTGGACAGATGAAACCAAAGTTGAGTTGTTTGGAAGAAACACACAACACTATGTGTGGAAAAAAAAGGCACAGCACACCAACATCAAAACCTCATCCCAACTGTGATGTATGGTGGTGGGGGCATCATGGTTTGGGGCTGCTTTGCTGCGTCAGGGCCTGGACGGATTGCTATCATCGAAGGAAAAATGAATTCCCAAGTTTATCAAGACATTTTGCAGGAGAACTTGAGGCCATCTGTCTACCAGCTGAAGCTCAACAGAAGATGGGTGTTGCAACAGGACAATGACCCAAAGCATTAAAGTAAATCAACAACAGAATGGCTTGAACAGAAGAAAATATGCCTTCTGAAGTGGCCCAGTCAGAGTCCTGACCTCAACCCGATTGAGATGCTGTGGCATGACCTCAAGAAAGCGACATCCCAAGAATATTGCTGAACTCTAAAAGTTCTGTAAAGAGGCATGGTCAAGAATTACTCCTGACCGTTGTGCATGTCTGATCTGCAACTACAGGAAACGTTTGGTTGAAGTTATTGCTGCCAAAAGAGGTTCAACCAGTTATTAAATCCAAGGGTTCACATACTTTTTCCACCTGCACTGTGAATGTTTACATGGTGTGTTCAATAAAAACATGATAACATTTCATTCTTTGTGTGTTATTAGTTTAAGCAGCCTGTGGTTGTCTATTGTTGTGACTTAGATGATGATCAGATCACATTTTATGACCAATTTGTGCAGAAATCCATATCATTCCAAAGGGTTCACATACTTTTTCTTGCAACTGTATGTTTATCTTCTATGGGGATTATATAAAAATAAATTTTTTTTGATAAGCTTCTAAAACTGCAGCGATTGGTCCTGATAAATATAAAACAATATAATTTTCACTAGAATTGTTCTTTAAATGTAACCCCCTATAAATCAATTATCTAACCGAGCAGTAATGGCATGCCTTAGAAATGAACAAGTCCAGTTTCAAAGCATGACAGTATTTTGCCATTCTCTGCTCCTTTACATATTGGACCAAGAATGAGGTTTGCCTGTACATAAAAAAGAGACAATTCAGAACTTGGCCTATGGTTTTGGGTGGAGCTGAAAGTATTTAAAAAAAAAACAAAACCAAAAAAAAAACCTTTTCTCACTTACCTGATTCCAGCACTGACGTCCCTTGGGGCTGGGTCAGGCTCCACCTCCAATCCTCCACTGCCACGATTGCATAGGATTTACCCCATATTTACCCCATTACCCTATAGGAAAGCATTGAATCATTTGGGGTTTTAGTTGACACTGGATATCCTCATGCAAAGCAAGAGGACGTCCAGCATTATTTAGCAGACCAAAAGTCTGCTAAAGACCCATAAGCGCCTCTAGTAGCTGTCTGGTAGACAACCACTAGAGATGGAGTTAACCCTGCAACCCTATCAATAACTGCAATAATTACAATTGCAGGTTTCAGGGGACAGGGACACTGCACCCAGACCACTTCAATGAGATTAAGTGGTCTGGACGCCTATAGTATCCCTTTAAGCAGAAAAGAAAATTAAGACAATTGGATTTGGTAGAGGAAACTTTTAAAAGGGAGTTGGCAAACTAATACAAAATTATCAGAATAAAAAAAAAAAAACTACTGGTGAGAGGAAATTTTGTTGGGTTAGGTGGAAATGGAAAGGGAGATATTAGGAGTTCAGTAAAAATGGAACGAGGAAAGCCGAGGTAGGAAAGAAGACCATCTGAAGAGAAAAATGGATGTGGGGGAAGGAAAATGGATGGATGGATGGATGGATGGTGACAAAATGCAAAGGTCAGAGTAAAAAGAAACACAAGAAAAATGCTTGAAATGAGAAAGATAGGCATTGGAAAGGTTGAAGAATAAAACAGTAGAGAGCGGAAGATTGGGTCTTAAGGGAAGTTCAAGGTGGACACTGAGGAAGACTGAAGTTTTAAAAAGATGTGCATGGCAAACTGCAAATTAAGGTACAGTAAGTACAGAAATCCTACAATTCTAATAACTTTCAATATTAACGGATGACGAGTAATTAGTATCGACATGAAGCACAGATACATGAAGAACAGAGCTGGAAGCCAAGTCAAATACAACTTCAAGATTATAATCTTCTTTAGTTTAGAATTTACAAAATTACAGTGTAAATATGTCTACTACAATACTCTTATCTGATGCTTTCTTGGCCTAAGAAATGTTTTTGTCAATCTCTACATATGCAAACGTGACAATCCTCCTTGAGATTTTTTTGTTTATTTATAATCCTATGGAAGTTCACACTGCTTTGATCACTAGTATGATTGAAATCCTTTTCCAAGCAAACTGTTTAAATAGAAGAGTCAGTAAAACAATAAACTTTTGTGAAATTACGGTTTACTTTCCCAAGCTTTCATCATTTGAACGGCTCAGATAGAATAAAAATGTATGCACGCATCATATGGGAATTTGTAGCATATACATGCATGCACACACTAAAAAAAACAACAACAAAAAACAGTACAATGAAACTATAATCAACCCATACTAATTAACTAAACATTCTGGCTGTTTACTGTGCTAAGTAGTCATAGCCTACAAGGGGATGCTTGTGTCTCCCCTTCTCTATTTGTCCCTCCTTTGCTGCAGCCCTCCCCTATACACACATTTTTTTCTTTTTTAAATTATACCTGCCTCCTTCTCTACCCCTTTTGTTACCCACTCCCTCACCTCATTGGCTCAAAATGTGCAAAACGTGCTCTGAGCTGGCAAAATAGTCTTATTAAAGGCTTCTCAATGAGAAGCCTTTGATCGGACCATGCAAGGCCCATGATAATGTCAGACAGGGGAGGGTTATCAGCACCAGGTACTTCATCCTGCATTGGATTGCAAGTAGATTTAAAAACGTTTTTTTCAGGTTTCAACAAGCGCACCTAGCTAGGAATGTCCTACATGCCATTTCTACTTTAAATAAATAAAAAATATATATGTTAAAAACAGTGGTGTATTCTGGTTTTGTGCTGCTCTAGGCATGACAAAACTTCCAAATTTCTCTTCCTGACAGACACACGCCTTCACTGATGCATGCACTGACATGCACTCACTTACAGATACACAGTCACACATACTGTTTAACCAACACACACACTTTAATTGAAACATACACATTCACTGACATACACTCTCACTCATTCACAGTTACACACAATCACCGACAGACACACATATACACTAACTGACAGACACATACACACTCACTGACAAGACACGCATGCATACTTCATGACAGACACACACTCGCTTAGTGTCTCACACACACACACACACTAGGACACACATATACTCACTGACTGATACACACTGACAAGCACACATACACACTCACTGACAGACATTTATACACTCAGTGTCAGACACACATTTACTGACAGACATACACTCTCATACTGAAAGACACTGATACACACGGACACATGCATACACACTGACAGACACACACATACCCACTCAATGACAAACACACACGCTTTCACTAAAAGACACACTCTCACTAAAAGACACGCTCTCACTAACAGACATGCTCTCACCAACAAACACACACACTTTCACCAACAGACACACACACACACTCACTGACACACACACACTCACTAACAGACACGCTAACACCCTCAACTAACACACACACACAAACACACTCACATTTTTTTATTTTTGTTTGCTTACTTGTTGGTGGGTTTTTCCCTGTGGTCCAGTGGGGATGGCTGCAGCTCGGCAGACGTGGGGTCACACGATGAGCAGTGCAGGCGGGCAGGAAGGCAAGCACAATGGAGATGGGGTGCATGGGAGCTCTGATCCTCCTGCTCAGCTCCCTCACATGCCTCTCCGTGATGCCGGAAACAGAGTGATGTCATATTCTCGCTCCGGAATCTCTGAGAGGCGCAGAAAGGAGTTGAGCAGGGAAGAGCTCAGGGAAGAGCGCTCCCTTGCCGCCCGCCTCCTAATTCAGGTAGATGCCAGCTTCGGGGGGCCCTGAGGTGGCCAGTCGTCCAGCTACAGGGCCCCCCAGGACAAGAGGCTGTCAAGGCATTTGCCAGGGCGTTTGGGGGGGCGCCTTTTTTTTGCTGCCCCCCTGAAAGTGCTGCCCAAGGCAAAGGTCTTGTCAGCCTCATGCTAAATACAGCACTGGTTAAAAAGGGTTACAGTAAAGCCCTTTAAACAAGTACAGATGCTGACACAAGCATGGTCAAAACAGTAGTAAAATTATTGAATACGTGAGCTCTTACCATCTAACAATCTACATATATGCCGTTTTAAATTTTTTGTTCACACAGGAAAAAAAAAAAAACTGAAAAAAGTTTAAACATTTAAAATTGTTATTCTAGATCTTCAAACATTAATTTTAGACCGATGCTTGATATTAAAATGTATTTGCTTTTATATCACCTTTGGGTAAACTTAAAAAGGCATGTGTTGTTCATGTAACAGCTTAGGGAAATATATTGCAGGCTACAGTTCTACAAATAAGTTGTTTAATATTTGTGGATATCTGATACCCTTTAAATTGCTCATACAACTGAAGGATAGATGGCGTACAGAAATTGGGTCCAATGTGTAAAAGTGCAATAAGTCAGTCTGTTCCTGAGGGAGTATTTTAAAATCAATATTAGTGCTAGGAATTTTAAAACCATATACAGCAAAACCTGGTACACATATTGACCAGCAACTGAGTTCCTACATGTTAAATGGTTTTAGCAAAACTAACCCATTTTTATATATTTATATTTTGTAAAATGTAATGTATATATGGTGCTGCATGTGTTATAGATCAGACTTGTCCAAGAGGTAATGTAGTAATGTTGCAAAGAGTGTAAAGAGGGTGGGAACAGATACTTATGCTTCCACCTTAGGTATTTAGTTACTGCCACACAAATATGCAGCTAGTGTCTATTGTGTGCATTGTTTAAAGTATCATGTTCATTACCAATTGGGCACAGGAAATCTATAACGGCCAAGAAGACACACAAGGTTTTGTAAAGAGATCAGCTATTTTCTTCAACAACGAGTTGTAAAAAATTAAAGTCTGCATTATTGGCAAATTCATATATTTATTCAAAAAGTCAGCTGTAAACAAGCTAAAAATATTAGCTCACCTAATTTTCTGTTTAGTGAAAACTAAACGGCACAGTTCGTATTTAAGTTTGTTAATTATATATTTTTTAATACAGGTTTGAAAAATAAATTGAAATAATGTTTTGGCTTGGAGCTGTGAGCCACCCAATGTTAGCTACGGGATAGAGTATGTCGGCATTTGTTTTTAGGTTTTTTTTCCCTCCATTGTGCATATACAATTCAGAGACTGTTGAAATATATACTAAGTAGATAGATATATTTGTCATGCATTGATGAGGTGTTTCATAAGCTGCTTCGAGAGTACATTATAAACCCCAATCATGGTGCTTTTATTAGTTAGCTATTAAAAACTCAGATATCGCTGTGAAAGAGAGGACTGTTCACCAGTGTAGTTGTAAATATAGTTTACTAAGGTAGATTTGTATGCACTATATTTCATTTTCAAATCTGCAGTTAGATATCTAAGGGTATAAGGATTAGAAAAGAAAAAGCACTGAAGAGAACTTTATATTATTTTAGATAAACTGAATAATCGAATAATAGATTATCAGATGGAAAAAAAAAAAGGAAAAATAAATGAACATATCACTTAATTCATCACCCAGTAGAGGGAGCCATTTATCCATGTGTTGTCCAAATAATTAAAAAGCTATACGATTGTGAAATGTACCCAATGATCACAAGCTCTTTATATGGTTAAAGGAAAACTATAGCGTTAGGAATACAAAGCTGTATTCCTAGCACTATATAGTGTCCCTCTGGCCTTGTCCTCCCCCACCCCATCGCAATGAAAGATTTAAAAATTAAAACAACAGACAACAACAACAAAAAAGCTTTTTATTACTGTATTCCTGCACTGGGGTCTCTCAACACTGGCTTCATCTCCTCCTTCACTGATGTCATTGCAAGGGGGAACCTAACGCGCATGTGCAACGGACACTGCATGTGCATTAGGCTTTCTCCATGGGAAAGCTTTGAATAAATTCTTTCCTATGGGGCTTTTCAATGTACTGGAAGTCCTCATGCTTAGTGTGAGGCTGTCCAGCATCACTTCACAAAGTTAAGTTTTGTGAATCAGCAGAAAGCACCTCTAGTGGCTGTGGTAGACAGTCACTGCAGGAAGTCTTTGTACTGCAATGTTAACATTTCCGTTTCTCTAAAACTGCAGTTTTTTACATTGCAAAAAAAAAAAAGAAAAAGAAAAACTAATGTAAAGCTTAAAAAGCATATTTCTGGCCATTTGATCCTTAAAATTATTTTTGGGTTGCAAAAAATTATCATTCCCTTGTGCTTTGCTGTAATTCCCAATGGAATAAAAATATAATGTCAACATTGCACAATTAAAATGCCCATACATCTTACTACTCAATCCATTCCATGCTCATTCATAATCTCTACCAATTATAGTCCTTCCAGTGAATTTGCTGCATCATTATGTCACTTATCTATCTTTTCTGAACTTTAAACATATTCTAAAAATACATCATCAGTTAAGAGAAATCTGCATCACTGTGCCTAGAAATCCACATCTACACTGTAATAGACAAATTCATCTGGCTTCCCAGAATCCATCTATGTGCAGCCATTTCCTTTCCCCATGATCCATCAATCAAGATATATTCTGTAATTGCTATATATTTATATATTTGGCAAGGGGACTGCTCACCTGAATGAGCATGAATGCAATAACTGTAATAAACAATACAAAGTCTCATTAATCTATTTTTATTAAGAAATCTATTAATCTATTAAAGCTACTGTCCAGAATTATCTGTCCTGTTTGTCTCACAAAAATAGAGCATTTACTCCAGCTCTAGAAATTCAGTTGGCTGAACATGCACTGTTTATTAACATTATTCCTATCAGATATTAAAGGGACACTCCAAGCACCCAGAACACTTCTGCCCATTAGAGTGGTCTGGGTGCCAACTCCCACTACCCTTAAATTGCAATATTTACCATGAAGCGTTAAGTCCTCCTCTAGTGGCTACTAGAAGACACTTCCGTGTTCATAGAACACGAAAAGTGTGTTATAACATCGCTGGATGTCCTCACACTATGTGAGGACCTCCAGCATCGCTGAAATCACCATAGGAAAGCATTGAAAGCATTATTCAATGCTTTCCTATGGGGAGGTCTAATGCGTGTGCGCGGCACTGCCGCTCATAAGCATTAGGTCTCCCCTACCGCCGGATGCACATGCTCAATAGGTCTCCCCCGCCAGATGATGGGGGAGGATCGTAGGCGGAGCCTGACAAGAGGGACATTGGTGCTGGATACAGGTTTTAACCCCTTCAGCAACATGGGATGGGGGGTGGGAAGGAGAGGGGACCGACAGTGCTATGAAAACGGTTTGTTTTCCTGGCACTGGAGAGTCCCTTTAACATTTTAAAAATGTACTTGCATGGTGCTAGTGCTCATTGCATAGCGTGAGTGCATCTAATTATGTGATACTCAGGAACATTTCTCTGGTGGCGGCAGATGCAGGATACCATGGAGCTAATATACGAGGGCAGGACAGTACCCCAAGGTTGGGACTGTCCTACCAAAGTGGGATATTTTAGAGTATGTACTTGACAGTGTTAAAATGTTTGCTTTCATATATATAACCCATTTCTACACTTGCATTTGAATTCCTTTAAATGAGTAATACAGTGTTAGTAGTGCAAAGCTGGATTCCTAAGACTATAGTGTCCCTATGCCCCAACCACTCATGGCAGTTAATGGTTTAAAAAGCCTTTAAACAAATAGTCGATTCCTGTGCTGGCTTTGTCTCCGCTTCCTTCAACATCATTGTGAGGAAGAACCTAATTGCCGCGCATGCCTTCCTCCATGCTAAGCGTGAGGATGTCCAGCTTTGTTTCATGGAGTTAAACTCTATTAAACAGCAGGAAGCTCCTCTAGTGACTGTCTAGTAGACATGCACTAGAGGTTGTATTAGGTCTGCCATTAAACACTGCAGTTTACCTACAACTGCAATGTTTTTAGTTTGAAGGTAAAAGGGACAGGGATTGTGCACTCAGATCACTTCAATGACATTAAGGGGTCTGGGTACCTATAGTGTCCCTTTAAGTAACCAGAAGTATGGGACATTGCTTTACTTGAGCTTATTTAGGTGCATTCAAATATTTACAGAAAATTCATATTTATATCATAAAAAATAACTGATCTGTGAATTATCATTTCACACTTTGATGTAGTTTGTGCCATATGTTGTTTCAGTTCTTTAGTTTATTCTCTTCTCATGCATTCGAAACTAATTTGAGCAGATGTGTCTACTATTCTTCATTTGAAACAAGTTGAATTTTAGAAAACAATCACACATTACTCCTAGAAAGCAACTGCCATAATATCTATTTCAAAGCAGGCAAAACAAAAAAATATCTGTATTAATGCAAAGGGATTTTCTCAAGTAATACTTACCTTTTTTGATCAAATAAAGAAAATATTATCAAAATATTGTGCCTGTAATAGTTTAATTTTTACGTATGGGCTAGAGTTATTATGTAACCCAGTGTTACTTATTTCAGTAGTGTAAATACAAGGGGGCTCGTACATTACTAAGGATCTTCATGTTCTTCTGTTTGGTCTCTTGGGTTGCTCCAAGCAGTGTGAGTGTGGGGAGGGAGGGAGGCAGGCATATGACAGAACTTTATGTATCACAGTCACTCTCCACTTACCTTGTACACTAGAATTGTGCATGGCAGAAAAATTTAGTTTGTAGAAATATAGGTTGTTTTTTTTTTAAATGTAATTCAGGTGTCATCCAAGTTTTGATTGAGATGAATTTTGTCCATGTGATCATTTCAAGAAAAACAAATTGGCCGAACCAAAATGGAGTTAAAATTGGCCAATTGTGTATTATGCATATATTTAGCAGTATACTGATAGGTGCATTTTTGCGCCATTTGATTTGCATATCAAGTGAGAAGAAGTAAGCAATAAAGGGAGGCAGTCAAAAAAAATATATTTTTTTTTGGGACTCTGAACCAATAGCAGATCACCCAAAATTCTGCAGAATTGTGATCTGTTTAAAGCCCAATGAACAAGTCAATAGCACACTGCTCACTCTAGAGCCTGAAGATGAATTGTCAGACGGGGCAGAGAAACAAAGATCCTCTGCCTCAGTCCTACTCAACCATGCTAAAATCTGGAACAATGTAAATGAAAAGGTGAGTTTTCAATACGTATTTACCATTATGCTGGAGATCTGAGCAGTGAGTTAGAGGATCCCCATTCCGGATATCCTGACGCCTTGTACGCCTACAATAGGAATACAAAGTGATTTTGGTAATTTGGTATAATTAGACATCAGAATTAACTTACTCATTTTGGTGCTGCATGCAACAAACACACACCAGATCTAAAAAGTATATTTTTTGGTAGCTTTGTGAAGGCTTACCCATGCATATCAAGCACTGCTTCACAGGCATTTTAAAAATAAACAATTATACATTATTTTTTTATGGCATATAGGGCATGCTAATCCGTTCTCTCGAACTGCTACATTGAAATCAATGTTCTATTTCTATTCTAAGATAATAAACAATACATTGCAGTATATATCTGTTATGTACAAAAACATAAGAAAACAGAGTAATCTAGTAAGTGGTTCAAAATGCAGGCCAATGATGAGGAACAGAGCTAAATGTTGCCATTACGGTTTATTTTTTATCCTTTATATTTTAACACCCACTTGGATGTAATATGCTACACTATGAGTTGTCTATCTTGCATTTTATATAATTCAAATATATACAAGCAACATATTTAAAACTTGTCACCTTCACCCCCTCAAGAACAATATATTATGTCTGTTTTGTTTGTGAAAACTTAAAGGAACACTATAGGCACTCAGTCCACGTCATCTCATTAAAGTGGTCTCGGTAAACTGTCCTGTTTCCCATATCGGCTGATATGGGAACATATCAGAGGGGTGGAGCTTAGAGCCAAGAGACCTCTGAGCTCAAATCAGGTAAGTGTTTAAAGGGTTATTTAACCATCTCATGGCTGGGAAGGGTCACTGAGGCAGTGGGACACTTTAGTGTTGGGAGTACAAAACTGTATTCCTAACACTATAGTGTTCCTTTAAATTTGCCAGACATTTACATATAACCAGATGTTTAAAAATCTACTATCTGTATAGGTTAGGATACATTCTACAATTGTTGTAGCAACAATTATATTTGATATAGGCAAACACAAAGTCAAAATGACATTTTATGCTGCTTCACTGTATTCATCCAAATCTTTTTGCAATAATATATTAAAAAAAAAAAAAAGAACAATCACATTTGGTGCATAGATCCTAAATCCTATAGAGATGAAGCATACATTTACATATTATCAAATGAAAATGTAATAACTAACAATTTGATTATTTTAAAGCCTATTTTAATTTGGAAAGAGATTGTTCTTTAAGACATGCATCCAGGGTTGCCTAACAGGTTTTCAAGCCTTTCAAACGTGATACAGCACAATATCACAACGTTTTTTTTTCTTCCTTTTAATGTCATTTAATAGTTTAGCAAGTTCTTTACAAGTCTGATAGCATGTTTCACTGAAATCAATAGGTGTTATTCAAAATACATTTATTGTGTTGGGAGTCTGAAGATTCTTTCATGGCAATTGGAAGTATTGATTTAAGGTAAATCTCAGCATTTTACTCCTGACATTTGGTTCAATAAAACACAAGAAGATTTTCAAGGCAGAGTATTATCTCAACCTTCCTGAAAGATATGTGGTATTTAAAGTGGACATTGTCTTTTTTACTAGATTCCTGCCCTGTGTTAAATTACACCTTAAGAGTAGAATTTTACCACTTTAGGCTGTCGTCAAAGCTGACAAGTTAATAAAGGGAAGATCAAGTCTGCTTAATGAAGCAACGTGTTAGAGGAACAGTAATTACAAATTGTTTTTTTGTTCCCTATGGTAGACAGCTCTATTATGTTACATGACAGACATACCTAATGTTTTTACAGATATGTTACACATTCCCATGTGACCCATCTTTTCCTTTAACAGAGGACAGAAAGAGCATTAAACTGTTATTTTGCTAACTTTTTCGTTTTACAAGTATTCTTGGTAAATAAATAACTATCACAATGCTTAAAGCTGACCAGAAAGGAACTTCATTCATAAATGCAAGCAGAGCGAACAAAGATTGGTGTAAATGGTAAAATGTCATTGTAGAAAGCCGCTAGAGGATTTGCAAAGTCAGGACACAGCAAAGGGGATTAGTCTCAGGACTGAGCTGTAAATCCGTTTCTAATCATCTCACTCAGCTTCCTGTATACAAAAGTCAAGTATTCTTGGTGTAGAGACACTTGGTTGCATCAGTCATGTCAGCTGTTCTAGAAGGATAATCAGTTATTTTCTGCCACAGATCAAAGTCATTTTATACAAAAGCTGAAAAGGAAATGCTGTGTGTTTCGTATGCCTTGGAAGGTTGTTTATTGAATAGATGACTTACATGAAACAATCTACTTTGTATGCTTAAACCAGATTGTACAATTGTGTGGAGGTGATTCAATTTATCCAAGGACACCTTCCATAAGAGAAACTATCATTTTAAGTGCAAGAATCAATTGCATACTTTGAAATCCATTACAGATCGAGAGTTTCATTACGGTTGCCTAAATTAATTTCTTGGTATAACCGCGGTCCTACTGCCGAATCCATTTAATAAAACAATCTTCTAGGTGGTTATTTTAAGCCATTCCTTAGTATAAAAGATGAAGATCTCTGTTAGAGACTTCTATTTATAGAATTGCAGTGGATATCAAACAAATGTCATGTTTGAAAATTAAGTCAACAGAAGAGTTTATGAAACCTGACACACAAAGCATCTGCATGCAGCTAAGTGGTAACTTTGTAAGCTCTCAACTGTTGTTATGTCCCTTTGATAATATAATGAATGCAGGGAAACAGGAGTGGAACATTTCTCTTTCAAAGTCAAAGTCTATTATTACATTACTGTCTTTTTTTACTTATTGTATGAGAAAATATGATGTGTATGCAACAGAACAAAACATGAAACAGATCTAAGATAGGATGCATATAACTCCATTTTGATAAATTAAAAGTAGGCTTAGACAAAAACTATAAAAAAATCTACAAAAAAAAGAAACCATACTATATTGCATGTTATCATGACTTTGTGGTGACACATTTTGTATATAGACCATTTGCTCAAACAAACAGGTCAAAGAAGATTGCGTTTTCACCTTATTGTCTACTGTACATTTCATTGCTCTATTGTAAGTAACAGGAATGTGGCATTCAGATTTTTAACGAAGTGCATTTTAATGTTTTTATAAAGTGTTATACTACTCAACCATCCTTTTGTTATCATTACTACTTGCTACAATGTACAGTGCTTTTTCATTTTTTTTAATGAAGTTCAAGGGGAAAAAAATGAATTTATTTTGTGTGTTGATACACTGCTCAAATTGTGTTTCTCCCTTTTTTTTATTCTTTGTTTTTGATGTGCATAAAAGGTGCGTGCATGCCGGTAATGCCAAAACAGCAAATACCAGCAACTCAAAGCAAACAGTAATATGGAATGAGTTAATACAGGGAGTGCAGAATTATTAGGCAAATGAGTATTTTGACCACATCATCCTCTTTATGCATGTTGTCTTACTCCAAGCTGTATAGGCTCGAAAGCCTACTACCAATTAAGCATATTAGGTGATGTGCATTTCTGTAATGAGAAGGGGTGTGGTCTAATGACATCAACACCCTATATCAGGTGTGCATAATTATTAGGCAACTTCTTTCCTTTGGCAAAATGGGTCAAAAGAAGGACTTGACAGGCTCAGAAAAGTCAAAAATAGTGAGATATCTTGCAGAGGGATGCAGCACTCTAAAATTGCAAAGCTTCTGAAGCGTGATCATCGAACAATCAAGCGTTTCATTCAAAATAGTCAACAGGGTCGCAAGAAGCGTGTGGAAAAACCAAGGCGCAAAATAACCGCCCATGAACTGAGAAAAGTCAAGCGTGCAGCTGCCACGATGCCACTTGCCACCAGTTTGGCCATATTTCAGAGCTGCAACATCACTGGAGTGCCCAAAAGCACAAGGTGTGCAATACTCAGAGACATGGCCAAGGCAAGAAAGGCTGAAAGACGACCACCACTGAACAAGACACACAAGCTGAAACGCCAAGACTGGGCCAAGAAATATCTCAAGACTGATTTTTCTAAGGTTTTATGGACTGATGAAATGAGAGTGAGTCTTGATGGGCCAGATGGATGGGCCCGTGGCTGGATTGGTAAAGAGCAGAGAGCTCCAGTCCGACTCAGACGCCAGCAAGGTGGAGGTAGAGTACTGGTTTGGGCTGGTATCATCAAAGATGAGCTTGTGGGGCCTTTCGGGTTGAGGATGGAGTCAAGCTCAACTCCCAGTCCTACTGCCAGTTCCTGGAAGACACCTTCTTCAAGCAGTGGTACAGGAAGAAGTCTGCATCCTTCAAGAAAAACATGATTTTCATGTAGGACAATGCTCCATCACACGCGTCCAAGTACTCCACAGCGTGGCTGGCAAGAAAGGGTATAAAAGAAGAAAATCTAATGACATGGCCTCCTTGTTCACCTGATCTGAAACCCATTGAGAACCTGTGGTCCATCATCAAATGTGAGATTTACAAGGAGGGAAAACAGTACACCTCCCTGAACAGTGTCTGGGAGGCTGTGGTTGCTGCTGCACGCAATGTTGATGGTGAACAGATCAAAACACTGACAGAATCCATGGATGGCAGGCTTTTGAGTGTCCTTGCAAAGAAAGGTGGCTATATTGGTCACTGATTTGTTTTTGTTTTGTTTTTTGAATGTCAGAAATGTATATTTGTGAATGTTGAGATGTTATATTGGTTTCACTGGTAATAATAAATAATTGAAATGGGTATATATTTGTTTTTTGTTAAGATGCCTAATAATTATGCACAGCAATAGTCACCTGCACACACAGATATCCCCCTAACATAGCTATAACTAAAAACAAACTAAAAACTACATCCAAAAATATTCAGCTTTGATATTAATGAGTTTTTTGGGTTCATTGAGAACATGGTTGTTGTTCAATAATAAAATTAATCCTCAAAAATACAACTTGCCTAATAATTCTGCACTCCCTGTACTGCACAATTTCTATAATATACATGCTTGTGAGAAACTTTGCACAGACTATATCAGAAAAGGAAAACAAGATAAGAGTTATGTCTGCCGATGATAGTTGGTATTTGATTAGTCTGAGACATGTACTGATGTCAATATGGACTTAAAGCATTTATGATTAAACAGGTATTGCAGAAGAACAAGGATTATACCAACAAGTGTAAGCAGTGTACTTTGACACACAAGCAGTAATAGAAAGAATTAAAGCATGTGGCAGGCATAAGGTAAAAAGAAGAGTGAAAAATAAAACCACTGGGTGCTTACTGCACAGAGGAAACAATCATACATATCCGTATACTAGGTAGGTATATCGATTAGGAGATATATATATCCTAGGTTGTAAAGGCTTTGACTCTGGTGAGCCGAGCTAGGAAGGCAGTTTGGTATTAGGCGATAGATTAGTTCACCCTATGCCCCGGGTGGGCCATAGCTTGCAGTCCAGCTTCTTGCCGCAACCGATGGTACCGCCGTCCCAGAGTCAGGCACAGACTGGAGACAGACGAGATACCTTTTCCGCGGCAAGTTTACTGCTCCTCCATGTTGTGGTAAGGTCAATACTGTGCGGGCTTGCTTGTGGATGGGTGACTGTTCTAGCATGTCTCTGATGTTGTGCAGTCTTCAGGGTTTGATCCCTTGTGGTCTGCAGCCCAAGAGGGCCAGCACAGGTAGTGACAGGTGCTGGTGGGATCACTACGCCCAGAGGAGGCCCCCTTCCTTCCTGCCTCTCCTTTCCTCGATTATCTCCACGAGGTAGGGATTGTGAAGCTGTTGCACATGCCTCCAATGCTGCCCAGAAGCGCTCGAAAATTGCTTCAACATAGCTTCAACAGGGAGCTTTCGATGGAGCAATGCTGGGTTGGTGACAGGCCTTGCCTGCGAGAAAGGAAAGCCATCTTGGCAAATTCAGCTTCCCAGGGAAGGCGAGCTGATGAACACTGACAGAGGACTTTGTGTAAAATAAACAGCCGGCACTTCATAAGTTCTGCCAGACTCTCATTCGTTTCAGAAGGCAGGTAAGTCACCCCTGGTGCTAATTGAGATTGCTAGAGGGTGATTATTTGCAGTATGCAGTAGTTTGCAGAGGAGCACTCTAGAGATGCTTCTGGCTGTCATGAGGCTCAGGCTCAGGCCTCGCCCCATGTTTCTTGCTTTTTAATAATATTTGTGTTGTAATGAAAAATTATGTGTCACATTTGTAACCATGGATATAACCTTAATCATCTCGATTTGTTCCATATAACATATTTACATTCTTTTATATTATTTAGAATGATTTATGACCACACCATCAAGTGAACTAAATTATTCTTTAAGACTACCATTAAAGATAACTTCTCATGGGGAAATTACATAAATTGGTGCATAACATGTCTAATACATACAATGGCATTACAATGCCTATAGTGGCTACATAATTTTGCTGCACATCTTATAATAATTAGATGAATCACTACATGTAGATTACCTTATTTCCTTTATTAAACTATCTGTGAACTACTATCAGGTTATTTTATGATTGGCAGGAAGAATTCTGGAGATGCCAGAAAAAACTTAACAGAATAACAGAATGAGCTTTACGTCTTAAAGGTTATCACCTTTTAGCAGTAGGAAAGTAACGAGAGCATGAAGATCCATCCCAGGCACAGTAGGGATCTCTGGCAAGACAACATTCAGCACATGCTTTTCCATAAACATCACAGCGGTGCAATGGCAGCTGGGAAACTCCTACGGAGGAGCCAATGTACAATTGTTGCTGTAAAATAGACATTTGATTGTCAATATAAAATATATATATATGCAAAGTAAAAGCATATGTGTAAAATACATGTTGTTTAATATTTACAAAATAAAGTCTATTATTACTTAAAATAATTATGCATTAGCAGACTTTCAAAATGCACTCTGTTCTGTGTCCACGATCCATTACGCATACTGTAAGTTAGGATCCAGATTTTAAGTCATGACTAAAAAATTCTCTCCTTTAGCATGTGTGCAATCACTCCTCAAATACTTAATGTCATCCAGCTAACACTTTGAAAAGCCACACGTTTGTAGTCATTTTATCCACAGTTATGAACAGCATATATTTTTTTGCTGCATTTATTTGTTGTTCTGCCAACAAAAAGGATTATTCTATCTCAGTAAGAGGACTTTCTTGCCAGATACATTAAATAAAAATAGAAAAAACAAAACCAAAAAAAAAAACACACTCCCATATGGATAGGGCAAGCTGTTTCCAAAAATCGTAACTGTATTTGTTTAAATGTTTGTCATATTGTAGCATTGTTCTATTAAACATCCAAGATGTTCTGTTTGTAATATATTCATTAAACATGAACTCACGTATAGGCAATAGTGCACAATGTGAGAGCATATAAATCTTAATTCACCATAAAACTGTGTGACAGCTATGCCATAATCCTCATTTAATATAAATTCTTCTTTGCATTGTTTTGGCTATGTATTATGCATGGCTTCATCTGGAATTACAGAACATTGCATCTGAGCGTGAAACGATGATATCAAGGGACAGAAGGTCAGTTAATGTCTAACTTTAGCTTCTGCTTTCCAAGTTATTTTAAAAACACATTTGAAAATTTTGTTTATAGCCTCCTGAATATATACATATACACACATACACGTATATTATAAATGGATAATTTGTTTTATTTAACTTTACCAGCGTATATGTAATATTTTATAACAACAAACCAAGGTCTGGGAATACATTTAAATACTATAAAATAAAATGTAATTTTAGTTTTAAAAGTGATTGACCTAGTGGAAATGATGTATGCCAGTTACAGTATCCAAGCAAATATTGGTCTCAAGTTTCAGGTCAATTGCTTTAGATATTTACATTGTGTTTATGGTTTAGGAAACCGATGCATATGTAGACCTATGTGTACTACATTCTTACTTGTACAAATCTCAAAGAGGACAAGGGAAAATATGCATCACCATAAATGTTTTGCAATGATATCAAGAGAATGAAAACAAAATTAATGATGGAAAAATAGGATGAGAAATAAAACCATTTCATACTTGCTTTGTGGAAATCTCCATGGCAGAAATAGTCGTTGGCTCCTAGGATAAGGAATAAAAATTAATATAGCCACTGCAACAGTCAATCATGAATGTAGTAATATATTTAAAAAAATGTATTCACCAAATTTACATTTCAATAGTAGCCTAATTAGAATACTTTTCTGAGCATAGCTAGCGCATAAATATGAGCACGCACTATAAAGTCTTCTGAAAAAATTTATTGCACAGAATATATGTGTATAACATAAGTGGTTGTTTGGGGAGGGATGGTGGAGTTTGGAAATTGTCAGTAAAAAGTTCTGAGAAATGATTGACAGGTGGGTGGATGATTTCATTTTTTAATTTAGGTTTAAAAATAGGAGATAAAAAAAACAAACCGTACACATTTGCTACCAACTTAGCTAGCATAATTTATTACTTTACAGTGGTACACCTAGATACATTTGTAAGCTTTTTATACCAATAAATCTCAACTCCAGTCTTCAGGTAGTTAAAATTCACTCTGTTCGTTCAGACAAAGTTGATGCTGTACTAAACCAGGGCCAGCCATAAATTTGTTCTGTATGAAGCTGCTGAAGCATGGCGTTAAATAAGCATTATATCAGGTCTAGCTATATCTTCTTTGAGACCACAAAAAAACAAAACGTACAGAAGAAGCTGAACATACAACTTCAAGTGCTCTAAGTTTTACTGCAATTTGTTAGAAACAATTTCAGCTAAAAATAATAGCCATCAACACTGATCACCAACCTCTAACACTTCAGATATGGTTGCTATGACAACAAGTTAAGATAATGGCTAAACTAGCAAGGCAATTTTTTTGAAGTTAACAACAGTACACAGGAATATACATTCGTAAAATACATAACATGAGAACTAACCAAAAAAGATAGTTGTCTGAAATAGAAAACTAAAATCATTGCAGAAGTATGTACTGAACAAAAATTGAAAATGACATACAACTTATAAGCAAGCAAAATTGTGCCCAGTTATAAAATGGAAATTTCACTTTGGAAGATTGTGCACAACAAAGATAAAAGTAATAAAATTGAGAAGCTATTTTAAGAGGAAGTGTACTTGTGAAATATAAAAGCATTTGAGACAAATATTCCACTTCCTGTTAAAATGTAATTACTAAAGTTATTTGTAGCTTCAAGTTATCCATGATGCAGTTTGGAATGTCATGTACATACCATTAAAGGGACACGTCGGGCACCAACACAACTTGAGTGCATTTGATAGAGCAGACTGTGGCTTCAATAATATGCTGTATATTTGCATGCTCAAATCTTTGTAGTTTGATTTGCACAAATAAATCTAAAAGTTTTACAAAACGCTGAACAATAAGCCTGCCTCCCTAGCCATACCCCCTCATGCTAGAAAGACTTTCATATCAAACATATGCACACAGTCTCAACCCCAACAGCACTGAGTGAAATGATTTTAATTCACAAACTGGCTGCAGACAGTCAGAGAAACTACTTACAGTGATATACTTACTGTATGTCTCCATGGGTGCCCTTTCCTTCTAAGACAGGTTATTTTGTAGTTCAGATCATTCAGTGTGGTCAGTGAGTTGTGAGCATACCTTTGATAAGGAAGTATTTTACTGAAGTCAGGGGGTGTGGCTAAAGAGGCAGGCTTATGGAACAGAATTCTGCAAATAATTTATTTATTTTATGCAAAAGATATAGAGATTTGAGCAAGCAAAAAAAAAAATGCATATTAACAAGGCCAAAACCTACCAAATGCATTAAAGTAGCATTGTTGCCCGGAGTGTCCCTATAAATAAATTGAATTGCATGTGATAAGAAAATGAAAACCAAACACTTGTTTACATACTGAGCCCCTGGTAGCTTAGAAATTTCTCCAGAAGCCCAAGCTGGGATTTTTCGATAATACTTATATATTATACTATCTATCCAACATTATGTATCTTTGATAACATTTGATAAAAATTTTATTTTTTTAAACTGCAGCTTTGGCTAGAGTTCCTTTCATCTTAGAGCAGCACTTGGACATATATGCCCCAACCTGTCCAGGATTCATGGAAGCTACACTATTTGCATATGCTGTCTTTAACTCAGCCCCCTTCCTTAAGGGATATACTCCAAGAGGATAGAGGGGGATTGCAAAATCACACTGTTTTTGTTTTCTCAAGTTTCGATCCTAAAATATTATTAGGATTCCTTTAATACTTATCTAAAACCATTGGGATATTAACAAAATTGGGATACAGTTCTAAAAGTAGAGCTATTAGGTTAGTTTTTATGGTGAGTGATCAGCTTTTACAACTTTGAACTTCTCTGAATTTAGCATTTCTTTTTATTCAAAGCATTTAAAATATATATATATATATGTATGTATATATATATATATATGTATATATATATATATAAACCATTTAACATAAAGGATTATGTCCTTCTGTGAGTAAACTGCAAAGACATCAACAATATGAAGATTATTATTCTGGCAGTGAAGAACGGTCTACTTGAACTTGGCCTTGCTTCTCAAAGCTTGCAATCTACTATGCATTACTCACTCTGTGAAGGATAAAAGATTAGCAGACAGCTTTTTATCATAGTGTGCCTTGATTGGAGGGTGTAGCGAGGTAATCTAAGCAAGATTTGGCTTTTTTGTTTCAGATATATAAATAATCAGAATGCAAGTGAGCACAAAATTGGATTATAGTGTACTGTTTAAAACAAGATTGTGTTTATACATCTGCAGCCTTTTTGAAAAGGGATATTTTTGTTTAGTCCAATGAATACAAACACTGACCACATCTTAAAGAACACATTTTGTGTTACTATTGTGAAGGGTGATTGTGGAAATGACATACGATTTATGTTCAAACGTGTTAAAGGTCAATGATACATCCTATCCAAAGTAATTCTAATTTAAGTCCACAGACTATACCAATTATACCAAAGATCAAATTTCATTTTCAGCAGGGAATCCTTAAAAGCATTTATGCATCCAGATGTATGGGTGGCTTAGAAATTCAGGGTATAAAGATTTAGCAAATGTTCTGCAGGATTTACAAACAGCTAGTGTACACTTAAATAAATATGTGCAAAAACAAAAATATATTTGATTTCTTAATTAGCTTTCAGAAATAAGTAAAGATCAAAACTGTTACTCATTAAGACTATCAGCTCAATTGAAGGAACAGTAATGCATTTCATGCTTGGATTTCTTATTATTGCCATTAGTTTAGTAAATTAGTGAAATATAATTTGGTAGTGTTTATTCTTATTGCTTTATATCATTTTTATAGTTCCAAAGCTCTATAAGGATGCTTTATACAAAAAAAAAATCAAATTAGAATTTTCTTTTTTTTAAAGTACGGCTCACTGTAGTGGGTTATGATGCCAGAAGTGCCCTGGCAGCCACCCAATGTAAGTAGTCAGATTACTAGCAGATTGATAACCTACCTGGGGTCTGCTAGGCACTGGTCATTTCTAGCATCTGGAGTTAAAAGTTCCTGAATGGAGCTTCCATTAGTTCTCCCAAGCTAAGCCTTCATTGACTGAGAGAGTTAGCTTTTGGAACCCACCATCCCCAAGGTAAGTTGTTAAACAGCAAAATTCTATGTAATACTGTTTACAAAGCATTACAAAAATGCATTACATCAAAAATCTTGGATCTTCCTGCAGTGAAAGTCTCTTACACCAGGAAATGGCTGAGATACCTCAGCCTCCCAATGACGATCTGTACATTTCCCATAAACTGCTGCATATAAAAGAACTAATACAAATATAACTAAAGTTTGTACATCCACTAAAATACACCTCAATGATGGCAACTACTGTATGAAACTAGGCAGTGAGTAGATAGTTAAAGGACAAACTGGCAAGACGGTGTATTAGTGCTGCCATACACACACTTTTGGTAACCATCTCTTTTAATGTGTATTTTTGCAGACAATGTCAATAGTACAAAATGTGAATTAAGGATTTGAGGATGACAGGCTCACTTTAAAACCTCTGGCGAAATTCCATCCCATATCTGGTCCCTATTACTTTTATCACAATATGTTCTGTAATACATCAAGGTCAACAAAACAGGAAGAGTTGTCTGTACAAAGGGATTGCATATAAATATCATATATGGCAGAGAGTTCTCATAGTACAGCATTCCGTATAGAGAGCAATACAATGTATCCTTAATCTGTGAATAAATACTGTAATTGTCAATCTATCCCACAGTAAGGGAAGTTCTATGGGCAACTATCAAAACTATCATCAGAACTTACCCTAAAAACAGTCATTTCTTCAAGCAGGACTTCCTCTAAATCATGCCACGTCTCCTTTGGAACAGAAACTACTTTCAAAATGGTTCCCATATCTTAAAAAAAGAAAAGAAAAAATATATATGTCTTAGTTCACATTTTATGTTGTCAACAGCAGAAGAACACGGAATACTGCTACAAATTATTATATAGAAACAATTTACTTACAAGTGTTCTGTATTTTTGAGAACTACATATTGGCTCTGTAAAATTACAGTTCTCAGTATCCCATCTGCTGTCTATTTGTGTGGTCATGCAGGCATCTATAATCAGAGTGTTCTACTTTCTGTTCATGCCATTTATAACACAGTGTAATATATTTTAAGTGACTTATTTTGAGGGACATTATCATATGGTTATACAATGCTTAGTACTATATTTAAACAGGAAAGATCCATTGCGAAGACTCTCGTGAAATTAAGCAAGATACATAAACTCACATTATATGAATTGCTGGATGTTTGGACATATGACATGTGGCCAAAGTAAAAAAATAAAATATCTAATACCTGTTGAGTGAATACTATATTGAATGCACTATGTCTATGAGTTTGCAATGTTATGAACAGAGTAATGATTTTTTAGGTAGCATGATTTGAGACTTTTTGGTAGTAGGGATCTGAAAATTGGTTTCTTTTACCCATCAATAACTTATATTTTAATATCTGAAGGTGTGCCGAAGTCCGTGCTTATGATAATCATCAGTACATAAAATAGCCACACTGAGAAAAAAACATTTTGTTCTGATTTAAACTTGCCTACTAATCAGCTTTGAGAGTATCAAAAAATCTTCAATCTAATTATCAATCTAATTATCTGGGCTTGATAATTAGTTGTACACTCACTTTAAATTCTGCATGACCAAGGAATGAATGTAAATCCTCATAACTCCCAAATTTGCAAATGGACAAGCACACACTTCAACTTTATAGGTGTGAGTGAGGGTGTGGCAAGGGGCATGGCCTGTTCTGAGACATTTTTAGTGGCTTACCAACAATGTATGCCACTAAAATGTAATTCAGAATAAGAACAATGTATCGTATTTATATAGACTGAATTATAAACACATTTATTGTGTAGTAAAGACAAATTAATGAAAGTATTATTGCTGTAGAGTTATGTTATACACTCAGACACACAAACTATATGTAGCTCCTATAAGAGAGGGACACTTGGATAGAAAAGAGGGACAGAGAAATTAGGGTCCAAAATAGGGACTGTCCCTCCTAAACAGGGACACTAGGGAGGTAAGCATAATGATTTATCCTTTAGCAACAATAAAAATGGCAATATTGAAACTTCAATAGTACCCACTATTAATCTCTTAAAGGGACACTATAGTCACCAAAACAACTACAGCTTAATGTAGTTGTTCTGGTGAGTATAATCGCTCCCTTCAGGCATTTTCATGTAAACACAGCCTTTTCAGAGAAAAGGCAGTATTTTACATTGCCCCTAGGGACACCTCCAAGTGGCCACTCCTTAGATGGCCACTGGAGGGGCTTCCTAGCTCATGGCTGCATAGTAAGTAATCCTGCCGTTCAGTGTCCCCATGCTATGCATGGAGATGCTGAATTTTACTCATAGAGGTACATTATTTATTTTATTTATTTATAAAATATTTTACCAGGAAAGATACATTGAGATTTCTTTCATTTTCAAGTATGTCCTGGGTCCACAAAACATTGCATTGATACATTATGGTACAATAAAATACATTGATTCAATGCATCTATATTAGGAGGTCCTGATAGACCAAATTGGCATTTGGCCCCACCCCATGCTGATTTCATGCTGATTTCCATTTTGATGATGTCACTAAGGGGGCGGAGCCAGCACACCCACGCGGCGCTGGAAATAAGGTGAGTTTTAAACTTTTATAGGGAGTTAAGGGGGGGGGGGCAAGACACCTAAATGGTGGGTTAAACACTATAGGGTCAGGAATACATGTTTGTATTCCTGTCCCTATAGTGATCCTTTAATTCTTCTTTATTATTAGGCATATTTGTAACAGCACATATTAAAAAAATAAATAAATAAGATGGAAACATGGAACTACAAGAAGACAATAAACATCAGGTACTGATTATAACATATTTCACATAATTAGCACACTGAATCAATAGCCATTGTGTTTCTATATGCAAAACACTGCAAACATACTTTTAACAAGTCTTGTATCAGATATGGTGTTATTGTACATATTATTCTGTTAAATTGGCAGGAATAATTTTAATCTCCAGTAATTTTTAAATAAACAATTGAAAAAATCATGATATTCTGCAGTTTCTTAGTTTTAAGATTATATCTAGTGATTCTATGAAAAGTGATTTTATGGAGCTTAATTTCAATCCATCCAGCACATGGTTCTGTAAATGGGCACTCCTGACAGAATATAAGTCCATAATGTGGCATGGGTACCTATGTCATGGTGAGTGCTTGGACTATGGCCTGTGAAAAAGCTATATAAAAGCTCAAAAATAATGAAAAGTAATATATATACATTTGATTTAATTTTCATTTAAAAAAAGAATATTTTTTTGTTCCAGTAACACTTTCTTTATAAAGGAGCATTTGGATTCCTTAACCAGTTTTCAACCATTTATATTTTGAATAGTAAATATAAAATGAAGTGTATTGTCATTGCTTCATTTGAAAGATTTCAATGCAATAGTGCCCCTGAGACAAATGAATTTACACCATTGAAAATGTTCTTTTGTTAACAGTTGACCATAAAATATCTAAATACCTTTTATGTAAATCAGTAGACGTTGCTGAACAAGCTTTTTTTTTTTATAGTTTTAATATATTTTTCAAATCATGCTAAGTGCCACAACTGTTCAGAGACCAGATAATATCTCTGTTGATCTTTGAGGGCACATGTCAAGTAAAAATACAGGGAAATTTACACTTTCAAACCATGCAGCTGCATGCTTCAGGCAGTTCATTTAATATTGCTGTGTAGTTTTCCTGTAAAAAGCAATGCACTTAACAAGGCTCTTCACAAATGTAATGTATGTAGTTGTCATGTGAGGATAGTCAGAGTTTGGTGTCTGGGACTTCATTTATGTAAGATTTTATTGCTTGTGAGAACATAACATTCAGACAATCACCTAGCAGATGGGAAAAATGTCAACTAGTAAAACCTACCTATAGTTAACTATTTCAGGGTGTAGTGATTGTACTTAGATGCTCTGTTAACTCAGTATAATGTATTATTTACCAACTTGACAGTACTACATTATATATAGATTATTATCTATGTAAAGGCAGTATGACTGGAGTTGGGGGGAGGGGTTTTGTCCGGCCTATATGTACCTACCAACCAGCTACCACCTGACTTTCTATTGACAATTGGAACCTAGTTGTTAGGTTACTGCACTCATCTTATTGTACTCGTAAGTTTAGGATGGTGTTCCTAATCCGTTCATGAGTTCTTCAAATTCATATTTGTTGCAGAGTTCCTCTTTTGCAGAGGTAATACGTTCATCATATAGATATCTATTACCTAGCTTTCTCTTTCAAAGAGGTTACAAGCTCTTTATCTAGATATTTGTTGCTGAGATTCCGGTTTTGTAGAGGTCATGTGCTCAAATTGGTATTTGTTACTGAGCTCCCTCTTTCTCAAAGGGCACAAGCTCATCAAAATTGATATTTGTTACTGAACTTCCTTATTCAATGAGTTCACACGCTCTTCAAATTGGTATTTGTTATTGAGCTGCCTCTTTCTCAGAGGACACGTGCTCAAACTAGTATGTCTAACTGCGCTTCCTCTTTCACAGAGGTCAGGGGCTGATCAGATCAGTATTCATTACTGAACACCTCTATTATGCACTCATCAAGTTGATAGTTGTTACGGAGCTTCTTCCTTTGCACAGGTTACACACAAATTGAAATTGTTTTTTTGAGCATCCTCTATAACAAAAGCCACACACTCATCAAATTGGTATTTTGTTTCTGAGCTTCCTCTACCACAGAGGTCATGTGCTTACCAATAACTGGCCTTCCAATTATTACAGAGATTATACACTTATCAACTTGGAATTGTTATTTAATTGATATGGTCCCTGTCACAGAGGAAACCCCCTTATTGGATGCCTTACAAATGCCTTTTACAATTAACAATGTATAGTCTTTCATTTGTTCTATATAGTTTTTTTTTTTTGTCTTTCTAGAACTTTTCTTTACACCACACTGTTAACATGTTTCTGTGTCATTTGCTCCAAACATGTGTCTGGTTACCCACAAGTTATATATATATATATATATATATATATATATGTCACATGGATCTTGAAATTCACATATACTGCCACCTCATTTGCAGCCTATCTTACATATATTCTCGTCAAGTCTCGCCATGTATACTTCATACCATCCATTAAACAGCTGGAGCTATTTTATCCTATATGGTCAACTTTAATGGTCATTTAATATACGGATTCAATTTTCTTCAGTATTATTTGGTAACAGGTATCCCTAGAGTATTTTAGTCATCCTGGGTTCATTTAACTTTACCTACCTTACTGGAAATCACTACGCCACACATTTTTTACAGAGTTGGTACTGAATTATGAGCACTAACCTTTCTGGTTGTGGTTTTAGGTTCTTGAACCTCTGTACACCTCTAGCCCTCCAGTTTTATATTCACTTATCCTCAGTGGTGTATTTTGGATTTGTGCTGCCCTACGCACAACTAAATTCAGGCACCCCCAAAATCAAAATTTGCCCCCCCAATTTGTGTCAAGGCCACTTTTTTGACTGACAGACACAGGCCCTCATTGATACATGCACTGATATACACAGTCATTGGCACACACAGTGTTTAACCAACACACACTTTCACTGACAGACACACACAGGCACACTCTCAGATACACATAAAATGACATACGCACACACTGACACACACTCACAGGCACACCCATCCTCACTGAAAGACACACACTTTCACTCACAGACACACACTGACAGCTACACTTACTCACGGTCATACACACACACTGACAGTGACAACCACATTCACTGACAGACACACATACACACATACATTTTCTCATACACTCACCAATTAATATATATTTTTAAAATTTAAATCCACCCAGCCTCTCTACCTTTGGGAGAGCTGGAGTGGATCATTTCCCTGACAGCTGCTGGGTGGGCTCCTTTCTGGCTCTGCTGGCTGGGCTAGCACTGCTGGGGCTGCTGGCTGGGCTGCCTATGTTGACTGTGCTGGCTTGCGCTTAATGGAGTCGGCGAGGGAACCAAGCTCTTCTTGCTCAGCAACCTCGCACACCGCTTAGTGATGACAGGGCCAGGGTGACATCAGGCAGCTCACTGTTTAGTAGACATGCCCCTACTTACGATATAGCGAGTAGGGGCAGAATTTACTAATGCTAAGTAATCTTTACTTGGTATTAGTAAATTTAGCTGAAAGATCAATTTAGGTCTTTCAGCCTTTTGGTAGATAGCTCCCTAATACCCGATACGAATCGGATCAGAATTTCATTCATTCTGTTAGGACAAAATTCTGTTAGGATGTTCAGGAATACTGACAGGAAGCATTGTGAGATCACGGAGGAAAGGTAAGAATTGTGGGAAAATTTCTCTGACTTTAAGAAACGGAACAGATTTTGCTCCTCCTCTGGTCATAGATGGTCAGGCGTAGGTAACCTCCATAAGACAAAATAGTCCCTACTTTGTCTTATGTTTTAAAGAAAACAGGAGCAGACAGGAAGAAATGAAGAACAGATCCTGACAGAAGGAGAAAAGAGGAATCGATTGGGGACAGGTAAGTTTGGTATGACAGTGCCACTTTAATATCTTCATCTTAATGATACTTCCATCCATATATGTATATTTGTGCATTAACATACATAAATAAACCTACAGTTTTCCACTACTAGCTTTGTACTACTAATGATATGCTCTACTTAATAAATTTTATAGAAGGGTAGTATATTTATTTTTGATGTAGTTATGAGATCTAGTTCTATTAGTATGCCAACTAATAAAAGCATTAAATTCACCAATGCTTGCCAAGACAGTGAGACAGCTGCTCATGATAGTAAAAAATATTCACTGAACTATGATGTATTTGTACCAACAAATTGTCCAGGGGAATTACATATCTATCAACAATGTTTTAAACACTAACAGTAATGAATTACAAAGATCTGTCATTTGGCTTGAGTTTTAGTTTTTTTTTTTAGTTTTTTTTTTAAAGGTATAAATATTTCCAGAAATCAACTTATAGTACTTGGTGAGAACTTTGTTCATTATTATGACACCTAATATGAGATTAATACTCAGAGGACTATATCTCCATGAATATTGTAAAAACCGATGTGTTGAGAAAAAAAAACATTAAATGACAAGTTTCGTAGCAATGTACAATACTTTCAAATGTAAGTTTAGACATGGAACTTGATAAGGGTAAGATTAAAACGGACTGCTAACCTCTGAGCACTTTAATTAAAACAAATGGCTTTTCGTTTAAGGGTATATAACAAATCTTGCAGCCTTTGCATCTGCAGAAACTTTAGAGGTCAAAGGTAACAAAAGTTAATCACTATTGAGACTCTGAAGACTCTGATCAGGCCCCAGGTACCAAAACTATATTATATCTGCATTACAGATCAGAGTAGAATTTCAAATACTTTCACATAAATAATAATAAATAAAAAAAAAGATCAATGGGTTTCATTTTAGAGCTTGGTTTAATTACAAGGGCTTTTAATTGACTTTAATGACAAATCTACTAACACTATTTGAACTATTACCTAAAGTCACAAATTCAGAAAACTACTCAACCAAAGCATTGATTCCACATCTTAGTATTACTGGTCACAGTGAATGTGCAATGAACAAGAGCATTGATTTTGTAAACTGTAAATTGAGCCTTTTTGTCTAAAGTTAGCTGAATCAGCTACATTTTACTTATGACCCTGAACATGACTTGAATAACTTAAAAGTACAAAAAAAAGCATTGACATTTAATCGACTACCCACCAAAATTCCAATGACGTGTCTACTAGATACAGAGGTGGGAAAATAGTGGATCCACATATGTCACGAACCTGCAACTTCCACAATTCTTTGTCATTCTGAGGATCTACCATTTGCCCAACCCTTTCCTAGTGCATAGTGCTAAACAAATGTTAATATAATGCCAAAACATTTGCACCATAGCACCCTGAATTATTCAAATAGTTATACATTTCTCAGAACGATCACAATATCAGAGAACTAACCCACTTCAATGCAAGATTAAGGAAAATCAAGACCCTGCATAATGGCAGCATCACAGCTTCCCAATTGATGTGGTATACTGAATACCAGAGCCATTATCAGGGGGTGACAACCATGACAGGCCCCCCCACATTTCCTATCTGTAGCGGCGGAATTGCTGCCAGTGCTGATGGGGCCCATCGGGTGGCCCAGGCACTTAGGTTCACCTAATGGGCATGTGTCATTGACATAGCTTTTGTATCACACAGCCATGTTACCATGCTGTTGCCCAGCCCAGTTGTTTAAATATGCACAGGGATTTGGGGGTAGTAACCTTTTCCTTTGCTCTTTATAATCTATATATTAAACTAATATATATTCCATATCTATCTTTATATATATCTATATTTGTGGTCTGGGCAATATTGCCGTAAGAGTTAGATAACACATACATAGTAATAAATATGATAGTTAATAACACCAGTTAGTTGTGGTGTGCCGGAACCGACAATACAGTAGGCCAGTAATAAAGAGGGCCCACCTTAGAGAGTAATCTGAAAAGAGGGAGTGGTGGGAGGAGCAACTCGCAAGTCCAATAACGGTATGTGAGAGAAGATTGGAGGCCATTAAAAGGAGACCCAAACTCCTCCCACAATTACAGGCCCAGCCTTAAATATGTGTGTGTATATATATATATATATATATATACACACACACACACATATATATATATATATATATATATATAGAGAGAGAGAGAGATAATGTAGTATGAATTTGTTTTATATATACATTTGCCTAATTTAATTTATATATAACCAATTCATACAACATATATATAGTATGCAACATATTTAACGTCTAACTTGTTTAACTCCTTTAAATAGATTTTATAAAATTATTTTAGTCTTGGGTAAAGCCTTGCATCCACTGATTATTTAACTTTGACTGATAGAGGCATGTTTAGATGTTGGGAGCTAAGGATGTGACAGTGATGTGGATTATCTAAGGAAGTAAGACACCACACTAGCAGCCAAGATTTGTCCACTCTGGCTGTAGACATACTATTTAGAAAGAAGATATGAAAAAGCAGCTGGACCTTAACCCAAATAGCTTGTTTAAAACTGATGCTGAAGGATCTTAAAGGATTAACTATGTTAGTACTTCTAGCAAGTTTGGATGTATCAAACAGCAGTTCAACTGTTGAACAAACAAATATAATCAATAACATGCAACTCAGTTTCAAAATAGCTTTGCAAAGTTCTTCAACAGAACACAGAATAAAAGATATGTTTCTACATTAACCATTCAATTCTTTCTTTCTATTCTATACCCACACTTACATAAATGATTAACCCTTTCGCTAAATTGTATAAGCAATCAATATACATTAACTTAAAAATGTCTAGAGTAGTGCAAGGTATATGCTAGTATACCACATCAGGGATTAGACACCATATACACACAGGTAAGGCATATGTGAGGTTACTGCCATCTACATGCAGCGATCATGTATCATAAACATGCCCTTGAAAACTGATTTAAATTATTTTAAATGGAAAGCAATTGAAGCAATTACTGATGCCCTCCCAGTGATTGCATTAATGTCACCGGCATTATTACTTTAGAAGTGAATACATATCTTGCAGCAGAGATGATGCAGGGGAAATCCTAGAACTTAAAATTGGAGGAGTGTCAATTTAAGGCCATTTATATACCTATACGAAGGAAAAATAAAACTGCTAGTGCAAAAATGCAAACACTTACATGTAAGACTATACTAAATCAATGGACAAAACAAATGTTCAGCAATAATTGTTCATCATTAAATATATTGAAGATCAATGTGCAAACAACTAAAAAAAACAAAAATACAATAAATTAATCCCTCTCTATCAGAAAACACCACATAAAAAACATGTTAGCGTAGTATCCCCATTATCGTACAACAGATTTTATTTATATTTTCTATTATATCTTATGAATCATCATCTTAGTATTATACACTGTCGAATATCTTAATTGAATAGACCACTTTATTATTAAAAAAACTGTTAACTCTGCTCTATTCAGCACATATAGAGAAACATGTCTTCCTGTGCTGTTGCCTAAGTTTTTCATGCTGATGTTATGCATAGGTCAGAATGCTTTTGATTGTCAAAGAGTGTATATAACACCCAGGGAATCAGATTAGCAGAAAAGAAACTAATTGTAGGGGCCAACGCTCTAAGAACCATAGCAAAAAAAATATTTCACACTTTAATTCTCAATCCACAAATGTCCTCTTCCTGAACTAACTGTAAGACTTTCCCACATATGCAACATGTTAGTAACTAAACCTCCAGTCCAGCATTCAGTTTTCTTCTGATTTATGTCAGGCATCAATTTGAACTGAGTCAGGAGATTTACTACACAGGAATCTGAAAACTGACTCCAAGTACCCAATTGCATTCTTTGATGGCGGCATTTAGCAATAATATCACACTCATGAATGAAACAGATCCTTTTAACACATAACTCTTTACTGTGATCTCATCCCAGTGCTAATATTTAAGCAATGTCTTTTATACATATATATTTACTAGTGACCACTACTTTCCGGTTTACCCCGCTGTTTAAAAAAAAAAAATGTCAAACATTTTTATTATATTGAAGCAACTCTTTCGATTTATATCCCGGTACAAAAATTATTAAAACGAAAAAAAAATAGATCTAAATAAATTATAATAAATTCAACTGTAATTAGCTCTTGAAGATATGACTACATTTCTGTAAGGATGTGGCCAGCAAGCAATTGTATCATATTTTTTAAATATTAAGAAAAAAATAATGACAAAGAAAGGTTTCACTTTGCCTATTGTGTGAGCAGACAATTAGAATCTGGGACTTTCGCAGCTTTGCTAATTAACTTCCGTTGTGCAGTAAAAATCAACTGCCATTCTTAACCTGCCTCTTGATGCCTGGAGATCCAGGTAAGAATTTATTTCCATATATTTGTGAAATAGAAACTGGTACTCTGATATAACCATTGTCAACACCATGGATAGGCAATTAAGTGGTATCTGATGTTGCAATGAAAGCATTTGAGAAGTAACAACATAAATACACATTCCATAGTAAAATAAATGTGTTATTTTAATTTAAACTTAATTCACCTGTTCCAATAAACATGACATCATACTGGCCGTCTTCTGCTTCTACTCGATCAACTACTATTTGAGAAAACTGATAATCCACTTCGGTCTTTATTATTATTGGTCTGTTGTTGATAGGAAAAACTGGGTGATACATTGCAGGGTGACTTCTGGCAAACATTATAACTTCGTCTGGAAGATCCTTTGTGGAATCAAACCCGCCAAATGTTTTACTTGGACACTGTAGAAAAGAAAAGAAGAAAAGAGAAAGAAGAAAGAAAGAAAACAAAAATATATCATAAATGAGATTCATTTGTTTATAATAAATGTAAATTTTTTTTTTTCAAAATATACTGCATACTAGAATAAGGACTAATAGAATAAGGAAGAGGACTTAATATCCACATAAATATGGTAATACAGATGTAAGAAAATATTGACAGAAAGACAGAAACTTTATTCTTCTAATATGAACTAATCCACTTCAGCTTTAATCAATTAGTTTTACTCCATAGTTTCTTAGGCTGCAATGAAAATCTCATTTTATGCCAAACACTAGCAACTATGTGTTGAGCGGAATTACATATGTTGCCATAATAAATCATTTCAGGATTTCTACAATTATGCCATTGTTTTCATTTATTACATTCATTAGAAATGACAGAGATTGAATAATATGTCTTAGATAAGCATATTTAATTCCCAATTAAATTCGTTACAGGTCACTTTCTCATTTTTCACAATTCACATTATTGTATTGTATTAAGCATTATTATTACTGGTTTTACTTCTAAACTTATTTCTTCCCGAGTCTGGAGAGATTTGTAACAGAAGGATAGGGTTTTCAAGACAGGATAAAAATCAATTCTCTTTGTTTCAACCTTGATCCAAAACATATTAATATTTAAATAGCAATGGGATTAGAAAGAAATTGATAGTGTCTCAAACAAACTACAATTCCACTAACTAATTGTGGGTTTCTATTCTCCTAATTAAATTTGTAATATACAAAAACAATGCCTACCTTTTTTATATGCGAGATATAGAACAGATTGTTTGGGTATGTGGCAATATATATTAATAATAAAAATTATTTTCTTTTCTGGAAAACATTTCATAGGTTTTTATCTACATAAGTTAAAAAAAAACCTTTTTCAAACCAATATATGTATACAAAATTTAATTTGAATTTTAAATTGCATACAAAGAATATTTTACAATAAAGTATACACAACATGAATTGATTTCTTTCAGGAGTATTCAGGGTTTATTTAGCAAACAATGGATTTTGGTAAATCAGATGCTGAATTACAAAAACTGTTTTCAAACAATTAAAACAGTTTAAAGAATTTTCTAAATCGGCAATATTTTCAACTTTGTTTTTAATTGATAACTAATCTCAGTTTATCAATTAAACCGTGTAGAAGTAATTGGCAACAATTCTTACTTTATCCTTAAAACATGTATTCTGTCACTAAAGATCTAATATGCAAAAGAATATGCGAATATGCATACGCAATTAATATGTGATTCTAAAATACTTTAGCTATAACATACCACTATAGTTCATTATCTTTGTAACCTACACACCAAAGAAAACAAATCACTTGAAAACAAATACAACTAAATATGAAGTAGTTACAATGCACTTATCAATGTCTAAAAAAATTACATATTAAGAATTCTGTGACAGATAAATGGAAGAGAAAGCCCAATGTACAAAAGATAAAAATAGTAATTGGTGTGAAACCAGTCCACAAAGTTTCTCCGCTTCAAATTTTTTATTATGTCCTTGCTCTACGCATTATTATGTGTATTTTCAATGCAAGGATAATTTTTTTATTTTATATATATATATATATATATATACATATATATATATATATATATATATATATATATATATCTCAGTAGGAATAAAACAAAACAACAAACGTGCATGTCTGCATCATCCCCCTCTCCCCCACCACCATAATTTGTATATCAACAAGCCACAAGTACTTCAAACATTCCAAAAACATCAGAGCCAGTTTCATTTAAAAAAATGTTCTTGTTGTGGAACAAGGAGGGGATCTGGATCATAAACGATGAGATATATGAACTCAAAAAGGGTGTCTTCTTGTGATGAAAGATGGGAATTAGTAAACTAATAAGGACAAAACCAGTAATATGTCCATTTATCTTGCAAGTTAGAATAGTGGTGGGTTTGCTTTCAGTTTTGACCTACCAACATTTGAAATGAACAAAGAAAGACATTTTGATATTAGTAAGTGGTTGTGGCCAGGGATGGGGCTGTTCAAAAAACACATTGTATCTTACAGGCTGATTTCTAAAATACATTTATTGCAATTTAAGGGAGCTGTTGGAAATCAGAAACATTAGGAAGAAAAGAAAGAAGGCCAACATAGGAAATGTCCCTCCTAAATGTGGACATGTAGGATGTTTACAACTGTGACACTAATTCAAATATACAATCATGTAGACTTTAAAATAAAAAATAATAATTACAAATTACCATTGTAACAAACATTTGTTTTCTTTTTTTCCCAGCACCATACCATTACACAATACCATTTTAATGGCTAACAAATGCCAGATATCAAAACAATACAGATTTTAAAGAAACTTCTATTGCATGGAATTCCCTGCTCATTAAGTGACAAAGGCTGGTACCAATCAGATTGCAATGTCATTAGTGTTACTTACAGAATAAGAAAAACTCTGCTACTCATCAGCAAAATATTTATACATAACAAATATTTTTTTATTTTTTTTACCAGAACACTGGTTTAATACAAAGTGCTTGTTCAGGAACACTACTTTATGTTTTGGAGGATGTTTTCTAAATCAAAATATACTTACAGTTCCTGGTCGAGGGTAAGGAACTCTTCCTTGATACGGTACCCATTGATAACTTGGCCCATCTCTATGAGCATAAGGACCCAAGAAAACTCTTCGAATATCCGACAAACTGTACATACATACAGCTGACCCTTTGAATACATTACTAGAAAAAAATAAAAAATAAATCACATTTCAATATACAATGTTAGAAATGCATAGACCATAACGTCGTTTATTTGCAAAGTTGATTCAAGCATGAGTAGACCCAAATAAATAAGACCAAAGCTTTCTAAAATAATATTTAAAGAGAAACTAATGAGTCATTTTACTACAGTTGCCTAACTTCATCTACATGGACGATCAGTTCTTTATGGACCATTGTACCTCATGAGTATTTGGAAAAACATGCCATTAACTGCCTCTTTAATAATAATAAAAAAATAATAAATAAAAAACAGCACTATTTCTGAGTCATTGCAGTAACTGATGTTGCACTAGAATATGTAAAACTATAATTTTAATTTAGAGCAACAGATTTTCATTTGTGCCCCAAAAAATTGTTTAATGACAAATAAAACAGTAGTAAAGTAACACCTGAACTAAGCAATGTTAATTTTGTTGATGCAAATTTTTTTTGTCTTGGTGTTTGGTCCAAACCACATTTTCAGTGAAAAAAACAATACTATAACTATATAAAAGTATTAACAAAAACGATAACAAAAATTTAAAAAAATGTAAGTCAACGAACAAAAACTAGATAAAAATGTTAAGCAGGAAGGATATTCAGATAATGTGTGCGATGGCAATTTAAGGCCAATATTGTTTTTAATATTTTAAAATTTCACTTTTGTTTGAAAGAAAATAATGTTATATCATATTCATCTAATACTTATTCCCTTTAGACCTTCCCACTGCCTGCTGACATCAGCAGAAGTGATAGCCTGATCTAATCACAATGCCTCCTCATAGGATTGGCTGAGACTGACAAGGAGGCAGATCAGGGGCAGAGCCAGCACAATTCAAACACAGCCCTGGCCAATCAGCATCTCCTCATAGAGATGAATTGAATCAATGAATCTCTATGAGGAAAGTTCAGTGTCTGCATGCAGAGTGAGGAGATACTGAATGTTTGGATGCATTTTAGGCAGCCATGACCCAGGAAGGATCTCTAACAGCTATCTGAAGAGTGGTCAGTGGAGTTATCACAAGGCTGTAATGTAAACACTGCATTTTCTCTGAAAAGACAGTGTTTACAGCAAAAGGCCTGAATGTAATGATTCTACTCACGAGAACAAATTCAATAAGCTGTAGTTGTTCTGGTGACTATAGTGTCCCTTTAATACCATTAATACCACTTCTCAGGATGTCATGGTGCTGTGTCAATTAATATGTAAAAATCATTTTAAAGTATGACTGTTGAGCAGATTTAATATGGGAATATCAAACTTTGCAAAGTGGCACATATATAGTGTTTTATTGAGTGTATCAGAAATATTCTTTGATGCAGAGTACTGTATAATTGTCTACAAAACATAAAACAAGACAATGTGCCAGCATTAATTTTGTTTTCTGCACTTGTGCGGTTATGTTGTACTTTCAATTTACCACTTCAGTTTTAATTTTCTTTAAATACTCAAAAAATGATTTAGGACACTAAAAATACAAAATATATTCAGGACCAACTGTAGAATTACATCCAGTGATTGATTTTTACAAATTAAAATTTTTAAAACATATGGTTGGTAAAGAGCAAGTCAAATCAGATTGAAAATAAATATTCTAGACCATTAGGTAGATATGATTATATAAATGAGATAGATAAGATATATGGGATAATAAAGTGGAATGCTTAGACAGGATAGACAAATAAATAAATACATTTATGTGTCTTTAAAATATATAAATGTACTACATAAAAATGCAAATAAAAATAATATAATATACAAATTTTTTTACCTTGAAGTTGTGAATACAGCATAGATTACTGGATTCTTTGGATCTTTTGAGTTCATTAAATATACATCTTCTGTAATTACAAAAAGTAAAAGAGTGTAAGGGCACATTCTACTGCCGTTTATACAAGGGACGTTATTCTGTATACGTTTTAAAGAGTTAATTTCAAGAATTTGATTTAACTCTAAACTTTGAGGCTCAAGTTAGGGACACTCCACTACCCAAATACAAAATAAATAAAAATCACTTCTTAATAGATATACCCCAAATGAAAATCTAGATGCATTTAATTATGCCTTTTTTTAATTGGGGTTATATTTAAAACCAGCTACAGTTCTCTTGTTTTCTGCCTTTGCAAACCCCTCCACTTTAACCCTGCCCAGACTTTCTGTGATTATCCAATCACAGACTTCCCAATGCAGCTCAATTAGAAGACTTTGCAAAGCAGGTGCTCTGGGCAATTGTGTGCCTCTTGAGTTTAGCTCCACTGACGTAAAAAAAACCAGGACGTAACACGACCAGTTGTCTGCTTGAAAGCCAAGGGGGTGTAAACAGGCTAATTTATTAAAGTGTCAGTTTCTATTAAAATAGAGCTAAAGTGCATATATACTTCAAAAAGGGGCTGAGGGGAAAGAGACACACAGAGGGGCTGGGGGCAGAGAGACCCAGAGGGGCTGGTGGGGGCAGAGAGAACCAGAGGGGCTGGGGGACAGAGAGAACAAGAGGGGCTGGGGGCAGAGACACAGTTGGGCTGGGATGCAGAGAGACAGTTGGGCTGGGATGCAGAGAAGCACAGAAGGGCGGGGGGGAAAGCCAGAAGGCGGTGGGGGAGAGGCGACAGAAGGGCAGATGCAGAAGTGGGGAAACACACAGAAGGGCAGTGGGGGAGATGCACAGAAGGGCGTGGGGACGACAGAAAAAGTGGTGGGGAGACTCACAGAAGCGGTGGGGAGAAGAAAAGCGGTGGGGGAGGCAGAAAAGCGGTGGGGAGATGCACAGAAAATGGTGGGGAGATGCACAGAAAAACGGTGGGAGGGAGATGCACAGAAAAACGGTGGAGGGGGAGATGCACAGAAAATGGTGGGGGGGAGACACACAGAGGTGCTAGAGGGGAGACACACACAGGCGCTGGGGGTGAGAAAGAGTCTAGTATCAGCCGTCAAACGAACACTCCAAACGCCATAACCACTAACACTTATTTTTGTTGTTATGGATAAGAGTGCAGGCTCACAAACTTTGAATTTGCTTGATCTAATTCACCATTCTTACAAGAAGGTTGGAAATCAAGCCCACAATGGATAACCTGCATAGGGCACTGGGAGATTATAATCCTTCTTTGGTCATACTATTTTCACTGGGTCAGCTTGCAAAACTATGATGGAGACATTTCAACTAATGAAGGCTTCCTGTGCAAATTTTGACAACAGTCTTTAAGTAATGCAAAATGTACTGCAGCTTATGCCCCCTTACTGAAACGCATAATCATGCAATGTATGCAAATGCCATAACACACATTAGTATAGATTAATAAGATTGTAATAGTATTTATATCTATGTCATTTAGTGAAGCTTGTGAATAAAATGTTGTGTTATCAGTCCTCTATTGAAATTAAGTACATAAGGTCAGTTGTTTTCACTGACTGTACAAAGTCAGTAATGAATAAAAAGAAAATTGAAAGAAAAAAACAGATACATGATTTTATGCTGAGAAAGATTAAGCAGCCATAATTAATAATAAAATAAGAAAAACATGAGTAAGAAATTATTTGCAATAGTAATTACTATCTAGATATGCAAATCATAAATTGGATCAATGACTATGGGATCAATGGAGGGAAAGAATACCAAATATGTTTACTGATATTTTATAATTAACACATATCACGGTTTATGCCAAAAGAAAAGCGTCCGTAAGCTTGATAAGAAAATCAAGAAACGTGTTGGACATTCCCTCTTGATTCCCTGGCACAAGGGACAGACTGTGAGCCATAGGAGAACTGCATACTTTCAGACAGGATTAAAGAGTTTAAAAATAAACAAAGAAATGACCAGAGCAAAAGTAGTTTCATATTTACTTGGAATGTTGTCTCACCCTGATATGTCCCATTAATCATGATGGCACATTCTGAGTATGCCCAACCTTTACATAAATAATTGTATACTTACGTAATTCATCAAAATGTGTGTCTATCCCATTAGGACCAGGCACAGAACAAATCAGTCGCGCTTTCAAGAATGTAGTCCATTTGTTAACAAGACTTCTGTGTCCACCAAAGTCATTCTGCCAAAAATTTCAAATACAATAGTTTACATATCTGTCGGAAGGTTTGCACTTTTTCTCCCAAACACTCGACAATTTTTTGATCAGAATATGATTATGTGAAACTTGACCATGATTCTTTAAATAGTCTACAATTTATAAACTATGCATTTCTTCTACTTTGGTGAAAGCTAAACATTTAAAAAGTTAAAGATCACGCAAAGCTGGATAATCTTGCTAGAACTAAAAGCAAAAGCCTAAGTAGTAGCTCATGTGATAGAATTTATCTTGATTCCAAGGCTCAAGCTTATAGGTGTCATGTTATGATATCCTATATTAAAATTGGCTAACTTGGACTCTGGATGTGCCTGATGCTTAAAACGACACTTAAGACCATATATGTCTAGTTCCGGGAGCAGATAGCCCCCACCAGAGCCGTCTCTTCTCAAATCATTCTGTCCTTTCTCTTTCTCGGAACTTATTTGTTATATGTACATGACATTCATCCCCATATATTATCTGTACTCCTTTCACCCCCTTCCTACTACTGTCCAATTAGTATTTGCACGTAAGCACTTACTTTTTAATGTATAAAATCCCAACTGAAGAATAAACGACAGAGGCTTATTTTGAATAACAACAGGTGTCTGGCGTCTAATTCGCGCTCCATTCCAAGTGCACTTGTAATAATAATTTGTGCTTCCTCTGAATATAACAAAGATCAAGATTTGGATCTATATCAATTTGGTGCTGAAACCTGGGATCTGACGGTTGAAAGACTCTGACACTAGGGTACAGGTGGACGTCCTTCTGACAGCAAAATCAGCTGCAGCAAGGTAAGGAAAACTTTTTTTCCCCCTTTATCAATTTCACTCTCAGATCCATGTCCTACTTGTCTCTCTGGGCAAGGAATGACCTAAAAATGTCTGATCTAAAGAACTTGTTTTCTGTGATATTATGGTTATATTCAGGTGGATGTTGTGTATGTCTTGTGAAAGGAATCTTGAGATAGTTGAATATATCTGTGGGTTTTAAGTTATTTTTATTGTTTGCCTTGTCATTTGTTTTAAATTTCTAGTTAGAATCCTCCAAGGGCAGATCTCCTGATCTGTGTTTAGAATAATGAAGACAAGACTGTGAAAATTCCACTGTAGTGGTCCTAAGTGTCTTATACACTGTTTTTGTAGTTTGTCTTGTGTAAGGAAGTAATTAACCCTCACAAACTGCAGCTTGGGGATTGGGTGGTGAGGAAAGGACTTGACTTGTGAGGAAAGGACTTGAACCACGCTTTGACAGTCCATTCCAAGTGCTCCTGTCTACAGCTACCTCAGTGAAACTAGAAGGAAAAGCCACGTGGATACACGCCAGTCACTGTGAACAAGTCACTCCGACTGATCCACCGACATGAAGCTGTTCTTATCCTTTACCATTGTATGCTCTGTTCAGATATGCTACTCTGACTTGAGACCAGAAGATAATAATGCATGGCAGGGAAATATATGGTTGCAGATAGCAAAGGCTTTTAATTTAACCCCCTTTTGCCTCAACCCTCTCCTCAGTGCTGTCAATACCATAGAATCTTGTCTTATAGCTGTCCCTACCCCATCTCACTCTTGAAGAAGTACCTACATACCCATAGACCCCATAAATCTCTTCAACTATATTCTTATGCTTTCATCCCACTGGTAGGCAAGCCTCCCCTAGCCCTGAAGACAATTAATGTGACACCCACTGAACTATGTTGGTCTTTTTCATGTAATTGTTCAAGAGACCCTAATACTAAATACCTGTTTTGCCCCACATGGTGGAAAAATACCACGAATTGTAGAGCCCTGTGCACCACTATGAATTGTACCAAAACGCAGCAAGTTATGAGTTACCACTACCATTTCTATCTCCCTAAAGGATTATCTCCCTATAGTCCCTGATGTAGAACTACAACTCCCATGATACTTTGCTTTTAGAAGTCATAGTTCTAAACCATATAGGTTTCTACATTATGAGCACCCCTAGTATAATTAACACTGTATAATTATAACACTGTATAATTGACAATCCCAACCATTTTGCACTTTCAAGAGAAGAGTCTAACCATTAAACAGAACCTGTCTCTCATTAATTTAATATAATCTTACAATTTCACTCTGGATCTCCAGTTTTGATCAATGCAGTCGAAAAGCATGTCTTTTTCATGCACAAGCCTTTGAAATAAGAAGCCTTCATAACTTTATCAACCAAACAATTTATTTAAAGTAAAAATTAACTATATACTTTGTATTAAATCATATATTAAAGTCACTTTTCTAAATTCTATGCAATCAGATTTGAAAACAAGTTTTAGAATAAATGAATTACTGGTCTTTGTTACTGATCATACTACATGTTAATGGAAAATGAAATGAAAATATTGCTGAATAAAAGTTTTAGAAGTTAGTGTATAGTCCGATATTATGATGGTTTGAAAGGATGGTCATTTTTTTATCCTTTGCAAATTCTTCAGACTCCACAGGTACACCGTGATCTATATTCATGCCTCCTTGATGGCTCATCAAACAACACAGATCTACTTGTATTTTCTTAAACATAGTGTATTTTTTGGGGTATCCATTGTTTATCAAAAATAATTTGAGAGTATTGGATAGGTATAAGTACTCACCGCCACGGTTCCACAAAGAACTTGTTTTGGGCAATCAGTACTGATGTAATGGTGTTACAAGTCATCATCGCCAGTGATGAAGTGTAGATCCATTTTAATTAAACATATATAACCCGGCAAATATCTAAAGCCATGTAGCAAATAATTACTCTAGAATATCTGCATTTATTGCTCTCAAAGCAATCCTTCCCTGTTTTTTGCTTTTTTTTCCTGCTCTTTAGGAATGAAAGATGTCAGTGTTCCTGAAACTGGTGCATATAAATCAGTTAAACGGTTAATCTTTCATACAACTTGAAAAACATTTAAGCATTTAAAGGGAATATTTACATTTGAAAAATATTTAAAATGAGTTGCTCATGTTACAGTATATAGATTCATGGTTTCTGTCATCATTGTGCATGCTTTCTGAGGAGTGTTTGATGGATAACATACACAAATGCCATTAGGCATAACTATACATTTGTATAGAACTTAAAACACTGAACATCTGGCACCAGATCCCCTACTAAAATGGTAAACTGTCTTTTTATGAGAAAAGTGCAAAGAAAAATGAATCGGTACTATGCTGCCAAATAGCAAAAGAAGAAAAGAATATATTTTGTTTATAGGAACTATCATATATTGACTATAGCAGATTTTGTTTTAGCCTTGTTTATGCAGTGCACCAGATTATTCATTTGCAACCTCTGCTGGGCTACAACACATTTCTGATGGACTAAAATGAAAGGTTCATGAAAAGGCACGGTAGAAGTGATATTGTCTCTATTGACATATAAATTGCCCTCAAAATCAATGTAATAATTTATCTGAGTAGCGAACTCAACATTAATATAGTGTCTATAAGGGTGAAATTATTCTGATGACACAGGCCAGTGATTCTTAACCCCATGATCAGGAACAAAAAGTGAATTCCATTTCAGCTCAGTTGGTCCCTATGGCTTTTCACATCATATTTGTTAGGTCCAAGTGACTGAGCTATTACAACAAAAGGAGAATGGACCAGAATGATAAGGGCAGTTATTGGTTGTTCCTGTCCTTTAAAGTTAAATTATATTAAAACTGACTAATGAAATGTATAGATGGAGTTAGCATCAATACAAGCAACTAGAAAATGTGTGTTTTAGCTGATATACCACTGTTAAAACGTCAAGAGTCAAGCTACTTAACACTGGGATGTCTACACAGATATCTATGGCAAATGAATGCAAGGCACTGCTGACAAACTACACAATATTGCATACCATGTATATTATGGATGGACAGCTGTGCTTAATGGGTGGATAGCTGTGTTGCTACATTTATCTATTTCCACTGGCAATCTTGTAAGAGGAAGATTTTTTTTATCCAGAATATCTTCTTAATTTTAATCCATGCATATGCTTGAAATACATAACTGGAAATAATTGGCAGTACCAGATGTGTGACTAAACTAGTCCATACTTAAAGGGACACTATAGGCTCCCAGACCACATCAGCTCATTGAAGTGGTCTGGGTACAGTGTTCCTATGGCACTTAGTGCTGCAAAGCAAACCAGTGCAGTTCCATTGGACAGGAACCGCCACTGGAGGTGCTTCCTGCCTTTTAACTGACTTTTGTTTAGGTAACGGACGCTGGACTTCATCATGCTCTGTATGAGGACATCCAGTGTCAACTATTTTCCCATAGGAAAGCATTGATTCAATGTTTTTCTATGGGTAGGCCAAATGTGCGCGTGGCACGTGCATTAGCGCCACCTTGTGAATGAAGGTTGGATAAGGAGGAGCCACGACCCAACTCTGAGGGACATTGGCACTGGGATCAGGTAAGCAAATAGAAGGTTTTTAATCCTTTATTCACCGGGGCAGGGCAGTGCGAGGGAAGGGGCAAGCAGAGGGAGCTATAGGGACAAGAATACAGCTTTGTATTTCTACCACTATAGTTTCCCTTTAATGAGAACCAGTAAGTTTTGTTGGTGCTGATTTCTGTGGTTGGACTGCTTGCTGTTATAAACCACTTCTTGATTACTATTGCCTACAAATTTTCAACAGCTGTCCTTTTTGTTTTAACCTTTTAGTTTTATGGGCATGCACTAATGAAATAACTATATCATTTTCAGATCAAGTTTAGATTGTCTTTTTAAATAATGTGTTCATTCTTTTTTTGTGTGTTTTTGTTTACCTTACAGAGTTGTCCTATTCGTGCATGCGTGGCTTTTCCAGGGTGTTCACCATCTATTGCATTTTCACGAAAGAAAAAATAAACTTTATCATCCTCTGGATTGTCGCTTTCTGGTACAAGATATGCACCAATAAATCTTGGATCTGAAAAGTAAAACGTAGAAATTTTTTATTTTTTGTTTTGCCAGTTCAAAGTTATGAAATTTATATTGTGAAATGGTTTTATAAACTAAATCAAAGGTTAAATATAAGCAAACAATTTTAGATAATACAAGTTAGTAATCTTGTAATATACTAATTTAGTGTAGAATTGCTCATGTATTGAGAAAGTCAGTATGAACTACAATTAATTTTTTTCTACTTTGAACGATAAAGCACACAACATGAGTAAAAACTCAGGAACAAATCAGTGCCCACCTAAATATAAAAGGTACTTACATGTTACTACATTAAAGATGGAGCCTTTTAAGATGGTTAGTGAACATATCTTTGATGTGTCTGATGGTGCATTACTTGAAATGTTTTTGTGGGATTTTGTCTTAGCCATAGGGCAATAGAAATTAGAGATAACTGAAAACCCCATGAGACTGAAATGAGTGCTACAGCTCATCACCAATTATCACCAATTACCAATTACAGCTCATCACTAATTATTACCCCACCTTAATTCTACTTAAAATGGGCATGCTACACCAAGTACATAATAAAAAGAACCTTTTCAGATGTGAGGACTTGTCTCTTACTAATTTATCTACCAGCTCAAGGTTAACTCATGGCAATCAAGTCACCATTTCGGCAGTGACCCAAATGTTCAAAAACATCAATCTATTCTTTATATTACTTGTGCTGTTCAAGTGCCACCGAAGACATTGATTGATTACCAAGTAGATCTGTTGATATGGGCAATTTATTCTGTATAAACAAAATCCACTGATTTGTTATTTGTCTTTTACTCATAAAAAAATTGCCTTCTCACACAAGCAGTAGCAAACAAAAAAAAAATCAAATAAAATAAAGCTTTAGAGAATTGATAAATCTATTGTTTTTTCCCTATTGAGACAATGTGACATTGTCTTGACTTTATCATTATGGATTTTATGACTATTTCCATTGTTAGATATTTCAAACAGGATATCTGCTATTTAAAGCATCTTGATCGTAATGTAAGCTTAGAAAATCAATTTTCTTTGTTAGTCCTTCCTTCGTTAGTTTATTACAATTCCCTAAATACACAATTTAGTCTTGTGCCAAAATGTCTACCTATTCATATTTCTAATGACTGGTACCACCGTTTCATATTGTGTCTTAATGTAAATATGGGAAGTGCACAAATCTTATACACTGGACATTAACATATACTAAAGTTAACTCTAAAACTTAGAATCACAATATAGAATATAGTGGAAATTCTGTATTTTGGAAGAAAACTAAATACATATAAATAATTGCATGTATTTTTCTATGTATGTATTTCTATACATACATGGAAAAATGTACATACATATATACACACACACAAAAACATATACATACACACAATATTTCTGTCTTCAAAATGTAAATATTCATATAGTGTATTAATTTGCAGAAAAAAAACATATATATATAAAATTATCAAAAAAAGAGAGAAATAAAAGAGCACATATATCATTATAGGGAGAAATGCTTAATTTATGGTGGAATATGCAAATAGCAGCTGCTGCTCGGGACTGTAATTCTGTAAAGCAGGACATGTATGCCCTAAGATTAATAAAACCCTAACCCTATAAACAAAATAATTTAATGTAAAAAATATACAATGGCAAAATGGGTATGGCACCCGAGTTCTGAAGATACTCATAAAACATTAGTTCTTTGGTTTTAGGTTTATTTTATGTGTATACCCAATTTGCCATTTATATATATAAAACCAAAGAACTAATGTTTTATGAGTATCTTCAGAACTCGGGTGCAATACCCACTTTGCCATTGTATATCTTTTACATTCAATTATTAGTTTGTGTACAAATATATATGTCAGCTCTGCATTCTCCTTACAGATACTCACTACTTATTTGTGCCCAGGAGCTACCCACTAATATGGGTGCACTCAAGGGTCTTTGCAAAATCTATTTTTGCAGAGACCCTTGAGTGCACCCTGTATTTTATGCATATGTTTACACACACACACACACACACACATACATATATGTATATATACACACATATACAGCATACATATATACAGCCCTGAAATCAAATTAAAAGGCCCTGATACAGCCACAAATTAAAAGGCAGAACCTGTTGTGGGAGGGTCTTGGTCACCTTATATACACACACGTGCAGCCCTGAACACAAATTAAAAGGTGGAGCCTGTTGTTGTAGGAGGGGCTTGGTCACCATTTAAGGGACACCTATCCTATCTCCCTTATGTTACTGGTCTGGCGATTTGCATGCCCCTCCCACCACTTCCTCTTTTCACATCATCCTCATACTACTCCTAGGGTGGGCCCTCATTATTACATGCCCACCACATCATCTGTTCTGGCACGCCACAACCGACTTGTCCTATATATTATGTGTTACATCTATACTTTCCAAATACCTTCATTTATTACAGCATGATTCCCCGAACATATATAGATATATGAATACACACACATCCAGAGATTTTCTGGGGAAATATTTAATGTACTTAATGTTTGCATATACTGTTTCCTGAGTTTGCTTCTAGTATGAACTTATAGAACAGTTGAACCAGATTATGTGATCATTTTAAAATAATAGATGTAGCTGGAGACCGTTCTAGGTTTACATTAAGGGATTTGTGGATTGTCCCTGCTTTCCTCCTTAAGAGGTCGAATCATTTGTCAATATTACTGCAGAGCATACCAAAAGCCAGAATTAGTTATAAACAATGAAATCACCTATGTCTTCTACATAAAAAAATCAGCTAAAAAAAGTTTTAGTTCAGTTAAAGTTATATAGCAATGATTTAACATTACATTCAAATATAGATATATGTATAATTTGCAAACAATATACACAGAATAAATTATGTTTGTTAATGCTCATGATGCTACTGAGTTGCAATTAAAATATTTGTATGAACAGGTCTACTTAATAAATTGCACTTCACTTTATCTAATATACTTCAAACAACATAATTTATTCTCCTTGCATATGTTATGGTTCAAGGACATAGCCTTGCCTCTCTCATCCTGCATACAGTTGCTTATACATGCAACCATCTGCTAAAATTGCTACAGCTAGTCTGCCCTTTCTATACCCAATATCAGAGCATGAAATTGTACTTCCTACTTTGCCTGTACAAATATTTGTATGGTGTGTGTACACAATTCAAATCCCCACTTCCCCTGACAGGCTCCTTCTCCTGTGACATAGCCTAATCTGCTCTAATACGATCAGATCTGACAGCTTCACTCACAAAACTGTGAATGGAGCTGGCATTAAAGCTAATAGCAACTGCTGTAATCAATGGCATTGCTGTCTAAAGGCACAACTACATATCCTATATATATCTGTAGGGGAGTGGCTTAATTCAGGCTCTCCTGAACCAAATTAGAGTTTTCTGAGTGGCTGAGCTACTTCATGGTCTAACAAATTAACATTGAATGGCTTTTTTGCTTGTTTCTGTTTGCACATTTATTTTCCAGTCTTCCAGTACCAATATAATTTTAATAAGATCTTTATTTACAAATACATGGTGAATTTTCTATTTCAAAGTTGTGGCCAGAATAGGCAGATTGAATTGCTAATTTGCGTTATTTTTATATAAAATTTGGAATTCAATTTGAACTTCCTACAAGTCACACTATAGTGTGTACATCTAACAGCTTCTATTTTATGTTTCGCTCAAATAGATTTTAACTAATGTATAACTAGATGATGCAATCAGAAGGTCAGCAATGACATACAATATTAACATGCAAAACATTATTATTATTATTGTGCTTCTAAATTCTCTCAATCATAATTTAACTAACAGTCATCAACAGGCTACAAACACATTAAACAGATGCATTTGCAGGTTATCTTTATAAAATAGTATTGTTCCTTAAGAACAATCTAAGACACTGCATACTTATCACAGCATGATATTACATTAAAAACACTTTATCTACTTCAACAACTTGGCTGAGATTCCGACTCCCTTCCCCCCACAATTTTAATGCAGTTTGTATTCCCAACTATTTCTCATTGCTTTTAACCAGGCATTAAAGAGTATCTATTTCAAAGATTCTTTCCATTGGCTAAATGTCTCTTTTCCACTTTTCTGGCGGGCAGTTAATGAATGTAGAGCTAATCTGCATACCATGTAGCACTTTACTCTGCAAAGCATTGTGTGTGCACACTGTAGTATGAATAAAGTAGGATGGGCTGACTCAGTGGACCATATGACTTCTGTTTCTCTGTTACTATAGTTATTTCACACTTAACCTTCACTGTGCCTTCTCCACAGAGAAACCATTTTGTTCAATGCATCTTCAACAGATTGGAAAACAGCACTTGAATGCTGCAAAAGGCTTTTGTAGGTCGCACACTAATCTGATTGTTTTTGCCTTCTGCAAACTTTAGGTCAACAATCAAGCTGCCTCCAGAAACTAATTAATTTGCAAACAGGCCTTATTTTCACAGGAGGAGATCTTTACAAAACTATGTCATTTAAGCCAATCACACCACGTTGACAAGCATTGTCATGACATCCTTCTCTTGGTAAATTTCTTAACTTCCACCATGCACATGAACTTAAATTACCCAGTCAAAAGCAAATTTCTATTGAGCACCAGCTCAACATTCAAAGTGGTGGAGTAAATGCAGAATATATTTAGCCCTAATGATGAGAACCAGGTTGGGACAGTTCACAATGAACGTGGCTTATTTATTGATGACATAGTTTAAAAGTAAAAAATAAATTAAAAATGTGTAGATTAGAAAGGGCATATTTCATATATCAATACTTAAAAGCTTGTGGATACAGAGTGCTATCAGACACCATCTTGGAGTCAGGAAGAGCATTATATATATATAGCTTTTATTTTAATGCCTTTGCCTATATGAACAGCAGAAACAGAGATTTGTGAAAAGGTGACGCGCCTGGGCCAAATGTTTCCCAGCCTCGATTAATATGTTTCTAAAGACAAATAATTTAAAGTTACTTTTAGAATTGCAGGTGCCCACTGTACCCCTGCAAAATTTGTTTCCGTAGCAACATCTCTTTCAGTCCTAATGGCACAGTTCACAGCATACAGAAGGTAATGATAAAACTTACACATTCAATAAGATATAGTTGTCCGAACTAAAATGGATTGGTTGCTAATCTACCAAAATGGAAAGTAAATGACACATGGTATTTCGAAATGGTATCCTTATCTACTGATACGGTCCAAGAAGTGTTAGTTTCCACACTCTGTCATACTGTATGTAACACTATTATTAATTTAGAAATATAAATTCTCAGCTTTTGCAAGGATGGCAATAAATCATCAGGGATTACATGTACGAGAAAATAGACGTAAAATACTGAAAAAGGAACCTTAAAATAAAAGAAATCAAGAGGCAATATAAAGAAAGATAATGCAATCAAGGACATACTTGTAGCGTTACTTACCTTAACCGGGGGCCGGTCGCGGTCCTCTCTTCAAGCCGCGCGCGGTCCTGCGGCTGCACGAGCCGCGCGCGGCTCATCCGACTGCTTCAGATGGAAGGCGGGCAGTGACCGCGTGAAGCGGTCACGTGTCCCGCTTGAAACTAAGAGCGCGCCGCGAGTCTCGGGCGCGCTCTTAAAGAGACAGTGGGAGCCTAATTGCCAAAAGGCTCCCATTGGCTCCTGTCATACCACACTCCCTATACAATTACCTATAGGGGGTGTGGAAGTGACAGGAGCCAATCACTTTGGTTTAAAAGCTATTTAACTTACCTTTTTCCCTTAGCTCGTTGCCCTATCGTGGTTTCTGTTTCAGTTCCCTTTAGCGCTTGTGGTGTTCAGTTGTGTTTTCTCGTATTGACTTTGGCTTCGTATTCTGACTTCGTTTTCGCTTTATCCTTATCTGTACTGTTTGCCGGCTTGCTGTTTTCCGTGTACCAGACCCCGGCTTGTCCTAGTTTACGCTGTCTCTCTGTGCCCTTGACCTCGGTTTGTTCCTGGCTCTGTCTCCTCTCATATACGTCGAGTCCGGCCATTCTAAGGTCCGGTAGACGTATCTCTCCTCTGTATTTGCCTCTGTTTAGCTGGATCCTGCGTGTAGGGGTATATTCTCGTTACAATACTTCACATCTTCTAGAATAATGGACCCATAAAATAGTGCTGGTGCACTTTAAATATATTACAGACCATACATTTATTTTCAACATATTATAAACATTCCAGAAGCGTCATTGTGATAACCTATATAATACAGAGAAAAAACAAAACTCAAGGTTCTTTCAGTGATGGTGGTAAATATGATCTCATTATTTAATAATCATAATCTTAAAGGACCACTATAGGAACCCCTCCCACCGGGCTCTGGGGAGAAGAAGGGTTTAAAATCTTACTTTTCTCTAGCGCTGGGCGGGGAGCTCTCCTCCTCCTCTCCGCCTCCTCTTCGGCTGAATGCGCATGCGCGGCAGGAGCTGCGCGAGCATTCAGCCAGTCTCGTAGGAAAGCATTCATAATGCTTTCCTATGGACGCTTGCGTCTTCTCACTGTGATTTTCACAGTGAGAAGCATGCAAACGCCTCTAGCGGCTGTCAATGAGACAGCCACTAGAGGCTTTAGAGACTGGATTAACCTATTTATAAACATAGCAGTTTTTTTTTTAACTCTAGCTGGACCAGGCACCCAGACCACTTCATTAAGCTGAAGTGGTCTGGATGCCTAGAGTGGTCCTTTAAGTAAAATAATAAGGCTCACTGTATATTTAATTCTCAACTTTACATTAACTTTTTTTAAATACTTGTATTTTGCAAAGGCAAATGTGCAGTAAGCATGTCCTCTGCACCACTAAAGGTGAATAACCAAATAATCTGTGCCTGATGCAGCTAAATTAAAAAGCATATAGATCATGCTAAACATTGGTGGATTTTGCTTATGCTAAATCTACTAAATACAGAGCTAATTCTGTCCAACTATGGACAGAATTTGCTCTGTCCCTCACTCACAATTCGTAGAAATTGAGTTCCAGCAAAATTCAACAGTAATTAGACATTGCAAATAAATGTAAGCAAGTTCAGAGATGCTTAATAAACATTAACTATTTTACTACTTATACAATTATTGAAGGAAACACGAGGCTCAGAATTTCTGAAAAGGATATGTTCAAATATTCGAGAATATTTCAAACACATTTTTGCAATATACTTACACCAGATTCAAAGGTACCAGATACAAAATGACAGGGCTAATCACTAAACTCCAAATTCTCCTGAATAAAGTCTGAATAGCAAAACTGTAGCTAAAAAGAGTGCGTCTGAAAAGGTTGTTTTTTTTGTTTGTTTGTTTTTTAAACTCAGCCATAATCGCAACATGACAATTTTTTTGCCATTTGAATTTCATTCTAGACAATATGTGGTTTAACAAATAACCATGCAAATATGACTGAGTTATACTCTTCGCTAACAGTGTCCACTTAGTTGTGAATTAATTGATTGGTGTTTGAGGGGATGTCTTACCTATTCTGTACAGCAGTGTTTCCAAAGACACCAAAGACACTACAGGTTTTTAGAACATTCTCAAAGCACAGAAGGTTTAATCAATCACTCAATCACTCAATCTTTCTAGCAGATCGGCATGTGCTAATTAAAGAGCATCCCTGGTATTTGTGACGATGTGATGAAACACTGAACTATCATGTTGGGTGGTCTTAAGGATCAGAGTATGATAATGCAGTAGTTCACAGGATTAACATTTGTTTTTGGAAAATTAACCTATTTTTAAAGAGTACTTCCGGCTTGGATTATTAGTAGAAACTATTTTCTTAGAGATATATTGTTTTACATAAAAAAAAGACCCAAATATAAACATTTTATACAATATTTTTGTACACTGTAAAAAAAAAACACTTTAAGAGGATCCAAGAAGTACATTTGTATATTGATACTGATACAAGCATCTTAAAACAAATCTGTGTGTGCTCTGTATAAACAAGCTGTTGACAATATGACATGCCACCATGTTTTAATGGTTGTAAATTAAAAAAAAAACTAAATTATAAATGGCAGGGGTGAAATAGGAACAAAGAATGAAATACAATTCACGTAAAACAGGCCTAAAGCCCTGCCGCCCACCCACCCAGCCGGTGTGCTCTACCTGCTTAGAGTGTCATTGCCGGGGGTGTCGTCTGCCAGTATACAAGAGGCAGAGTAACCACCTGCCACATGCAGAGGCAGAGTTTCCACCTGCCTACCTAGATACTCTGCCCAAATATATCTATATATAGGCAGCTATGCACTTACTGCGCTCTCCCTGCACAGCTCCCTTTGACATCATCCTATCATCTGCGTCACTACAGGGTGCAGTGTACATGGAACCTGTGCAGAGAGAGCTCAGAGATGCTGGTGGCAACCACTGGTCCTCAGGTAGAAGAACTAATCCAGCCTTCCCAGAGAAAGGTAGGAAGGTTTTATAGACTTATTAGTAGTAAATAAAAATTGGTGTGTGTATGAATGTGTTTATAAGTATCCGTGTGTGTGTTTATGTCTATGATTAAGTTTGTGTGTCTGTGATTTTGTGTATGTCTGACTCTGTGCATGCATGAAAAGGGCTTTTCTTATTTTTCACCTTTCAGCTGTTTCCATATTTATGGATAGCAAATTAGGGCATTGTTTAGCAGATAGCTCCCTTATTTGGTGTGCTTGAATATGGCAATCCCAGATACCAAATTAGGGAGCACACTACTAAATACTTTCTCGCTTTGCATGAGGACATCCAGCATTTTGAAAAACGCCATAGAAAAGCATTGATTCAATACTTTCCTATGGGAAATGTCTACTGTGCGTGCAGCACTCGCTGCACATGAGCATTAGTTTCCCAGATCGCAGTGACATTGTGGGAGAAGTTTGATCCTGCCCAAGGTCCCATGTCGCTGGAATTAGGCAAGTTAAAAAAGGATTTATAACCCTTTGACTGCTGGGGGGGGGGAGGAGGGATGTTGGGGTGCAAAGGCAGAGAAACAATATAATGTTAGTAATACACTTTTATATTCCTAATAGTAAAGTGACCCTTTAACATCGATATTCTTCTTCAGTCCATATAATTCAAAATGTACAGTAATTTAAAACAATTATAGAAAAAAAAAATGAAAGGAGAGACCATAAGGTACACCCATCAGCAGAAATCTCTCCTGTGATGCTTCACTAGCCTAAGAAATGTTCATTCAGTAACTGGTGGTCTCTTCTTTTGCCAACCAGTTTGTAAATAATAAATAGCTTATTAGATGTCGAGGAAATAAACGGTCTATATTGCCGTACATTACATTAAATGTGCTATCAAACGTGTGGTCAACAGAGTTATTCATTTTTGTCTTTCAAGATTTCATACATAACCTTTTCATTCAAGGCTGATTAGCAATATGTTTCACTGATAATCTCTAACACCCACAGAGTTGAAAGTGCTAAAGAGAATTAGTAGATCAATCTTAAAGCTATTAGTTCATTTAAAATATTTAAATTGAGAATATCTTTTGTCCTATTTCAGATCTTCATACAAAAAAACAAACAAAAAAAAAACCCCACTAAAGCGATTTCTGATTACTCTGACTTCCTTTAATGCGCTGGGGAAATAATTTTAATTAACACTCCTAGTTTCCTACTGTGACTTCAATCAGCCTTCTTTTATAAATAAATAAAAAAGGGAGTTGCAATTGATTAACATCAATTTAAAATTTACTTTTACAAAAGTCTTTTAATAGTGTAAGTTTAGATATATAAACATACAGACAAAACCAGATTTTAGTTACACTTTTTATAAAATTTACATAAAAGTAAAAAAACAATCTCACTTGGAGAGAAACAGAAACTAGGCTATCTTACAAACGTGTTATTAGCTTGATTACAGTATTATGATGGGTTATACATTAATAAAGATGTCTCAATCTAGCAACTCTTTATAAATCGAGAAAAATAATAATATGCTGGTTTTTATTTTGGCTTTAAATTATTATTTTCTTTGAAGAGCTGGAGATACAAGATGATATCAGCAAAGAAAAGCATAAAATAAACATTCCACAAAATGTTTTAAGATAATTAAATATATATAAATAAGAGAGAGAGAGAGAGAGAGCGAGAGTAGAAAAAAGAAAAGAAAGAAAACGTAATAAAATGGAACAAGTAACTACAATATGGCAATATACAACATATTCTGCAGAAACCAACATAGCTACCTAATTATATCCCAAGTGGCCAGTTATTTTAATTCTGCAACTTTGCTTAAGATTGATTTACAATAATTTTCTTTTTCCGATAGACCAATGAGTTGATAGATACATAGACATGTCTAGATTGAAGCATGTGTGTATCTGTCTAACATCACCTTAATACAGAATAACATAAATAGGATTAGCTGCATGAGTAGCACAACATTCTTATGATTTCAATTTTACTATTCTCCATAGTTTACTTTAGGACCAAAAATCGAAGTGTTTCCACATCTACATAATTTTATAGTAGGTGCTCGGCTTACCATTTAACCATCTGGAGTCATGCTGTTCTGTCCTAATTGGATGATGATTTCCAAGCGTGCGGAAAATGGCAAAATCTCTTCCCATAAAATCTGCTGCAGTTCCAGAATACAGCTCCCCATCTGTGAAATGGAAAAAAAAGTATATGCCAATGTTTTTAACCAGCTCTGTTACATATACATCCATACTTTGCTAGATTGCATAATTACTTAGCTATGTCATCTTATAAAACTGGCTTACTACGCTTTTGAATTCAATTTAAGTGTTTTGTATAATATTTTCCACACTATGGTTTGTTTGTTCCAAGAGATCTGTAACAAATGATCTATGACATACTGAGCTGTAGGACCACCCTACTGAGACCGCATGACTGACCAGCTTAGAACAACCTTTCAAAATCCAATTTAAATCCTCAAACACTTGCTGATTTGTTTAACTGTTTTTTTTTTATATTCCATTTAGCGTAAGCCCTATCTCATGATTAACGGTACAGCCAAAAAAATATCATTACTGTAAGATAACCTGCACAATTACAGCATTATTTTATCTATTTTTTTGTGTATAAAAATGCACATATTCATTGTGGTAAATCTACTAAACAGTGATCTATATTTTTGACAATTTGGGCAGTGGAGCTTTCCTTTAACTGGTTGATGGTAGATTTTAAAAAAATATATTCCTGTATTATTCCCCATCTAAGCAGTGTTTAAAAACAGAAAATATTATAAAAGGGGTTTCTCTTTTTAGATGTAGAACAGGTAGCCATCAGGAATGTACCAAACAACTATTAAAGTACTAAACTTTTAAAATATATACACACAACAGCTGTGAAACCAAACATAAAACAATATTCACCTTTAAATTTCCTATAATTACAGGACTGGCATAATCGTGTATTGCAGACCAATCTCTCAAAACTCAAGAAGAGATCCCAGCAATCTGGGGCCCCTTATTCTAGTTGCTGTTTTTACCCTTCTTGTCATAAACCCTTTTCCAGCACAGGTATACAAAGAAACTGTCATTCTCATCACAGTAAGTCATACCATCTCTGCTACCAGTTTATACATAGCCTGGTTCACAGTTTTGTGATTGTGAGCAGTGTGCAGCACTTTCCAAGCCACAACAGGCTGTCGCCAGAGCGAGAAAGAGGAGGAGAAAGAGATCTATCAATTTTGTGCTTGCTATGTGCTTACATCTTATGCACAAGTTGGATGAATGTTGAACTGCAAGGAAGGAAGTAAAATGTATCTTTTGGCATCACTGATGCAGGGGGCTTTCTTATAGTTGAATATAGTTATTACAAACCATTGGGCAGAGAAAATAAAAGCTGGTACTTTATACATCATAACTTTTACTATGATGCTCAAATTAACCCTTTAAAGAAGTTTTATTTTTTCTTACTCCTATGTAATGGCACAATAAAGTTTGCCCTAAGCAACTGAGGCTAATGTAGTAGTATCGATGTAGTGAAAAGCCTATATGTTTGAATTAGGATTACAAAATGTTTTATAGACATTAGGTTGTATTTTATTATTATAAATAGAGGGGGGTAAATTACTTCTTTATATTTTACAAGTCGGCCGAACTTAAAGGATATTCTTTCTTCAAGACAAAGGGTTTATAAATTATCACAACTGACCTTTTTATATTTAACAAAGTACCATTTAGTCTGATCTATTTCTGTTATGAACCATTAGTATGTATCAATTTGCAAGAGATAAGTGAAATAAAAAGGATCTACAGTTTAATATTGCAACAAAAAGTCAGAAAATGTCTTAACTCTTAATTTTTCTTCAATGGTTTACAAGTTGAATGCGTACTCATTACAATTCTGTATTTAGTGTTAAAAATTCACCATTATCTTAATATAAATCATTTTCACCTGTAAAAGGGATGCACATGTGTAAGTGTAATTAAACAGGATTTAAAAATCTATTTAGAATATTTTAAAAAAATAGCACCCAAAAGATCAAAGTTTGTTAGAACTACCTCTGTAATAAACCATTGATAATGAATACAAATTAAAAAGAAAAAAAAAGAGAAAATTATAGGGAAGTCATTAAACTCAGGAAGGATATGTACGTAACAGCAAGGAGAGACCTGAAATTAAATAGAATCACTTCAAAGATTGAAATGACTATAAATGATCCAGCTTGCTCAGCATGAGGTACATGATCAAAAATTTAGCAGAACTACAGAGTCTTATTAACAATTTGTGTGTGGGTTTTAAACTTAATGTATAAAAATACCATTAATTACTGCCTCTCGTGTCATTTCCATAAGAAAACTTAAGAGAAAAAAATAAGGTATTAAAAGTCACTTTGAGGCTTTGCTCAACCTCTACACAACCTTATTCATGTTTTGTTATCACTAACTCAACAGATGTCTGAAAAATCGATAGTACTTAATAAAAAAGGAACAACGTACCTTTTCATTCTTCTACTTAACAGTGGAGGTCAGTCAGGAATGTTTACCAACAGAACCTGTGTTCAATCTTTGCACTTTATGTACTACAACTAAAATTTAAGTGCAACATACGTATTACTTTGCGATTAGATTTCTTCCTTAGTCGGAAAATGTTGTCATGAATTCAGCAACAAGTATCACAATCTTTTAAAATGATCATGTCCTGTCCATCTATAATTTGATCCAGAGCAAAGAAAGGCAAAGAGTATTTGGCTCAGATCCTGAATAATATTGCACTGAAAGACTGATAATGTATGATATACCCATATGTAGTTTTAGGTATGCTTAGAAAATGGAATAAAAAAAAAAATAGATTTATACCAATTGATATCTTGGATCCATAACCTTTATCCACATGGCCTAGCAAGGTTATTCTGAAATAGAAGTTGAGTGACTTTTGAACTATGCTGTAATGTTGGGTGTTTTGTGATCTTATTTTTACTTTTTGACCAGAGAAAAATGTAACGCCCTTTCAGAGGTTAATTTTAACGTTAGAATGTGTGTATGTGTTATGTCCTTTTTCTTAATTAATAAAAAGATAAGTGATTTAAAAAAAAAAAAAAAGGAATTGGAATATAAGATTTTCTTCCCTCTTAAACACTTCCGATCTATAAGATCTAATTATAGCACAAAAAGGACACCCAAGAATGAGGAATAAATAAATAATACTTCAGTGACCAGTTCATTGAACTTGGAAATCAAGGTGTTAAAATTGATCTGTGGTTTGAGAAATACCTCTAGACATCAAACATTTAGAACTTTAAGGGTCAGCACAGCTGTTTCTGCAATAAAGCTTTTGCCCTCTAACAACTAAAACAGCTAACAGATCAATCAGTCCATTGGCATATTGCAATTCAGGTTGTTCTTTTGAAGATCTGATTTACAGGAATTTTTACTTTTTAGTTATCATTAACTGTATATCCTGTACCTCCAGGATGACTCGTGAATAGGAAAGAGGAAAAAATAATGCAGCTGGGATTTAAAAAGATAACATAATTACTTGTATATTAAATGCAATCAATAAACAATAATTTACTCATTATGATTTATATTTAATGAAACCACATTCTAATAACATTCTAATGTGGTCAAGACTGAAAGGATGCCCAGCAGCTAGATTAATCATTTTTTGCAACCCACATTTTGAAAATGTCTGGATAAGAAAGGGGCAAACAGATTCAACAGATTATATGAATCCAGAATTTATAGATGTAAATGTGGTAAAGTCAAAATACCCATGTTTCTTACATCAAAGAGAAAATGTATTTCAAGTGGTCTTTGCCAGGATTAACACCCTATTATTTTCTTTGCAGAGACCAAATGCAGTTTTTTTTTTCACTTTGTAAGAAATCCTTTGAATGTTCAGTTTTCCTTTTTGTTGGCATCCTCAGTTTTTATCCAGATATTTATCTATTTTTTGCTGAATTGGATAATTACCTTGCTTTTTTATACATGGTCATTTTAAAGCAACCTTTTTAGATGAGACAAAGAAAAAAACAACAACAAAAAATACCTCTTACGGGACTCTTAAATATATTACTTGAACTATATAATAGGTGGCTATTAGTCGATTAAATCTATTTAAAAAAAAAAAGAAAAAAATCACACTGTTTTTTAGGAAGAGTTATGAATTTGAGTAAGACCATAATGTGATTGTATGTTGTCAAAAATAGTTAATTCTCCCTTCTTTCCATTATGCATTGTGGGCTTTAACCCCTTAAGGACACATGACATGTGTGACATGTCATGATTCCCTTTTATTCCAGAAGTTTGGTCCTTAAGGGGTTAAACTTAGTCACTGAAGATACCCCCTGTCAAACCATAGTACATAACTCATCATTCCTTGACATCTGCAGTAGAAACCAATGGGAAGACCATAAAAGCAACACAAATCCTTGGGATAGTTGATAAATGTAATCGTTGTATTATTTAGAGTAATGTGTTTTTCGGTGACTGTTTTTATATTTATTTTTCTTTTTTACAGGAGTAAGCAGCTACACAAGAACATTTTTGAGTATGCAAGAAAATGTTTGTGTATGCATTCCAAACTGTCCATATTTAGGATGGACAGTACCTATTTTTGTCTCACATTGATCTGTCCCTTTTTAATATCCTAATGTACCGCTTTTCTGGGATCTCTATTGTTGGCATGTTAGAGCTCATATCAGATTTCCACAGCAACAGTATATATGGTAAAGTGTCTAAACTACGACAAATGTGGTTAGAAATCAGTCTGTGTAATTAATATACATTGTTCTTGTTCTAAATTACATTTTACTTGCATTCATGGTTATTACTAAGTTAACAAAAGTTTCACCCCCATTTCCCCTGGTCACAACCACAGTGACAGCCCTAAAATGACAGTGTTCATCTTTATCCATTTCAATTGTTGGGAGGTTTGGTGAATGGTTGTTGTAGTTCTACAGATGAATAAAGGGATTTTGTACAAAGAGAATAAACACAGAATCAACATCTCAACCAGAAAATTATAATTTATTTTTGGCAAAATCCCAGCATTCCAGGAAATAAGATTCTATACGAGGTTCTAGACTCTTAAAATCATGGCTTGTTAGTATTTACAATTAAACCATAATTGTAATAACTTATTATATTTCATTATTTTAGTTTTAAAGAAATATGTAAGCTTGTATTGTGCTCTTCAGAACATACTTCAGTTAAGATAAGTCTCAAAATATTTTTCCAGGCAAAACTGGTTCTAAAAAATACATCTCAGGTAGAGATTATAGGTGCCTACTTACATTAGTACAGCTTAGATCTTTATGTCAAACTCTCTCCTGCAATGTCACGTCAGTGCTTCATGATTGACATTTGCAGTTTAATAATCTTTTGTGAAGAGTCATTATTTAAATTACTTGATGTGATTTTGTTTTTGACTGATCATATAAAAGATTGTAACCGAGTAGCTGCTTAGTTATTTTGGCTTGTCCTTCCTGGCAGTTGGGTTTTCTCTTTGATATCCTGATACTATCCTTGACTTGACTAGGTTTATTTCACAACTTTGGTTGCAACTCTTCCTTCGACCTTATGGTAAGAACTCTGCTTTCACATACCTGGACTGTCTCACTAAGCCTTTCTGTCTGTGTACTTTCTGCACTTTTTATTGCTTTTATTTGGACTCTGTAATGGTATTGCGGTTACTGAAAGCTGAGATCTTGTATACCACTTAAAGGAACACTATAGTCACCTAAATTACTTTAGCTAAATAAAGCTGTTTTAGTGTATAGATCATTCCCCTGCAACTTCACTGCTCAATTCACTGTCATTTAGGAGTTAAATCACTTTGTTTCTGTTTATGCAGCCCTAGCCAAACCTCCCCTGGCTATGATTGACAGAGCCTGCATGAAAAAAAAACTGGTTTCACTTTCAAACAGATGTAATTTACCTTAAATAATTGTATCTCAATCTCTAAATTGAACTTTAATCACATACAGGAGGCTCTTGCAGGGTCTAGCAAGCTATTAATATAGCAGGGGTTAAGAAAATCTTAATTAAACAGAACTTGCAATAAAGAAAGCCTAAATAGGGCTCTCTTTACAGGACGTGTTTATGGAAGGCTGTGCAAGTCACATGCAGGGAGGTGTGACTAGGGTTAATAAACAAAGGGATTTAACTCCTAAATGGCAGAGGATTGAGCAGTAAGGCTGCAGGGGCATGTTCTATACACCAAAACTGCTTCATTAAGCTAAAGTTGTTCAGGTGACTATAGTGTCCCTTTAAAGTAAGCCTATACTGCCAGCTTCATCTTTAACTAGAGCTGCTCCTTAGGCAGTGAACACATCATTTAGAAGAAAGATAAAGCATGTATTTAGCTTTGGCCGTCATTCTCAAAGGTCCATGGATGTTACACAATTGTAACATCCACCAGACCTAGCTTGCTGTCACCCCATTTCAGATGAAATACAGTTGTGTTAGAGATTCTTACATAAGCAGGATAATCCTCCCTAATGACACCAACATCCTGGCTTCATTGCTAGCACATCAATGTCAGAATGTCCTATACCCACCAGCCAACACGTGAACTACTTGCTGGGGGAGTATCACAGTTACAGAGATTATAGGAACCACCTGTAGTAAGGTTCTCTTGCTCTCTCCTGTCACTCAATCATAGCTTAGGCTTCTTTGCCTCGAGGACTAATTTAGTGAGATAGGGGACAAGATTTAAAGCTTGTTAAATTGAAATCTACACATTTCCTAGCAATTTTACTAGCATTATTTTATTTTATAGATTAAATCTGTGTGTTTCATGTCAGGTACACTGTCAAATTCAAACTAAAACAAAAATTTCTAGTTTCCAAATATTAAAAACAGACATTTCACCTAAGTAAAATGAACAGGGCATAAACACTGCATATCAGTTACATTGTGAGTAAATGTGTCAATAAGCACTGTGGCATCCATAGTTCTTAAATGGAATATGTTTTGAACAACCAGGACCCATCCTAGAGCTGGGTGTGTGGACAAACTAAGCAACCAGGGTAAAAGGGCCTTGGTAAGAGAGGTGAACAAGAACCCAGTGTTCACTCTGGGTGATCTCCAGAGATCATGAGTGGAGATAGGAGAAACTTGGGGAAGGACAATCATCACTGCAATCCACCAACCAACCCACCCATATAGCAGACTGGTCATATCAAAGCCTCTTTTCATTTCATGACACATGAAAGCCTAATTGAGAATTCTTTAGGTGCTTTTTTGCAAATTCCAGTCTGTGAGAAACAAGATTGTATGGTCTGATGAAAAGGAGATTGTCCTCAATTCATACATGTCTTGAGGAAACCTCATCACCTTCACAGGACCATCCCAACAGGGAAGCATGGTGGTGGTAGCATCATGCTTTGTTTTGTTTTTTCAGTGGCAGGGACTGGAAGACTGATCAGGGTTTAAGGAAAGTTAAGAGTGGCAAAATACAGATTTATCTTTAATGAAAACTTGGCACAGAGTGCTCACGATCTCAGACATGGCCAAAGATCCACCTACTAACAGGACTTTGACCCTAAACACACAGCTTAGATAACACAATAGTGGCTTTGGGATGATGCTGTAAATATCTTTGAGTGGCCATGCCAGAGACTGGACTTGATCTTAAAGAGTTATTCCAACCACCATGACCACTTCAGTGACTTGAAGTGGTCATGGTGGTAGGAGTCAGTATCTGCAGGCAGAGCACTTGCAAGGGGAAGAGTGCAATCGCTTCCCGCCTACCCAAACACATTGCATTCCCTCCTGCCTCCCTCTATTGCCCTCAGCAATTTTGGTATTTATTTTTTAAATGAGCCCTCCCTTTCTACTCCCTCCAATCCCCTCCCTACCCTCGGTGGCACAGAGCATGCACAGGTGCTCTGAACCAGCCCCTATAACATTTGAGGGGACATGTAAGTCACAGAGAGGCACAGAAGTCAGCTCCGGGAGCTTTTCCCAGTGTTGGATTCCAAGTAAGTAAAACTCCTGATAAGGGTTGGAGTAATCCTTTCATTGAATATCTCTGGAGAAACCTAAAAACGGCTGTCCATCAACGGTCCCAATTCAGCCTGACGGAGCTTGAGAGAATCTGCAGAGATGAATGGCAAAACCTACCCAAGCATAGGTGTGCAAGGCTTGTTGTATCGAAAAGGGCTAGAGGCTGTAATCTCTGCCACACATGCTTCAATTAAGTAGCGAGTTAAGGATCTGAATATGTTTAATATGTTTGCAACTGTCAGAAATCTGTTTTTTGCTTTGTCATGATGCGGTATTGAGTGTAGATTGATATTTCATTTTTTTCCACATTTTTTGCTACAATTGTGTAAGTGTTTGAATACTGTCTAATTGCACTATACAAATACAAACGTTGATACAAGAAATATTTGTAGATGACATCTCCCTCAATACTCATACAACTTATCAACGGGTTAAGCGTCATGGGAATGCAGTCAAATATCTAGAAAATGTAGCCCATGGATCAGCACAGCTAGGGGAGTGGGCCTTGACAGAGCCAGGAGGTAGGCATAGCAGCCACAGGAAGCCACAGGAAGTCTTAGTGACAGCTAGCATGCTGGGTGGGGAGGAGCCACAATGGGAGTATTTATACCGGCTATCTTATGAAGTGGCCATTTTAACTGAACCTAAACTTACCTGTCAGTTGTCCCTCCCACCCTCCCTGAATTTGGTTAGGTTAGATAATTTTCCAATTTTTTCACAGCTGCGGGGAATGGCCAGGTTAAATCGGGGGGGGGTAGATGGAGGAGAAAGTGGGCATCCTGAAGTTTGGTGTGGATTAGGCAGTGTTACACGTGGTTGGTAGGTTTGAGCCCGTTGGTGGCTCCGAAACTGGGGGTGTAGCAATGTCTTGGTACACCCTACACTGTAACTTTTGGGTAGCGGTGTCTTGGTACACCCCTTCAATTGATCTGGTGGGTAGTGGTGTCTTGGTACACCCCTACAATCGATATGGTGGGTAGCCGTGTCTCGGTACACCCCTCCAATTTAATCTGGTGGAAATTTGGTCATATTGGACGGCCAGTTTCTGTGTTAATATGTTATTTAGATTGTTATCTATTATTATTGTGGGGTCATTGCCAGGGGTATGTTATGTATATGGGGGGATGTTGACTTTAATAAGATTTGTTGGCAATGACCCCATTTGTTATTCCTTAATTATTTAATTAATAATTAATAAAGCTGTGGACTAATATTTCCAACAGTATAACCTGTGTCCGTGTTTTAATGGTGCTTTGGGTAAGGTTAGCGCATATGCCGGCAAATCCGACTGTGCGCCTGTCATGTAGATGGTAAATAATGGCTAAATTTGGCACTGCAGATATTTGTTGGCAACATTTACTATAAAGCTGAGCAAACCTAAGTGAATATTACACTTGTGCATTTGGTTTCAAATATATTGTGATTTGTCTTAATTTTGCGATATCGGTGATTCGTCTGAAATGACAAACTCTGAAACACTATATAAATGAATCATACAATAAACTAAATGGGCAATAGACAAGCTGTTTTGTTTGTTTCATGATTTGGATTTTAATCTGTTCAACATAAAAAAAAAATTAAAAAAAAGATTGATAGCTAGGGGACAGCCACTAAATGTTGATTTTTTTAAATTCACTTTTCAAGTGAGAAGTGACTAACAGAGGGAAATAGGAGGAACAGAATTTTTTTTTTTTTTTTAAACTACAGATATTTAATAAATATATAAAATAGAAATAAAATTAGTTTTTACTCTTTTAGGGGTCTGTTTTATTTGCAATATAAATTACTTTTTTTCTTATAATAGGTTGTTTATTGCCAAGCAACAGATCAATCAACCCCTATTAGAAATTATAAAACTATATGCATGTGTGAAAATAGTGTTACATTTTCTTTTAAAATATTTGTATTTATTTATATAGGTTTTTTACTGCACCTCCCTTTATCTCTATTGGTCTTCTCACTTGCTCTGTGAAACAAATGACATGAAAATGCTCCTATTTTGCAGTAAACAGACTGACTAATCGCTATGTTATTTTGATTTGTCTGAATTGCTTTCCTAAAATGATCACATGATAATTTTTTTGTTGTTGTTGTTCACAAGTATAGTAAATATGATCTACGAAACAATGGCTAACCATCTGTTCCTAGTAGACTTGTGCATTTGACTTCAAACGAATTGTTATTCAACCACATATTGGGCGATCAATGGTTTTTCTGAATTCTGTAACTCCGAAACGCTATATGGATGAATCACAAAACAAACAAAATGGGCAACGAACAATCATTTTAGTTAGTAAAGTGATCAGAATACCATTTGCTGTGTTAAAAAGAGAGATTATTGATTTAAAAAATAAAAATAAAAGATAATGGATCAGTCAAGTGACAAGTGAGCAATAAAGGTGGGAAAAAAGAGGAGCAGTAACACCATATACAGCTACTTATTACATGGTCTGTTAGAAATACTGCTATAATTTCAGCAAGTATAGCCAGCAAATGAATTCATGATTTGCCTCACAGTCACAAAGGTGGCAATTGGCCTTCAATACTCCATTAATTTCAGAACACATGATGTTACAACTGTTTGCATGTTCTAGATTCTGCCCTATACAATGATTTAACATTAGCTATTGCAAATCAGTGATATAATGTACAATGGTAACAAAATACAGTTGCTCTATGCATTTAACCATTTGAAGGCCAAATGAGAATGTCCAGCTTAGAAGTGATACCAAATGTAAAGCACAGCTGTTTTCCACTGAAGCCTGTGTGACAGATTTTACTTGGGTGTGAAGTGAACACATTTCACAGAATAGCAGTATTCAACAAGTTGTCGATTAAGTAACTCACTAAGACAGACAAAATGCAGACTGCATAGTCTTAAATGACAGTGCATGCTTTCATAATAGGAAGTATTGTGTGCAACTAATACAATTCCCCAACCATAGCACTGGTTCACTTGAGCTTTGTAGCAGTTATGTTCATTGCTGCATATGGTTTAAATGAATGTTTATTTTTAAATGTCAACTATACTGACTGGTTAAAGGTACACTCCAAGCACCCAGAGGCATACTACAAGGTGGTGAGTGGCGGGGTAGCGCTTCCCCTGAATGACATGCAGCAGAGGAGTGGACAGTGCATCCCCTAACCCTAGAGTTGCAACAAGGTTAAGGCAAGAAAAGAACTAGAAATAATTGATCTATTCTCTGACATTATACATAGTCTCAAAGCCAGTAATGTCCTAAAATCTGAGGATGTATTCAACAACACACATCACACAAAAATATGTTGCTCAAACATTTACTTACCTATAAGAATGGAGGCAGTTAACAACTTGGGGTCGTATGGACTCTTCCCTCTGCCATTCTCAAAATGGTTGTCCTCAAGTTTAAATATGTTATCCTGCTGGTAACAAAAAATAAAGAGGAAAATGTTACGTTTTACTATCATTCAATTAAAATACGATTGTTCAAAAGTAAAATGTTATTACATATTGCCATTTTTAAACATTTTTACTCCAACCACCATGACCACTTCTGCTTTTAGAAGTGGTCATGGTGCAAGCAGTCTGTATGTGTAGTGTTTACATTTGAAATGCAGCCTATACAGTGAAATCAGTGAATTTATGCTGGAGTGTAGTTACACCTACGGCACACATCGTCATCCTGGAACTCTCTTCTTGACTGTCTAATGTGAGTTTTGTGCATAAAAAGATAGTTGCTAGTACACACAGCGCATTGGAAGTGCATACCTCCCAACAATCTTGCTGTGATAATTGGGATGCGGTGGCCCACGTCAGCCTTCGCAACAGCACATGTGTGGTGTAGTGTTCACGTCTTCTGATAAAGAATAAATACTAAAAACAAAATTGTTTATGTAGGACCTTCCATATATAGAGACAAAATATATTTAATATACATGTTTTTGCACTTGGTATTTTACAGAAAAAAAATATTACAGCCATCACATGATTGATAGTTCTCTTTTATGTACAATGCAAAAGGAATGAAAAAAATGCACATAAATAACACATACGACTTCACAGTGATCTCTGCTCAGGAACCAGAATCTTAATACATTATATTTATTTCAATATTTTTTAAAAACCTCACTGTAAACAGTGTGCCTTACAATGTTACAAGTTTGCCATTACCTTAGAGTTTCTCACTTCAGGAGTGCATTATGTTTTAAGGCTTACCTTCATAGCTAGAACTTACTAGTTTGATTTTGCAAACCCTATTTATGCAACCTACTTTTGGAGGAACCATCCCTTTGTAGAGTCCATAGAAAGGGACTCTATGATTTTAAAAAAGACCATGCTTCTCAGGCTAGCATTGGGATTTAGAACCAGCTAACGATATCATGAATTCAGGTTAGTCTACCAGTACATTTCTGTTCCTTAGACATCAATGCAACTGAACAGAACAATTAAAACAATTTAAAATATCAAGCCCTGAAATATAACACACTAGTGCATTGTATAAAGTCAACCACATCCACCAAGACTAGAACAAGATTGTCTTTCCAATTTTGGTTTCCTTTGGCACACAGGCAGCTAGGGTCCTTAACAGAGTACACGATAAATAAGACTCCAACAATTTTAAGTCACAATAATTCCATTGTGCACATAATTTATAATACAGGTCTGAGAATGAAAATTAGCAAAGGCCTGTCTACTACAGCACTGTATAGTTTTATAAATAAAAATTCTTAGCTTTATTCCATAAAATGGTTGGACACCACCAATATACAATTCATTATCAAGCATGTAAAAATTACAAAGATATACAGATCTCCCGAATCTACAACCAGAACCCTTACTAGCCAGAGGGTCCTAACACCAATTTGCGGCTCGAACTCTTATGGTATGTTATGTTTAATTTAGTTGTTTTTTTTTACATGAATCCTCATAAATTTAATTCGTTGATCCTCGAATGGAGTAGGTTTGCCCGTAAAAACACGATAGGGCATTCAGATGATAGGGCATTGCCCAAACGCTTAGATGTGATACCACACACATATTACAACCCACACACCCGCCCACCACCCACGTTGTTAGGAGTACAGTTAGAAGATGGCCTGACAATATCACCCTGAACGGGATACACTGTCCATAGGCACTACATGACTGAGCTCCCTACGCATGAATATCAATGTTGGATGATACATACCAATATTCTAAATGAGAACTCATGTATATAATCCTATGTGCAAACCCACCTCTTTATTTCTGTACCCAACCATGCATTGATATGAGAACAAAAAAAAAATTCAATAAAAAGAGTGGCAAAAAAATAAAAAAATTACAAAGATAAAAAAGTATGTTGGTTTAATTAAAAAAGACAAAAAAAACAACCTTATATTGGTAATCTAACATATCTATCTAACTCACTTATCACTTACTAATATGGGAATAATTGCAGGATGCCTATGATGTGCACATCTTGTAAAGAGTATGAAAACTTTCACATTTCAAATAATGTCTGATTTACAATAATGACAACTTCAAAATGAGGCTCAATACATTTGCTTATCGATTTACAAGGTGGGTGATGCCTAAGATAAATAAAGACCTGGTATATAAAATTCTACATTGAGCTACAATTAAGGTCAATAATTTGGCCCCTCAGTACTTTCCGACAATTAGAAGAATAAAAGAAAATCAATTAGAACAAAATGCACAGATCAAAGTAAATTAATTGTAATCCTTCTGCTGTAAACTACAGACTAAATAGAACAATAATAGTTGCAATATGTAGGCTTCATTCATTTTACCTACATGCACACATATACACATGCATATGAGTAATACACAATCTCATAGGAGCAGATAAGAAGCTAGAATAGGACCTGCAAAATGCCACACTGGCATCGTAGTAGGGTTATGCAATCTACAAACATATACTATAACTAAATGGCCAATATTGTTGCCTAAATCTGATGTTTTCTTTTTGTTTGTTTTTTTTAATATTGGGAGCTTTGTAGCAGGTGTTTAGTGAGTGAATGATGCTCTGGATTCTGTATGTTTTATTAAGTAATCCAAACAAAATCCTTTTAATGCATGCTTAGGTAAGTGAGTATAGATATATAGATGTATATACATATACACACACATACATACACATATATATATATATATAGAGAGAGAGAGAGCACTCATTGAGCATGGCCCTCTGGTTACAATTAAGTGTCTGTTAGTCTACCCATTGTACAGCGCTACGGAATTTGCTGGTGCTATATAAATAATAAAATAATAATAAATGTAAAAAAAAAACCTTCATAAAAAGGAACTGTTTTTTTATTGTTATAAATGTCTAAAGACATTAATTTGCGTGATATTTTATATACATCTTGTCCCTTCAATTTAGAAAATGCATGCTGTAATGTATTATTATAATGAGTTATGTCATAAATAAAAGCATAATTAGGTTAATGCTTTAGAGGCACCACTAGGGACAGTGTGTAGGAATCCTTAAGCCATGTGCTCCTGGCAGTGACATCACAGGCCAGCCTACATAGACATAAAAACCAGATGTAGGAGGAATTTGCTCTTTGCCTTACCTGACTGAACCTAAGATGTAGTACCAGCACTGACTTAACCTCAGCCAAAAGGATTGGGGTCTTGTGAATAGTATAAATTCATTGTAACATTTAGCAACTGTTACAGCCTTTTGTAAAGAATATGTTGTAAATTGTATCTTGTATAATTATTGTAGCAAATTTACATTCTGCTAGCATTGTTTAGTTATTATAAATTATATTAAATATACATTTAACATTACAACGTTTTGTGTATTTTCTATCCACATATTCGACCATAATACCACAAACTATAAAAAATATTAATGTTGTTACTTATCGCTAAATTATTATATATTAAAAGATTAATATTCATATTTAATTCACGGCAACAACACATGCTTTACTATGTCCACGTCTGGAAAATGAAAAAAATGCATTTCAGGACTCTTAATACACAGACTAAACCCTAAAAAAAAAAAAAAAAAAGATATTTATCTAACAATAAATAATGAAGGATGATTTATGAATGCATCACTGAATATTTTGTTTTACATTACCTACTGCATCCAACCTGAAGCAAAAATGACATTCTTTATAAGCAACCTACAATTTCAACTTCAAAAAAAGAACTTGATTGATGCTTTACATCTAGTACTCTGTTGTCTTTTTTATTCTTTGCTAATAATTATTATAATTATTAGTAATCTTCCTAATGGCTATCAATTTACGTCAAAGAAAATGCTATTATTTTAAAATTACCATTTCTCCTAGATTAATGCAATCTATTACATTAAACGAGGAAACCACTATTAGAGTGAAATGAGCGGAAAGAATATTGAGTGTTTATATGCTTCAGTTCAAATACAGCCCTGACATGTGAAATCTATTTCTGTATCATTTAACCACCATCATCATAACTGGATGCACACTCTGAAGTGATTCAGAAGTAGACCCATAGGATTTAGCAATAAAACCATTTGTCTCTTCTGCAACATTCCTTTCATTTCAGGCTGATTAGAGGAGACGTTTTTGAGTACATGTCAGAGAGCATGCAAAATATGTTGCTATACATTTCATCACATAATGAGATAAAGATTCATCACAAAAGTAAACTTAATACCGTGGGTCACGGGGATTACAAGGCAAAAAGGATGTATGAATTATGGACGCACAATCTTCTATGACGTCCACATATGCAGATCAAATATTAAAAAATAAAATCCCTCTTAGCGTACTTCTAAAATGTTAAACTATATTTAGGTGTAGACAAATGTGCTGAAGTTATAAATGCTTTTTTTTTTCCTAGATGCATTTGAACATTAAGCGCTGGTACCGAAAAAAAAGTTCAACAACACTTTGCTCTTGGCATTTTTCTTTCCATCACGGACAGAGCACAAGACAGAGTATTTGTGCGTGTGTTTTCAATGAAGGTAACAGCATGTGAAAGAGTTTAATGCTGGAGGCATTATAAGGGACTTTTAGGAAAGTGTCCTCAACTGAACAGCTTACAAATCAGGTCACAGTGGGGACATCTTATTTACAGAAACGCAAGAGAAAATTAAGCATTCTAGTTAGCATATTCTTAGATTTTTTTAACCAGTTTTATTCTTTTGACTTATTTGAACTAGTATATACTAAAATTCATAATATGGAATTACAAAACTCAATAGAAAGATGAGCAACATACTCACAATGCATTGATCATTAAATATTGTTATTTTAATAGAACCATGGAGAATAATATATACTGAGATATATCCGAGGCATGTGAATGACATAACTGATGAACTTAAAGGAACACTCCAAACATCTAAAGCACCTTAGTTTAACATCCACCCCTGTTACTTCCTGGTTTGGTTAGCTCAGTGGAATTAACACAAGGGGCAGCAATTGCCAAGAACACCTGTCGTGCAAAAACTTCTCATTGAGCTGGATTGGAAAGATAAATTGGATAGCCACAGTCTAGGCTGAGGAAAAAAGGGATGGCTTGCAATTGCTGGGCATAGGAGATCTGATTTTTTTTAAGCTAAATAAAAAAATACAATTAAATGCAAGCATACTTTCATTATAGATATATCTACTAAATAATGATTTTTATGTTTTTTCTTTTTATTTCTTTTTTATTTGATCAGGGAAGTATCTATCGAAGAAGTGAGAAAATGTCCATCCCTTAGGTGAGAAAATGTAATAAAATAAAGGTTTACACTTAAAGGGCTGCTCTAACCACTGAAATAACTTTAGCTTGATGACGTGGTTTTGGTGTAAAGATCATGCCCCTGCAGTCTCACTGCCCAGTTTTCTGCTCCCTAGGAGTTAAAGCATTTTTTTAAATCACTCTAACCACATCTTGCTTGGCTGTTTTTAACACAGCCACCATGGAAAAAAAAGTTTAATGTTTAAAGCATAGTGTGTTTACTATAGAAATTTGTATATCCTGCTTTGTTAATTGAACTGTAATAACACACAGGAGACATTTGCGGGCTCTAGCATTCAATTGACAGAACAAAAGATAAGGAATTCTAAATTAAACATACTGTGCAATAAGGGAAGCTTAAAATGTAGACTTTTTCAGGAAGTGTAAGACTGTGTGAGTCTCAGTTTGGAAAGGTGTGCATAGAGTTACATAATTGCTCAATTATATGCTATGAGAATGCAGGTGCATAAAATACACACCAAAACCAATTAATTAAGCTAAGGTTGTTGTTGCGCTAAGAATGTCCATATTTATGGATGATAAATTGGTGTAAGTAGTTGGGACATAAAATACAAAACATGATTAAAAACATAATGAATAGGGGTTTCCCAAAGTGAGTGTATCAGATAAGAAGAGTTCCTCCTGAGATGCACTCCTGCAACTTACCTACCAAGTTGTGTATAAGAAAAGTCTCTAATTTGCCTTAAAAGAAAACTATCCGGTATGAAGAGGATTTACATGAATATGGAAGATCGAGACAGTGAAAGTCACAAGTGTGTAGTACTGGTGCTTTCAAGAACTCTTAATCCAAAAGAGCTTCCTTGGATTCACCTACAGAGATTCTTGCCCTTTAAACGAGATTCTTAACTTCAAAGACCATTAGCAGGCCACTATTTATAAACCTACAACTATTTAATCGCACAAAGTGCAATATAAAAGATTGACCTTTATATTTCAAACGTTTTACACAACCACATTTTAGTGAAAATATTCATGCATATTGTGGTGGTAACCACTGTTTTTTGCAAACGTTTACTACTTTATCAAATATAATGTGATTTTAAAACATTGAGCTGCTGTGATTTGCAGATGGTAAATTTTGACACAAATTCCTCAATGCGTACAATTATGCGGAATGTGTTTCTAATAGGCTTATGATAAAGTGGTGCACCTGTTACAAAGTGCATGGAGTATTCATATGGCAGACAATAATCAAATAATTCATCAAAGTAACATTGGCAAGAAACTCATTATACAGTGATTGATTCATCTTTGGAGGTTGTGTGTGGAACTATTACAACATCTGTCGGGGTTCTGGAATATTTGCCATTTGTCACTATTGTATGTTAAATGTGTGCAGTAAATAAAAAGTATGTGATGCAATGTTAAGCCACTTAATTATTTAATATTAACATGTAATGAAATGTATTTAATAAAGAACATAATGTAGTGAACTAAAAAGCAACTGCAAATTTTGGGCCAGAATAGCATTGTAGAAACACTTTCAAATTTGATTGTGTTTTAAATTATTCAGGTTCTCTTAAGCAGAATATTGTTAAAAAAATGTTTTATTGTGTGAAGTGTTTAATTTATTGCTATTGAGATTTAAAGTATGCAGATACTATTAAGGGGGATATGGAAAAAAGCAATAAGTAAGATTAGGTTTTTTTTTACATTTAAGACGCACTAACAGATTGCAAGCTGAATCAATAAAATAATGCTCTGAAATTACAGTTACATTGAATAATAAGTAGTTTCACTATAATTAGACTTAATTTCATCATCAAGCCATTGAATATTTACATCTTACATCTTCTCCTATTGTCCAAATCATGTTATACAATATAAGAAATGAGGACATATTACTACAGTGTGTGAGAAGGTATTCAGTGATTGCTTGAATTATGAATGATTTTATTTTAGCGTACAAGTGTATTACAAAAAAAAAAAAAAAATATGACAGGTTTCAAATACTGGTTTTAAGCATATACAATTACCTACATGACACCAATATTTACAACCAAAAAACATTTGCAGTTGAAGTGAACATGATGCGGTATATTCAGTAGAAGATTGTAACACTTTCCCCAAGGGAGATAATCATGCTGCATTATAAGATTTCTGTAATTAGCCAATTAAATGTCACATAAAATTATGAACTATGTAAACGATCACTCTAAAATAGACAGGGTGATCAAATATGGCAATTATGACACATTATGGACAATGAATGATGCCACAAGATAAGAATGCTCGGTTTAGAAAGTTTATTTAATACAATTTTTAGTATACCTGATCATACAAACTAAATACCTACATTAAGCACCAACTATCACACTTATTTGTATTGTGTTGATCTAAATACCTACTAACTACTAAAAGCAAAAAATAGTTTTTTCGTGTGTATAGGTTCCCTTCTATTGCTGTGATCACTACTCATCCCCATTGGCTCTGTAAGAGTAAAGTTTTATAAAGATTACCAACCGAGTTTCCAACCTAGTTTCCATCACAAGACTCCTTTTTTAGATTGTATTTATATTAATATATGTTTTATATTTAAATATGTAATGTAAAATGAAAGCTCTATTTCCAGAGGCGCAACTAGAAACCACAAAAATTTCCCTGCCCCCTCACCCCCGTATATCTATCTCCCACCACCCTCCCCCATCCGTCTACCGTCTCTCTCCGATATGTTCCCTCCTCCCCCCACACATGCAAGCAGATACACACACATACACGCACACAGAAACACAGACACGCACAGACATACACACACACCGGGGTCCCCTGGAATTACATAGCATCGGGTGGCCCTAACAGCATGGGCCACCCGATGGGCCCCTTCAATGCGGCCCTGGCGGTTCTACCGTGCGGGTCGTGGGCCGCATTACTCAGCTACAGAACCAGCAGTCGCAGGGGACCGCAGTAGTTCCACCAGTGCCCATTTCTCTTGAACAAAATGATATATAATAAGTGTGGGTACACTTAACATGAAAGAGGTAAATTATGGTTAAACAGACCTATAGTTTAAAATCCAGGTTTGTTTTGGTTTGATCAGAACTTGTACAATTGCCTCCATCCTTAAGCGGTTAACGTTGAATGTGCAGAGTTTCAGACCGAAATGCTGAACATACAGACTCCAAGCACCACTTCAAATAAATTAATTTCAAGTACTATTTTTTTCAAAATAGGTAATTAAAATAAAATAAAAAACAAAACAGGTTTTATGAAGGCAAATCATGAATAAATAATTGTGTAACAGGTCAAGGGCTGGATATATATCATAGGTGTGTACCAAAAGAAAATGACCATTAAAATTTACTAAAAAAAACAAAAAAGGAAATAAAACAAAGAAAAACATTTTAAAAACTTTGTTATAAAATACAAGGTATACAGAAAAAGTTGTGACTTTTGTCCTCAAAAACAAACAAATGTATCCAGAAAGACCTGCGTAGGAGACCGGGGAAATAATTTAGCCATACATTAGGCACACCAAGAACACTACTAAAATATATGTATATATATGTTTATGGGCAGAATTTTACGGTGCTTTCCTAAAAATTTGCTGCTGATACTAGTTGGATATGCATAAGTGGACACCAACTAAATACTAGTGTTCAAACAATCTTAATCTGTTCCTGACTATCTGGCTTACACGTCACACTTTTATTTGTTAAGGTCTTTTTTCGCACAAGCGCCTCTAGTGGCTGCTGATATGACAGCCCTACAGGAGGAGTCAACCCTGCAATGTAAACAATGCAGTTTCTAAAAAAAAAAAAAAAGGGGAGATAAAGTGGTTGGATGACTATAGTACTTCTTTAAAGTACAACTTTAAAGTAATACTTTTCAGTTAGTTAAAATTGTAGCTGCAGCTCCATACTGTTGTTAAAAGTATAATTCTCAATATAAAGTATATTGGTTCTTAACCTAGGAGATAACCAGACCAATAGGTGAAAATAATGCTCTGGCAATAGAAGACCCTATTATTAGGATAACAGATTGGAAAATATGTTGTGCAAGCCACAAATGTTTCATGTCATGTTGTATCCCAGCTGTTCACAATCTTAGTGTAGATAAGACAGATTGTTGATAACAGCTGGATACTATCCAGCTGTTTTGGTGCCTTTTGACACAAATGACAAAGTGCTAGATGGCATTAAATGTAATTCTAAAGATCAGGACCTTCAAAGTAGTATATTAAAAGACCTGCCAGTACTATATGCCAATGTAGTGACACTGCAAGAAGTGAGGAAGTTAAAGTATAGCTAACCTAGTAAAGAAATGCCTGGGTGTCTTAGATCACTGCCTAACATTGATTGCAATCTTTACAGTAAGGCTGGAATACAGCTCTCGGTAAACTCTTGGATGCAATGCGTATGAGGTGTGGGGAATGTCACTGTAGGAGCAGACAGGAAATTGGAAATAGTAAGATGGAAAGAATGGAGCAATTCATTTACATGATGGAAGCATGCCAAATGATAGTATTACTAATTTGTAGTATATAACATCAAATACTATAAATCATTGAAAGAAGAATGTTCTGTATATGAAATTGTAAAAATAATATCCCTCAACAGCTTCGGATGTAAATAACCACTGTATTGCCATTTTAATGCAATTCTTTATCACTTATATTTTATTAGCACAATATTGACTGAAAACAAGCAAGATCAAATGTAAGGAAAAAATTTACCAAAATAATTAAAGTGACATAAAATGTCACTCACTGTCACGAGTGGCGGTCCGAAGACCGGGACTCCTGTGTGCCTGATAAAGATAGGAGTCACAGCGTGGAAATGGACTATCAGGGCATGGAGCAGGGTCACCACACATCCACTGCTGTTGAGCTTGTGCGGCCACATTCCAGGGCCCTGATGCAGCTTCTACGGATCCCAGGAGCTATATGATAATATGCAGACCTCCCAGGATTTGGATAGGGAGGTTCTGCAGCAGGAATGTATCCAGTACTAGAAGCAAGACTAGAACAGGCACCAAACAAGATAGCAAGACAAGACTAGAAGAACCCAGAACCGGAGCAATAGAGAAAGCAGAACCCAGAACATGTACACAATACATGAGGGAAAGATGAACAGGACATGGACAGGGCAGGGCAGGACAGGACTGTACATGAACTGGGAATACAAGACAAATAATACGAGACAAGAGATAGAAGGCAAAACAAGAGGAGACATAACCAAGTACTATATATGTAAATCATTGGAGATTTAGACCATGGCCAAGATGTATGCAGACCACCACTGCACCAAATTACTCCAAGTACGGTGGGTCCTAGATTTCTAGATATGCATGACTAAAAGTATAACAATAAAACACACACAGTACTTACCTGTGAAGAAAGGAGCAGATAAAAGAGACCACTGCTTGCAGGAACAAAGAAATGATCCGCAACAGGAGCAGGATGTGACACTCACTATATTGAGTGAGTATTCTCTTAATATGTAAGGTTCAACAAAAATGTTGATGTGATGCATGTGGAATTCATTTTTATTACCAGTTGATCTCAACAATGCATTAGTATAGAGTCTGTAGATTCCCAGCCACCTGATCAACTTTTGATATAATAAATACTACACTTTGTAAAAAATTAAAAACTGACATCAATTGCAGCTATTGCAAAAATATTACCAGAAAATGTATTATCCAAGAGAGGTAGAAGCAATGTAAAAATATTAGAGTGTAACAAATTGGCCAGTGTACTGCAAAATATATATGTGAGAAAAAGTGACTAATAAAGCGCAAAAAAGGAAGGACAGTAAATTACAAAACAATTTAACACTATTATCTGTCAAAAATCTCTGAATAACACCCCACATGTATATATATTTTTTTTAAAGTAGACAACCCAGGGTATTCAATTTGGGGTATGTCCAGTCTTTTTTAGTAGCCACCTAGTCGCAAACACTGGGCCATTCCTGGGCCACCATATGCTCTCAAAGGCAACGTAACCAACCTGGCTATTTTCAATGTAAAAATATTTGACCAATATATTTGACCCTGTAACTTTCAAAAACACTATAAAATCTGTACTTGGGGGGTACTGTTATACTCGGGAGACTTTGCTGAACACAAATATTAGTGGTTCAAAACAGGAAAACGTATCACAACAATTATATCATCAGTAAAAGTGCTGTTAGTGTGTGAAAAATGCGAAACAAAGTCACTTTCACTGACAATATCATCACTGTGGTATGTTTTACTGTTTTGAATCACTAATATTTGTGTTCAGCGAAGTCTCCAGAGTAAAACGGTACCCTCTATGTACAGGTTTTAGGGTGTCATAGAAAGTTACAGGGTAAAATACAGTGCTAGCAAATTAAATTCTCTGAACTTTTGGCCTGGGTTGGCAGACAGGTCCCTCAAATTGCAATTAATAAAATGACTTAATTATGTAAAAATATTACATAAATACGCACGTAGAATTTAAATATATATGCATATTTATATATCTGAAGTCTACGTGTATATTTATATAATTATTTATGTAATTTTGTATATGGACATATGTATATTCGTATTATTTGTATTTATTTATATATACATAGATATATATATACAATTTCATTCTAAGTGTATTTTGATATAAATATATATATATATATTTTAATATCAAAATACAGTTAGAATAAAATGTCATATAGATATATTTTTTTAAAATGTTTATTATTATTTAAAAAAAATTAATTTAATTTAATTTTCTTATTATTTGTATTTTATAATATATATATATATATATATACACACACAATATATATATATATATACTTATTATATATATATTATATATACATGTGTAATTTAATTATAAGTGTATTTTTATATGAATATATGTACACTTATTATGACATTTTATATATGATATATAGACATACATCTATATCATATATATACACACACAAATATAATTATATATTTTTTTAACATTAACCTTTATTTTATTTTTTGATTTTACACTAGCAAGGAGACTGCCTGTCAGCAGTCTCCCCACACCGGGGGCACCAACGATCGCCGCCGGGGGAATGATGGCGATCAGGTAAGTACATTGGACCGTTAGGACGGTTCAGGACCATCATCAGTTGGCAACGCAAAAATGCTGATGACGGTCCTGAACTGTCCTCGGTCCTGAAGGGGTTTATAGGGATATTATAGTGTTAGGAATACAAATCTGCATTCCTAACACTATTGTACCCTCTGGTCTCCCCTGGCATGAAGGGGTTAAAAAACACTTTACTCACTAACCCAATTCCAGCGCTCCACCTCCTCCAATGTCATCCAATGGGGAGCCTAATGCGTATGCGTGGCAAACCATTAAGGCCTCCCCATAGGAAAGTATTACCACCAGAGGCAGTCTTAGTCCTGCAAGGTGATCATTGCCGTTTCTCTAATTCAATGAGATGAAGTGGTCTGGGTGACTATAGTGTCTCTGTAAGTGTACTTAAGAACTATGAATATTAATGCAAGTTCAGTTTCTACAGATGCAGCCATGACAAAAAGCCATGTAGATTTTGTATATCTATTTAAATAGCTAGGCAGAATGCACCTTTAGAGTTTATTAAACTAATAACTGCCCTATAATGTATCAACAAGTAAAATATTCAATATTTACAATAAAAAAAGCAAAGAAAAACAAGGTTCATAAAACAGTAGGGAGAAGGATACAAAATAAATTATATTCAACTTGTGAGCTAACATTATTACTGGAAATATATCCAAGATCCACATGGAATGTTTCATTTTGAATTTACAAAGTACATTCCCAGAAGAAGGCTACAATAGGCCTTTTTTTGCTACAACATTTAAAAATCTGCATATATCAATAACCAACGTAAAACTATAAAAGCAGATTCCTTCCTCTGCACTTTTCATTTTCTAGTTAACTTTAAATCTATAAATCATTGCTAAGTTTGTCCAGAACAATTGACTTTCATTGCCCCTTCTCGTTACCCTCTAATCCCTTCCCAACATTGGCAACATAACCTCTGTCCTATTTGTTATTTCTTCTAGGTTAGAGGCCACTACAGAGAAACAGCATTTCATTTATCATCTAGACATATTGCAAGTAATATTCACAGATCAGAGCACAGTTTAATTATCTTTACATTAAAATATCAAATTTTCCTATTCACAAAAGAACAGCACATGAGTTATGAAAAGACAAAAATATAAATCCTTAAAATGCCTTTGCTCTAGGCCATTGTTTATGGAACGCGGAGATAAGGCAATGTCTGACATACAGTGTTTTCTAATTTAATAATTCACTAAAGCGAAAGATGCAGAGCATTTTTTATTACATATTTCAACAGCACGAATAATTATAATGTAATAAAATTAAGATTAATAATATCCTGTTCACACTACAGTTTCACAATTAGATCAAAGAAGAAATGGAACAAAACCTAATTTGAATTATCTTAGATTTATATGAATAAGTTGCAAATATATACCTGTATCTTATTATAATGAAGCGATGTATTATCATCGTAAATATTATTAGCTATGTAGAATTCAGAACAGTTTTTGTACAACAATGAATATTTTAAAGAGAAACGGTCAATTGCCAGAATTTTTTAAAATGTTCTTAATGCCTATATTTAACAAATATGTATGTCTGAGGTGTGAAAAATAACATAGAAGTCCTGCTCAAGGATGCCTCCATCTTAGCCCCTCATCAGCCAAGGTTCATTGTAAGCTCTATTTTTTTTTAAACCTTGCAGTAGGCATCAACAAAAAGGGAATTGAAACAATGTTTGCATTTATTCTCCTCCTTTGTCCTGGTTATGCCTGGACTCAACTTTGCAAACTGTAATGTTATTTGCAAAATTTTCAGAATAAATTTAAAACAAAATAGAGAACCATATACAGAAGTAACAAAATGTATAGGAGATTTTCAATATTTTCTTCAGTTGTGCAAATTTTCTCTTTAACTTCCGGTGTTTTGGACTCTTCAGTTTTTATCCTTGCGAATTTCTGATGTTTACAATAATATGCATAATTTATAGTGTGGTACTTCCAGTATAAAACTCAGCTGGAGGTTCTCTTAAGTATTTTCTCTTAGACATTAGGAGACAATAATGAAGCATATGACCAACTTCATCATTATACTCTATTCTATTTTGTAGTGTTATCAGAGCAGGATTAACCATAAAGTGACCTTAAGCAGCTAACTAGAGTCCGGGGGTTAGACAGGGGCCCTGGGACCATGACTTTGCCTGGACCATTAATCATCCCTATGTGAAGAATGAAGGAGGGACCCAAACTGGTAACTTGCCTAGAGCTCTTTGGGATCTTGCTCCTTCTATGATTGTTGTATACAAGAAAATTAGTGAAAGTAAGACCTGTGATAATGCAAAATCTAAAGCATGGTTCTGGACAAGGAATAATGTCTGTTCAATATTTAGAGAAGTGTAAATTCATATTAATACATAGTAGTATTGGAAACAATGGTGTAGCACTTGTCAAGATCCTTAGAGTGTTTGTTAGATCTTTGCTGTGAGATACATGGATCATTGCTATGATCACCCTGCCCATTTTATTAGACCAATTTATATAATATGAAATATGGTACACATTTAGAAAAAAAACTAAATATAATTATTTTGACTGTGTTTCACACTCTGCCTTTCAATAACTCTATAATCAGTTGATTATTGTAACGTTACTTAAAGCTTAGTCAAAACAAAACATAATTAGTATTTTATTAAGAAAAAAAAGGTACACTGACCAGATATTCTGTATATACATATCATTTAAAATAAGATTTACAAAGGTAAATATACCGTGTGAGAAGGAACAATAGGACATATTACACCATTGTTTTAATTATACAGCGCAAACAACAAGTGAATAGAAAATGGTGCTAATTAGAGCCTTTTTAGTGAAAATTACTTTCAGGAAAATGGCCCACACACCAATTTCCTATATTTTACTTATTACAAAGTGGGCCATTTAGATAATCCAAATCATTGTCCATTCTGAGAAATACTTTGAGGTGCTATAAAATCTTCCATAGTATTTCCAATAACTGCATTGGGCAGACTAGATGGGCCAAATGGTTCTTATCTGCCATCACATTCTATGTTTCTATGTTTCTATAACAATTTATTAAAAATAACATAGATACATATTAGGGCATTTATCCAAAAAGTATATCCTTTTTTTGCACTTATGGCAACATGCAATTAATGTCACAATGATAATCCAAGCTTCTTTTTTTTGTTTAAATTAGTTAAGCAATAAAACGCCTATATTTTCCTTGTGTGTAAAAGGTCTAAAAAACTAAAAATTGAGAAATTGATAAATCTAAACAAAAGTTTGTAATGATGTTATTTTTTTTTTCATATAAATTATTTTATTACATTTGTTCCATATATACACAAAAAAGACCAAGACAGAAAATATTTCATCCAAGGCATATATATCGGCTTATCACAATTATGCCATTAATAAGTGTGTGCTATTCCTCATAAGTTATACCTTCAATACATACAAAGTTTCTGTGAAGCCTATAGGGGGGAGATATTAGGATACTCAGGGGTATATTTACCAGTATTTATATCTACTTTGAGCTCAGGCCTGTTTTATATCTGTTAACCAATCTTGCCACAAAGCCTGCCATTTTGGAGAAGTTTGTAATGATGTTTTGAACCTAATTAATAAAAAATATTTTATGTGAACTTTGTGATCAGGTAATAGGACAGTTACAAACCTATTTATTCCTCTACCATAATTTATTATTAGTTGAAGTCCTAATGTTAATGATGAAATAATCTCTATTATTTCTATTGGTTGCTTTCAAATTAATGAAAAAAACAGTTAATATGTCATTATATTACAAAAAAACAAAACATATATAAGAACGCCACATGTTCTACCAAAACCCAAGCTCCCTATTTGCACTTTTATAATGATATAGACCATACAGCTTCATCTGTGCATCATGCTATCATAACTGCTAGTAAGATAGCATTATACATAATATTTAAGATAGATTCTTATCCATTTAAGGAAAGTGCCATGGTCACAAACGTGTCATATCAAAACAGCCTTAATTTATCACAAGCATTTAATGGTAATTCCACTAACAATGTATATGATCAACTATATAATATACTAAAACTGTGGATAATAATAATAATAATAATAATAATAATAATAATAATAAATATGGGAATAATTTTGTAAAGGAATTATTTTCTGGGTTTAGTTACTTTGCCGTGTTCTGATTGTGGTCCTTTAAATAATAATAAAAAAATATTTAAAAAAACTTGATACATGAATAATGTTCACTTTAACCTGAAATAGAACATATAAAATAGTACTATATATTAATTTATAGATTCTGGGTGTTTTGCATTTGTCCCATGTGACTATGGAACGAGGTTAGCATTATAAAAACTTACAAAACCCATAAGCACTCTGAATTACTTCTAATGGTATTTTGCTAAGAATAAATGGCTTTTAATGGTTCTTCTGTTTTGTATCATTATAGGACATAATAGAGGGAAACAAATAAAACACATGCCATATTTTCTTAGCTAAAGATTTGTTTTTAAGACTCACATTGACAGGTGAGATCGGTTTAAGTTCAGATATGACAAGTTTACCAGGAGTCCAGGCTGACAGCCGGTTCCTTGGGAAAGTAAGCTTTCCTGAATGAAACATTCCAGAACTTTCTTACATAACCTTGCTCCGTTAGCGTACAAAATAATTAGAACAGGAACTTTCCAGATAAATACAATTTTGTGGCAGTTTCATCCTATGTAACTATACTAGAGCAGCAGTTTATTTTTCTTTTTATTACTTGTTTTTTTTTAGCTTTTGTAAGTGTCTAGAAATAATAATGCACTTTGAATATTATGACAGATAAAAGGTGTGCAATTATAGGAAAAACTACAGTTAAAGAGAGTACATGGAAGAATTCTAACAAAGATCTTAAATGCATTATTGGTCTTACTGAGCTATTAAAGAAAAGAATGAGAAAACCATATTTTTCTTTTCTGTAAAGACGCAAGAAAGTAAAGCGGGATGTCATATGGATTGGGTAATCGAAAAGTAATGACAATTTAGAATTCATCATGTTCTGTATATTGATGTGATTCATTTTACTAAGACTTCTTGCTTACTTATAAAGGCTGAGAAATTTAAGCAATTAAGTGATGTCTCACCATTTAATAACAATTTAAAAGGTTTGTCTTGCTTATAAAAGGGAATTTTTTTATAATGTGGATTTGTCAACATTATAAAAGTTTGCAGTTCTGAAAAGTTGCTAAAGTTTATATATATATATATATATATATATATATATATATATATATATATATATATATATATATAATCTAAATAAAAATGGCGATTTCCACTTTTTTTTTTTTTCAGTGGTGCCGGTGCTAAATATGAACAACTATAGTCTAACAACAGATCAGGGATGCACTTAAAGGGATTATGTAAGCATCATAACCACATCAATGGGTTAAAGTGGTTATGGTGTCTGGAATCTGTGGGCACTGGATTCTGCATCAATGCAAAATTTTTTACTCAATTATTAGTAGAAATGCCTTGTCTAAGCCTCCAACGCCAAAATGACAAAAGTGGTGCTATGCTCCACTTCACACAAAACCAGGAGAAGCATCAGCTGGGTACTCACATCCAATCACTGCCACAATCCCGATATGAACTGCTATGGCACAAGGTGTAAATATAGCTCTGCTTCTGCCATATTGTCACTGGAGTCCAGGCTCAGACTTCTCTGCTTCATTTATTCATTTTTTTGCAATTTACATTTTTATTAAATGTTAAACAGCCTCTGTCATTGGAAGTTTGCGTGTTCACCATCATACAGCATTTTAAAAATAGATTTAGCCATTTGTTGTTTTATGTTTTTGTTTTTGATTTTTTGACTTTAAACAGTTAAAGTGGCTCGGTCACCTCAATCTTAACTTTTTCTTATTATTTCTTCATCTCTTTCCCTTTCAGAATCTGTCCTTTTTAAATTTCTGATCTATTTTTCTTTATAAGACAAGGCAAAGAAGGGAATACTTTGTCTTATGCATTATTCCTATGATTGACAAACTTGACTAAGGGTGAAGCTTAAGGCAAATTCCACTATCTTGACAAAGGAAGTGGACCTTGCCTTATGCCTTAAGCTCGATCCCTTGTCAAGATCGTCAACCGTAGGAAAAATACACATTATAAAAGTATTTCCTTCTTTGTCTCATGTTATAAAGAAATATAGATTATAAATTTAAAAAGAACAGATTCTGAAAGGGGAAGGGAAGAAGAAACATAAGTTTGAGGTGACAAAATCATTGTAAGATTTAACATTTTGGTCACACCATTTCCTGTGTACTGCATATTCACTAGTTTGGATTGGCTGCTGATATCACATGTTCTCAGCAGCCTTGTTCTTGTCAGCATCTGTTACCGAGTATTTGGAAGAGTGATCATTCCCATACTGAAAAGATCTGTCAGGAATGATAAGGATTCTCGGGGGACTTTTTCCTGTGAAGTGCCTGATAGATCCATGGCAGTGAATGGGTTTATTCTGCTCAGAGTTTGTAACAGGTTTGCAACAGGTGTTTGTTTGACTGGGTTTTACACACTCATATTATTCTATAACAACGAGTGAATGCTGTTTAATTAAACTGGAAATAAAAACAAACAATAGGTTGTGGTGTAGATCAGCAGCGAAACTACCGCGGTTTCACTAGGGCCCGCACACCGGGGGTCAGTGGATGGCTCATGCACTTAGGATCACCCAATGGGTATTGTTGAGCAGAGGCATGGTCAGGTGCCACAGCCTTTAAGCAGTGTGACTAGGCTCCTGTAGTATCGACAGCCTGGGAGGATTGAGAGCTACAGGGGAAGGAGAACTTCAAGGATGGGCAAATGGAAGATCCACAGCTAGTACAGTATCATGGGAGTTGTACAACAGGTGAGCTACTGTTTGGCCAACCTTGCATTAGAGGGTAACCAAATAATTCTTGAATCAGGCCCCTCTCTGTATTAGTACTGCCACTGGTGTAGATCTACACTAAGTCACTTAAGATTTCTCAGCCCAGACCTTGGCCACACCCCTAAATCACATCCATAAAATGAAAAAGTATTCCTCTTTGTTCATCTGAAATGTTGGGAGATATGAAACTATTTGGAAGATTTTTCTAATCCTGTCATTTTCATCTCAAAAACATTGCGCGCAACCGCCCCAACTTAACGCCAGATGCGACTAAGGTGTTGGTCCATTCCACTGTCCTTTCTCGCCTTGACTACTGTAATCCGCCGTTACAGCCCATAATGAATGCGGTGGCGAGGCTCATCTTCTTGTCCGCCCGCACCTCCCATGCCTCACACTTCTGTCAGTCCCTACATTGGCTTCCTATAAAATATAGTACTCAATTTAAAATTCTGGTTCTTGCTTTCAAATCTCTACATAATGCTGCTCCCACCTATCTATCCTCCCTTATACACAAGTATGTCCCGTCTAGGCCCTTACAATCTGCTGAAGACTTACGTCTATCTTCTGTCCGTGCTCCCACCTCTGATGCTCGCCTTCAAGATTTCTCGAGGGCTGCACCGTTCCTGTGGATCTCGCTTCCCTCCTCCGTTAGATCCTCACCCAGTCTCCACTCCTTCAAAAAATCGTTAAAAACCCACTTCTTCATAAAAGCGTATCAATTAAACTGTTAATAGCTCCTGACTGATTCCTCTTTTGCAACTGTCACTAGTCTAATACTATCCTTACCTTTTTGTGTTATTTTACCCCACTCCATCTAGCATGTAAGCTCATTGAGCAGGGCCCTCAACCCCTCTGTTCCTGTGTGTCCAACTTGTCTGGTTACAACTACATGTCTGTTCGTCCACCCATTGTAAAGCGCTGCGGAATTTGACTGCGCTCTATAAATATCATAATAATAATAATAATTTAGAGAGAGAATTAAGCTGAGGCCGTTGTCTTAAAGAATACATTGTAACATATTTATTGTTGAGCATTTTCCATTTTAGAAAGAGAAGCATAAAACTCCACCCTAACGCTACATTAACAAATTGACTTAAGGAAGATATTAACCTTTTCCAAACGTAGAGAAAAATAAATAGTTAAAAAAAAATAAAAACAAGAAGCACATATAAATGCTTGCCCATATAATTGTTCGCCAGATACGAAACCAACAGAGTAATCTCAAACACCATTGTTCATAATTTTGCCCTCAATATTTAAAGAAACTCCGTCATTTTTATTATTATTGGAAATAAATGTGTACTTTAACCTCTATGAATTCATTTTATAATCTATACATATTGGTTAATTCAATTTTTAGTGCATGATCTCAGTTATCTCTACTTTTTAAAAACGGCCATTTTGAAGTCCAAAACGTACCACTAATATTATAACTGAAGATCATGCACAGGTGTGCTCTCTGTTATGACATCAGAATTGATATCATCAGCACTTATTTACCTACACAAATTTAGAAAGATAAGTGAGATTTTCGACTAAAGATGGCTTAAAGATGGATGTTCCTTCCAGTGGAGCAATTACAAAATGATACAGGAACAATAAGTAGATGAGGACCCTCCTCAGATAAGCCTACAGTCTAAAGGATTGAATCTTTAATTTTAAATACTAATAAAAAATAATGGCATACAACCATTACCATACATTTTAAAAAGGGCTGGCACCTTAATGTTAAACATTGTTTAATGCCTCTCTTTTACATTGTACAAATCAAGTACTTTGACATTTTACTTAATTTGTAGTGAATGAATGTACCCAGGCATGAAGTATATTGTATTTGCATAACATTGTTGCAGGACATGTTCAACCTCTGTGCAAATTCAAATTCAATAGTTCATTCCAAATTACTTGAAAACTAAATCTGCAGAAAATTGCGCATATTGAATGATTTTAGCAGGGCCAAATGTTTGCACAAAACCAAGATAAAGTTGAAATGATTACAAATTAAATAAGAGACAGAGTTGGAAAACATTTACAGAAAATATTTGCGGCAAGTATTTAATCTTGTCACGGAAGATAAAAGGCTGGAACTGTTTGCAGAGCCGAGTTCAAAAAAAGTTAACTTCTTATTTCATTACATCAGAAAGCATAACCTAAAAATAATAGTTTGCTGTAAATTAAAAACATGCAAGAAATGTGTTGATAGTGGAATGTATGAAGGGACAATATACTGTGTTTACTTGTGTTTATAGTCTTTAAGTAACTCTTTCAAGCTGACCAATTGCACGCTTATATGTGTAATTGCTTTCATAACACAGACAGACTGACATGCAGTGGTTTGCACCTTACAGGCTTCCTTTATGTCTCTACAAAATGCAAGCTTAATAGAAAATTTAACTACATTGCGTTTATTCTCCTAGATTGCGCTCCCTTGTTTACACTCTTTCCAACTATCTTTTATTTCATTTCTTCCATGCTGTGCTTTGTTACCACTAATGTATTTGTGCCTACTGAGCAGCATACATCTTTCCATTCTTTGCAATGCCCCTATTTTACAAACCTCAACCTAACCTTTTAAAGGTAAATGGTGTAGAGCAGGTAAAGGTAAAAGAATAATCGACATTTCGACCCTCAAGGGTCTTTATCAAGATTTTGATAAAGACCCTTGAGGGTCGAAATGTCGATTATTCTTTGAAATATACAATTGAACATATCCTAAGGAGTGCTCTATTTATTTACTTCTTTATTTGTGTGCTGGAAGCACCCAGGTATTTTTTGGTATATTCTTTATTGATGGTGAGTGGCAGAGACTGGAATATACATATACATATATACACATAAATCTGTTTTTTCAGAAATTTTGTATGCACTCTTTTTGCCATTCACATTAGAACTTGACTCGCCTAAACTGCAAGGCATGATTATTAATTATTGCACACTTCTGTAATAATTAACTATATAATTTAATGTTTGACAGTAATAGCCTTGAAATAGCATACCTAAACTCAAAATACGAGTTAGATTTCTGCTACTGGTCACATATAAAAATATCATAACACTGTGTTATGATGACACTTTTAATAGGTAACAAAAGTAAAAAAAAATCTCCAGAACCCTGAGCATCTCTCGCCAGTGAATGGCAACAATTTATATTACTACTGAAAGATTTGTGAGCACAATTGCATTACTCAGTGACCATAAATATAATTACTCATGCATTGTGGACAGAGGTTTTATTCAATAAAATTTTACAAGATGCATTTGGAATGCTTAAATGTTGATTTAATAACCTGTGCTGAATAATTACAGGGACTGGAGGGTGAGGGTTTTTTTTATTTTATTTTTTTATTACACAACAGCACTAGAGGAAAGTGTTGGATTATGACAATCCTGTTTTTGACACACTGATACAGGGGTGTAAAATTCTTGGGAAATTAGGCTGGATTTGCACCAGGACTGAACCTTGCCACTTTTCTTCTAGTAGCACTATAGTGTTTTAATAGGTCCCCCCAATCCTCATGGCCCCCCTCCCGCCGGGTTGAAGGGGGAGGAAGAGGTTAAAATCTTCCCTTTCTCTAGCGCTGGGCTCCCTCGGCGCTGGGTACTCTTCTCCTCCTTCTGACGTAATCGGCTGAATGCGCATGTGCGGCAAGAGACGTGCGTGCATTCAGTCCATAGGAAAGCATTTCTCAATGCTTTCCTATGGACGCTCGCGTCTTCTCACTGTGAAAATCACAGTGAAAAGCGCGGAAGCGCCTCTAGCGGCTGTCTATGAGACAGCCACTAGAGGCTGGATTAACCCATATGTAAACATAGCAGTTTTTCTCAAACTGCTATGTTTACAGCAGGCAGGGTTAAACCTAGATGGACCTGGCACCCAGACCACTTCATTAAGCTGAAGTGGTCTGGGTGCCTATAGTGGTCCTTTAATAGAGAACTACAATTTAAATTTGCCAACAATATAGTGTAACAGAATGGATTTTTAACATCACAACTGAATTTTTTGCAATTCAAAAATGGTATCTGTTTCTGACTATTAAATGTGTAGCTCAGAAGCTCAGAAATATATTCCCTGCTTCAATTCAAAACCTGTTAAACATCTGCCGTCCAGCACTGAACAAATGGTCTTGTAACATAAGCTGCCACTCAAAAGAAATGGGTCATTTCACAAACAAGATTACAGGCTTCAGTGGGAAAGTCTTATTTTCTAGATGATCACCTCTAATAAACAGCTCTCCTATCTTGGAACCGATACATGTCAAATAAAAATTGTAGCTTTAAAGAACTAAGTGCCTCATGTCGAAGTGACCAGTCACCGAATATGGCTTAACTGTACTGTAGAAAAAAAAAATAGTTTACTGTCGACTGACAAATGATCAACTTGAAACCAAAACCTTTAGATGTTCTATGCAGAAACTCGCTTATTTCCGATTTGCCAATTAGTATCTAACCTGCATATAAAGTGCACTGGAGAGAATCACCCACATTGAGCAACAACCACATTGGCAGATAGAAAAAGGCATCAAAGCGTAAAACATGCATTATCTTTTCAAAAGAGAAAGATTACATAAATTAAACGGGAAAAAAAATGTCTTAAGAATGGATAGTTTTCTTTTCTTTTTTTTTTATCCTGCCACTTAGGATCATATATAACAATAAAGGTGTATATAGAGAGAGAGATAAATACCGGCACTCCTGGATTTATAGAGCGCATCGATTTATTGTCACAAGTCAGTCAACGTTTCAGTTCTTGGCTTGGAACTTTCATCAGGACAGTAAAGTAAATTACCTTTGCCACTTATATAAGTTCTCCTGGGATCCAGAAAATGTCTGCCCTCCCCCCCAGTGAGGTAAGATTTATATTTCTAGGACAAGAAGGAAATTCTAGCCACCGACCAATTCATAGTATGCACATATGAGCATTCACACATCTGATGCTCACACAGGCACGAACACAAATGTATTGCACCTGCTTGTTAATGCAAATTTCTAATTAGCCAATCATGTAGCAATAACTGAAAGCATGCAGATATGGTAAAGCAGATTATTTGTTCAAACCAAACCTCAGAATGTGTAAGAAATGTGATCAAAGGGACTTTGACCTCAGAATGTTTGTTGGTACGAGACATGGTCATGGCTGAATTTCCCATTAGGCAGAGTAGGCAAGCACACATACATACACACACAGCTACCTTTAATGTTCACCCACACACTGTTAACCACACTGTCACTACAAATGCTGCTACCCACATTGTTGTGCACACACACTGCTACCTACACATACACACATTATTACTCATGCTGCTAAGTTTACTGTTATAAACAAACACACATTGGCCACAATGTCTGCTTATATTAAATTGGCTCTGTCACTTGTTAATCTTTGATAAAGATACGATCTTAAGGAAATACTAATGCCTACTACAACTGAAGAGTATCCCCAGGATAATGATGGTGGCAGCAATGAGGTATATCTACCTTTGACTGCATCCTACGGCCATCAGACCCTAACTGGAAAGTTACAGATCTGCTACAAATATGCTGTTCAGTAAAATTACTACAAAATTTTTGTTACAATTAGAAGTGATAGACAATTCATTATATATTTGGTGCTAGGAGATAATGTTTATAATATTAAGCCAGTTTTCAATATTTTAGAATGTTAGGTAACTTATATTTATGGTTAAATTTTGAAAAAGTGTCAGATTAAAAGACCCTATGCATGTATTAAGTAAACACGTGGTGTGCTGGTGAAACAGCTATCCCACAAACATTCTTTCACCTGTGTACTCAAATTGGATTATGTGTGCTAATGATCAAACACTCAGCAGGTGACTGACCTAGCCAGTTAAAATAAAAAAAATCCACCAAAAAAAATAAGAGCTTTCTTCTTTTCAGCAGTTCTCATTGCATAATGCCATGGCCATCTTTTTTAGATATTTTGTGGCAACTACAAAATAAAAGTAATAATAATGAAATATACTAAATGTATTGTTTTTTTTTAATGTAGCAAAGGATCTCCTTTCATTTCTTTATACGCTTGACTACTTCAGTCTACAACTGCAACAGTCGCTCATGTTACTATTTATTCATAGAAAGACTCTTCTAACACAAAGGAATAGTTTACCCATATGATGGCGAAGCTCTATTATTTTCCTTTTGACAGGTCTATTCTTTATCAGCATTTTTGTATTATTTATAGCTGTAACATCAGATGTATAATTAGGACACTATATATTTCAGTCCTGAGAAGGAAATACAAGCATGCAATTGTTCAGGTGTTAAAAGATATTTAGTTATGATATATATTTCAGAGAGATTTTGTTTAAACAAATTGCTTGGAATAATTTGTGTTGCTTGCTTCTCAAGGTGCTTTAAGCATTCAAAGGTTGAATCAAATTTCAAAGGTATTTTGAGTCCTTTTAATGTGGTTTATGTAGTATATGCATAAATGATTTGGTCCTATTGAAACCTTTGTGTGTTTGCGCCAGTGCAGTAAAATATAAACAATTCCTCATAAACAAATAGTTAATACTTTAAAAATAATACTAAAAATTATTTTTTGTCATCGTAAAACTTGCAACCAAACCTTTTACATTATTTTGGATAAACGTGATTCCAATTTAAATCAAGTATTGCCTTTACTTGTAATCTAATGTCCTCGCTATGTGACTATGGTACCCTGGTGATGTAAAAGATATAAAGGAAGCTGCAATGAATAGCTACCAGTTGTTGAATAAATTAAAATTTAATATCTCTAGTAAAGTAAAAATGAATACATAACTTATAAACCAATAAAACATTTTTGTACCAATAGTCATCTTCAAACAGAGCAGTAAGTAATACCGGCTTGGCTTCTGAAAAAGGTATATCCATTCAGCACATACATAAAAAGGTGTTTACTTCCATTTAACAAGTGCTAGTACTTAAGCATCTACACAGTGCTCTAGAAATATATTGAAGCAGGATACAATAAAAATATCTCACATCTATCTTATTAACTCAAAGGAAAAATGTCACTGAGTGCTGCTTAGTCACCATTGCTTAACTGCTTGACCTCTCTGTGTTTTAGTCCCAATGTGGCTATTCTGGACCCAACTTGCAGTGAAGGAGCATAAGTGCCTGTCCCAAGATGGCCACCAAATGTTTTCCTATATATATCAGCATAAGTGATTTCATATTGAGTTATGCACAGTCACCCCACATATCCTTTCCACAGAAACTATAACTGAATTTGTGCCTGTAGCTCAATCCAGTGAATGCCTTATACTTGGAGATATTGATGTGGTTAGTAAATATGCTCTACAATTAACAAAAAAAAATAAAAATACATGCTTAGTTTGGGAGTCTTGGTACCAAATTGAGACACCCCAAAGGAAATGCAAAAGTTGGGACCCACAATATCCAAATAGGAAAAACACTTTCAGGGTTATTCATTAAAGTCTGACCTGCAAAGAAATGAAATCCAATTTGCAAAAAAGAGGTGAAAATACAAAAACAGACTAATGCCAAGGTGAAAAATATTTCCAGCAAAGCTATTTTTTCTATTCAGGTTTCAATTTGCCAGTATTTGTGTTTTACAGAATAAAGCCAAGAAAGGGCACACAATGTTCTAAAATTACTGGATGCATTTACTTATTAAAAATCAAGTACGAAAAAGAGTTAAACAACCAGTGTTTAACTATTCGTTTTATTTATATATTTTTTTCAGTACTCACAGCAGTCTACATGCCATAATAAATGTATGAGCCTGTCTGAATTAGTAAACAGTTCACAGTCTAATTTTGGGATCTAAGGAGTAACAAGATAGAGTAACTTGTTCATTGCCATTTGGATTAGGTTCTCCTTTCAAAGACACTGTTATTGTCACCTTGTCACTCATTCTAGTGAAATGGATACAGAACATATGTTTTAAAAGGCAGCTATGGTCATCATCACTCTTCTCTCCATCCTTGTTTTAAATAGAGATTGAAACAGCCCTTTGATTTTTGTTGGTGTTTGAGAAATACACTTACTAGTGCTTTTTTGGAATAAATGACAGGCATATTTTCAAAGCACACACAAACAAATTATAGGCTAGTTCAAATACCTGCATATCACAAGATGGAAAGTGGACAAATTCACTCTCTAATTTCTGACAATTTTAAACTTTTACTTCCTGCAAGTGAGCAGTGACATTAAAATATCTATGCAGACATAATTACAGACTAGGATATCTGTCACTCAGACACAAATAGATAGAAAAAAAATTCCAATGTATACTTAAATATGCTTGGGCAACAAAGAATCAATCACGAGATAAATGAAAAGAATGAATGATTAATTTCTACATAATGGCTTATAGTTTAAATATATAAAATTTGTCATTTGCTGACTGATTTAATTATAGATGTAGTGCTTTTCCTAAATGTTGTAGAACACAAGGAATCGATGTAGAAAGATGCTTTCTGATACACAGAGTATTAAAGTAGATTTTACAGACTACACTATTAATATATTTTCTTCCTCTTTGCTGTGTTCACGACTTTCATTTCATGTCGTCTGAAAATAATAATACTAAACTCACATCATAGGATAACATTCAAGACAAGTAATTATTTAAGCCAAACAGGGTTTTAATATACATTTTGTATACATTGAATTGAGTAAAGTTTTTAGGGAACAGGTACATGACAATGTTGGTTATATTAGTCACAAATTGTCAATACATTATTAGACTAGACAGCCGAATCATGTAAGATATAAATGCATTTATGGTTAATGAAAATAATGTAGGCCTATGTCTTTGTTTCTGAAATATATAATACATAAACGTCACTGCTCAAATTTAAGTATTTGCATAATTAATGCGAGAGAATTAGTTATCAATGAATTTAAACGACTTGTTAAAAATTCCTATAGTTCTTAGCGTTACAGAGCATTCCTTGCGTTATTTAAATACCTGTAGAATTAACCTAATCCAAGTGTTTATGTTATTTTTTATTACAATGAAAACCCACCAAGATATTTTTTTCTGGGCATCTCTGGTTTGCTTTAAAAAACAAAAGTAAATAAGAAAAGACAAAACTAAATACATTACGGTTTCTGCCAATAATTAGAACTATTGACCCTTCCTGCACACCCAGAAAGCTTAGTGACCTTCTTCCAACACTGACAGAAATATAAAAACTGTACTGTGAGCAAGGAATTTCCTGTTGGTTATTACTATGGATTAGGGGCCTGGGGGGACAGGTAAAACAGAAAAATCTACATTCCATGGAGATATTCTGTAACAGAGAAAAATCTATCTACATCACATTTTATGTGTTCTTTTCTAAGAAAGAAGTGACGATAAAGTCAAGAAGAGAAAATACCCATTTGTCATAATCATTCATTGCCATATGTTCACAGGGGGAGGTTTCATATGGTTTCTTTCTCTCTCTAGATTTACTGCTAGGCATTAGTAAACATGTTCTAACCAAATGCCTCATTACTACCAAGCAAAATCTATTTCTTTAAGATTTACATGTATACACACTATGAAAGATAGATTTTTCAAATTACATATATACGGGATTTATAGCATAAACAGGAAATAGTTGATAATGTGCATAGACAGAAGAGGCTGTGTTTACGTATTATTGCTGCCTATACATCACGGCATATTTTGTTGAGAACTAGCTCAAAGGTGATGACAACAGTTACCTAATGGTCTGCCACATGAAACAACATTTATTTGACATACTTTATATACAAAAACACAATTTATAATATTACCTCTGGGTACTGGCCAATATCAATATAGGTACAGACAGGATGAAATGCTCCAGTACCACAAGCGTACAAGTGAGTGTGATTGTAGGCTTTCAGAACTTTGATGAAATTGGCACATTCCTTCTGTAGAAAGAAAAAATATAACATACAATTAATATTCATGGTTATAAAATATCCCATCTTGCTTTGACACATTTCATTGCATGCTCCATGTGAAAAATGTGGTGTACAAACATTAAAGAAACCGTCTAGACACTATAACCACTACACGTTGATGCAGCAGTTATTGTTCCATTAGGCAGCAGGCACCCTCCTAATATTCATTTTCAAAACATTTTAGTGGTTTGATCAAAACTGGGAGTTTAATTTGCCCAAATTAAACTGCAATTGTTAATGCATGGTTATCCATATCAATGTCAATATATTACATTACATGTTAATGCTTTTTATAGAGTGTATCAGCTGACCCAATCATGAGTTACAATATAGATCACATTGATATTGCTAATATGGAAGAGGTACTATCCTATTATTGTTAAAGGGACACTCCAGAACCATAAAGCACCTCAGCTTGCTGATATGATTTACAATGCATTTTACAAAAAGCACAGATTTCAATAGAATGTAACATTGTTACACCCTCCTGGCTGTCAGACAATTAGTCCTATTGCTTCCTGGTTATTTAGCTCAGGGGCCATAAGCTCAAGCAATTGCCCAGAGAATCTGCCTTGCTAAGACTTCTTATTGAGCTGCATTGGGAATCTGTGATTGGACAGCCACAGAAAGTGTGGGCAGGGTTAGAAGAGGAGGGCACTGTGGTTTTTGCCAAAAATTTTTTGCATATACCATCAATGAATAAAAATGCATACTTAAATGAATGCACATTTTCAGTGATGAATAACTGCTGAACAGTGATTTTTTTTTTACTTTTTTGTATTTGAGTAATGTAGTGTCACTTTTGGTCAAAGCAAGGGCTGAGTTGCAGGTGGCATGGGAAACCCTAGTTTTAGTCAAACTGCTGAAAAATGGTTAGACCATGAACCAGGCACAATGCCCACAGCATTATAGAACAATAAACCCTACCTTGCATGTTGTGGTTATGATGTCTATACTTTTGATGTGGCCAAGGTATGGTTTTTAAACCAATACAATTAGAACCTGTAAAGTTTTCAAGCCAATTTCCACCTTTGATTTAGTTGATGCCAAATTGGTTTATTCTCTAAATATAAATTCTCTAAATATAAAAAAGATGTGGACATTTGAAACCCTGTTGAAACCCTTCAGTCTAAATGATACAGCTAAAAACAATCCTCTTTGGATATTACATTTAAGATTTTACAAATGTTCTGCCAACTCAAATCAAATATTTTCACAAACAGTTGGCTTTATAGTAAAAAAAAATTGCTGTGACCATGTACGAGTGGATGTATATTTGCACTTTCCAAGTTGGACAAATCACATGGATTGTCGGTCAACTGAGCACTGCATACATTATACTTGGTAATGACTTTACTGAATAATGAACCAATATCAATGTCCTCCTGTTTATAAAACTGTAATACATAAAAATAACCAGGTAGGTGAAGTAGCAACTGGAAGGCCAATATCATAAATAGCTATTTAGTCTATAGCAATCACAGAAGTATAACTATGCATTTTCCTACACTCCAAACACAATTTCTAGATCAGCAGGTAAGATGCCAGGAGTGCCCTATTTGTAAGCAGCCAAACCAGTTTAGAACAGTTTGACTTCTTACCTGAGTTCTCAGGTACTAACTCTATGCCTCCAGCTCTCTGCCATTGCAGAGCAATCAGCCAATGCTCGCAGCATGATGTATTTTTGCTACTTGGACTGTTCTTTCAATAGAATCACAGCAATCTCAAACAATAACTAATTATAAAATATATCTATAGTTAGATATTTTTGATTTTTTAACCTTATCCTGAATTCAGACAATAGTTCTGTTTGTAAAATTATATCTTTACTACACTGATTATTTTAATTAGCTTTTCTGTAATAGAGTTAGAATTTGTTGAACATATTGCGCCTTTTCCAGTTTACTTTGGTGTTTTTTCTTTTTAACAATGTAAAGGATAATATTAAACACTGATTTAATGGAGAATGCACTGCACATATTTCTGGGCTCTAAAGCATCCATGATGAGATGCACAGGTCATTCCAGATAAATATCTAGGTATGGTTCTCGATAATAAATGCCGCCTCTTTATAATACTATTGAAAAAAAAAAAATCACAGCACTGTGTGTGGCTTATCTGTACCCTATATGTAACAAGACAATATTTTAATAGTGCTGCATTAAAATTGTTTTATGAAATACCATTTAATTAAACCCCTATGGCATCAAACGTTCTATCTTGCATTGTTGAGCATCAAAAAGTGATTATATGGCACTATATACACTCACACAATATGCCACAGTAGCCCATGGCTTTTCTGTATTAAATATCATGTATCCAATAATACACATAGAAAAACATCTATCTTTTGAAAACTGCCATAATTTCCATATTTACTGCAAATTAATGAATGGTAGCATCCCTCCCTCCCCCATTCATAAATGCATTGAAATCTATTCCAAATATTATCTATTATAAAGAAGCTGAAGAACAAAATTGTATTGGAATTTCCCTACTGAGTTCATGACTATATTTTATGTTTGACGCAAGGTTACTATTTTTTAATACCGTGCTAGAGACGAGATATGACAGTCTGGCTCAGCAGCACTGCGAGAAACATGTACAAATACATTAATATTTCAGATTCAGGTCTTTCCACAGTTTAAATAAACAATGAGAGTAAAGACTACAACTTGGCATGTTCTGTAAACAGCATTACAAACCCAATGCACGGGAATGTATATTTTAGTCAATTCATTATTTAAAGCAGAGGTTTTACATTATTTTTTATCAATATGTCAACATGGGTGTTTTAACTTTCGCCTTAGTCTAAATTGAATTTATTCACCAGCCCTATAAATAAACTTTAGAAAGAAATGGACAATCATTGGCATGATTGATGAGATACAATGTTTTAAAATAGGATGGCCTGTACAAATTACAGTCACTATAAGCAATATGGATTTTACAGTAGAATAAATAGACCTTTACAAAATAAACTACCTTAGCCAGACGAGATGCATTAAGACATTAAAATAATACACAAACCTCAGAGCAAATCTAATGTTCTAAGGTAGAGTGAGATATTACAAAGTGATAGGTTTTGCATGGTCGCTAGACTATGCGGTCTACACTTTCAAGACATCCAAAGCAAAACATCTCCACTTACCGTTAAATAAACCAAATGCACATTAGTTAATATGCTCATTTTTAAAGTGATATTTTATTTGGAAATATATTATTTATGCATATTATGATATATAATAATTATAATATTTCTAGTAATATATATTAGCATACTAGTATATTATATAGTAGTGATTGATTATACATTTTACTGCCCCCCATTCCATAGGGAAGGATGCATAAACTAGATTTACACAGACACGCCACATACAAACACACACATGATTGCTTTGGAGTTTCTTGGTACTAATCCATGCTACACACTGCTGTAAGTTGTAATGCTTGGCAGCTCTGGGTTTTCCTCATTTGCCATCTCAGCGTTAACACTCACAATAACGCAACGTGTATCAGTATACCATAGAACACCACCTTAATAAAACTCCTAGTAAAGGGCAGCGTGTAAGAGTGTATTACAGAGCATCACCACAACAAAACTTACAGAAATACACATAGTACATCTTTTAGATGTCATTCGTTAATTTTTAGAACACTCTGATCCATCACAGTGACCTCTGTTCTTATCAGAAAAAGGGAATTGTATACTAAATAGTGCATTCACCCAGTACTAAATAGTTCAGTAGTGTAAATTCCGCTCATTTCTGGCTTTTATCCATTCACTGCCACATTTATTACCTTAGTGTTATATTTTACACTTTACCACTGACTCTGCCTATGTATTGTGAACTTATAATACTATACTACTGAACTTATACTACTACTTTGAGTGGTTTAACTTTTTTTTTTTGCCAGTGCCTTTTACTTGATTAGTCCGTAGGCACTATATATATTTATTTATTTTATTTTGGGGACTTTTAGATGGGTAGTTACAAAGATGCAGATAGGAGCTGCACTCAATCCCAGCGAGCACTCTGTGCACTGGAACAGGACCAGCAAACCCACAACGATAAGGCAATAAAAAGAAAATCTCCAGACACTTCGTGTGTTCAAACCGCAGGCAGATTCAATGGCCCACAAAAGAACAACAATGTTTCGACCTGCCAAGAGGTCTTTGTTAACCTCGATAAAGACCTCTTGGCAGGTCGAAACATTGCTGTTCTTTTTTGTGCCATTAAATCTGCCTGCGGCTTGAACACACTGAGTGCCTGGAGATTTTATTTTTGTTGACTTTTAGATAGGTAGTAAACTTAGTGCTTAATTATTTGTGCTGCATGATATTTATATTAAATGTATTAATTTCCTTTCCTTTTCTTTTTTTGTTTATTGTTTTTTATCTGTGATTAAGATTTCTTTTACCGGTTTATTCTTTTATTGATCATTTATTTACCTAGATGCCAGCTCCTGGTATATCACAAAGTTTATCACATCTAGGTGTCTTTTATAAGGGTTTAATTGGTGACACATTTACTTTTTTTAGAGCTGTATCTGGAAGATAATCTCCAATAACTCACGTTTTTCCAGAGTAGAATCATTACCCATTTTGGAGTGTTCTTTTGATACATAGTAGTATATTAAAATAAAACCATGAATATCATGTATTATGTATGACAATGCCTCAGAGCTCCGCTGTTCTGCACCTCAGAATAATGTAATGTGTGGTGGCTATTTGATGTGTGTGTCTGATGGTTGTGTGTGATGTGTGTCTTTAACAGAGAAAAAAAAAAAAGTTACCCCTTCTCCTGCTTACTGTTTATGCAGGGAGGGAGCTAAAATCCCCGGTGGTCCAACAGAAGTTGTCTTCACAGTCTATGTTGGGGTTAATATAAATCTCTGGTGGTCCAGCTGGTGCAGAACATAATAATCGCTCCTTTTGAGATGGAAAGCCCAGTGGCTGCGCTCTAACTAGCTGAGTGCCAGAAGGCAGCTATTATTATGATCTATACTTTTCAGAGGTGCAGACCATGCACTGCACCAGAGAATGATTTGTATTTAATATAGTGACAATACAGCAATGTATTAAATAAAGATTATATTGGATTTTGATGGGACAGGCGGCATCATCAGACACTGCACGCTTCAGCTAGACCACATTAAGATGGCCTTACAATAACACCAACCCTGGTTTTTATTGATTTAGAAAGTACCAGTGTTTTTCAGTACTGAACATTTAAGAAAATGTACTCAACTAATGCATGTTCTTTACTGTAAACACACATGATTTGATTTATAATTTTTGGATACACGCTACAAATTATTTATTAAAAATATATTTTATTTTCATGTATTGATATATTTTCCTTTATGACATTTGTTCAATATTTAGAAAAAAATATAAAAAATTTTTAAAGGCTTTATCCAAAAAATATTAAATCAAGGCCATGATTGTATATAACAAACTGTTTGGGACAAAATGTGTTTTTGTTATGTCCACATCACCAATGAAATAGTGCAAACCTATTAATACATACAATTTGTCTGCTGTGTTTTGGTAAGTGACTTTTCACATAACATTGCAATAAACAAACTCACTATAAATATTCAGGCATATAATAAACAAGAACAGCAATGATAAGCCAGCCAGTATATTCTGAGAACAATGAGTTGGCTATTTCAGGCACAATTTTCACGGACAGTAAGAAAAATAAAGTCTATTCATCTGTCAAACATCTGCCACACACAGAGAAATTCAAACAAAATGTAAGAATGTTTAGATAGATCCCAGGCATTATTTCCACAAAAGACACTTTATATTTGCTTCCTCTTTGGCTATAGGAAAAAAAAAAAAAAACAGATAACTGAGCAAATCGTAATAATATTGAAAACAATTTGTAAACTATGCATTCGGTAATGCAATTTAAAGGGACATGCCAAGCACTATAAAAACTTTAGCTTATTATAAATCTATAAGGTGCTATAAGTGAATAAATGATGCCTCATTATTTTCTGTCAAACTGTTTTGGAGCAACTTTTTTTCTTTCTCTTTTTTATTTTATTTATATTGTGTGTGTGTGTGTGTATATCACAGTGGAAAAAAAAAACAAAAAAACATCTCTAATGTGCCAAAAAGCCCCGGTCTGGAATTTCCATGTCTCCAACATTCCCCATTTTAATAAGACCGTCCTGATTTCAGGGCATTGTCTCACCGTGCTGACTTTGTTCCTTGATGCCCCACGAGCGCATCATTAGACACACTTGTGCTATGCGTGGGCTACTAGGACCCTGCAGAGAGCACTAAACAGAGCTTCCAGCATGCCCCCCCCTTGGTGCATTGTCCTGCTTCAATGGCAGGCAGACTGGCATGCATTTACAATTGGCTGCCCTGCCAATTCATCTTTGTATTCTTCAGACAGGCCCACCCACTTTCTGAGTTGGTCCTCCCAGTGACATTGGAACAATTGTTACCCACCCCTAACAGGGATCAGCTTCCTGGATATATGAATATTGGAATCTGGCAAAATAGTCAGAATCATAGTAAGTAAGTAGTGGCTCCATGTGCACCAGGACAGGGTTTAGAAAGTCCATTCTCTACTTGCATTTGGCAAGTGAAGATTTCACCCTAATGAGTTGAAATTCATCTCTAGTGAGTTTGCTTGGTCCTTCCAGATAGCTTGCAATGGTAAGTAACTTTTAGACCTGGCAAGCAGTATAGGACTAGAAATGAAATTAGACTAGAAACTAGGACTAGAAATTTGAGCCCTGCACCAAGCTACGAAAGTATTTGTTAGAATTATAAACTTGATCTATCCATTGCACAGTTCTGTTTGTTGATATTGATAGTAATAATCTTCTTATTAAAAAAATGCAGAATATTTTAAATTGCTTTTATATTTAAATGGTGATCTTTGCATTCATTAAAGCAGATGCGGATTCATTTTAAGGGTCAACAGAGGTGGCAGTTTTTATTTAAGAGTCAAATTATTTGCACCCTTGTAGCTTCTGTCTAATTATTGAAACACAGGACCCTCACACACTATAATACAATGGCAAAATGATAATAGTAAAACAGGCAATAACTAGAGTTGTGTGAGGGGCAAATAAGGCCGTAAAGGAAATAAAAAAGGGGAGGGGAATAAGTCGGTTGTGGTGTGCCGGAACCAACGTCGTGGTAGGCCTGTAATAAAAGAGGGCCCACCCATGAGGTGTAATGAAAAGTATAAATAAAGGGAGTGGAGGGTGGGGACATGCGGATCGTCAAAACGAACGGGACTGAGGAAGGTGAGGAGGGGGCTTAAGTAGGTTACCATGCCCCTCCCACAACTGCAGGCCAAGCCTTCACATTTATTACTGAATGGATGCTTCACACCTTATAGATTATTCACTAAAGGGTGACATATAGTTAAAATCAAACTGTGAAAGCTCATTGTAGCTATAGAGCGGACCATTTGAAACTGGTTATCCGATTATCACACATCGCCATTTTGTGCATAATGCAGAATCTGAATTAGAACAGCTAACAGAGCATTGTATTCTTGTAGTAATTTACAAAAAAATTAAATAAAAACAAGACTTTTAGTGAATCTCTCATATTCTTGCAAATTAAACCATGACGTAAGAAAACAAAACAAAAACACCACTACACAGATGATTAGAACAAAAACTAGACTAATTAAAGAAAACATTAAATAGCAAACGTCTACATGTGGATTTCAGCTTCTTTGTAGAATCTAAAAAAATAAAACCAGCTGAAATATTACAAGATGTAACTTTCTCAGACACTTGCAAGTATTGTAATGGAGTTGATCGGTTTCACCTTGATTTGATTGTCTTGTTCATTGACCTGCAGCATTTTACAGTCCTGCATGGCTGTGAATCTATATTACTTGTTCCAACATATTTGATCACTAAAATATTTTGCATTACAAATGCTCATTGAGTTTTCAGATTTTTTTTTATTTTTTATAAACTTTGTTAAAACAAACAAAGAAAACACAGCTTTCTCAATAAGGCAGTGAACCATACAATTTGAACTGCCATGAGTTATTCAGTAGAAAGAGCAAAGTGCTTTACAAAAAAACTAGATTTTAAATTGTGAACAATATGAACGGCTTCAAATTCCCAATATCTGCCCATATCCAGATATGTGTATTAAAGAGGAATTGAAGCAAATCTGGCTTCATTTGAAATGTTATCATTAGAACACTGGCCAAGAAACATAAATAACATTGTTTATCCAAATGGCAACATTTTGCTTCGCATACAAATGGCTCGGAATGTCTCATTTGGTATTTTCCGTAATATATGGTTTAGCTTAGGGATAATGCAGCACTTTTCCATTGTCAGCTAAGAATCCATAGAACAAATTAGCAGCAGATGTAGGAGTTCCAAAAAGATTCTTTCTTTCTTTCTACTGGAGTACTGCAGATTTCATTTTATATTGAATGTTGGTCATGCCCTTTGTTTTACAGCCTTCGTAACAAGTACAGTATTATCATTTCTTCATTCATTCCTATACTAGAACAGTCAAGAAAATGTATGCTTTTAAATTAGGTTTAATTTCACAAAATTATTTTTATAAATTACAGATTGAAAATCAGAACTTGATTGAAAATAATAAAATAAAATAAGAATAAAAAATAAATAAAGCATAAAAAAAAAAAAACATGAAGCACAAAATGGAAATAAAATCCATTAATGCATCAATAGGTTTGAAGTGAAATATGTCCTCCTTGTCTAATGACAAGGGGATTGTAGGTGAAAAGTACTCATGAAAGGTCTTGATGCGTCGACCATGGTCCAAGTTCCCCAATCCTTCAATCCGTGCAAGTGAAGGAATTACCTTCACTTTGGGAAGGTAATGGTGACCAGTTTTTGGGACTAGGTTTCACCTCAGGCTTCAAATCATGTCACTAGTCCTCTGAGCAGAAGATCCGTGTTTCCACCTCATTTCAGCATCATACTAAAGAGACACTTTCTGTGCCCTAGTATTTATTCATTTAGATCAAAATGCATGTTACTGTTATAAAGTTATGTATTAAATAGCAGACATGGCTAATTAAATCTACAAAAATGTAGACAGGAAATGTACAAAATTGCTATTTATTGCACTAATTTGTATGTTCTGAATTCTGACAAAGAAACCTGATATTTCAAAATTTGGTGTGCACCAGATTTTGCTTTATTTTTAAACAAACAGAGTAGACACACAGTAAACTGTATTCATATAAGAATAATAAAATATGCAGTATTATAAATTTCAATTAAAACATTAATAGTACTTTATATGTAATTGTTCCATAGTCTACCTAGTAGTGTCTTTTGATGTTCTCTCTAAGTTCTGACAGTAACGGGTAATTGCTTATATCACATGACTACAATATGTGAAGCTCAACTTCAAATTTTAGTTAGGTTAAATGTTTAGACATAGATTGGCAAGTCAATCATTTGACAAGGATGAACAAGCATAGTTTAACAGGATCTGTCATTAACTGCTGGATGTATAAAGCACAAGGAATAACTATCACAACCCCCTGTGGACTTGCTAACCATGAATTCCATGGTAGCTGATGAAAACTAGTGACAAGCTATGCTTTTGCAAGGCAGACATATGTACCAAAATCTGTTTTATGCAAGCTCTAACATTCTTGGAAAGCAAAATAAATACAGTGAAACGCGCCACCTTTTTAGAAGGGATAAGTCATTATACTACATATTGCATAGATTTGAATACATTTATGTCATGTAATGTAAGCATTTACAACCAATAGCTTAAAAGCACATTTCCTATTTAATTTGCAAGTACATCATGTAATCTCACATGAGTGTATAGACGTATTCAGAAATGTTAATATAACAAATGCTTTGAGATCACTCCATGCTGGCTTTAATGCATTATTTTTAATTCATTATATTAAAAGTGCATAATAAAAACACATTTTATTAATTAATTGCAAGCAATATCAAACATGGGTAATATTTCTCATGGAGAAGCACTGGATTTAGAGCTTCTTTCTAAGAAGCATTGGATATATGGCAATTGCCAATTGCCATGCATGCACCATAGATCTTCTGTTCTTCTGAGTAGCATCTGATTAAACAGAGGTCATCAGAACTGAAGATCTCACAGTTGGCAGATTGGGCTGCTAGCAGGAAATTTTGTCTCAGCGCAGGATTACAGAAAAGTTTAAATTCTTTCCACAACTTTTTTTTTCCAACGAGGGCTATAATCTAAACTAAAAAAAGTAACCCACCTTAACTTAAAATACATTTATTATTTAAATTAGAATGTTCCTCTAACAAAAATGCACTCAAAAATATTGTTGAATGTTAATAAGTATTTATCCCAGCAGGGGGGCAGAAAGATTGAGGAACCGATAACACAAAATTATGTAATCCTTAAGAAAATCAAAGGCTTAAAACCTAAACAAGTATTTATTTTTAGATCTCAAGAGAATTGCATAGATATGATCTGTATAAACTATAGTTTTCACAGTTTTTATTTTATTTTTTGGAATGCCGATGTTTAAGCTAAAACCAGAAGAGGAGATAATTATCAGACATATGCACAAAAGTCTGTATGTTTTCAGTGTTTATTTTTGTCTAATTATTTCTAAATACAGATTCATTTCTTAAGGGTGGTCACCCAATGTCATTCTCTCTGGGATTTCTCAGTTTGGTCTGTACTTAAAGAACATTGTTATTATTGCCAAAGAAATTCTATCCTGTGGTATGTCAAGCATTTTATATTTAACTAACAGTCTGTTTGGAAAGTAGCCAAAACTATTACTTGGTTCAAATACAATTCACTTAAATAAATTTTATCTCGAGATAATGTAAATAGTACACCTAAAATGTGAAATGAAGGAGCCATCCTTTAGATTATATGAATAATGCAGATCTTGTTTTACGATTCCCTGAAACTCTCACCTAATAGTACATGTTAAGTATTATTAGCAAACATGAATTTTGTTTGATGGAAAATATTTGATTGATAATATATTATATATATTTTGTACTGATAGGAAATATTTATAGTTTGCATTTGCAAACTGTACTGATTGTTGGTAAAAAGGAAAATAAACCAGCTGATTTTTGACCATATCTAAAATGAAGCAAATTGTTTATTTTTATTTTTTTATATATAGTATAGTAACTTTTATAGAAATGGGACAGTTTAGTACAAAGTAGTTTCATTTGTATCCCTCCAAGCATGGGCATTTGTTTCAAGGGTAGGGTATACAGGCATGACTTTTTACCAGCCATCACTTAATACAGGTTGAACTCTTGATCTTTGGAAGCCACTGGACATTTCACTAATGGTCAGCACACTTACCATATATGGGTATATCTAAACTGGAAACAGGTGGCTCAGTACGAACTGAATGGCTAGCAAAACTTCAGAAAAATATGGGCAAGCAACGGATACTAGATGATAATGGACATAGAAAAGTAGTACAGCCAGAAACAAACAGATCAGGCAGGCTTCATAGTCAGGATCATCCCAGGTCAACAAGAGGGTCAATGAATGAGGTCAAGCAGATAGTTTTACCTGGAACAGTCATGATCAGCAAAACTATGCAACAAATACAGAACAGGAACTGGTGAACCAGGAAACCAACTAGGCTACAGACAAGTGGAGCGTCCAGAATGCTGAGCAAATGTTGTCAAGCCTTTCCTAATTGGTGCAAAATGTTCTAACAGACATATGGTGAACTAAACACATTTAACATATACATGCGGACACAGTTAAGTGTCAGTGTAAGGAAAGAATGTAATTTTTTTCCATTTAGATAAAAGTGCATAGACAAGAAAAAAAAAGCACAATTGTGGTAGGTGCTTCAAAAACAGAAATGATTTAACACACAGTTATTCACTAAAGTGAGAATTGAGAGTAAATTTCAGTTAAGGCCTGAGTAGCCAAATTGAAAGTATAGCAAATGTATAGCATTTTTCCAGTTGAGCATTAAATTTGAAGTTTATTTTAAATTCATTTTGAATTCGTACTTTAGTGAAAAACTCTGCATGTGTTGAGTGGGAAATGCTTGATATTTAATGTCGCTTTTTTGCAATATAAATTTTAGAAGTAAGTGCCATAGATTTTCTTTGTATTTGCATTCATCAATTGTACATTATTATTTATTATTGATATTGCGCCAACAAATTCCGAAGCGCTTTACAGTGGGTGGACGAACAAACATGTAGTTGTAATCAGGCAAGTTGGACACACAGGAACAGAGGGGTTGAGGGCCCTGATCAATGAGCTTTCATGCTAGAGGGAGTGGGGTAAAGTGACACAAAAGGTAAGGATAGTATTAGACTAATGACAGTTGCAAGAGAGGAGTCAGTCGGGAGCAGTTTAATTGATCCGCTTTTATTAAGAAGTGGGTTTTTAATGATTTTTGAAGGAGTGGAGACTGATAGAGCATCTAACGGAGGAGGGAAGTGAGTTCCTGAGGCACGGTGCAGCCTTCGAGAAGTCTTGAAGGTGAGCAACAGAGCATCATACACCTCTAGAGGCACTTAAAAAGTCCAGGAACAAAAATTAGATTTAACTATGTTCCTACTATAAGGAGAAACATTTTACAAATCATCCTCCCCAGCTACAGTGACATTTAATTAATATTCCATGCAACTTTTCCTTTACTGGCTATGCATGATTAGAGCTGTAGTATACAGCTGCTGGAGTTAAATAGGATAATTCCAGCAATTTATAGTATGCTATCTGTAAAACTAATCTGGCAGAAAACACAAGTGGACCAAAAATTAATATGAGTCTGTCTCTCAACTCCTTGCATAAATCACATTCTGCCAACATTTTTTTTGTGTTCATATAAAAGCAGATCTGTCTGAAAACTTGACAAAACAAGCCTTGCGCATTACACAACATGTCATGGTATATCAGATTTCTAGAGTACAACAGCAGTTAAATTAAAAGAAATAAAATCACATAATTATTTTATTGTTCTTTATCCAACAGCTATAAAATCACTGTAACAGTAAATTTGAATTGGTTCTATTCCATTTTGAATCTCTGTTTATAATATAATGGATAGGGTTTCATTTTTAGATAGGAAAACCATCAAAAAGAGAAACTATTGCTTTCTGGTACAATTCCACTTATTGCTACTATTAATTGCCTTCCACAACAAAATATATGCAATCAGAAAGTGTGTCAGTCAACTGCTGCTTCAGCTACCCCTCACAATAGTGATGGACTAATATATGGAAAATGTACCCAATCTCTGTTCCTCATTCTCTGCAGTGGTGGATAAACTTTGTTACTCCAGCTCTCCCATAATGCTCTTCAAACCATAATGCTTGCAAAGCATAAAGGGGATTTGTAGTCTACATCATCCAGAGTACCAAAAGTTGCCTAACCCTGCACTAAAGTGAGATTTGTCAGGAATTTCAAGTAAATTCAAAGCAAATTTCAAATTTCAGGCCAAAATAGGCACGTTGTAAGCATGGCTGACTTGGGGATTTTTTCCAGTTTGGCTATTTTGGACTTCAATTTGAAATTCATTTTGAATTCCGTTGGAATTTCTGACAATTCTCACTGTAATACGAGGTTAGGCAACCTTTGGCACTCTAGTCCATGTCGTGGACTACAAATCCCTTGACCTTTGGCACTCTAGTCCATGTCGTGGACTACAAATCCCTTGACTCTTTGCCTGTATTATGGCTGTAAAAGCATTAATGAAGGTGTAGTAGATTCCACTTCAGTGAATAACCCTAATATCTCTTCAAACTTCTAAAACAAAAATCCAAGCTCATTCTTTTTCACAGTAGTACTAAAATAAAAACATACAGCGGAATAGTATGCAAACAAATAGAAATATCCAAGATACTTTTGGAATGACATCACTTATTCAGGAGCTGATAAAATAGACCCATGATTGTTTTAACTTGGTTCCTCTGAATGCACTCTTGCAACCAACATGAAACATGTTTCACATTTTTTTTAAACCAAGTGACTGATGCAAGCCTCAGCTTTTATTTTTATTCATATACAACCATAACTCTTCACCCTTTTTAGGGGCATGGCTAGGGCTTCACCGCAAAACAAAAAACTTGATGACCTCTTTACTAAGAGAGTTGGGGATATCAGGACATATCATTGCCTCTAGATATTGGGTCCCTCTCTATGAATAGCACTAATGATTTGGTTGAGGAAAGAATCACTAGGGAAATAAGCAGCCTATATCTGGTGTTTGCACCAAAAACTGTGCTAGAACAGTGTCCCTGAATTAGTAAATATAAATACCGCATTATAAACACAAAACAGACATGAGCAAATTTATAAAATCATAAATTGTTAGATGCATTTTATTGCAGCTTCTACACTAGACGTAGATTTTTAGGGTTATTCACGAAACTGAGAATTCAAAGTGAATTTTAAATTTAAGGTCAAAATAAAGTCGAGAGATTCTCTAAGCCAACTATATTTTCACTTTGTCTACTCTGCTAGTAAATTTTAAATTTACATTCAATTCTCACTTTATTAAGTATTCCAGTTACTACAAGACTAAGAGATGCAACATGTTACTTTACCATAAAGCAGGATCTGGAACACACTTTATATTCTCTTTATAGACAATCCCATAGCTAACAACTATGCAGAATCTAGTGGAAGAGCCTTTATTTTGGGTCATTTTCCTGCTGTCCTGGAATTTTCTCTGGTGTTCCTATAAAATGCAGTTTAAGCACATTTTCAGTTGTGCTTATGGTGTTCCAGGGCATTCCTATTACAAGAGCACCATGCACATGGACAGTTCTCGTTGGTTGTATTGCAGGACTGTGTATAATCTGTGGAACGTGTGTTAGGAACTCTTGCCTTGTTAATGACCAAGAGAAACAACAGTCACTCAAATTGCATTAAAGGACAACTATAGGCACCCAGACCACTTCAGCTTAATGACGTGGTCTGGGTGCCTGGTCCCTCTAGGATTAACCCTGCCTGCTGTAAACATAGCAGTTTCAGAGAAACTGCTATGTTTACCTATGGGTTAATCCAACCTCTAGTGGCTGTCTCATTGACAGCCGCTAGAGGCGCTTCCAGGCTTCTCACTGTGATTTTCATAGTAAGAAGACGCCAGCGTCCATAGGAAAGCATTGAGAATGCTTTCCTATGGACTGGCTGAATGTGCTTGCTGCGCATGCGCATTCAGCCGATGACATCAGAAGAGGGAGAAGAGTCCCCGGCGCCGAGGGAGCCAGGCGCTGGAGAAAGGTGAGTTTTTAACACCCTTCCTCCCCCTTCAGCCCGACGGGAGTGGGACTCAGAGTGGGGGCACCCTCAGTGCACTATAGTGTCAGGAAAACGAGTTTGTTTTCCTGACACTGTAGTGGTCCTTTAATGACATGCAGCAATCCACTCCCAGCTTCCTACCTGCCAGTGTTATATCATCCACAGAATCTACACATTTCTTTATAATTAAGGTAATATTAGCCTATTTAATACAGAAATATTAACGAATACTTTAAATTAGTAGTTCTTAAAATTGCGGTATCCATATATTATGTACAAGTGCATTGTACCATATATTATTGATTTAAAGAATTTGCTAAATTTACAAAAATCACAGGTCATAAATTTATCTAAAAGAGCACTGCCTCAAGAGTTAAACAGTTTTGAATGGATTCACAAAGTTTAAGGTGAATCTAAATATTTGGCTCCAGGGGGCTTGGAGCCATCATTAAATCATCAATCTCTGTTGGTGCTTGCTTTATGGGGTCCTACTACCTAGAAAGATTTATATAGAGAGGAGTACCTTTGACCTCTTCCTTTCTTTTACCTTAGTCTAAAAAATGTATGTCACTGCACTTTGAACTACTGGTATGATCAATAAAACAGATATTTTGTTAACATTACTGTTCCAAGTACAAAACTTCCTCCTCTGAGTTCTGAGAGACAATAAAAAATGAATTTGTGAGGGGTTGTTATTCTTTCTAGCTATTAATAATTAAACAGATGCCTTACTGATAAATCATCATTTAATTAGATGTTTAGCAGCAGGTCATTTAAGATTGGTAAATTAAGAGTAGCACTAAATGTAAAATGGAGTATAAATCTAATTCTAAACTTTGCAAATATACTTAGAAAACAGGACTATTTGACACATTGTCCAATTTCAAATTGAATATATGTAGTAATGGTTTCTCTTTCTGTTCTATTTCTATTGCAAGTGATACTTTTAGTGTACTTTTTTTTATTCATTATTTGTAGTAGTCCAATTACATTAACTAGTTAGATTTTTTTCCCAAAGTGCAAATAAGATGTAGATTTGAGGATTACTGTATAATCATTGCTTGTTACTAACACATTGCCCCCATATGTATTTACCTGCATTAGACTGAAAAGATATGTTACATGCAGATTTGTGAAGGCATATAGGCATACATAATTATTCACATCTGCCTCAGAACAGAAATTGCTTTAGCATACAGTTTTGCATGTATAGATTGTGCCCAGATCTTACGGACGTCATATTTCTCCAGAATAAGGATGGTGCTATGCTAAAACAAATGTTGCACAGTTTCAGTATGGTTAAAACTAAGAATAGTGACACAGTGGAAAATAATAGGTTTTGGGGGGGACATGGAATAGCACTTAACCTTCATCATTAATAATCTGTTTAAGTCACAGATTTTCAGACACTTTTGATTAATCTTGAAATCACAATCGTTAGTAATAATACAATCCACAGCTTTCTCTATTTTCAAATCATTTTTACCACCTTCTGGAAAGACAACCACCACTATAACAAGGAGCCCACACCATGCATAGTCCCATGTACCAATGTGGAAACCTGCCTGCCTTTGATGAAAATTCATTATGCATGAAGTACAGAAAGTAGCTTGGTCCATGCACTCAAGGTAAATTATGTAGTAGCTTTATTGGAAACACAGAATAGATATGGCAACATTTCGACCTACAGAGAGGTCTTTGTCAAGCTTTTTGTTTTTCCAATAAATCTGCTACCTAACTGACCTTGAGAACCTGGACCATGCTACTTTCTTTACTTCATGTATAGGAATTGTCAGCTCCAGGCTCCGTAGCCCCAAGGTTCGTCATTATATAAGTGTGCGGCTTCCCTTCTTCAAATGAACAATGCATTATGCAGACATTCAACTGAATATAACTTGGAGGAATATCTTACCTCATAACTGTCCCTATGTTGTAGGGACAATTCGTTTTTGGGGCACACATCCCTATCTTTTCTATCCTATAATTTTTTGTTTTGTGAAATTCACAACTGTTAAACAAATTAATTAGGGTAGGTGGATTTAAACAGACAGAGTAGCTTGAACTACTAAATAATTGTGGTAGTAGTGTGGTCCATGCACTCAAGATCAATTATGTAGAATATATATATATGTACACACATCCACGAACATATACCTGTTTGCACGTCAACTTCTTTGCACAAATTCTGAGATAGTTGTGAAAATGATTTGAAATTGTTGAGCCCAATATGGACTTCCTAAATACAACTTCTGATAGACAGTGAATTCACAACAGATTTTTTTTTAATCTGCATTACATTGTGGGAAGTTTTATCATTTATGAATAACCCTAAAGCAAATCTGTTATACCCATATGTTGAACAGTAAAGTAATGATTCACTGCAGCATTTTCAATATCTTAATGTTATACTTATGATAATATATATATATATATTAATGGTTTATGGCATGAAATTAAAGAGTGTAGGTCAGACATTTGTTATGTTTTTATACATTGGAGATCAAAGACTTTAAAGTTTACTCCTGAGCTTGCATTTATTTAGTTTATTTAAAAAATTTTATGGACTTTGCACAGTAAATTCTGTTGCCAGTAAAAGAGAAGAATGTCAGCAAGATGTAAACAGTTAACTAATAAAGGGCTAGGGGAACTATAGCAAGACAAAGAAAAAATAGTTCTGGTTTAAGTAGCCATGCACATATTTTTATAGGAACATAATAATTTCCTAATTTCCTATTCAATAATTACAAAGCACATCAAACATAAACAAGGCAACACTGATTTGTTTTTATCAACCTATGAGTAAGAAGGTGTTTAAATATTAACATCTTGACACTCATAAAATATTAAAAAGTTGTTACCAAAAGAACGCACAATGATTTGTTCTTACCACAATATCTTTTCCAGCCCACTTGCACTCGTCCCTCCGGGTGTTAGTTACAGGCCAGACAATCTGAAACGAGAAATAAAATAAATGGTCTTTTATTTTAGATTGTGGTGTTAGCCTAAAAAAAAAAAAAAAAAAAAGAGAGAGAGAGAAATGTGCAGGAATATGCAGGACAAACAGCATAAAACTGAACGGTATGTTGGGGTGAACCTGGACATCTGACTTTAGAAATATAGACGTAAAAAGGCCAAGTTAAGAAAAAAATAAAATAACTAAGTCTGTAGACCTAATGGCAGAAAGTGTAATCCAAAAACTATTTGTTTATGATGTTTTTGGACATGAGAGGAGGATTAATCAGAGGGGACAAAACCTGTCTGGGAGAAAGATTGGGCACAAGACTTGACCCTGACCCTGAAGAATTGCTACAGAAGGTCCATGGGGACATAAGAGAAGGGACAAATGGAGTTGTGGAATGATTCTGGATCCTAAACCAGGGAACACACACCCATGTTCAGGTCTGGTGAAAATAGTCTTGGCTATACAGAGCGAGAGATGGATTTTTGGAACAGACTCTATCTATTCACACTTTTTACACCGGACAGACAGACAGACACACATACACACTCACACACTTCATACACTTTAGCCCCATCCCCTTGAGTAACTCCCTACATGTATTTTTCCTATAGATTGTATAAGAAGTTATTGCTAAAGGGACCTAAAGCTTACTGTAGTGGTTCTGGTACCTACAGCACTTCCCTCCAGGTTCAGCACTGAAAACACTGCCTGTGTATTTGTGTAAAGTCCTCCATCACCCTGTGCTAGACCAATGTGAATGTGTGTGTGTGTAATTGGGACTACATAAATATATGTATATACTATTTTTTTTTTTTAAATATAGGACAGGTACATTTACCTTTGTATATACATTGTGAACAAAAGGACTGTTAGCAGGTGAAAGAGGTTTTAAAAAAAGAGTTTTAAAGTAATACAGAAAGCATTTAATAACTGCAAACATACATGGGGAAAAGGGACTAGAAGCATGCAAAATGAGGGTTGAATGAACTGTTAAGATGGTTAAGGACTGTTTTGCACACAAGAGGTTAAAAACCGTTTAGGCGATATTCCCCTTTTCAGATGCACAGACAGCTACTGCAATCACCAATCTCCCTAACTGGAACCAGGGGAATGCTCCAAACTCCCGAACAGGAAACACACAAATGCTGTAAACAGCCGAACAGGAAAAACCATACAAACAGTTTACACTCCTGGCAGTCACACTGTAACAGCATACAATCCAATTCCCACCAAGAACGAGACGACACTTCATTTGAGGGTCAAGCAGAACTGCTTTACTGGGGCTACCAGATGGAAGACCTTGACACAAAGGGTAAAAGGACCAATCACAGACTTACACATTTCAACAATCCCACAATGCATCACAATCCCTCCTCTCTGGCCAGGAGATAATTGGGAAGTAATCCAATTATCTCCAAGGACAGAGGTAAAACTCCATTACACTCATTTTCAGGAAAAATACATAAAATTACATACGGTTACATTTATCACATAAAACATACACCTTCTACATTTCCCCAGATAGCTTAGATCTGAACGCACATTATTACCGAATGGCGCTCAGATCACATACATACAGTTTAATCGCCATGGAGCCAAAGTCTTTATAGTCTTTTGTTACACGAATAGGCTCCATGGCATGGCTATCTGGGATGATGCTGTTTAAACGGTTAAACTACCAAATGAACAGTCATTCGGTTCCACTACTGAATGCAGAGGTAAGGAGGCTGGCGGCTCAGCGGTGTTCGCGCAAATAAGTGTCCATTTCCAGTTCCATAGTTTGGGCGCTGAACACCGCTGGTCGTTCTGGAGTTAAAATGGCCGCTGCCACGTGTTTCGGCAAACGAACAAAGGCCACCCAGCATTCGTCAATTAAGCTGTGGTTAACCGCAGCTTCTGGGAGGTCAAATGACGGCACACTCCAGTTCCCAGGTGGTCGATCGTTCGGTACTTTGTTCGGTAGATTGAATCTACCGAACACCCTGGCAGAAAGGCATGCATACGCCTTTCTGCAGGGAAAATAAAAGGTTTTAAATGCCGGGCCATAGTCTAAAGGGAGCAGGCGAGCAACCAGGCTCCTCCAGTAGACAGTGGCGAGGCTGGTCCCGCCACAGGTATCAATTTTGATACCCTTTGCCTAAACAGCTCTAACATGCACTCTTACTCCAGCACACACACCCTTACTCACTCATTATTACACAAGCTTTGCTCTGATTACGAGGAGATCAGATAATATCCAACACTGGACATAATTAGTTTTCTCTGTATCCACAGTGCAGCTTGAGATCCTGTTCACATCACCAGTAGAGTACATTACCCAACATCTGCCAACATGCTGGGCACACAGACACTAGTGAAGCGCCTACCTACACCAATTATTTTGTGTTCAAAGTGGTTGATATGAATGTAAGATTGTGTAACTATTTCACCTTACAATGTAAAATAATTTTTTTTAATGAAAATACTACTTAAATACTTCTTATATATTTACCTTTTTATATTACTTAAAGTTGCATTGCACAGTGTATACCTTGATATTTTCACACACACTTTATTAAGGTTGTAAAAAGTGACTACTTCTAAAAAGTGGATTCAGGAACTGGATAATAAGCATGAAAACGGACCTGGTTTTGTGCCATACCACATAGGTATTTGAGATATGGATACATTGTCAGCCTATGATTATAGTAAGTCTTTTAATACTGCCTAAGCTTAGTACTTCCAGCAAAGTTATAAAAGGCTTTTCACCCACTGCAAAACCCAGAGATCCTCACAGTCAATTATTCATGCTTGTTGAAAAGCTTTTAGGAATTACATATAGAATAAAACATTATCCTTATTTATTACCAGACTAGCATTCTGTTGGGAGCTTCAGATAATGTACTATACATGGGCGCAAGTGGACTGCATGCAAGGTTTCCAGACCAGGTTATTTACACCTAAAACAGAACAGAAATCGTACCTCCTGTGGTTTTAGGAGGAGATATCACCTTTACAGCTGCATAATAATTAATAACTTTCCATGTTCTGCAGCTGTGTTTTATGCCAAATCCAATAAAGCAAACAACAGTGCAGGTTTTTTTTTTTTTTTTTTAATTCAATGAAAACCGCACATTGTCTTTTTTACTGAAACTTAATCTCCATAAATGGCAACTGTGGTGATTCGTAACCCACTATGCAGGCATACCCTCTTCAAATGATCAGTTGTCATGTCATAGCATGGCACATAATGCGTTTACCTAAAACTAATGAAATGTGAGGATGGGGAATAGGTGAATTCAATTTCTCCCACCCGAAAACAACTCTCAAAGCTTTGGCCTAAGGCTGAGAAATTGCAGTGTTTGAAGAAGACTTCTGAATTCTTGTTGCCCATCAGTATGTGAAGTTCATATGTTCTTAGTATGAAGTCAGTCATTCACAAATGTTCCTGTGAGAGCCCACTGGTGATTTTGCACTGTTATCCACAATTTAAAATAAAATAAGATTCATGTGAGCATATGGTGATCTGTCAGTACGATTTATTATCCGTTACAAAAATGCTTAATCTTCCCTGTGAACTGTCCAGTTATAACCGGATTGATTCAGGATTTACAGACCTTTGATATATTAAATTAATGATACCAGTCATTGGTGCTGTATAACGTTTTCATAGAATAAGATGAGAACCTGTAAATACTAATGGGATACAGGTTATACTTTCCCATAGTATAATCACAGGATGGAATGTTGTGGATGTGACTACTGAAAGTTTAGGAACCAGTTACTGAGCTACAGAATGGACTGAAAGGAGGCAGAAATTGGGAGATGTTTCCACCTTAAGTCGGAAGTGATTAGTAAAGACAAAAGAAAGTGGCAGGTACATAAGAAATATTGAGATACTTTAATCCAAATCACAGAGTAAGCTACTCTACGAGTTGGACTAAAATGCCTCTGTGTTATTCACATGACCTTTCTTTTGTTGTCTATGATGTGAAGGTGGTTCTCCAGATTATTGGCACAGAAATCTATTTGCAAGTAAGTTTAAATTGCTCCAATTTACCATTAAAATGTTTCAATATTTAAAATATTGGACAGTTCATTCCATTAAACATTGCCTAGTTTAGCAGGAGTGAGAACACACAGCTCCATTACAATAAATCAATATATATGGTCTGTCTATCCGATATCTTTACCACCAATTACAATAATCAAGGTAATACTTTAAATCTATGTTCAAGTTCGACCAAAATGATCTAGAATTATAAAGTGTAAACAGCAATGTTCACATTTTAAATTATACAGTAGTAAAATGGCCCTCAATTACTTGGTATATTTTAAAGCAATAGCAGCAACAGGAATAGCCAGTCTAAAATATTATGGTGAAGGAATTATATTATAATTCCCCCACTGAATGCTAGCCATAATAGCTACTATTCACTGGGGCTAGCAATTATTGTCAAAGAGTGTGTGTGTATTACAATGTTAAACAAAAATCTGCACACCAGTCAAGCCATAAGACTTGCTTTTCCCAAAGAAATCACAAATGTGCAGTGAAGTTACTACCGCAGGATTCTGGGTGGGCATATGCAAATTAGTTTCACAAAGAATCACATTTTTGCCTCATTCCATTTTAAACATGGATTCCTTTGAGCAAAATCCAAATTGGATTGATATATATATCTATATATATGTATATGTATCTCATACATCTGCATCTGAATGCTCATGCCAATACAAGTTAAATGGTCAAAGTGTATTAATCTTATTTCTATTGAATTCATTGCAGCAGAATTGAGCCTATATTTACCCAATTATAACTCAATATTATGAAAACAAAATATGTAAATTATTTACAATTAAAAAGTTTTTTAAAAAATTGCAGTTTGAAGGTTTTCTAACAAGTTAATTGTTTTATTTCAGATGGCCAATTGCAAGGTTAATGGGCCATGACAGCATAAACACTATTTACCTCCCAGGCACTTAATGATTTGGGGACTTCATTAGGTAATAAACTAAGCAAGCATATAATGTGAGATCAGTTCTCATTTATTATCCATTAGTTTGTATTTGTTTATTATATCTTTACATTAATGTAAAAGGAAAAATAGTTACTTTATTTTCCAATTCATATATAGTCATATATCTAGAAAGTGAAATGTGATCCTTGTTCTAGATTTTCTCCATGTGCTACTGTCTATTAACTCTGAAAAATGTCTTGGCAGGTCACACTTAAAGAGGGCTAAAATTGAGATGGATTTCAGGCTGTAGGTGAGACCGACAAATTTCCAAGACAAAACTATGGCACATGAAACTCAAAGTCGCATAGTTACAAGACTATATTTTAACTATATTATTACTGGAGTTTTTTTTTTTTTATTCTTTATTTAATCTTAAGCAGTAGATAATGCATAGTACATTGACAGTGAACAATAGTGCAATACAGTCATTGAAAAGATTACTTAACTTTTTCAAAGATAACCAGTTTTTTGGGGTTTTTTGCGTAGGTGCGTACATTCTCTGAGCTTTGTAATAGCTGAATATATATTTAAATAATATTAATATATACATAGCCATATTAGTCCAGTAAACTAGATGACAAAATACCAGACTATTGCAGTATGCAGTGCTATCTTTGTTATTGAATTAATATAATGGTTCAAATACAAAGTTTTTGTCTTTTAAATATGTTAGTCCAATTTAAAAAAAAAAGTGTCATTGCATACTGCAATACTCTGGAATTTTGTACACACACACACACACACACACAAATAAATTACATATACATACATACACTCGAGTTTTTCCAATGAGATAGATGTGTTTTTCCTACTGAAGACTTTGTATTATAGAATATACTACAATCTAAAACATTTAGTCACACTATACGATTTCTGTAGTGTGCTTACATTTTAATTCAGCTTGTTATATAATTTCCTTGTGTATACTTCTATATATGCACACCAATCAAAAGCATGCTTCCATCTTTCTTCCGCAGAATGTATTGCTTTCAATTCGCTACAGTAGAAATGTTTTGCAGTGAGATTTTTTTTAAACGAAGGCCAAAATGTCACTTAATCACATAATGGGAGACACAAGTCACTGTAGTCAAAATATATCAATGACTGCATTCAATACATTTTTCATCAGGGGTTCTCAAACTTTATATTTGGGTTCTATGTGCTTGATGTTTAACATCATCGTCCTGTTAAATGGAGTTTTCAGCACCATTTAGAACTCTGTATGAAATGTCATACGATTTTTTTGCCATAAAAATACTAGTGATATTGGCTTTTAATAAGTGTTCATTGCGTGTATTTATCATCATACAATTTTTTTACATTTAGATCATATGATGTCAGCGCATGCTGATGTTATGTGTTACTGTCAAGGAGCTAAAATTAAATAAAGTGAAGTGCTTTAGAGCAGCAGGAAACTAAAAATGCAACTGATCACCCATATTAGAATATCTGGTTTTAAAAGTACATTTATCTGATAATTTAAGAGACTGGTTACTTATCTGTCCCATGTTAAAATAAATATAAAAAAATATCTGTGGACATAATTTCAGACTTTCTGGCAAATTAAAAGAAAATAATGTTTAATCAGGGATACAGTATATATATTTTGTAAATCCCCTCCCCCCCTAAAAAAAGTTTGACACATAATTAAACATACAATTATATTTAAGAAGCACCTTTTGAAATTCTTTGATGTTAGCCAAGTTAAATGAAAATATGTGATCCTTAGCTCCAACGTATAGTCTTCCCCGCTCCTCATCTAATACAAACGTATGGTAACTTGAACTGTTGGTCAAGCCGTTGAATGTCATTAAATTGTTGGTATCCACCATTTCTACAAAAGAGGATATTAGAAATCAGCAAATTATAAATCATGAAAACATTGCAAAAATATATAGTTTACACATGTAAAACATAATCTACTCATACGGGAGGTTTTCTAACTCATTCCCTTTTTTCTGAATAGACAAAGAAAATAAATCTGCATTTATTATAATCATTGATAGAACATATCACTTTCTTTTATATTTAACATTCATCTAAAGTTATAGAAATCTCCAGACACCATAACCAATTTATCTCGTTGGTTTACTATGGTGCTGTCTGTCTCTATTTAAACATTAGCATGTAGAATTAATATAGATTTATTGCTGGTGTATGCAATCAATATCCATTATTAGAATTATAAAATATTTGCTTAGCTTTTAATCAAACACATTCAATGGTCTTTTGTGTTAATTATGATATTAAGTGTTTGCACCAGCAATTTGGCTCATTCCTCAAATTGGAACAGATAAAGAACCGTTCTTTGACAATATTTGTTAAGACAACAAATACAAAGTATAACAAAAAAGTGACAGTGATTAATTGTGCATTAAATAAGGTGGTTTCAGAGAGTGTCTGAGCTTGCAATCTGTCCCCTCAAGTACCCATTATATGGATGACTAAGAAACTACAATTTGGTTACTTTGAGATATCGCAGACAAAAAAAGGTTTGCCACAAGTGTTGTCGACCTTCACCTCCTGCTAAATAAAGCATTCTAAACAAGCTCTTCATAACCTTTGTGTACAAATGTTGAACAGTTGCCAGAAAGGTTGATTGTAGTATGTTCCTAAAAGTCAGAAAGGTCACTGTATATACTCATTTTCCCAAATAGTCAAATACTCCAAGGATTAGATATTTTAATCTCCCATTGAATAGAAAGTTTTGATGGGAAAAAACAACGACTTTCTGAGAAAGTAGAGTACATCAACTAGAGCATAACTTTAAACTTCACAAATGATAGAAACAATGTTTCTCTACTAACATCTCTTTGGGATCATAGAAGAATTACGGATTATAAAATATAAAATTATCTTAAATTGCCAAAGGAACACGATCTACTACACATAAAAGGATACATACATGTTTAAGTTTAGGTGATATTATGACAACATTAATGTGCTTTTGCCGTCAGAGGGGTTGTTTTTTCACACTGTCCAGTTTTAAAAGGTTAGGTTTGAATGACCAATCTGCATAAATATTTGATTAATTAGCACAGGTGCCTCTCAAAGCACTTTGACCTATTTTAATTTATTTAAGCAGGCAGACCATGCAGAATGTGGTTTAACATTCAGACACAAGTTTGTAGATTATAACTCATCCAACCTTATTACACTCTACTCTTATGTTACAAAAAATGATAGCACGTTGAAGTTATGGATATTGGGCTGTTTCACAAAGTCTGAACTATTTGTCAGTTTGTTTTACATATCTAGCATGCTGATTAAGAGACCATGCACTCAATTCTATACTCCAGAGGACTGTTCCGCTAAGTGTGCTTTACTTTAAGCTTTTGTAAGGCTCATTTAAATGTGAGTGGGATGTTATAAACTTTTACTTATCCAGTTTTGAATTCATACTTCAGCATATAAGGGATTGCTGTGTTTCCTATGTGTCATATTTCAGCATGCCATTAATATTCCAAGTCAATACATACATACTTGCATCCATGGACATGACACTATGCTAGAGCCAAGTGTAGCTCTAGTAACTGTGAGTGCACAACTCTTATAAGGTCAGTTATTAATATTCATAACAGTGTGACTATGCTACTTTCTTTTCTCTTATTCTGAATCAACAAGCAGCAAACAATGTGGATTCTTTTTGTTTGGCACAACCTCCTCACTCTGTCTTTTTTGCTCATTGGCTTTGACGTTTGTTACCTTCTTGCTCTGGACATGTCTTGATATTAGAGCTAGATTTACACTTGTAGATTTATAATTTAATTTAATTATTACTAGAGAATGGATTAATCTTTGCCAATTTTAAATGTATTGCTACAGAATTCCTCCAAATATATATTTTACAAAAAATGGACTGTCCAAAAATGTACAAAAGGTATTGCACAAAAAACCCCTCAACAATATGACAACTTGTTCTCTAAAGTGTGGCTTTGAAGTAAGTTGATAAGGAGAATATAGTGTGAATCAGGATAATCCTCCAGTCAGCTTATGCAGAGACAATATGGAGGAGAGAATAGAGCATAGCAACAACCAGTCTAGATGCTCAGGAAATAAATTAACCAAACTGGGAATCAGACAGAGCTACTTCAAAACCCCAAGACATGACAACTTTCAAATGCAATTATATCAAAATGTCAACTTGATATAAAGCACCCCCATTATCAGGCCAGCATTGAATAAAAAATGGGCCACAAAGAGTTCTATTGTTGTTTATGACATTGTTTTTAAAAATCTCCATCAATTCATAAAAGGCTCATTTAAAGACTGGTTTATGTCAGATTGGTCATCTGTATCACTAAATGCCATTGTGTGCAATTTATTGTGTAGTCCTCATTGCTGAATACCAATATGACACATCAATGTCAGTTGGGAAAAGTATATTTATTTGTTACATTTACATCTGAAATAATTTATTTCCATTACAAAACAGCGATGACAGCATTTGTACCCGCCTAGATATCTTGAGGACAATAAACCTTTTTCATGCTTTTGATTTTGTGTCTCATGAAACATTTTAATCAGCAAGGGTTCCAATGGATAGAAAATATCATGCAAGACAGGTCATTAGAAATTCTGGTGCAGAACCTTTTAGAGTAATATTTTAGAAGTGATTCATGCAAGACATTTCAATTACCAATTAACGTGGAACTGTATATAAATCAATAATGCAGACTTCCAATTTTATACCAGTCATGATTATGAATATACTTGGGTAAAATTACATTCATGCAGTATTCTCAATGTGCACAAGAATAGAATGTGTCTAGATAAAAGGTGTATGACTAGGTTTGAAAAGATTTTAGTTCCAATATTGTCTTACAATTGAGGACCTTGATGACCTTGGGTTTCGTGCTTTTCTAATCTGCACATGTTACAAAATGTTTGTTCCCTGTCATCACATGTGTTTTTCTTTCATCAACATGCTATTACTGCTCCAGAGAACAAGCATCCTTCTTCAATATCGCATAGCTTGAACATCCATATGTATGGACTATATGTCAAATCATTAGAACAATGTTAATGCAGACAGTCATTGGACAATGAGATAAGGATATCTTCCCATCTACACACAGTGCATACAAACAATATTGTTTTGGGGGGAAAAAACAACTATTAAGAAAGTGTGTTAAACAAAACTGTTTTATTTCTCTGTTTGTAGATCTCAGCTCATCTATGGAAATTGGACTAAATTATTGTCATTCTTTACTCATTCCGTTAACAACCTGGGCAACTAATCCAATGATGGTCCTTCCCTTGGCACATACTTCTATCTCTGGCTCCCATCTATTGCCTTAATAGGTCACAGTGCTTTCTATCTGCTGTACAGAATGTTCATGACTCATGAGTTTGTACAATGAACTGAGCTGTACAGCTGACCCTAAATAGAGAATACACTGTCAAAAACTAATTCGTAAATCTTTTTAACTGTTGTAGAAAATCTACATATTTAAGATCATTTTAAGATACAAAAACTCTAATTCTACTAACAAAAATATGGGAATCAGTTTTTAAAAATACAGAGTGATTGCTGTAATTTTCATGGGAATGGGTGATATTCAGCCAGTTGATATGAAAATCATCAGATGTTTTAAATTTGTGACAAAGCATTTATGCATTTGCCTAAATGTGAATAAAAAATTCAGTTCCATAGTTGTTCTCCGTTAACAAACATACACTTTCTCCTACACTACATGCACACAAACACCATTATTATTATCATCATTATTTTTATAGACATTTATATAGCACCAACTTATTCTGCAAAGCATTACAATAATATAAAAGGTGAGATTTAACAAAAAAAAACAAGTCAAACTATTAAAAATTTTGACAGTAAACAAAGGTTGATGAGGACCCTGATCAAATGAGCTTATAATCTATTTTTGAAAAACATGCACCTATTTTCCTCATACATGCAAACATGCATCAACACTGTGTATTCATGCCAACAAACAGCAACAACTCATCCTCTACATCTCGGTTCTCTTAAGTGCTGCCTTAAGCTGCAGTCTCTTTCTGGACATAGAGCATTGTTAAGTTTGGTCAAATAGAGGTGGCTTGCCATATGTTGACATAACTCATTTCTTTACAACATTTTAAATTGACAAAGAGGAACACTTCCGGAGTATGCAAATCACTATTCATTTATACAAATAAAATCTAAATTAGTATAAGTACAATGTGTCATATTTACACAGACTTTGTTCTGAACACATTTATTGCAAGTTAAAGACACATTATTGTGTATATCATTGCTGTGGAGTATGGTTATATACTCAATCCAACAATTAATAAGGAGCTTCTATATAAGAGGGATATTAGGATAGCAAAAGGGGCAGAGGGAGCCGTGCTCAAAATAGAGACTGTTGAGTCACAATTCTTTGCTCTTCTACTGTATCACCTTCAAAACGAAGAAGGAGGCGGTTTAATAGTAGTACCGCCTTTTCTTTGAGGGGAAAAAAAAAATAATATATATTTTATTGCTCACACTTGAGGCCTTAACATATCAATAATCTAATGGAAAAAAACTGAACAAGCATAGTGTTTCACTTGAGATCAGTATCTGGATGACACAGGAGACTTCATTTGATGACAAGCTTATTTTTTCAAGCATTGTAAAATAAAACGAGAGATTTTATCTGACAATATCTTGCAATGAATAGGATTTTAATTTTTTTAAAGGAGTGTTAAACCAACATGTCAAAAGGAAATCTCATATTCCAACATAAAATACGGGAAATGGAGGGATAAAGATCATTAACAGAGGAAATGCACCGGATTTTAAAAATGATACTCATTTTACCAAAAAAAAAAAGAAGGGGAGGAATACATTAAAAAAAAAAATAGTCACACAGAAATTTGAAAAGAGATCAATATTATTTTGTCATATATATGGGAATAGCACAAAAATCTTTAAATCTACAGACAATTAACCCTCTGTAGACAGTTATATTTGTTAACAGTAAACTGCACTGAATTGTACCAGATGCCACACACAGCAGCATGCCATGTAACGTTTCAGAGTGATAAAACAGAGGCTACTGAAAATAGTATGATTCAAGAGAGCTTTAGTACTATAAACAAAAAGATGGGTAATTCCTTTTGCTTAGAATCCCTGTATGTAATTAGAACCACACATGTGCATGTTGGCACATTTCCAACAGAACAGACAGGGAGTTTAACTCACACGTGAACAGCAGATTGCCTGGATTTAAGGTGCCAAGGAAGCACCCAGGCATCCTACCACCATAACAACTACAATACACTATAGTTGTTATGCTGTTTGAAGCGAGCAGAAATGCAGTGCAATAGTTTTATAGCAGTGGAGCAAAAAAAGTCCAATATATGTATATTTTGAATAATGATTGAGTTTTTGTTATACATATCAGCTCTTGGAATATAATCATATCTAAAAATGAGGTATTTCATTATTTGAAAACACAGAAACAACTTCATTTTATAGAAATATTCATTGCCAAAAACAGATATACTGTATGTTATGCAGATATTGCACATACATGCATTATCTTCTTTGGAACATCAAATTAAAATGCTATCTAAAAACTCTAAATACTATCCCTTTGTCTGATCCAAAATATGCAGTCTTTGTAAATCTGCTAGATTGTTTTTATTATCTGGTTTAAGAATTTTGGAAAGACAAGCTCTGCCTTTCTATGCAATTAACATATTTATACACAATCAATCACATTTCCTTTTGTGCTTCAGACATTTGTTATACTGGATTAGTGTAACTAAACACATGGTTATTATACAGAGGTTTTAAAACAATAACATCAATGTTCACACAAAATAATACAGGAAAATATTTGACTGTTATATATTGTTTGATCTCTAGCTTGGGGAAAAGCTACCTATTTGTAGTGAGCAATTGCCTTTTTCTGAAAAGAAGCAGTGTATAAAATTGTTACATGCAGTTAACTACTTTAAAGCTTTTGTATAATGGGCTAGGGTCAACAATTTTTCAATGTACCCAAAAGATTCATTAAAGGTTTAATATGAGGTCTTCATTGTTTTCTATAGGGAAAAGTTGTTGGAGTAGACATTTGGTTTTTATTAGCTATACCCTTCCACAGAGGCAAAGACCAACCGAATCCTAAAAGAATTACCAATGTACCATGAAACAAAAATATTTTTTACACTTGGTTGCCACAAATCCGTAATTGGGCCTTAAACGTAATAAAAGAACACAGAAATGTGTGTATATCCAATAGTCAGAACAGGAAACGCATTCATTCAGCTCGAATGCCAACAGCAGTTTTTTGAAAGGTATATCCACATGTAGTATATGCAATTCTCAATATTCAAAGTAAACTGTATTTTGGAAATTGGCTGTATTTTAACGGTTAACTCTTCAAAGTGTGAAATATAACACTCAGAAAAGAGCACAAATGTCTGAATGTTTAGCACCTAAAACGAAATTAAAATCAGTGAGGTGGCATTATTTGAAGGTATAAAGTATCACTGAATATTAAATAACTTTGTTCATGGCCATAAGCAACAATATGATCAAATAGATGGCATTTAGGTTAAAAATAGCTGATTCATGTTCTTAAATAACTCACTGTATGAATTATTTCCTTTATAATATTCTACTCAAAGATAATGGTAATAAAATAGCATATGCTAAACATACAGGGACATGTTTATCTCAAGGCAAGGAATAATATTCTAGGACTAAGTAATATATAAGGAATATGAATGTTACTGGTTGTGCCTTGACAAATATGGCTTTCATATTTATTAAGGCAAACAAGTGCTATTTTGGATGCAAGATGCTAAATGTCGAGAGACAGCCTTTATCCTTCCATAGCAATTGCTCCTTATTTATCCCGGAAAGCAGCCCATGGTTTGTTATTTACATTTGGTAACCAATTATTTTCAAAATGCTGTAATGAAGATCAAAACTATGTTTATTGGTTTCAGGTGACAATATATCACAAAGAGTTAACCAAAGATAGCTAAATTATGTTGAAGACACATTTGAAAATATGTACTTAAAGAGACACCCCACTGACCAAATACAAAGTAAATAAAAAATCATTGTTTAGTGGATATATCCCAAATGAAGAAGTGTATGCATTTAAATTATGGATTTTTTCATTGGGACTTTTAAAATACTGTTTGCAAATGCTGGAGTTTTCTTGCCTGCTCACTTTCTAACCCCGCCAAGACTTTCTGTGGCTGCCTAATCATAGGCTTCCCAATGCAGCTCAATGAGAAGGCTTTGTAAGCCAGGTGTACTTTTTAATTGCTGCCTCTGAAAGTTGGCTCCACTGAGCTAACCAAACCAGGATGTAATATTACCTGCTGTCTGCTTGAAAGCCAAGGGATGTAACAAGGTTAATTTACAAAAGCATCCATTTCTATTGAAATTTATACTCTTTGCAAATTGAAACAAATAGGACACACATTTTACACAAAGGTTTTCAGCACGCTAAAGTGCTTCAGAGGTTTGGAGTGTCCCTTTAGCCAACTTGTCAATTTGTGCAACAACATAATGTGGAGCAAACTACAAAACAATTTATTTACAGCCAAATAATACACATTGTTGGATGAAAATTTGCATATAGTAAAAAAACAAAAACAAAGCACCATGCCTGTGGTATTTAACCCCTTAAGGAAGATGGGCATACCATGCCGTCCTTGAGGACTATCACGATGGGGGGGGGGACTTGCCTGGCATCCCAGAAAGTCCCCCTGTGTCTGATGCGGGCCTCCTGGACCATGTGATTGTGAGGTCCTTGCGAGGACCTCACGATCACATGGATGGAATAGCCATAAATAGCAGTGCCAGAAGGTGGAGTGCCTAGAATGGCAGGTAGTCCCCAGGGACGTGTATATCATGAGGCAAACAAGGCATCTGCAAAAAAAAACGCCCCAAATGCCCAGGCAGATCCCTTGTTTGCCTCTTGTCCTGGGGGCTCAAGAGCTGGCTGGCTGGCCACTTTTGAGTCCCCACGAGGCTGGCGGCGTGCAGTGGGCAGCGAGGGAGCATAATTACCTGAGCTCTTCCTGCTCAGCTCTCTCCGTGATGCTTAATGAAGCTGGGAGCTGGAATATGACATCAGACCAGCTCCCGGCATCACTAAGTGCCGCCTACTCAGCCTGTCCGCCTCCTGCCTGCCCAACCAGCAGCCCTACTGGACTGCAGGTAAGCAATCCACTCCAGCTGAGCACACCGAGGAGGTAATACAATTCACCGGTGGTGAGTAAATTCTAATTTCCTAATTAATATGCGATATAAGTTAGTTTATTTTATTTGTGTGATATGTGTTGATCCGGAGGAAAGCCCTGGACGAGGGCTGAAATGTTGATCTTTTTTATGGAATATCTTGAATAAAGGAATTTTAGTGTGCAAGACGTTATTTTTCTATCTTTATATTGAGGCTATGGCTATATATGCACCCGACATTTAATTTAAGTGACTAGTCTGAATGCAAGGACTTATGAAGACATTTGTATTTTTGGGAGTCTTTTTAGCCTGACTCTGATCCTGTGCACCGACATCATAGTAACCCTGGCATGATTACAGGTTAGTTTATATATTGATGTTTAACTGGAAATAATTTACTTTCCACAATGGATTATACAAATGAATTATGATGCAAACTGGGGATATGCTGAGCAAGCTGAAACTCTCCAATTTACTCAAGAAGAAGCACACGCAATACTTTGGGTACAAACCAGCTCTGAATCACCATATACGGTTACATCTAAAGATGTATATTTTCAGCTACGGAGACTACACAAGAGACACATAGATTTGGATTTGCATGGGTTGTTCCTCTCTGATTATTACAAGATTAAAAGGATCCCTAAAGGTTTCCATATTATGAATATACCTACTATCAGAAGAGCTAAGGCAAAAGTGTGTAAAGATTAGACGACTATCCTCAAGAAGGATGATTATTATACAAGACGTAAAAACAGAGCTTAAGGACACTTTACTAAAAATAGTGGAAAAAGAAACAGAACATGCTATACTACTATCTACCTCAGAAGGAACAAAATTATAAGATAAATTGAGAGAGGAACTTTTAAAGTAAAAAAATGACCGTATTAAATTTAAAAAAAAAAACAATGTCCAGCACCAACCACTATAAAATGGAAATGGGTTCTCACAAAGCCCCTTGGACGCGACTCCTGGGGGCTAAGGGATACCTTAGTTGATTTTGTGGTGGTAGTGAGGAAGCATTTCGTCCCGCGATATTCAGGACTTCCTCAAGAGCTGGAGGTGAATTATGGTTGAACAGGCATATAGTCAAATTCCAAGTTTTGTTTACATTATATTTTGATCAAAACGTGTACATTTGGCTCAGTCGTTAAGGGGTTAAATAATTGCTCAGATTTAAAAACCTCTTTATATGCTTTATATTGATAGACCAGTAAATTGGCTTCAGATTGTTATTATTTTTTAAACACTTACATTCCTATCAATGTTTAATCACCAGCTTTACATTACATTATGTAATGATGGTTCCGGTTTTATATTATTGACATTGTGTAAACAATTGTGAGTCAAATTTGTTTCCACAGAGCTTGACTCTAAAATTAGGTTATTGTATACTTGAATCCTATATGATTCCTCTACAGTGAATTATTACAATTAAAGCATCTGTGTAGACAGTCTGTGCATATCAAACACTAGAATATTTAGAAATATTTACAAATGTACATATTAGCAAGTGATACATTTCAATGTCATTGCAAATTTCATATTTAAAAAGTTTATTCTGACCAGGAAATTATAAATATTTTATGATCACAGACAATAAAAACAAATACTTAAATAGTAGACTACACAGAAAATATGACTGGACCAGCCTGCTTTCATAATCTTTTCTTAACCTACATATAAAATATATGACATTGAAATATGATTAAAAAATCATATGCTTTGTAAGTGTTTAAAGATAACATTTTGGGGATAATGTACTTGCTGGGAAATATCCCCTCCATAGTGAGACACTGTTTATACATATACATAAATACAAATATTATTCTATAAGTACTTCATAAGTAATGTTTTACATGGTTGCAAATATAAGGTATGTTAGTCCTGACCTCTGCATTGTTTAGTGGATTAAGGCATTCCTTGCCACCTGCCTGACCTCTGTCCAATTAATCCTGTGTTCCGTCGGAAAACGCCATTGCTGCGTCTTTTTTGTTCTCTTCCGATGTATTTTTGTGATTTAACTAAAGTGCTAGGCTACAAATAAGGGAAAGGTCCAAATTCTCTGTCATTTACATACGGTTTTTGGAGACAAAGTAAATCCTTGATCTTTATTTATGAACCAGAACTCTTAATTGATTTTGTCTTTATAAAAAGATTCTAGTTTAAAAAAAAAAAAAAAAAAAGAGAATCACAATTGCTCATTTAAATTGCACATATTCTAATTTAAGCTTTCATGGTTTTTCACTAATGTGAGAATTACCAGGAATTCAAAGTGAATTTCAAAGGGACACTCTGAACCTCTAAAGCACCTTAACGTGCTGTAATGCTTTTTGGTTGAAGAGTGTGTGTTTGTTTTCCCCCATTTCAAGTGCAGATGTCAATAGAATTTGGCACTTTTATAGAGTAACCTTGTTAAAAAAAAACCTGGCTTTTAAGCAAACAGGTTCTGTTGTGCCCTGGTAGTTTAGTTCAGTGGAGCTAAATTCAAGATTCAGCAAGTGCCCAGCAATTGCATCTACCTTGCAAGACATCTCATTGAGCTGCATTGAGAAGTCTGATTTAACAGCCACATAAAGTCTTGGCGGGGTTAGAAAGGGAGGGCTTGCAAAGGTTGCAAACAAGAGAGCTGCAACTTTAAAAAAAAAAATACAAAATTTTATGCATGCATGTTTTCATTTGGGGTATATTTACTAAACATCTATTTTTCTTTATTTTTATTTGGGCTGTGGGGTGTCCCTTTAAGGCCAGAATATCCAAACTTAAAGCAGAATGGACTTGTAGAATTTTCCCGATTCAGCTATTTTTGCCTGAGTTTTGAAATTCACATCAAATTCCCAGCAATTCTCATTGCAGTGAATAACCTTGTTTGTTTTTGCTAACAAATGCATTATTTAGTAAAGATGTATGTGATGATTCTATAAGTTCTCCCCTTGCTGCAGTGGTACACTTGCTCCCATTCTAAGAAACACAGCAATCAGCATTTCAATGCATCTCAGGCGGGACAACTTGCAGTAGATGCCAGTGTGGGTGCATGAGCACAAAGAACAAAAAGGGAGCAAAGACGGACTAACTCTGCATCTCCATAAGGTTTAAAATTCTTATTTTAAAAACTTTACTTTTAATATCCCATGCAGATATAGATAAAACCATTTTACAACAATACAAGGTGATGGACATCTTATGCTATAACATTTAATATAGTTACAAATAATTTGTTCATTTGTAATGCTTTAATAAGCAATAAAAAAAAAAATAAATAAATAAAAAAAAAAATATATATATATATATATATATATATATATATATAATTAATTAATACACACAGAGAGAGATTTAACTGATAAATGTGGATAGCTGGCTTCACATTTTCATGTTGTATAATCACATTAAAGAACAGGCTAAAGTTTAAAGACAATACAGTAATATCGGTTCATCATTCCCACTGACTTCAATGGGATTTTCAGCCTACATTGCAGAACTGACTGTTTCCTAGACTATCAACACCTAAAGAATTTCCCAAGCACGAGAACAATAAAGTGCATCTTAAGCAGTTTAGCAGCAGCGATAAGAGAAGGTGATTATATTGCTGCTTACTGTATATCAAATTTACTTTGATTTTTTCTTTTTCTCATGTCCCTAACATCTAACAGAGCAGCTGCTTGACAGGGCGGGTTTCCAGTTTCCTTTCAAAAGGATGCTAGGCAGAAACGTTCTGACGTCTTATACCAAGACACAAATCTATCACATAACCACCAACACCCTCTTCCTAGCAGACTTCAAGATGAAGAGAAATCACTCCACCCTCCCAGAACATTTGCATGTTTATTTTAGCTAAAAACCACACTGCGCTCAACATTTTGATTCCTAAAACTTTCTAAACAGATGATTATATTGTATATTACAATAAAAGTATCTATTTAAAAAAAAAACTGTGCAAAAATAATGTCTGCATTATCAATCCAAATGCTTTCTTTCCCCTCAAAACTTTTTTTTTTTTTAATGAAAGGTTGATTCATTTTAACTCCTGTTTGTAGATACATTTGTTCTCTGATTCAAACAGAATATTCAGCTACCAGTATGGAGACTGGGATGCATTGGAAGAGGCATATTCTTCAACCCGCAGCAAACTTCGTTTTTTCCATCCAGATCCTAATTTGATATCATATTCATAAACTTGTAAACAATGATAGCATACCAAGTATGAGAAAATATAGTGCACTAAAAAATATATAAATGTATTAATATTATTCTAGTTGGGATTTGTTACAAGTCTACTTTTATGTAACCTATCACATTGCAAATTAATTAAAACAAACATGAAATAAGTACATTTAAATCATCTGGAGAAATAAAACATTGTAAAATACATCACATATATTAAAGGGACAATAGGAGCATTAAAACAACTTTAGCTTGATGAAGTGTTTTGGGTGTATAGATCATACCCCTCCAGTCTGACTGCTCATTTCTCCATTCAGGAGTTAAATAACTTTGTTTATGGAGTCATAGTCACACCCCTCAAGATTTCCTGTAAAGTCTGATTTAAGGTTTAAATGTCCTTTATTGCACAGTCTTTCTAACTTAGAAATTCTTGTCTCCTTTGCTAGAGCATGCAGGAGACTCCTGTGTGTGATTAAAGTCCGATTAACAGAGAAGGAGATAAAAACTTCTAAAGTAAGCACACTGTGCTGTCACATCTGATTGAAAATTAAATATTTGTTTCATGTAGGGTGTGCGAGAGACAGCCAGGGGAGGAGTGGTTTGGGCTTTATAAACAAGAACAAAAGTGATTTAACTCATAAACGTCAGATAATTGACCAGTTAGACTGCATGGGCATGGGCTATACGTTAAAACTGCTTCATTGAGCTTAAGTTGTTTTGGTGCTTAGGATATGCCTTGAAACTTTATCATTGTCCAAACAAACTTACACTTGCCTCTATCAATAAGGGGTTAAAAAATTGTCTGGATAGGACCTTGTGAATAACAAGGAGCATACTTTTCTTTATTCATGTGACCCAATATTCTCCTTAGTTTGGCAATAATGCTCTATTTATACAGTGACAGGCAGCCAAATGTACAGTTGCTGAGCTTTATCAGTGGTCAGTTTAAGACTGCACATATTCTCATTTCATATTATACAGTGTTATTCATACAAGATGAAATACATTTGGCTGCTTCTTTCATGTCGTGATTAAATCATAATAAGATGCAATGAAGCAAATTAGTTCCTTCTTATACCCTATTCCTAACAGACGTCTCACAATTTGCATGTGTATGTTGGAGCAATTTTTACAAATGAGTACCAAAAAAACTAGTTCCAACTTAAATGTTAAGAAAAAATAAATCTCTTTCTGAACAATGATTTAAATGTCCAACTGGTATAGCAGACTGGCATTACAGATTTTTTCCATATGTTAATTCCAACACAAATGGGAGTTTAAAATTTACCTTCAATGACCTTTCATTATTTTCCATAAAGACCACCACAAGTCAAAGGTTTAGTTGATATTTATGAATTCTATTACAGAACAGCGTCGCTAGGCAACATGTGTGGGACATGTATATATATATCTGAATATCTGTTTGTAATATTCTTCTACTTATTCATTGCCTTCAAAAAGGGAAGGCAATTAGGAGTATGTGTGTTATGGCTTTATGCGAGTGAACAGCACAGATCACTCTTCCTTCTCTTCAGGAGGTTACCTTATTTAAAACCACTTAAAATAAAACTAATAAATATTTGCCAAACTGTTAGAGGATGTGTTAAGTATAAATGTCTTGATGAATGGGAATCACAGCATTAAAATAGAATATCCTATATTCGAAATATCTTATGTTCATCCATTATAGTATAATTGTTTAATATTGCATATATGCTGCCCAAATTAATATACATTTATGTGATTATATTAAGAAAAAAATATGCAGCACTGAAATAGTATATTTGTACACGTTTTAATAGTTCCCAATCTGAGAGGAAAATAATCTAATAAATGTTTGAATATAAAATGTTTCTAATATGATTTCAAATGTTCACAATAGTTTGAGTTGGCATTTTATCCATACCACCAATATGTCTCTAGGAGGTGTAGTCCCCATTTCTACCCCAAAGCCCTGTCCATCTATTCTGTCCTAATGTTCCTCTATTTAGGAGTGTCATAGTATTGTGTGTTTGAGTATACATTGATCAACTGCAACATTGCACTATGGGAAGAAAGCAGGCCAGTGGACGTAGTGTTATTCTCTTGGCAATGTTCTTCTGGGAAACGGTGTCCTTGCATTCATGTGGATGTTACTTTGATAAGTACCATCTACCTAGAGATTTTTGCAGACCATGTACACTTCTTCTTGGCATTGGAGCTCCCTGTTGGCAGTGGTCTCTTTCAATAGGATAATGCGCTCAACCATACTACAAACATTGTTCAGGAATGGTTTGAGGAACACGACAGAGTTTAAGGTGTTACCTTGGCCTCCAAATGCATGACTGTCTTGATGCCAGCTATCACAGGACACCTTCAAAAGTCTTGTGGAGTCCATGCCTTGACTCATCAGAGCCATTTTGGCAGCACCAGGGGGCTTGTAGAATAGTAGTCAGGTGATTTTAATGTTGTGCTTGACCAGTGTATGATAGAGCTCCACAGCAGTAATACTCACAATAATGTTTCTTTAAACTACAACAAATGTGTTTAGAAACCAGTCTGTGTAAATAAGATACAATATTCAAAATTACATTTTAGTTGCAAAAACGAGTAAATCACCTATTTCTTAAAACAAACAATCTCTGGCCACACCCCCTCTGATCCTCCTAAAAATAAAGTTTCTCAATGTCCATTTGAAAGGTTTGGAGCTATATTTAAACTATGTTGATTGAGTTCATCCAAACAGGCAAGTGACTAAGAGATGCATATTTAGACAACTTTATAATATATACCTTTGTTGTATACTTAATTTATTTTTCCTGGTCATCTTGCTATAGATGCTGCAGTTGGCCATGTGTTGATCATAGTAAGAGGATGTTCATTGGACTGAAACCTTGATTTGTATGGGTTTTTTCCATAAAGTGTGAATAATCAGATATTTAAAAATGAAATTTTAATTAAAAATTGCCAAATTGTAACCATTCAACAAGTCAGCTTGTCTTCAGCTTGGTTATTTTGGCCAAAAAATGAAAATCACTTTGAATTCCCAGCAAACTGCTTTTTTATGAATAGCACAATTAGATGTTTTTGAAGTAATGTCACAGATTAATATTTACTAGTACCCTTGAGTAGTGGTAATAAGAGATAATGTATTGGTACCAAGGCTTCATTATCACTGGTATTAGAGTTTCAGTCGACTAATTCTAGTGCCGTAAGCTTTAGTACATGGCCAGTAACCCTTTTAACCCCTTAAGGACGGAGCCAAATGTACACGTTGTGAACAAAACAAAATGTAAACAAAACCTGGCATTTGCGCTACATGTCTGTCCAACCGTAATTCACCTCTTTCATAGTAAATGCACCCACCCTTATTATATATCAATTTATTCAGGGGAAACAGGGCTTTCATTTAATATCAAATATTTAGCTATGAAACATAATTTAATATGAAAAAAATGGGAGAAAATACGATTTTTTTTGATTTTGTTAGTTCTACATGACTTTTTAACGGTCAATGTCATAATACTGTTTGCTTTTACTGCAATAAAATACACATATTTGTATTCAGTAAAGTCTCACGTGTAAGACAGTACCCCCTATGTACAAGTTTTATGGCGTTTTGGGAAGTTACAGGGTCAAATATAGCACGTTACATTTGAAATTGAAATTCGCCAGATTGGTTACGTTGCCTTTGAGACTGTATAGTAGCCAGGGAATGAAATTTACACCCATAATGGCATACCATTTGCAATAGTAGACAACCCAAGGTATTGCAAATGGGGTATGTCCAGTCTTTTTTAGTAGCCATTTGGTCACAAACACTGGCCAAAGTTAGTGTTAGTATTTGTTTGTGTGTGAAAAATGCAAAAAACGCCAATTTTGGCCAGTGTTTGTGACTAAGTGGCTACTAAAAAAGACTGGACATACCCTGTTTGCAATACCTTGGGTTGTCTACTATTGCAAATGGTATGCCATCATAGGGGTAATTTTCATTCTTGGGCTACCATAGGGTCTCAAAGGCAACGTAACCAATCTGGCGAATTTTAATGTGAAAAAAATGAAACACAAGCCTTATATTTGACGCTGTAACTTTTGAAAACACCATAAAACCTGTACATGAGGGGTACTGTTGTACTCGGGAGACTTCGCTGAACACAAATATTTGTGTTTCAAAACAGTAAAAAGTATCACAGCAATAATATTGTCCGTGTAATGCTGTTTGTGCGTGAAAAATGCAAAAAACTTCACTTTTACTGGCGATATCATCGTTGTAATACATTTTACTGTTTTGAAACACTAATATTTGTGTTCAGCGAAGTCTCCCGAGTAGAACAGTACCCCCCATGTACAGGTTTTATGGTGTCTTGGAAAGTTATAGGGTTAAATATAGTGCTAGCAAATTAAATTCCCTTTACTTTCGGCATGGGTTGTCAGGCAGGTCCTGCTAATTGTAATTAATTAAGATACCTTAATTATGTAAAAATATTACATAAATATATATGTAGAATTAATATATGTATATATATATATACGTATGTGTATATATATATGTATATATCTATATAATTTTTAAAATATTTTTTATTTATATATAGGTATATATATAGTGATATATACGTATATATTTATGTATATAGATATATATATATTATTTCGTTCTATGTGTATTTTGATTTTTTTCCCCAAGTAGGTTAATCTCATAAGAGCAGACATTAGGCTGTTAGTGTAGGACCTGCCAAAGATGGGGTACATTGATGTTGTGGCAGGCTTATGCACTGTATGATCATATAATGTAACTAAACCCCCATTATTTTTGCCTAGATAGGTGTTTTTAAAAAAACAAATAAAATCTTTCAACATTGAAGTTGCTGTTTAGTGGATAGGTGAGTGCGCTGGATCTTGTGTATTGTATTATTTGGCCCCCAGATGCACCCCCATTTATGCATGTTAAGGTGAGTGCAGCCAATCCCCTCTTGTTTTATATATATATATATATATATATATATTTTCACAATACAGTTAGAACGATATAACACACATCTATATATTTTTTAATTATTTATTTTTTATTATTTTTTTAATTGTATTTTTTAACGTATTTACATTTTAATTTTTTTTATATTATATATAAATATATATATAACAATAATTATATATATATATTTAATCAGTATCAGTCTACGTGTAATTTGATATTAATATATATATAATTATATATATATATATATATATTAATAGTAAAATACACCTAGACGGTGTACGTGTGTTTATGTATATGTGTATATATATATATATATATGATCTAAGTATATATTATTATTTTTTTACACTATTTATTTGTTTTAATTTTATTTTCAGCCAGCAGGGGGACCACCTGTCATTATAGGCAGCCCCCCTGCTGGCAATGCAGAAGCCAGCTACCCCCGGCCATGTGATTGTGGGGTCCTCGCAAGGACCCCAATCTCACATGGCCGGGGGGCTTTGAGGAGGACGGACGTGCCGCGGGGGACTCCCTGGGAGTCCCCCCCACCGCAATTGCCGGTGTGGGACCGCCGGCGACCGGGTAAGTACCGAAAGACCGGAGGGCGTACTATTACGCCTGGCGGCGTTTAGAGCCGCTTAGAATAGGGCGTAATAGTACACCCTCCGGTCTTAAGGGGTTAATTTCTTTTGATAATTAGATAAATATAAAAGTATTGTCAATCAAGACGAACAATTTATTAACCACTGCCAAAATTATTGAGCCTTTTGGCACTGCAAGTTTGATGTTTATTTATTAATACACCAATTAATTGCTTCCAACAGTAGGAATTCCCCTTAATTCTTATAATAAGCCCAAAAGCCTGTTTTGTAATTGACACTCTGCCAAGCTTTTCTTGCCTAGAATTTGCTTAAATGAATAAATTATGGGGTTTTCCATTCTTTCGTAGAAGTGAAAAATAGCTTATAAAATGTTGAATATAATTTATCGATTTACTGGAAAACCAGTGCTGTGCTTTTTAATGTTCAGAACAAAAGCCTTACATGATAGTGTTTTTTTTTTTTTTCCATAATAGCTTTAATAAGCTCAATTTTCAAATCATTAATCCTTTTCCCTCTAAGAAACAGAACAAGGTCTTATTTTAATGGAATTAATTACTGAAAATTGGAAAAACATGATTAACAATAGCAGTTATTTCCTTTAAACTATATGTTCTAAGGAGCTGAAGTAACATTTTGTTTTCTTTGGTCAATCAATTTATTTATTTATTTATTTATTAAAGAGTTGAGGTGGTCCGTCCAAAATTTGTTTTTAGGGCATTTCAGATAGGGCCGTTTTGTCCATGGAATCATTTTGAGAAAACTAGTTTCTACGAACCAAAAGAGTGCAAAAAAAAGGCCATTTGGTGTAGTGCAAAATAAACACATAATATCATATTATGTACATATTTTGCAGTGTACTGATAGGCTCATTTTCTTGTCACTTGGTTTACAAATCAAGTATGAAAAAGTAACCAATATAGGGAATATTATATATATATATATATATATATATATATATATATATATATATACACACATGCATATACATATACACACACACACACATTCATTTGCAAATTTAAATTTTAAAATTCCATATTTTGACCAATTGACCTACTGGGCCTCTGTCACCTTTACAACAGAACAGCAGTTCCTAATTGCACTTGCATGTCCTTTTTTATAGCATGCCATACCATTTTCAGAGGAAGACAACTCTGGCAAACTTTATGTATCTGGCATTTTGAGTCTCTTCACTTGGCTGCTTCATCACCAATTTCTGCCAAATCTAGCGGTACTTATTTTGCTTTATTTCCTCTCATACACATACTGTGTTCACAGGCTTTGTATGTCCTATTATATAAAACACCCCAGATGTATATTGTGTTGCTTATCCCACTTCTAGCAATATATATATATATATATATATATATATATATATATATATATATATATATTCTAGCTATTCGGGGAACTTATAGAGTGAATTTACAGACATGCCCTGTTTTTCACATACCTATTTGCTTGATTCACAGTGACACTATGCTGATTAGCTTCAAACATTACCAATATAGCCCACTGCTAACTTTAAACGTTCTAACCCCCACCATATCGAAACCCAATATTAGAAGAACACTTTAGACATGATTACCAGGTTATCTTGGCACTGTCCCAACATTCATTGTTAAAGCATTTTGAGCAGTTTAAAACTAAATTAAAGTCTCTGGTGACAAACAACCTAGCTCCCAATGGAGGTGTGGCTACAGCAGAGATTACACACTTCCTTCACCATACCAAATCACACCAGCACCGCACCAGACAACTGTGATAAGCTGAAAGCAGTCAATTGTCACTTTCAGCCTTTCACCAATCTCCACTGCTGCCCAAGCAAATGTCTACCAATTGGCACAAGCAGCACAGATGAGATAGGCTAACGAGAACTCTAGTTTAGCCTTTTTAAAAACACTTACCACTAAATGTTTGTATGGTGCCAGGAGACTCAAGACACTAGGACTACTTAAATAAGATGATGTGATTACATTGCCTACAGTGTTCCTTTAATTAACTCTACCTAACACTTCACTGTGCCCTCAGACTTCAGTTAAGTTCCCCTAGGCTGAGTGATTGCTGTGAGAGCCAATCACAGCTGTCAGCTAAGGCATGTCTTCACTAGCTGGCTCTAAAGGCAATCAAACCGGCTGAGAGCCACTCACTCCCGAATACAGACTGTCTTAGGAAATTAGAGAGTGCATTCCCACATAAGGATAGTTACCTACAAACCGCTGTTATATATAATTAAGACTATGTAAGGGATGATGCCACTTGTATTAATAAACATACTTTTTTGGACTTCAGTTCTATGCTGTTGGAATCCCAATCTCTGCACTGATGGTTTTTCACAGAAATTTAATTATTTTCTTTTAAGCAGCAAAAAATAGCAACCAATACAGTAATACCGGACAAGAACTAAACTAATTTAGTGTTTTTCTGCTCCTTTTGCATACATTTAGATAGCCAAGATATCCTTTTCATCCCCAAAATGAACTGGTAGAAGAATTCATTCATAGGTTATATTTTAAATTTACCCAAGAGAGACACATTTACAAAAACTTCCTACGTTCCTCTTGTAGATGCTGGTCCAAATGTAAAGCCCTCCCTATTTGTTAATTACTTTAGTAAGTTTATAAAAAATATATAATATTATATATATATATATATATCTCCATGTATCTAGGGGAATTTTAATAAAATATTACCATTCCAGCTTTCCATCCTTAAACATTCTTCAAATCGTTCGTAACCTCACAGCAATAAGCTTGCTGGAACCTATTCTTGAAAAACATGTGCTATCAATTACTCCATTGATTAGGAAATGATAGATACACAATCTGTTTTATACTGGCTGTTCTTCAATCTTAAATGCATAGGAATAGTTTTAAGACATAAATGCAATAGCGAAAATGTAATTTAAAAAAGATATATATAATTATACTGCATGTGCTAGCAAAGAATAATGTTATCATTTTGGTCTGGTGGAACGCAATGTCTCCAGGACCCCTCAAGGGCATTTTTGTCTCATATATTTATATGTGGATCACCATACACAAACTAGTGCACATTTAGAATATACTAGTTCTTCTAACTATTATGGCTTAAACATCACATTTTATAGCCTTTTGGGGAGGGTGGGGAATGACCTTTAAGGACTTCAGACAAGTGAAGTGTAAATTAAGTAAAGATAGATGGGACTTCATATAGAATTGGCTTTGTAAGCACAATCTTGTCATTAGGTGTGGACAGGAATCCTGACCCTCTGATGAATGCCTTACTGCATGTGAGAGAATGGTTTATCATTTTGCTGACATAAGGAATAGTCCAAGTATCAAATAGAAGACTTATTAGCTCTCTTTTGGTTTTTGGATAAGGCATGTTTTAGTGATTAAAAGCAATTAATTCTGAACAAAGTAAGCACGATTTCAAGCATGAAATGTTAGGTGTGTGAAATGTGATGATGTGTAAGTATGTTTATTTGAGTTGCTTGTAACATTGTTGTGTGTGGTGTGGGCTTCCTGTGGTACTATGTGTTTATGTGGTCTGCCTCTAGTGTTATATGTGGGCTGTCTTGTTTTGTGTGTGCTCTGTGTATGTGGGTTGATTATATGTGTATTGGGGTAGCTCTGGTATACATGGGCTATTTAAAAGTACTGCATGTGTATGTAGGTGGTTAGTGAAGTTACGTGTGTGCATGTGGGATGCTTGTAGGATTGGGTTTGTGTATGTATATATGTAAGTGGTAGTGCCAATTGTGAGGTTGTGTGTGTGGGGGGTAGCTGTAGTGTTATGTTTATATTGTTTGTGTGTAAGGTATTTGCAGGGGTGATGCAGGGATTTTTACGAAAATAAACTTGTTAGAAATGTATCCCCCAACTGCCTACCTTTGCCCATGGAGAGGAACATGAATCTTTATTATCACTGGAGGACCATTGGTGGAACTCACAGTCTGCAGTCCATGGGTGCATATTCCTTTTGGCTTTCACTCTGCTCTGACACTTTGCAAATGAGTCAAGGCATTGCCATGGTAATGCAATACAGAAAAAGGATCAGCGCTCTATCTAAACAACACACAATAGAAATAAATAGAAATAAAGGGGTGGTAGGTCACCTAAAGATAGGGCTCCCTCACAGGCCCTATAACATGAATAGTAGAAACAAATAAAGGAAAGGTAGCGCCACTAGAATATAAAAGTAGTAAACTGCTATCACATATGATAAGCTGGAATATTGAAAAATATATACACAATAGTTAAAAAGAAAAGAGTAAAAAGTCTATGAGGTAGATAAATCCAAAGGGGAAACCTGTCTGTGGAGGATGGTACAATCTTGATAGTAGGTGTATTCCTCAATGTAGTATAAATAAATCCTTGACATTCATATGAAATAGATAAAGAGGACAACTAATTTATTTATTTTTATTGCCATTTATATAGCGCCAACAGATTCTGTAGCGCTTTACAATATTATGAGAGGAGGATTTAACTATAAATAGGACAATTACAAGAAATTTTACAGGAACGATAGGTTGAAGAGGACCCTGCTCAAACGAGCTTACAGTCGATAGGGTGCAGTATGTCCCAAATAGGGGCTAAATTGCCATGGTAATGACTGAGAAGTGCAAGATCACAATTGTGAGCCTCCTCTGGTGTCAGCACCCACTGAGGGAGAAGACCATATGATCCCTTGCACTCCGAACACTAATCACTCTGCCCTAGCAGGGAAATCCTCTAAACTCCATTTACAGCCCATTTCAGTCTGAAAGCCTTGTGTGCCATGCTCAGTTGCCAGCCCCTGCCCTAAAAGGTCTACCTCCACCCTCCCCATATATAATGTTGTATTATGCATACATGTATTTTATTTGAAGAAAGCTCTATCCTTTTAAATATAGAATATGGATACACTTAAAGAGAACATGTTATATTATGGACAAGCCCAAAGCAGAAAAGGTTTCGGTCACAAATTGAAGACTAAATATATTGGGGGTGGGGGGGGGGATAGGCAAATTAAAAAAATGCAAAATGTAAAGATAAAGTGACTAGTTTAGATTCTATAGTGACAAGTATCAGAAGACAGAAGGTTATGAAAATAAGTTGGAAGATCCTCTTTGGTCTGGCTGGAGGAATAAGATGTGTACCTTCACTGCTCCCTTGCATGCCTCCTTAACACTTCTATAGTGTTAAGCAGTATAGGGCACGGGATACAGATTCCTAACCAACTAATTATTCCTGGTGCATAATAACCAGTAAATGGATGTGTGCCACTGAGTAGATCAAATGAAAGTCTGTAGAAAAAAAAAATACACTTGGAACTCATGGTCCAGTTGCAACTGCTTTTACTATGAATGAATTTAACAGCAATTATGCTGCAATTGCTAGACTTTGGCTTAGCAAGAAAACACACATCATTTTAAATGCATAATAGTCATCCTGATACATTACATATAGAGTTACAGTTCTAGTGGCAAAGCTTTTAAATCCAGTAACTAAATCACATTCACAAACATAGGTTTTAAAGCCACAATTAGAAACATACTGTAAAAATTATTACAACACAATAAGATTGATAAAAAATATAGCTTTGGGTAATTAAAACAATAATTCCATATGACAATTCTAAAAATGACAGAATTAAAAAAAGAAATGCATGATCACATTTGTAGTATTAAATATTACAAAGTCACAGTCTTCATGGTTATATATTTAATATGTGTACCAGGATGAATTGCTGCAATCATTTGAATCCATTTCTATCTTGGTTATTCAAACTCATTGAAATACTATATTTACCCGATTCCTTTTATTTATTTTTTATTTGCGTGAAATGTATAGAATAACACATATGATCTGAGTTACAGGGACTCTTTACGTAAACATCGATTACAGCTTGAGTAACCAGCCCTTAACATTTCATGGCATTAAAGATCAAATCTAATCAAAATAAAGTAGACATTGCAAACGTAATAAATTTGGCGAGGAAGAGGCTGGACTCACAGAAGCTTGGAGGTACCTTGGTTTGTGTCAAAGAATGGTGGTATGCGATCTATAGAACATGCTGTAGTGGTCATGGTGACTTAAGTGTCCCTTCCAGTAATTTTTTTAAATATGCATAGAAAAATAAAAACACAAAAACACCAAGTCTACCCTCTGTGGCTGTCTACAAGACAACCACTAGAGGGCTTCCGGAACCAAAACAGACTTTTGGTCCATTATAGGATGCTTGACGTCCTCACGCTCTGCATAAGGACTTTCAGTATCAGATTTTCCCCCCGTAGGAAAACATTGATTCAATGCTTTCCTATGGGGAGGTCTAATGGGTGCCCGGCATTTGCTGCGCATGCACATTAGGCCCTGCTCGTCGCGAGACGTAGGAGGGGGCAGAGCTTCAACCCAGCACTGAGGGACATCAGAGCTAGGATCAGGTAAGTAAATAAAGGGTTTCCAACCCTTTTTTTACTGGGTAGGAGGGGGCATGAAGAAGGGGGGAGGCAGAGGAATCAGAAGTGCCAGGAATACAACTTTGTATTCCTGGCACTACAGAAGTCCTTTAATCCCTTAAGGACCAAACGTCTGGAATAAAAGGGAATCATGACATGTCACATGTCATGTTTCCTTAAGGGGTTAAGCTAAAGTTGTTTCAGTGCTTATAGTATCCCTTTAAACAATGATTTTAAAAAGAATAGGACACTTTGAGACCCCCAACCCCCCCCCCCAAAAAAAATAAAAAAAATATTATATATATATTTCTACAGTGCTGCTATAACTGCCATTCTAGTAGTAACTTCATATATCATATAAACAACTACTAATCCTTTGGCACAGAACCACATAAACCAAACTTGTTTTAATTTTTTTCCCCTCTAATTTTTAAGTAAGCGCATAGTTGCATTTCTAAGTTTCCCATTTCTCTTGGCTCTTTCTTATCTTTGCCATCTACATTTTCCACGCGGCTATAAGTTATAATTCTATCATCAGTCTAAGGCGCATCTAAACTTTAATGCACAATTTAAAATTTAGAGGAAAAGGACGCTGAACATGACCTATGATGGCTTCAGTTACATGAATACAGAATTGTTATACAGGGCTATTAACACTGATTCTTGAACCCTCACCCACCCCCAAACAAACAAAAATTCTAATACTTAATTATCTTCTTTTGCATTCATTCTGCTGATGCATTTACCCTGAACGAATAATCTCGACATGATGCACTGCATGCTAGTTATTCAAAGAATTTGCCATACCATATTATTATATTTCAGACTTAAATTGTCTCCTCATTACAGAAAATAAATGACCTCTAAGAAAACACAGTTGCCAGTACTGTCAAACTGAGTAGCATGACTTCCACTTTGGCAGCTCCACTATGACCCACAGGGATAACAACTAGGTTTTAACAAGCACCCATCAGCACGGTATTACAGCTTATGTGGCTTTTCTCTGTCAAATACCAGAGCAACTGACATTTATTTTATTTTTTGACATAAAGATGAGGTCTGTGTTGTATTGTACACAGGGTTTTGGAAGCGAATGGGCATCATTGCGGTGCATGCTGAATGGTGGCCAGCGGACATTGTTTCACCTGTCAAAAAAATAATAATCCAGCTGTCAGCAGAAACCTGGTTCCACAGTAATTTTTCAGTGACTGCACAGTTTCATACACTGCATTTGTCATAAAGTATGATTGGATCATTAGAAGGCCAGAGTCACAGGAGACAGTTTAAGTACCATTGTAATGTAAAGCATTCCCTCATTCCCAAAGTAAGACTCCTGTGCCTTCTATCTACAAGGCATTAGTAATAATGATTGGTACGAATAGAAGATAGTTTGAATATTATTCCACTTTGAAGGACTTTGACGAGATTTCAGAAATATTAAGTCAAGAAAAATGGTGACAGGCAATTTATTGAATACAAGATGAAAAAAAAACCAAGAAAACAAAAACAAAACAAGCATGGCTTATAAGAAAAAAAAGTGTACTTTCAAAATGGAGTGTTTAAATATGTAAGAACAGCAAATTGCAATTAAATTGCAATCTAAAGATGGACATTTTTATTGCGTAATTATGGAGTTTTACATGTGTTACGTTGGTGTGCCCTGGTTAGAGTATTCTCAAGTGTTCACATTTAGTGGTTAGGGGACTTTCTGCATGGGTTAAAGGTTACACCTGCATTTAGAATGGTTTTTACTGCATTTGCCATTACAGGCAAAAACTTGACTGGAGTTAAAGTCAATGTTATCACCAGTATCAATGATTAGTGAGTGGGGACAATAATCAACCCTGAATACCCTGAATTATTCCTGCTTTTGACAATGTGTCCTATAACATTTGACAATGTAATTGATGCTTCACCAATACAAGCTAATGTTTTTTGCTGTGTTTTTCCAATAGTCAGTCACCTTTACAAAAAATGTAATATTCACAGCTAAAATGGATGCTTTGATGTACAAGCTTTATATGTGGTTTGTGCTTTCTTCAGAATTTACAAAGAATATATAAGTGGAGCTCTAATATACCAGAGTACTATAGTTTTCAAATAAGTACAGTAGATGGATAGTATGTGCAAATCTGCAAAAAATACAAAACTGTGCAATAGTGCAGATGGTATGAACTATAATAGAGAGTGTAGGTGATAAATATCCAACTCACAAGGACAGAGCCAATAAGTCACCTGGCTCTAGTGTGTAGCACTTTTGGATCCTTTAGGGAGATCCACAGCCCTCTTTCATACCTTTGTAACCCAGAAGACGATCATCAGTAGGGAAAGGCAGGAAACTTGCAGGTATGGAAAAATAAGTAAATGTATTGGTAAAATAAACCAAATAAAATAAACTTTGATCAAATGATCAATAAACTATAAAAAGAAATAGTATTTAGGTCCAAAATGCACTGCGCCGTACACTGGCTTCCTCAGTTGGTGAACAGTATGAGATTGGAAGTTTTGTCTTATTTACCTTGTTGATATTAAAAAACAACACAAACAAAAAAAACCCCGCTGGCATCTGTATTCCCGGAAGTAGTTTCTGTGAAATGCACGTTTCATCTTTATGAATGCTTAATAAAAATAATAAGTACACAGACTTCATTAAACATATTGTTTTTTATTAAGCATTCATATATTTTATCTTAAGTATCCAATAAACACTTTATTTTATATGACAAATGGACTCCTTTGCTTATTTTGTTCTAAGTGATGGTGTTTATGTCTTATTTTCTATATTTCATCCATAAACTCACATGCTGCATTATGAACTTTCAATGGAACATGTATGCATTCCACATATAACATTGCAAGCATCCTATAAGCACTTCCACTTATCGAAATACGTCAGTGGAATGCAGACATGCGTTCCATAAAGAAGTAAGCAACAATTTGAACTGAGATGTAAAATGCATTCCTCTGACTTGCATAACCGGATGCCGGACACAACGTGCGCTCCAATAGACAGAACGTGCGTTTTACAGAATCTACTTCAGGGAATACAGATGCAAGCGATTTTTTAATCAACAAGGCATATAAAAGACGAAACTTCCAATCTCACCCTATTCACCAACTGTGGAAGCCAATTCATGGCAAAACACGTTTTGGACTGAAAGACTTTCTTTTTATAGTTTATTGATCATTTAATCAATGTTTATTTTATTTGCTTTATTTTACCAATAAATGTACTTATTTTTCATACCTGCAAGTTTCCTGCCTTTCCCTACTGATGATCGTCTGGGTTACAAAGGTATGAAAGAGGGCTGTGGATCTCCCTAAAGGATCCAAAAGTGCTACACACTAGAGCCAGGTGACTTATTGGCTCTGTCCTTGTGAGTTGAATATTTATCACCTACACTCTCTATTATAGTTCATACCATATGCACTATTGCACGGTTTTGTATTTTTTGCAGATTTGTACATACTATCCATCTACTGTCCTTATTTGAAAACGATATTACTCAGGTATATTAGAGCTCAACTTATTTATTCTTTGTATGTTTGATTGTATTTTGGGGGTTAAGGAGATACCTCACATAAGTGTTTGAGACACTTTTTATCCATTGTATTTTTGTATATATTTCTGCAGAATTTCATCTTAGCTAAATAACTATGCATTTACTCAACCCCATATAATGGTTCCAATGTAATATTTTAAAAATTCATTAGAGTTTTATTTACTAAACAATGAGTTGTGTAAGTGAACTTAAAGCATTCATTAAAACTGAACTCCATTTTAGACTTAGCATGTCAAACTTTGGCTGTATGAGAAATACCCCGGAACAAATACAACGTTGCAGTCTGCGTATGTTCAAAGCAATGGTACAAACTATATATTCTGAAGCATGTTAGGCTTTGGATATCCCTGTGCTGCATGTGCCTAATTCTAGAATACTAATAAATAGAATACTAATAATGCTTGTAACATGGCTTTGAACACATGTGGACTGTAGGGTTTGTGTTGGGATATTCTCTTATAGTTCAACAGAGTTGGAAACCTCATTATCGGCAATCCTGTGGCAATGGTGACAAGTTTTCCTGTTCTATTTACTTTCGGATAAGATTTGAATTGTGGGGCATACTTAGTGCTATCCCACACTTTAGCCCCAGTGATGTTATTGGACTACAACTCCCACAATACTGAGATTGGCAGGGAGAGCGAGAGGACAAGTCATTGTACAATATAGAGACATTTTAGAAGCAAGATGATCATACACCACCAAGAAAATAGGATATAAAATATTGAAGGTTTCTGAAACATTGAAAAGGCCACTACTCTTACTTTAAATTGAAATCAAATTTTACAGGCAGCAGTTTAGGATGGAAATATTATAAGGGCTGATTTAGAGAAAATATATAAATATACACACACAAAGTTTAAAATTGCTTATTACATGACAAAGAGCCACCCATCCCTGTGAAGATGTTCTTTGTTGTACCAGTTTGTGTCTGGGAAGTTAACTGACATTTTTTAAAAGAATCTCTTTAAATATTTCTTATATACACCAAATAAATCAATGAAAAAAAACACGCCCGTTGTCTGCACATACATATTAATATGAGTGTTGAAATTGCCCTTGCAGTGCTATGAAGTGATGTATGGTTGTCAGGCTTGATGCAATTTCACAGAAAATCACCTTAACATCTTGAATTCATCACACAAGTAGGATTTGTATCTCACGCACATTCCAACACATATTAATATGATAGAAATAAGGTTTATATATTTCAGAATGAAAGTGTGATAAAGTCCACATTTATGGTTTCTCACCAAAAATATGTAAACACAATATTCTTATTTAAGAGACAAATGTAAGTCAAAATTTATTTTGATGCTCTGAGTTTTTTTTTTATTACATGTGGTGCATATGGTGAGCAGAGGTGTCTGAGAAAGAATACAGTTTATCTGTGTGCAGCGCTTTTTAATGCGTGCAAACTTGTTATAACTTAGTAAAGAAACTTTAAAATAGCGACAGTATTCTTAGGAAGCTACTTTTGTGTCAATATATCCCCATAGTTTAATCTGAGGAATATGCCATTTTTCACTTTCACATGCACAGAGCTAATCTTAACAGGATATATTCTTCACTCACTTCCATGACATTCATATGGTCATATTCACACATACCCTCTAGCCCTTGTTCGTTATATTAGTCTTTTTAGAAGTTCAGATTAGTTTCTCTGTACTCGGAGTAATGTTTTATTCGCTTCCTAGCGACTACTCTTTGCATCATCAATACGACATGGGTAGTTCTGTCAATGCTCTTGGTCATTGATTCAATTTAAGTTATTTCTATACATTGAGGTCTTCTCACTATGTTCTTTGATCTTCAAATGGACCAAAAGAGGTTGAAGCGTTGATCCGCTACATATTTAAAAACTTTTTTGTACCCATAAAAGCACATTCGTCAAACCCTGTGAGTGTAGCTCTTTTGCTTTGATATACTTTATATCATGGTTTGCACCCATGCGCATATGTATACATACACACACTCCAATATCTTAATATCTGATCTCATACAGGCAAACCCTAAGATTTCATAAAAAAAAAAATAATAAAAAATAAAACCAGGACTAGTCCAGCCAACTCATGAAAGTGAAGGCAAGCTACAAGTTTCACTAGTCCGGCCCCTACAACTGAAAAGAAAATAGAAGTAAAAATGTATATAATACACAAAGTAGCAAACTAACAAATCACATGTTGGACACCAGTCTTCCGGAAATATAAAAATCTATTTTTACACACAGACATTCACATTAGACTGTGCTAAAAAAAAAAAAAAAAAAGAATTAGAAAAGAGAGATGGTGTGCAGCCAGATCCTATTATATAGTTGTTTTTAATTGCCAGTAAAGCAGACAAAACTTTAGCAAAAGATGAAATGTCAGGATTTAGCTGGAAGCATGTTTTAATGTTTAAGGGGGGCAGTTTCAGTCCAAACCATATATTTTTATTTTTATGCAATACAGCCCTTCAACATCATGCTATAGAAAAGTATTTCCTGAATGTATATGCATTGCTTGAAGCATTGCCTTTTAAATTCCACACCTAATAATCATCTTTGAGAAGATCCCATAAGATTAGCCCAATTGTCTTGGAATACAGTTATTCCATTGCTCTCACACCAAGGTGTCCCTGGATGATTAGTAACGTTTGAAATGCTAAATGCATCTGTGATCTGGAATAGGAAAAGGATAACACGCAGAATAGCAGGCTAGCACAGTTATTTCTCTAAGGCAACTGAAAAAGTTATCAATAATATCAAGAGAGATATTCTCAAGCATACATTGTAGAAAATTGACAGGAGAATTGTAAATGTTAGGACAAAATATCAGATAAGGATTTTGTTCCAACTCCGCTATTTTCCTAGTTGTTTTTCTTGCCCCCCAAAAAACAGAAAAACACACATTTGTAGTTCCTTTATTAATTCCCACAATTGCTGGTTTTGTGTTTCTATCTTAATTCTTTTAAATGAAAATATTTTATGTAAGTAAGAAATTTTTTTACTTGTCATTCGTTTTCATGTAGATTTAAAACATACTCTCTCAGTGTTTTACTACGTGAATTGCACCCCCTCTCCCCCCAATATTTTTTCCTTCCATTTGGAATAAAAATGCTATATTTTATTAAAACAATATATTTCTGTTAAGAACAACCAGTAGTTGTATCTTGCATAAAGAGGCAGTAACCTTGCACCTGGTGCTTTCGTAAGAAGCTAATAATTATAACACTAATTTTAGGCTGAGTCATTGTAATATTTACATATTCCCTTTTCGCTAAGACAGTTCCGAGATATTCTGGGATATGATCTGCAACTGAGGAATTATACAGCGCACACACATACACAATATCTAAATATGGACAAACACAGTCTTCTCTATTAAGATGATCTTGTGCCTTAAAATAATAAAATAAAATAAAAAAACGAACAATATATACACCTAATTAGTTATTACACTAATCTGATACTATGATATATTTATCTAAGATCTACATGCAAAGGATGATCTAAAATGCTAAACTAAATACATGAAAAAGTCATTTAACAGTTTTGTAAATCTACTTCATAGAAGAGCTGAATTTAGTGATCAAAAACAATTAACATGATTGATATGGTTAGAAAATATTTGGAGATTGACCAGCTCATTATAGTTCTCTTTGCAAGTCTCCCCTTTTTCTTAGGTATAGACTTCCTATGGCTGTCTGATCACAGACTTTTCAATTCCGCTCAATGAGTAGTCTTTGAAAGACAGATGTCCTGGGCAATTGCTACTTCTTGAGTTTAGCTCCACTGAGCTAACCAAACCAGGAAGTAACAGGACTGGTTATCTGATTGACAGCCAACAATGTTAATTTATTTATAAGTGTATATTTTAACTTAAAGTTGCACTGTATCTGTAAGCTGAAGTGCTTTAGTTGGTTGGAGGATTCCTTTAAGCTATAGTGCATGATGCAGGTCTTTCATGCAAATCACTTGACAGGCAGATATTCTACCTAGCATAAGTGAGTGTTACAAGGACATTTAGTAGACTGTAAAAGGAAAACATAAAAATGGATAAGCGCTAAGGAAACAACGGACTAGACTTAGGAAGCAAACACTGGGTATTTGGGATACCCTCAAACCCTAAAAATAGACAGCAAAAAAATACAACCTGTTTTTTGTATTTTATTTAGTAGACTGTCCTAGTTATATGTCCTCCATGAAATAGTAAATGTCATTTTGTCTTTTTTTACATTTTAGCATGGCAATACCAGGTAATTTATGAACATTTGCGGCATGCATTTACACGGTATATAGCTAAGGAGGAGGCACTAACTTCAGGAATTTTCCTTATAACTTTACAAACAAGTTAATTACCATAACATGATGCCAACCAAAAGTGTTTGTGTTAAATAAACCACATATCCGAATAGCCATGTTAAGTCACGTCAGACAGAGGGTTCACTTTAAATAGCATGACATTTTGTCTGCACGTTTAGCTAACCAAACTGCTTGTAGATCAAACGGTATGCACTTGTAAAGATTTTAATATGGTCTACAGAGAGGTGTAAATGATTACAAACCCTGTTCATATGCATACCAGAGAATCAATCAGTTACAGAAAACATCAGACACGTATATTGCTGTTGAGAAAAACACATATACATACACTTTATAATACAAAGGCATCTGCAATACATGGAATAGGATTATCAATTATCTGGAGGCTAGATGGTATCCTAGCTATGAGAATTAAGTGTTTGAGAGTCACAGTGAATAGATGCCCAAACTACAGCCTCTTGCATAATCAGTCTTTATTTCAATCACTAACTTTCACTAATGGTGAAGCCATAACATCCTGACGAGTTTTGCGACCTGAGAGAGCTCGTTACAGGAAACATGAATCTCGAAACCACTTTATGCTATAAGTAAGGAAAAAGGGTGCCTTAACTAGTAGCTATACTGTCTAATGGTTTGTAATAGATGATGTAACTGAATAGACAATGTAATAACGAGGCACATGTTAAATTTATATAGAGCCAATATATTCTGCACCACTTTACAATTATACAGTAGTAAAATATAAGCGCAAGTAATTGACAAGCTACTGTTGACAGATACAAGAGGTGAATTTTACCATCTAGAAGACATATTACACATTTTCTGTTATTAGATTGGTCTCTCCCAGTCTATATAAAGTCAGTATCGTATATATCTTCAACAGAATATGCTGCTACCCTGTTTTCCTGAAAATAAGACTCGGGGGAAAAATAATATAAGACCCAGTCTTATTTTCGGGGAAAGACAGTATTGCCATAATGAGTAAGAAACAAGAAGTCTCCTAGTGGTGCAAGCTAGGATGTTACTCATAAAATGAACTCTCAAAGCACCATAACCACTACAGTGCACCATGGTGCCCCACCAATATAAGCAGTCAATCCATTTGCAAAAAGTCAGACAACTTAACCGTGGTTAGCCAGGCACCAGTCACTTCCTCCAGTGAGAGCTTGAAGCTTTCATTAGCTGTTCTGAACACCAAATTCCCTGAGAGTGTCAGCAGATAGCTTCAGCCATTGAACCAAGTCCTGTACCACTAGGCTTAGCTCAATGCCAAGAGCTTCCAACTCTCACAGAAGAGGTGACCAGCACCTCTATCAAACTATTAGCAAATAGCTTGACTGCATTAGGGGACATCAAGGCACTTTTGGCACCATAGTCACTACAGCATGCGTCCATGGTTTTGGTACTTCTGCTTCTTTAAAGTCCCAGTAAGTTTGAAACAGAAGAATTAAGGATGATCAAACTAGCAGCACACATTTCAAGGTTATTACTACCCTTATACTCAGCCTGGAGAAAGGTTATTAGCAGGAGTGGACAAGACATATTAGCCAACACTTTTGTTTCATGGAGTTTTTAGAATACAGATCGAGAAACTAAAAAAGAGACTGTGGCACTGAAAACAGAAAAAGTGAGTAAACAGAGAACTGGCAACGTATTCCTGTGTAACACTACCAGTAAGGGGAAAGGTATACAATCCTGAATGAAACCATCCAAGAAGATGGTCTCCTAGTGCTTCTGGCAAATTGTGCATATCCAACATTATTTAACCTTGACTATATTTATTTACTATGTCTTGATTTTGGTTGCAGCTGGCTGCACTATCGAAAGGATAGCTCGAAACTTCAAAATTTGCACTTTATTTGATAGAAACATTATTACGCTTGAATTATTGTTTTTAAATATATACAGTAGAGACGTGATGGATACTGCGCTCAACAAGTAACCCAGGTGCTCTGAAACCAGGGCTGGCCATGCCTCCCTTGCAAGATATGCAGAATAAATAACGGTTTAGGCACTCCAGGAAAACAAAAAATAGCAGCTTTATTAAGGCTAAAACAGCAACGTTTCGACCCTACCAGGTCTTTATCAAGCATATGCTCAGACACACCTAGGATATAACCCTACCTTTGCGTTCATTTTTGCTATCTTTACCTGGAATTTAAAACTCACTTTGAATTCTTACTTTAGTAAACAACACTATGTGTCTGACTAATGCCGACTGCTTAGCTTCCAGTAGTTCAGCTCAGATATCTGGCTATTTCATAAAGTGTGAAATAAATTCAAAGCGATTTTCAAACATTAGGCCAAAGTAGCCAAATTGCAATAAATCTCCACGTCGGCTTTGTTTTCAGTTTAGGTAGTTGGTCTATATTTGAAAGTCCCTTTAAAGTCAAACGGCTCACACTGTACATTATACATCATAGAAAAAAAATATATATATTTTACAAAGAGGTGCTAAATGTATCTAGGCAACTTTAACCAGACAAATTAGTAAAAGATTAAATAATCAGAGCTGTTGTTTTAAATGCTTCAAACACTGAAATATACAAAACTTTATCTATGGCAACAAAGTCTTTAAATCCATTAACGCCCTATTCTTTATGTCATAAAACTAATCTAGATTCAAGAACTAATCTGACTGGGGTGGGGGGAGACAATATTATTACTTAATCATTTCTGGGCAGGGCTTAGTTCTGTAGATCCAAGTTGAAGAAAACACAAAAGCAAAAATGTCATGTTTGTTTGTTGCAAGTTTTTTTTATTGTAAATTAAATGCAAACTGATGTTAGAGCTAAAATTGTAGTAATATTGATATAAAACCAAATATTTAGCCAAGAAGGTGAGAGAGTACCTTTAACTGGAAAATTATTTCTTTCTTATGGGAAAGAAACAGACAAATATGAGTAAACAAAAAGAGAGAATGGTGTACACAAAAAAATACCTAGAAACTTTAGAAATGTTGAACTTTAACACGTCTCTTTTCAGCTATGTGGCTTGGAAACAAGCTATTTTTAAAATAAAATAAAAATATATATTAAAAAAAAAAAGATTGCCAAGTTAACCAATGCTGTTATGGCATTTAATAGTTAAAAGCAAAAAATGAAAATTTAAAATGTAATGGAGATCTGAGGTGCTGGCAAATGTGTTTTCCATTGGGGTGTGCATAACAATTGGCTTTTAATTTCCAAACATAATAAAAAAAATATCCCTTTAACATCTTGCTCTATAATAATCTATAGATTTTTTTTTCCATCCTGTAACACTGCCGGTCTATGCTGGTTGAGAGTAATTATGTGAAATTGGGATGTGAAATGGATAATATTTTTAATAAAATATCTTCATTATAAGTGAGGCCATGGCAATGTTAGTAAAACCCTTAATGGATTTGATTAATATATACAAAATGTTTAAAGATTTAATTTTTTATTTCCTTAACCTTTTCATTGTAAGATCCACAATTTATTTTTTACATTCAAATGTAAAGATGTGTATAGTTAATAAAAAAAAAATAAACTTGTATAATCTCTATATTTTTTTTAAAGCGATAGTATACGGGAGATTATATATATATATATATATATATATATATAAACGCACACACAAATATATACATATATATATATATATATACACATATATATATATATATATATATATATATATATATATATATATATATATATATATATATACATACATATACACACACAACACTTAAATGCACCATCATTGTAGTGTTATGTTTACATAAAATAGTAACTTCATTCACAATGCGTAATAAGATAACAAAAGGCCAACAACTAATGTGACAATCCAATAGATTCTATTAACCCTTTCACATTTTGTATGAGCACTCCTACAGAAGAAAACTGAATTACTGTTTAACAGTATGTTATTCATGGCTTTTGAGACAGATCACACATAGGAATTATATTCAAATTAGAAGATAGAAAGAGAAACGAAGCCAGTAGAATTAAAAACGTTCAAGTATAGAATAGACTACTTATTTTTTTCAACAAATTATACAGATAATGAATTAAAAAATGTATAACCATGAATTAAGAAAAAAACAAATGGGCATTCACAGTGGAATATGTACAGATTCTATGCCAGACCTGTACATATCCAGTATTTACCCACTAAATTCCATAAATGTCTCAAGCCATCCCTCACACCTCCCCTCCCCAACTGTTTCAATAGGAGATCAGGGATTGTGGGTTTTCAAAAACATTTCCTGACTATGCAGTAGACCATGCAGGAAGAGGATCAGACTATGAGCACCTGCTGTTGAAGCATTTAAGCAATGCTTAAAAACCCAGGAGAGTTCCTCTTAAGCCAAAACACTACATGTAATTTGTAGGTTACAGAGCTTTGACATTTGATAGAGCTTTGGTTGTGATTGAGGAAGGACCAACAAATAACGTTGTATACATAGGCTCTTGGGAAAATAATCTGATTATACTAAAATCCTGAAACATTGTTGGCCTTTGCAATTATTTTGAGAACTACTTCAAGAGCCATCAAGAGATGGCTTCTTAACAAAAACATTTTTCCATTGCTAGACAAATACATTTTAATGTAATCATTTGAAGTCTTCACAAATATATATTTTGGTTATTGTTTAAAAGAAAACAAGTATACATCACAAATCATCAATTTAGCATACAGTGTTCTTGATAAGAATGATTTCACAATCACAATTCTGTCAAAGACCAATCTTGAAAAAAAAAAAAAAAGGAAAAAAAGATTAGAAAATTAGCTTAACTTTTTTTTATTTTGGCTTACATGTTTACATAATGCATTTAAGAAGGTGAGCAAACTACAACCTGGAATGTCCAAAAAAATAAATAAAAAAATAGTAAAGCACTGTGGAATTTGTTGGCACTATATAATAATAATAATAAGAATAATAATTTTAGTTAAAAATAAATAAAATCGCCACAATCTCCAATACAAGAAAATTAAATAAGAAAGCACATAACCACCCATGGGAGCATGATATATGCAAACCAGGTGGAAACACGATAACAGATCATGAATTCTCCTCTGGCTCATGTTATTCATTGTCATCTTCTGTCAAAATATGTCTTCATACACAGATAATAATCAGTGTTTGATATCTTGCTTGAAGTTCTGTGTCCTTTGCTCTTCGTTAATCTTTCTGTTTTCAATTTGTACAAACGCAGGTTTTATCTGTGTTGTGAGTGTTCTAGGAAAAGGTCTATCAAGAGTTTGAAATGTTGACCTGTATTAGTTACGATCATGTCATTGAAAGGATCTTAACAGTTGAAGGCATGTTATAGAAAAAGAATATATAGATGTGTATATCATATAATGTATATATATAATTTTGTGATCAGAAACATAATTGTAATTCGTGTTAATGAAAAGTTGGTTGGGGTGTGCCGTAACCAATGTACGGGTAGGCCTGTAATAAAAGAGGGCCGCACCAAGGGAAATATATAATGCATAAGTGGAGGGTGGAGTGACAAAAAAAATAAATAAAAATAAAGAGCATGGTCCAGGTAAGAGGGTGATTGAGTTTTTATAGGTCCACGATCAATTTAAACTCCTCCCACAAATACAGGCCTTTGGCCTTAAAAACAGAGAAACTGAAATCAACATTTATCTTTTTTTGTATAAATAATGTAAAGTAATTTTATTGCAAGTTGCCTTTTAAATACTTTTTGATATTGGCCCTGATTTTCAATTTTTTAAATTTATCTTATTAGCTCTAAACGTGAAATGCATTTCTTTAGAATCTTACTTTACAAAAGCTAGTAAGAAAAAAAACTGGAAAACCTTAGTATAGTCATCTTATCTTATGTTCAGAATGAAGTGTTCCTTGTATAGGATTTTATTGCACCTCCTTAGATTCAGATTGCTTGCACCACCTCTAGTTTGTTTAAAAATGGTTTACTCCAACCAAAAAAAAATAGTGTTTTTATTAAAACACTGTTTTTGGTTGTTACCTTTGCTGAAAAATCATGTGATCACACACCAAGGCCCAGTTCTCCCTGAAACCAATCCTCCACTGGTGACATAATTCCACCTGATGGCAGTGGGAGACACGTCCGGAGGACAAGCTGAGGGAACACTTGGAAGATATAGAGGGAGGCTAGTATAGAAATGGTTGTCTGTCGTGAGCATGCTATGGGTGCTGCTGACAGATGCCCAATGTGTTTAACATTAGTCAGTTCTTGTTCCAAGCTAGCTAATGATGCTGCCAGAAGGGGAAATGCACCTCCTGCAGAAAAGTGCTTTAACTCTGTATGTATAGTGCTTTGAAACACTGAAGGGGCCATGTTGCTTGGAGAAACAGTTTAAAGAGCCAAAGCAAAACGTAAACCTGTGCTCATTTTTGCCTTTTAACACAGGGGGACTTTTAAACATAAGCAGGTCTTATTCACTATGCCGAATGTAACCAATTAGTGATAAGACAGTGGTCTTCTATGTAGTGTGGATAAAAAGAAGTCAACTTTGCATAAAATAATATAAAAATATAGTGAAACAAATGCAGACAGACCAAAATGGCAGGGGAATGCACATATGCGTACTGCAAAATATATACATAATATCAATATTATGTATTTATTTTGCTGTACACAAATAAGTGCATTTCCCCCTGGTTAGTTTTACAAATCAAGTGAGAAGTAGTAAACAATAGTGGATAAAACAAAAGAAGTGAGGTAAATAAATATGTAATTTTTTTATATTTTTTTACTGCTTCTCCCTTTTCCCCTTTGTTGGTTACTTCTAACGTGTTCTGTAAACATTTGGTGATTTTCCTCCAAACGATTTTCCTTTTTTTTAACCGATGCTCTAAGCCAATCAGAAGTTTTCCCATTCATAGAACAGGCAAGTACCTTTTTATGAATAGGGAGCTACTGATTAGCTTAGAGCGCCATCTGACCGCACTAGCCAATTAGCGGCTGCCTTGCCTGGCAACACTCTACTCTTCCTGAAACTCAATTTCAGAAGCAGGATGGGGTAACGGCACATCTTGAAGGCAATCTTTGTGATTAAACCATTCAAGAACAGTTTAACCCTTTCAGGTAAGAAAGCTCCAGGGGCCTCCTAGCACAATAATAAATTAATTTAGTTGAAGTTGTTATGGTCCTGAGAGTGTTCCTTTAATTTGTTATGAGATTAAGAGTCTTCGGGTGCCTTCAGGGGGTTAAATGATACTAAAATATCCTACCATTTTTCTCATGGGTCATCCTTGATAAGAACTATTCTAAATCAAGGTATGCTCTATTCCATTGTACTGCGCTATGGAATTTGCTGGCACTATATAAATAATAAAATCATTTGCACATGTAATTCGATACATTTGTTTACCATAAGTAACCTGGCGTAGAATGTGGACACCACACCATGGAAAAAATAAATGTAAAAAATAAATAATTTCAAAAATAAAATGATGTTGCCCATCATCATCATCATGCATGGCTTATCTATACCCAAATAAAAGGAAATCTGATAAACCTTTCAAATTATACTTATCTCACAAATTCATATTTAAGTCCAGATGTTTTGATGTTTTTTTCTCCTTTGGTTATGTTGCATAACTGTTTTATCATAATGAACACAAGCAGATCTAAGGCCAAATCTCTTTATTCTGAGGTCTTGCAAATGTAAAACAGGCTTTAAAAAAAAACAAAAAAAAAAACATGTTTTTTGGCATTTAAATAAGAAAATGTCTCTCCTTAAGACAAATTCAGATCAGGTGTTCTATTAGCAAAACTATTAACATACCATAAGGGGTGATAAAATAACAAAAAAGGAAGCTGCATTATTGAGAATATCTACATAATTAAAGGACTTCTAACAATAATATGTATTACACACTTTGTTCAAACTTTCATATACTTTCACTGCTTATTGTCCATTATTTTTAGGAGTAGTTTTCATCTTAAAGTGTACTGACCTCCATCATGGAGTGTTATATTACTGTTAAATGATAGTTTCAACATGTTGCATATGGAACAAATTCACATGGTACCCCATACTGATTATCAAACCATTCTGTTAAAGTCACACTTTAATGCCCTTCAGTTAAGTGATTTCTCACTAAACTTGTTTCTTTTAGGCAACGCAATGACATTTTAAATATTCTGACAACTAGATTGAAAAAAATAAAAATGTAGAAATATGTTTTTGATAAAGTCCTAAATGATCCTTATTTCACATTTTGAAGAAAAAAAAAACCTGACATTTCCACAAAAAAGATAAAAAATAAATAATCAAAAGCAGGTTTTAAAATAATGGACCTCGAAATGTCATAAAGTATAACTACTTGGAGGAATGATAAGTCCAGACTTGGTTCATTCAGATTTTCTGCTGAATAAAATCTAGACATTTACTATGTGATGAAAAATGCTGAAAGAACTATGAAAACGTCCAATAATCATAAGAAAATATGACTAAAAAAAAAAACGGATATTTACATCTTGTGGAAAATGTATTTTCCAATATGTTACAGGTTTTCCCACTTCATCAACTGCAAAGGTTTTCTGATTAAGAAGTGCAAGAATCAACCACAACCATTTTCAAAAGCAACAGTCACAAAAACTGTTAGTTAATGGGCAATATTTGTACATCCCTGCATCTGTTGCAGGTCAGTCTGGGTCAATTCCATAATCCATATTCACAAGTCATGCCGGAGCTGATCTATGGGTAATATTAAATACTCATTAATTAAATTATGTCAACACAACTAAGTACCAAGTTATCCTTTTTTCTTAAAAAAACATTTGGATTTATTTTGCAAGCACCTATAGTGATGCGGTAGTACAAAACTAATTACAAGTAGAGCACTTTATTAAGAAACTTTTTTGTACATCCACAAACTGCATTTTTATTGAACTGACATAATTCTGTTTTAAGTCTGTGAGCATACAACAAATATAGTGCCAAGATTCTCTCCAAGGAATACCATCTGGGGCTCTCAGCATACTTTAAAATTCAGAAAAAAAAATAAAAATGTTATATATATATATATATATATATATATACACACACACACACACACCCCCAAGTATATCTAGTTACAGTGACTAATTTCATTAGTTTTGTTGAGTTTCCATGTGAATTCTTTAATGCATCAAGAGAGTGTGTGTGTGTGTGTGTGTGTGTGTGTGTGTGTGTTGGAGCCATGGGGGTGTTAAAATGTTATATCATACAGGGCATGCCAAAATTAAGAGTAGGATTTGACTGTTATGGCCCACCCTTATTTTATAGTTCAGTCTTTTTGTTGCAGGTACATATTATAATTGAGTATTGGGAGGTTCATTATGGGTAATTTCATCAAGAAACAATGAGTGAAATATTTTCAAAATGGCTGGTTCATTGTTTTGGCATTGTCATCCACACAACTCTTTTGGGGGGTGTATGTATGTATGTATGTATGTATATATATATATATATATATATATATATATGTGTAATTTTTTTATTTTTTATTTTTTTTAGAAGGATTACATGTGATTTCACATATAATGGCATGTAGTCACTATTGTTTTACGGAACAGCCCACTGTAGTGGTTATGGTGCCCTTGCATCCTCCTATGGTAAGTTGTAAAACCATTTGAGCATGTAGTCTGGCTATCCAGTCTAGGGTATCATATTACAGAAGGGGAAATCAATATTCTGGTGTGTGTATCTAAGAAAGAATATATATAACTACTGGATAGATTGTTTAGCGCTCTCAATTCCAACCTATATTTTTTTGTCAGATTTCATATTGTCTTCTAGAAGTATTGTACCTTTATCTTTTTACTTATACCCATGGACAGCGTTGTAGTATGTGTTGTTGATTTATAATACAGTGGTAGAAAGAGGATCCAGGCACTCCAAGTATCTTCAATTGTATTTATTAGGATAAGTCAGACACCGCAATGTTTCGACGCCTGAAAGGGTCTTTGTTGACTGATATCTACTCCCTTGGGTTGGTGTTGGCTTTGGTCCAGTTTAGCACCCGAATCTTCACGTGATTGGAGTGCGGTTCACTTTTTTCTTTTTTTGCAAATGGTGATTTATAAAACAGGCATAATAATAATAATAATAATAATAATAATAATACCGGCAGCACAAGGACTATTTAATGTTACACATACCTGAAGGTGAACTTGCTTTGTCTACAGTTTGTGGAAGGCAAGAACACTTCAATCAGATTCAGGATTGTTCTACATCTGTAGGAAATGCAGACTTTTAAAATCTATTACCTGTAAAACATTGGTCTGCCAGATGCTGATGGACAATTTCGAGAAATTATAGTTCAACAGCTAGCAGGCCAAAGTTGAGAGGAGATATGTTTTTTTTTTTTTTAATGCACTATTTGAAAGTTCAACATATCCAATTTAACAGCACACATTTAAAAGAAAATATTCATGGCTAAATTACACATTTGCATTATATCAAAGAGTCTTTTTAGATAGAATGAATGATAAGAAAATGAGATGACCTATACCACATGTGGCTTTTCTAAAAGCCTTTTATTATAATCTACCTACCCTCAGTTTACATGTTTGTGCATGAGCTTAATATTAACACAGAAATCAATACACTTAAGCAAACATGTGTATACATAACTATTGCTCAGTTTTAAAAAAGCGATCAATACAGTAAAGTAAAAAAGAATAAAAAATAAACACACTTTTATAAAAATTCTGAAAATCCAATCATAGAAAACATAGAATGTGACGGCAGATAAGAACCATTCGGCCCATCTAGTCTGCCCAATTTTCTAAATAATTTCATTAGTCCTTGGCTTTATCTCATAGCTAGGATAGCCTTACATCTATCCAACACATTGTAGCGGACCCTGTGTAACTAGACTGGTTACCCACGCTAATTCCCTTCTTTCGGCCATTCAGGAACCCCTTAGAATGTGAGACCCATTCCCCCCTAGTAACTGGCCGAGAGAGTTCTGGAGGTACAACACTGACAATGCTTTCTTGATACACACAGCTTTTATGCACAGACCCCTGCAGGGGGTCTCCATCCTGTTCCATACAATCCCAGGCTGGAGGGGGATGGTTTATATATAACCATCTGCCGCTCTGGGAGATACCAACTGCACAACAATTACAAACAGTAAAAACACATTACAGTGGGACCTCAATTTACAAATTTAATGCGTTCTCAGGGACATTTCTTATTGCGAAAAAATTGTAAACCAAAATGCGGTGTCCTATAGGAATGAATTGAAAACCAACTAATCCATTCTGGAGGTCAGAAATAAGTCAAAATGAGCTGGCATGGAAACCAACCCATAATGCAGAACACACAATAAAAGGCATGCAAACAACAAAGCTCAGCTCTCTACCTTTCAACAGCTTGAGAAATGCACCAAAAAGTCCCAAAACAACTGCAAACAATTTCTAAAATGGCTCCAAAACTCTATGCAAAAGCCGTTCCAACACCTCCACATGTTACCCACAGGCTCCAGCATGCAGGGGGCGGTGCTATAAACTTCCCAGGTGTAATGCGGAAACTTGTTTGTATTTTGAAAACAATTTGTAAACAGAGGCATTATTTTCAATGGATTTTAATTTGTAGACCGAAAATTATGTTCAGCGAGGCGTTTGTAAACCGAGGTCCCACTGTACATATGTGGGGGAACACTAAGGGACTCCATGCCGCAGGAAGGGAATGGGGTTCACACAAGAAACATACATCCCTGGATAGCCCCGGGTCCAGCAAGGACCCCTGCATATAGTAGGGCTATCGGATGTACTGTGCCCAAGAAACCATCATATGAAGTCTGGGCTCAGGGCTCTGTACATCCCCAAAAATAGTTCCACAGCGTTGCTGGGTTTAGTCCGGTGAACTCAAACTTCCCGCCTAAACTAAGCAACAGCCAATAAGCTGAAAGGCGCAGCGAGAAAAGGGACTTTGCCGCCCAATCAGGAGAAAGGGCGCGAAACCCCGTTTGAATGGGCGCTCCTTCTCTGATTGGTCGCTTGCGCCCTGCAGCGACCAATCTGTGCGTACTCATGTCGACCTATCAGGAGAATGGCGCAAACACAGTTTGAATGGTAGCTCCCTCTCCTGATTGCTCGGCACTGACTTCCAGGCGTCCAGCGGGACTCTGCGGCTGTGAAGCCGACTCACAAATCCAGGGTCTCCGCTGGGGCTCGCACCTCTCCCCGCTGGCTGCCTCCACTTAGGCAGCCCCGGGAGAGCGCTTCTTGGGCAGCTACGAGCCTGACCTCGTAGCTCCCGGGAGGAGAAGGCAATGACTATAACTACGATGGGAGAAGGTAGGGCGACCCGAACCACCAGTACCCCAACAGTGTACCAACCTCAGGGACCCGTTTGTGGAGTACCGGGGCGAAGATCCCGCAAAGGAAGAGTCAACTTGTGGGATACAAATGCCCCCCCCAATTAATTAATTACTTCCCTTGCGTTTCACACTTATGATGCAGGTGCAAACGTTCTGATTGATTGGTGTGAACATTCTTATAGGGTACCGGGGTGGTCCGCTTTTGGGAGATGAACGGGTTACATTCCCATGAGCGCTCCCAAAAGGTCAACAGGGCATATTACAAGAAACACATAGAAATACATGGGGAAACGTACAATACACAAGGGAAAACACCCAAACGAGCAGTGGGTATGGTATTCAGTGACGGCGGTCCGCCACACGCATGCTTAAACTCCTTCACTGTGTTAACCTCTACCACTTCAGCTGAAAGGCTATTCCATGCATCCACTACCCTCTTAAAGTAAATAATACTTCCAGATATTTTTAAAACTTTGCCCGCGTAATTTAAGACTATGTGTTGACCTCTTGTTGTGGTCATTTTTCGTCTTTTAAATATAGTCTCCTCCTTTATGGTGTTGATTCCCTTTATGTATTTAAATGTTTCTATCATATCCCCCCTGTCTCGTCTTTCCTCCAAGCTATACATGTTAAGATCCTTTAACCTTTCCTGGTAAGTTTTATCCTGCAAGCCATGAACCAGTTTAGTAGCCCTTCTCTGAACATACGGTCTCCAGTACTGCGTACAAAACTCCAAGTGAGGTCTCACCAGTGTGATATATGGTACAATGGCATGAGCACTTCCCTCTTTCTACTGCTAATACCTCTCCCTATTCAACCAATCATTCTGCTAGCATTTCCTGCTGCTCTATTACATTGTCTGCCTACCTTTAAGTCATCAGAAATAATCACCCCTAAATCCCTTTCCAAAGATGTTGAGGTTAGGACTCTATCAAATATTCTGTACTCTGCCCTTGGGTTTTTACATCCAAGATGCATTATTTTGCACTTATCCACATTAAACGTCAGTTGCCACAACTCTGACCATTTTTCTAGTTTACCTAAATCATTTGCCATTTGGCTTATCCCTCCTGGAACATCAACCCTGTTACAGATCTTAGTATCATCAGCAAAAATACACACCTTAGCATCAAGACCTTCTGCAATATCACTAATAAAAATATTAAAGTGAATGGGTCCTAGTACAGATCCCTGAGGTACCCCACTGGTGACAAGACCATGCATGGAATAAACCCCATTGACTACAACCTTCTGTTGCCTGTCACTCAGTCACTGCCTTACCCATTTAACAATATTGGAATCCAAACTTAAAGATTGCAGTTTATTGATGAGCCTTCTATGTGGAACAGTGTCAAAAGTCTTACTGAAATCTAGGTAAGCAATGTCTACTGCACCACCCTGATCTATTATTTTAGTTACCCAATCAAAAAATAAGATTAAGTTTGGCATGATCTCCCTGAAGTAAACTCATGTTGTCTCTGATCTTGAAATCCATGTGATTTTAGATGTTCAACCATCATATCCTTTAACATTGTTTCCATTACTTTCCTCACTACTGCAGTAAGGCTTCCTGGCCTATAGTTGCCTGACTCCTCCCTACTACTTTGCTTGTAAATGGGCACAACATTTGCTAACTTCCAATCTTCTGGGACTACTCCTGTTAACAATGATTGGTTAAATAAATCTGTTAATGGTTTTGCTACTACACTACTAAGCTCTTTAAATAACTTTGCGTGTTTTTCATCAGGTCCCATTGACTTATTTTTCTTTACTTTTGATAGTTGAAATCAACTAAAATATACAAAGAATGGACCATCTAGCAAAAGGTGGTCAGAGTCATCTTCATCTGTTCAAGAATGCCTTTCTAAGGGGATAAGTGGTGCTAAACTAGTTGTCGCTAGAATCCTGACGCTTTGTGCACAAGAGCATTTCTGGGAAGCTCCCACCCTACCTGAGTAGAATGCTCCCCCTGGCTGTTCCCAAACCTCCGATCCAGTACTAGCACGATACTTAGCATGCCACAATAAGAAAATTAAGTGGCTTGATCCTCCTTTTCCTACAGAGCACCTCAATTATGGAATAACCTCAGGGACACAGTCAAATCTTCATTCAATCTAAAATCTTTTAAGAGTTCTATAGCAAAATACCTCAGCACAGAATGTACCTGTCATGGTTGAACATATTTACTACCGGTTATGTAATGTAATATTTTGTATATTGTATTCTATTGTAACAATGCAATGTTTTGTGGACAAAGACCCAGGACATACTTGAAAATGAGAGAAATCTTAATGTATCCATCTTGGTAAAAAATATTTTATAAATAAATAAAATAAATTGAGATGGGACAATGATAAACTGGTATACACACCCAGTAGTTGTATCTAAGCATATTAAAATACAAATGTATTTACACATAGAGGCAATAATACATGGAATCTTTTTATCCATTAATATGAAATGAAAGAAAGAAAGTACTGAGACATAGGAAAATTAAAAGAATTGGCATACTTTTAGTGTGTCAATAGAAAAACGCAAATCAAGGTTATTCATTAAATTGAGAACTCTAAATGGATTTCAAATTCAAGGTAAAATAGCTTAACTCAAAGCGGAGTCTTTAAGTGAGATATGCGTCTATTTTTAGTACGGTGACCTTAAATTTGAAATACACTTTGAATTCTCACATTTCTGAAACGTGTTTTTAGCCAAAAGTGTTATGTTATTTAACAACTTTAATAAGGTACTTTTAACATTATTTTTGTAAGTACGTAATGCAGTTTTCAATTTGTTGATTAAGTCAATAAGGGGCAAACACTCCTATTCAATTGTTTTATTAATTAACACATTGCTTTATGTAAATAAACATGTTTTCATCAAGCCTTTTAAGAAATACATGCTATATATGTTGCAATTAGTAGTCCAAACCAAACGTGCTTGTGTTCTCTCTCATTGTTTTTGAAGTTTTGTGGTAATGCTTAATGTTAAAAGCCAGGTTGCCATATAAATGTGTTACCAGTACTGACAATTTTTGTTATGTGTGTGATGTAACATTTTCCACCCAGGAACACAAAATACTCTACTCATGAAGAGAGCTTACCACCAATATTTTGGCTTACAGGTAAGAGATGAGGGCAAACTCTGGACGCCTCATATTTACTGCAAAAAGCTTGAAATTGCAGAATCTCTTGATAAAAGAGGGTGGTAGGGACACAGAGAAACTGAATACTTGACATCATTACCAACCTCTCTATTTCCTTCTCATGGACACATTTACCCTTTTGCAAAATCATCTCTATCACTAAACACCTTAACCCCGACTAGACCATTCTTATTCTGTCACAAGCTCAGATAAAAAAAAAAAAGTAGATAACTGGATCACTTCAGATAAACTAAACTAATCTGTGTCTGGAAAGATCTTCAACACTTTCTTCAAAATCATGGAACACAATATGGACATGATTAAAAAAAAAAAAAAAACCCTAATACACGACAGTCTGGCTTAGTACTAAATCCTCAAAGAAAAAAAAAAAATGGAGGATGCAACTAGGTACAGATATGACTGTATTATAGTTCAGTGAAAAATACTCTTGTTAAAACTTAACATTTAATAGATTGGCTAAAAAGTCAAATTTATGAACTATGAAGAACAAGATAACCCACAAACAGTGTATAAAAATAGTACTATACAAAGAAAAAAATGACACACATAAAGACAAATAAGTGTAATGGCCAAAACAGCCCACTAGACTGGCACCTTAATGCATTCTCGTAACGATACGGGATCTGCAGAACATAGGTAGAAGGTGTCAGAGCTCTATATCTATGGTAGTATGGTGCAATGAATAATAAGATCGTTAATACTAGCAATCAAAGATGGACTATAATCTACATAGTCTTGTAAGGTACAGGGTGCAGAACTAGTCTAGGTTAGCCTGAGTAATTTCGCAGGGCTGTGGTATATTGCTGTGTAAAGAGCGTAGAGTGTAAAATAATATTGGCAGATTTATCTCAGTGTCACTGTATTACAATGGTGCTCAGTTGCGGCAATAGTGTACTGATCTAGCTGCCATTAAGATCTGGTCATGAGCCCACATTGAGTGGAGATGTTAATATCACCATGTCCCCCCACGCAAACCCTATGTACTATACGTAAACCATAAACTGCCCTTCATATTAGTAGTAATACGGAGTAAGTATAAAAGGGTTAGTCATGCTGTGGCTGTACAGGGTTAACACAGATTTTACTAGGTAAGCTGCTACAGTACTCAATATACGGTTACAAATCGAACAAAATAACAGAAGTTGCGCAATTTCTGTCAATGATAACATCTGCAACAATGCATTAGAACTGTAATATCACTAGAGTTTGCTTCAATGTTGAGTCAAATATAATGTAGCAAGCATTGACGCTAAATATATGGTAAAGTGTGTTCTTAATTACGGTTTACAGTCTAATCACAACGTAAAAAATAATGCAGTAAAAATGACATTCGTTGACTATTGCAACCTAGAAGTATGGTGACAAGGGAGAAACAGTGAGTAGGGGGCAAGAGGAGTATTCCAGGTGGAAACTATCTTCCCCTATCATGCCTTCGAGGGCACCCCGTATCCCAGCAAAAAAAACTTTGCTCTGTACTGACAGTTAGCCACTGCCTCCCCCCAGTGTATAGTAAAAAGGCAGTGTGTTCAATAAAAAGCATAAATTGCTAAAGTTACTAAATAGTCCTGTGAGTGCCAATAGTAGTATTGCCTTTGGTGTTATTTGGCTGTTCCAAAAGTCATTAAAGACTCATCCTAATTGTGGGTGACCTTCACAAAGAGATTCCTAACCTGTCTGGTAACACGGTTAAGTAGATTGCTAGAGTGAGCTAAGTGCCCCTGACACGCGTTTCACCTGTTTAGCTCATCAGAGGGTGTGTATGAGTATGTATGTGTATGAGTGTATATATGAGTGTGTCTGTGTCAAGGTGTGGGTCTGTGTGTATATATGTCAGTGTGCTTCTGTGTCAGTGTGTGTGTCTGTGCACACATCTGTGTCAGGGCATATGTTTTTATGTCAGTGTGTGTATCTGTGTCATGGTGTGTGCATGTATGAATGTTAGTGTGTGTCAGGATATATCTATGTATGAGTATGTGTCAGTGTCTATATGAATTTGTGTGAATGTGTTGGTGTATTTATATGTATCTGTGTGTTAATGTGCATGTATATATGTATGTAGATATGTATGTGGTAATGTATATGCATACAAGCAAGCAGTCAAACGCCAGCTCAACATACAAACCCACCCCTGGATTCAAACCCCCCCAAAAAAAAAAAAATATATATATACATATATATATATATATATACAAACACACCCCTTCACTCAAACACAAATGTACATCCACATTTAGGAGTGAACATTGCATACAAACACACCCCTGTATTAAAACCCTAAAACTATACAGGGAGTGCAGAATTATTAGGCAAATGAGTATTTTGACCACATCATCCTCTTTATGCATGTTGTCTTACTCCAAGCTGTATAGGCTCGAAAGCCTACTACCAATTAAGCATATTAGGTGATGTGCATCTCTGTAATGAGAAGGGGTGTGGTGTAATGACATCAACACCCTATATCAGGTGTGCATAATTATTAGGCAACTTCCTTTCCTTTGGCAAAATGGGTCAAAATAAGGACTTGACAGGCTCAGAAAAGTCAAAAATAGTGAGATATCTTGCAGAGGGATGCAGCACTCTTAAAATTGCAAAGCTTCTGAAGCGTGATCATCGAACAATCAAGCGTTTCATTCAAAATAGTCAACAGGGTCGCAAGAAGCGTGTGGAAAAACCAAGGCGCAAAATAACTGCCCATGAACTGAGAAAAGTCAAGCGTGCAGCTGCCACGATGCCACTTGCCACCAGTTTGGCCATATTTCAGAGCTGCAACATCACTGGAGTGCCCAAAAGCACAAGGTGTGCAATACTCAGAGACATGGCCAAGGTAAGAAAGGCTGAAAGACGACCACCACTGAACAAGACACACAAGCTGAAACGTCAAGACTGGGCCAAGAAATATCTCAAGACTGATTTTTCTAAGGTTTTATGGACTGATGAAATGAGAGTGAGTCTTGATGGGCCAGATGGATGGGCCCGTGGCTGGATTGGTAAAGGGCAGAGAGCTCCAGTCCGACTCAGACGCTAGCAAGGTGGAGGTGGAGTACTGGTTTGGGCTGGTATCATCAAAGATGAGCTTGTGGGGCCTTTTCGGGTTGAGGATGGAGTCAAGCTCAACTCCCAGTCCTACTGCCAGTTCCTGGAAGACACCTTCTTCAAGCAGTGGTACAGGAAGAAGTCTGCATCCTTCAAGAAAAACATGATTTTCATGCAGGACAATGCTCCATCACACGCGTCCAAGTACTCCACAGCGTGGCTGGCAAGAAAGGGTATAAAAGAAGAAAATCTAATGACATGGCCTCCTTGTTCACCTGATCTGAACCCCATTGAGAACCTGTGGTCCATCATCAAATGTGAGATTTACAAGGAGGGAAAACAGTACACCTCTCTGAACAGTGTCTGGGAGGCTGTGGTTGCTGCTGCATGCAATGTTGATGGTGAACAGATCAAAACACTGACAGAATCCATGGATGGCAGGCTTTTGAGTGTCCTTGCAAAGAAAGGTGGCTATATTGGTCACTGATTTGTTTTTGTTTTGTTTTTGAATGTCAGAAATGTATATTTGTGAATGTTGAGATGTTATATTGGTTTCACTGGTAATAATAAATAATTGAAATGGGTATATATTTGTTTTTTGTTAAGTTGCCTAATAATTATGCACAGTAATAGTCACCTGCACACACAGATATCCCCCTAACATAGCTATAACTAAAAACAACCTAAAAACTACTTCCAAAAATATTCAGCTTTGATATTAATGAGTTTTTTGGGTTCATTGAGAACATGGTTGTTGTTCAATAATAAAATTAATCCTCAAAAATACAACTTGCCTAATAATTCTGCACTCCCTGTATACAAGCACCCCTTCAAACATCAACACTGTACATTACACTATAGCACCAGTAAATGCTGCAGCGCTGTACAGATTTACAACCTATACATTTTGACTTGGGGTGCTTTGGAAAAATATTGAAATATTAAGTGCCCTTGAACCTAAAAAGTTTGGGAACCACTGAGTTATCCCATAGTTTTCTATGAGAAATAAACTGCTGAAAAAAAAAAACTGTTCAGAGGGGTATGCAGGGTGGGAGGGTGTTTGGCAGTTGGAGCTTGTGTAAATTCAGCTTTATCAAAAGTGTTTCTGATACAGCCAGAACAAGTCTTAGATTAAAAAAAAAAAAAAATAGGAAAATGAAACTAACTCATATGATCATCACAAGCCAAAGATGGAGGGGATTTGAAAGCGGACAATCTCTACTTTTTTATAACTCAAAATGGTATGAGTAGTCGAATATTCATGCATTTTGTGTTCCAATAAAGTATTTGGCTAGATATCACAGTAGCGTATAGTTTTCATATTCTCAGTCTTATGGTTGCATCATGCTCCTTTAGACTGTGAGCTTGTTTGAGCAAGGTCCTCATCAAACTATTGTTTCTGTACAGATTTCCTCAAACTCTAGCCCTCTAGATGTTGCTGAACTACAGCTCCCATGATTCTCAGACTATTTCATTCATAGAATGAACATTTAGTAATGGTCTTATTGTCAGAATTTCCTGCCTGTTATGATGTTTGAAAGCTCTGAATAATAATAATAATAATAATAATAATAATAATGTGACATAACCAATGACGAATCACATATTATTACAATACAGAGTATGTCTCCTCTAGACTTGTACATAAATCCTTTTCACTTGAGACAAACTAATCAAATTCCTGTTAATTTGTGCTCAAACAAATCAATTTATTCAAAATTACATCATGGATTGTTTGTTTCTTGTGTAAATTAACAGGGATTTGATTCATTCGTTGCTAGTGAAAAGAATTTGCACACAAGCCTAGTCTTAGATGCTAAAATGCAGCCACTCAAGATGCAAGTGAAAAAAAAATTAAAAAAAATCACAGCAGAACATCTTTTTACCGGTTGTATCATCCATTTTGCAAGTGTCATTCTTATTCCAACACATTTAGGACATATTATTCACTGCATTCAGGCAGCAAAATATTTTTATTCACTTGGGCATTCAGCTATAATATAGTTTTTTTTACTTCATTCCTTAGAAGATATATATTAAATCTGTCATGTTACCATACATGATGTGCCACAACTGATTGATACAAACCAAAATGGAATGCATATGGAATGTGGTAAAAGGGAGTGACACATACATGAAAGTATTCAGGTTTAAGGATGTAGATTTACAGTAACTAACATGAATCCTAGCCAGAAGGGAATTCTTGCTAGCCATTCTCTTGAAGTAGATATTTAAAAGGACAATCCACTGGCCAAATAAAAATAAAAATGAATAATACATTTTTTATTGGGGGTATATCTCGAAAAAGCTTGTAGAAGCTGCAGATTTTTTTGTCAGCATCTTTTACGAGCCCTCTTCTTCATCCCCAACACAGACTTCCTGTGGCTGTCCAATCACATACTTCTTAATGTAGCTCAATGAGATGTCTGTGCAAAGCAGATGCTCTGGTCAATTGCCTGCCTCTACTTCCACTGAGCTAACCAAACCAAGAAGGAACAAGACCAGGTGTCTCATAGTCAGGGGGGTGTAATTCAATTTATAAAAAAGTTACCATTTCTATTTAAATTTGGACTTTCTGTAAAATATTAAGAGGAAGACACACTTCACACAAAGCAGTCCAGCAAGCTAAACCTGCTGTAAGTGTTTGGAGTGCTCCTTTAAAATAAAAAAAAAAAAGACGACACACTTTAAGGTTGCAGTAAAACACAGAAACTAGAGACTTAAGGAACCATTCTCTGATTTTATCTCAATCCCTAGTCCCCTGCCATTAACTACACATAACAAAATATAGGAAGTGAATCTATAAACTGGTTTAAATTTGTGGCAGGATGGATGGATGGGATTATTATTTTAGAAAAACCTTCGGGATACTGGATTGAGTCTACCTATTTTTTCTATGGAGAGTTCAAAGGTTATTAAAACAAGCACTTCTGAAAAAAGCTAGACTTCTTTAGCAGGTATTGTACATCACAGAATTTTGACTAAAGCACATCTGGGTCTACTATGGTAATACCAATTCTCTAGTGAATCTTAGCATGTTAGCCGCTTTTGAGTACAGAGCATGTGCACTGCGAACAACAGGATAACAAAGTAAAGATAGAAAGGCAAGGCATCAGTAAGGAGTTGAAAATTAAACAAATAATTAAAAATAGGCAATTTGAAAAAAATGCTCTAAAGTCATGCTTGACTATTTGAGGTTAAAGCTTAAAAATTGGTTCTCCATTCAGTGCTTAAAATGATACCATAGGCATTCAAACAAGTTTAGCTTAAAGAAGCAGTTTTGGTGTATAGCTCATGCCTCTGCAGTGTCACTGCTCTATTCTTTGCCTTTTAAGAGTTAAATCATTTTGTTTATGCATCCCTTGTCACACCTCCCCTGCATGTGACTTACAGTCTTCCTAAATACTTCCTGTAAAGAGAGATCTAATTTGTAAAAACTTAATTTATTGCATATGGTTGAATTTAGAATGTATTATATCCTACTCTGTTAATAGCTTGCTAGACCTTGCAGGAGCCTTGTGTGTTATTAAAGTTCAATTTAAAAAGCAAGAGAAACAAACGTCTAAAGCAAGTTAACATCTGATAGAAAACTAAAACATTTTTTTCATGTAGGCTTTGAGAGTCACATCCAGGGAATGTGTGGCTAGGGCTAAACAGAAATAAAAGTGATTTAGCTTCTAAATAGCAAAGAAACTGCGGCCATGATCTATACACCAAAACTACTTAAAGGACCACTATAGGCACCAAGACCACTTCAGCTCCATGAAGTGGCATGGGTGCCAGGTCCCTCTAATCTTAACCCTGCAGCCGAAAACATTGTTTAAGAGGAAGATTCTGTGATTTACACTGAGTAAATCACACTTATCTGACGCTGGATGTCCTCACGGAGTCAAGTGTCAAATAAGATCCCCATAGGAAAGCATTTAGTAATGCTTTCCTATGGGAGGGTTTGAATGCGTGTGCATGCCTCTGGCCACGCATGCGCATTCGGCTCCACTTGGGAGCTGATGTCGGCAAAGGAGGAGAGGTCACCAGCGCCGAGGGAGCCCAGCGCTGGATTAAGGTAAGGGTTTTAATCCCTTCAGCACCGAGGGAGGTGGGCTCTCCAAGAGCTTATAGTGCCAGGAAAATGGGTTTGTATTCCTGGCATTATAGAATCACTTTAATTAAAGGGACACTCCAGGCACCCAGACCACTTCTGCCCATTGCAGTGGTCTGCGTGCCAACTCCCACTACCCTTAACCCTGCAAGTATAATTATTGCAGTTTTCATAAACTGCAATATTTATCTTGAAGGGTTAAGGCCTCCTCTAGTGGCTGTCTACTAGACAGCCACTAGAGGACACTTCCATGTTCATAGAACACGAAATGTCGCTGGACGTTCTCACGCTAAGTGAGGACCTCCAGCGTCGCTGAAATCCCCTAGGAAAGCATTGAAAGCATTATTCAATGCTTTCCTATGGGGAGGTCTAATGTGCATGCGCGGCATTGCCGCACATGCGCATTAGGTCTCCGCCGCCTGCCGTGCATGCTCAATAGGTCTCCACTGCCGGATGATGTCGGCGGGGGAGGAGCGTGGGCGGACCCTGACCCAGCGCCGAGGGACATTGGTGCTGGATACAGGTAAGTCACTGAAGGGGTTTTAACCCCTTCAGCAACCTGGGGTGCAGTGCCAGGAAAATGATTTGTTTTCCTGGCACTGGAGAGTCCCTTTAAGCTAAAGTTGTTTTGATGCCTAGTTAATGAATAAGCCTCCGCAAAGAAAAGTATAGAACTGGGATGGCGTTCGTTCTGCTAAAAAGAGTAAATTGTATTCAACAAGCTTATAAAAATAACATTGTTTCAGCCAATAACTTAAGTCTTCAGGCCCATTTTAGCACAGGCCTGGAAATAATGCAGGAGAGAATTATGAACAGTTTTTGAAAGCATTGAATAATGCTTTCAGTGCTTTCCTCAACGCTCTATATTAAGCGTGAGATGAGTAGACCCAACTGGAGCAATACTACAACAAAACATTCTGCTTCAAACTCGCTTCTGAATCAATGGTGTTACCAAGCAGCAATCCTCTATGCGAGTACTGCTTTTTGTTTGTATGAGTGGACGGACAAATCAAGAATGTCAATCTTTGGCATTTAAGGGGAGGGAACAGATCAGTGCTTCTCCACGCCCTAGCAGAACTATTTTCTTGAACAAACTAGCACCAGGTGAGAAGCTGACAAGAAATAGGTGTGATTGGAATTGATAATAAGCTCTGCTCCAATGCTAAATTGGATAAAATGAGTTCAGGTGATATGAGAACACTAGTCTCAAATTGAACTCTTTATTCACTGTCACCTTGTAACACTATATGGTTATGCTTTTAGAAAATGCTTAAATCACCAGTTATCACTATTTTTAACAGTTATTTATTACATTAAAATAATTCTATTTGGTTCCAAATCAGCACAATATCACAATACTATGCATTACTGCAGGTACAGTGGTCCACTGCTATAACAGTAGGAAATAACCACAGCTATATTTGTAATCGTATAAGTGTTAGAGGGCCATTAGCATAGGTAACCAAGCTTAAAATAACAAACAAATCAGCTGAAAAGATAATTTCAATAAATAGCATTCTTCTGTGCTGCAAAATAGACTGCTCGTTTTTCTTACATGATAGTTAGATACAGAGACAAGTTCCATGTATTTATTTAACTACTCTATTCTTCCCAATTAATCTCCATGGTAACTTAGTCTCAGTGAAGTATAAGTGGAATCTTTTAGAGATGTTTATTCTTTTAGAAGTTATTAATTCCAGTGGCTTTGCTTCAGCTATGGTTTAATCCATCCCCTTAACAGGTTCTTTATTTATATAAGCTTTGTAATTTGAATGTCTTTTGACAGATGGTTTTTATAAACACAAATTTCAGTAAATTGCCAACACAAACCCTCTTCATTCCAAACTATGAGTAACAGGTATATTATATGTGTGGACTAAAACTAAAATTAAAGAGAAGCTAACATAAAACTAAATCATGGTTTCAATATTTTGCACATATAACTAAAACAAAGATTCATGTCATTCAAAACGTCACATATTTAGGATTTTTAACTCAATTTCCATGGAATAAAAGTGCCAATCCAAGTTTCTAGTTTTTGATGACTCAATAATATAGGTATAGGACAAAGAGATACAATGGAGATTGGGCAATATACCATGTTTATTTAGTATGTAATCGGCTAGAATATAATGAGAGAGAGGACACCAAGCTTTTGTTTTTATTACACTAAACATGGTTATCTTATCTTTTTGTGGGTTAAAATCAGTGTTTGGAAATGTGTAAACAATGAAAATTGTGTCTAAAACTTGCTGAAGCAGGAGATAATAGGAGTCAATTTCTGCACTCTGTTCTAATAATACCACAATTCACAGACTTCAAGAGAACATCATATATTAAGTAAGCTATAAAAATATATAGAGAGAGATCGATTAGATTTTCCCTTTACAATTCTACATGAAGTCCAGTTTTGTGAATAAACTCTCATGTAGCCAACATGAAAGTAAAATATTGAAATGACTGTTATGTATATTATTTTTGTTTTGTTACTCTGCAGTCATTTATAATCTTATAGTTTAATAGTGCTCTATTTTTCCACATGCAATAAAAAAAATTATATATATATATATATATATATATATATATATATATATATATATATATATATATATAGAGAGAGAGAGAGAGAGAGAGAGAGAGAGAGAGAGAGAGATATATATATATATATATATATATATATATATATATACACACACATACTCTTGTAGGGCATTCTCAACATGATTTATTTCCCATGGAGATTGCACTAGCAGAGACATTTGTTGGAATCCACCTTTTCTTTGATTATTTCTGTTAATTAGGGAATGTGACCTGAATGTGGAGTCCATATGCCATTTGCAGAGACATAAAGAAGAAAGGCAAGGCCAGTGAACTGCATACAAATTTACAGCAGGCATGCTACTATTATATATTAATGACCAATACCAACACATCTAAAAAATGCTTTGTTGAATCTTTCATGTCGGCCAGAAGCTGCTCAGCTGTTCCACCAAGACAAAACAATACTACTGCACCATAACTTAAGATAACTCAATATGAATGGTTTATTGTGATGATAAATAACAGTGGCAGCACTGCATTCAAGGCCAAGAAATATATAAAACGGTATCAATGTACAGAAAAAAAAAAAATGTACTTTGTAGATGGAAATGTATCACATATGCCACCAATCTCAATAACACAAGATTTTATATCATGGCCTACATTTGCCAAGGTTAACAAGCTTAACAAGATTCATAATGTCCAGAAAAAGATAACCACACTTTAAGTCAGTCCACTTAACTAATCCTTAATGATGTATTTCAATTTAGACCTCACAGTTTTTTCATCAACTGTTATTTTCCTGAGTTTCCTGTAGGTACACAATATTTTATACAACTGATTAAAGACCAATAACATTTTAGATCATCAAACAGATAGAACTGAATTAAAAGCACATTCTGCATCAGTAGTCCTGAAGAGCCATGCAGATGCTAAATGAAAAGGGCATCCCATTTAAGAATAGGGACTTTATACAGCCATGTTGCCATGACAACAATCATACTTCACGAACAGGTTAAAGACAGCCTGATGATATTTCTTGTTCTGTAAAATAATGGGTCATTTTCAAGTACCACTAGTTCTCCTGAGTAAGATACAACAGGTAGTGATGTCCCGAACGGTTCGCCACGGACGGTGAACATATGCGCTGTTCGGTCCGCCGAATGATGACGAATAGGGGGCGGACTGAACAGCGCATATGTTCGCTGTCCGCGGTGAACCGTTCGGGACATCACTAACAACAGGTACAGACTCTCAGAAATGATTATTGACCAGTTGTAGCAACACATGTCAATATATAGGTCTCAAAAACATGGCTATAACAAACTGGCACATAAGAAAAAACATTGGCACATGGCATCTACAGAATGCACCACTGTCACTCTGATGTAAAGGTTCACGACACAAATGCAAAAATAGGGTTTTTTTCTTCTTTTAATGAAGGGTAATCTCAACCGATATAAAAGTAAATCTTTCCATTATTACTAATGCATGTGCTATGCTTGCTAATAATCTGCTCTTATAAACTCTAGAAGTGTGTAGCCAGTGGCATACAATAAGAAAGGAAATATGTATACTATTTAATGCTCTGAATTTTAAATGGAAACTACATTTGTCTATTTCAATAACTTTTCATCATTATTTTATTCTTTGTCCATATTACCATAATTTTTTTTAAAAAATGTTTATGATAGGATTTGTTTTCTATTGCCTTACACATTACTGTGGGTATTTAAATATAAAAGGAAGTGGTATGGCTTGGAAAAAGATGGGAGAAAAAAAAAATCCACCACAATATGACATTTCGGATTTTCCTGCTTCACCTTTATTAATATGCAACACCATATTGTAGAAGGCTTCCTGTACATATTCTAAAATATTCAGGAAACTTAAATATGTCATTCAAGCAGTTGTTAAGAGGATTGAACTGTAACACTATATCTAGGTAGTTTGGGATACTAAAGGTTTGAATCAACTGCGTCTAAAATTTTGCAAGCCCAGCATATCAAGGTTACGGGAAGGTCATGTATTACAGTGGTCCATTATTGACACCAATGAATTAGTCAGTGTATCCATGATCTCAATATACACACACTGATCTTGGAGAAAGAATGCCTTAAAAATAAAAATTAGGTATTAAGCCTACATCAAGTTTTACAGACTATGGCAGTTTGACTTTAAACAGGAAGGATGTGGGAAATGATTCAGAATGGGATACACAAAGTACATCCAGAAACAATTAATTTTAAGAATAAATTTAACTTTTGGAAAAAAAGCTTGTAACCTAAGTTGTGTTAATACAACCAAGCAAAAAGTTTAAAAAAGATAAATACAATTGAAAATTAGAATCAATGGCCTAGAAGAAAACAAACAACCACACACAACATCAAGTCTTAAACCATTTTAACATCGTCCCCAAGATAAGATAACCCTAATCGTTTTGTGGAAATCTGCCCATCAGGGATTACCTTGATTCCTCTTAATTACGTACATTATATACACACAATAGCCAGTTGCTAACTGTGAATATTAGAATTTAAACTGCATGTACAACTCTAAGATACTATGCTAGTAACATGATCAGCTTAAAAGACAATAATCCTGACCTTACATGGTCCTTTCAAGGATCTAAACTTTTAGACTACTTGGAAAAATGTATTCAGCTGATGAACAAAGCCTATAGGCTAAATGAAGAAACAGCACCTCTAGTTACTGCATCTGTGTTAAGTGGAAAACACAAATTACTTAGCAAAGGAATGTTATGATCAGACCCTCCATTTTAAGAGTAAGGATCAGCATTTTCTACCCTCCAGCTGCTGAGTTAGCACATCCATCACTGCAAGACACGTTTTGTTTGGCTGTGCATGATAGGTTTTCCAGACCAGAACAAGTGATATTTGGATATTATTTATTTAGTGCATACAAGCTAGAAAAGATAAAGGGTGGAAGAGAAATATTTCAAGTTATTCTAAGTATATACATTTTTGTTCAAATATTAAAACGTTATAGAGCGGATTATTTTAATTCGATTTGTAGATATTTTACTTTAACACATATTGCCCAATTCAGAAGGTAACAACCTATTCTGTTTTACATGACAAGTACAAGATTTGACTTTTGTGCACACTTATTAATCAGGATCATAATTATCTTACAGCTCATCTAAGAATGGAAAGAATGCTAGTTTCAATTTATCATTTAGATGACAAGAGTTACTGATTGGATAAACATTTCTTCCTCTATATTACAGGATATTTACTAAGTAAACTGGACACTGGAGAGACTTATCTGTTTAATCAATGTTCTTATACGGATAATTAATACCAAGGAATATAGTGACAATAACGTTTAATATTTTTACCTACACCAAATCTAGCCCATTACTTAATGAACTCACTTAGATGTTCAAAATACATTTTAGATTTAACATAAAACACAATGTGCACACAATTTGACAAGTGTATTTTGGATATATGGACATGAGGAGCCTAAATGTTATAAAATGTTCCCAACAAATGTAAAATGTGTTTGTTTGTGAATATCTGAATTGTGTATTATAAAATGGTTAACACAAAAATGCATATTTTATGGTAAATTTTATACTTTTAAATCATATTGATTGGATTTCTTGTTGGCAGAAATCAAATCATAATTATATCATCATCATTTAGTAGTAATTCAATAGTGGTATACAAGAAGCCTCTAACTATGCAGTTGGATTTAATTCAAATCCTAGCATTCAATATTTTAACAGCACTGTGTTATTCGATAAGATGATAAATACTCTGGATTGGATACTAAATATAGTGTTAAATTAGCATCAACCATATTGTATTGGACAAGAAGCAAGTTGTATAAGTAGAGTGATACGCTTCCTGGAAGGAAGATTGAAAATGAGATCCATTGAGCCAAATTTGTTTTAGACATGTTATTTTAGCCATATGAACTAAACACATGTTGCAAAGCTGGAATCCACTATGTGAAGAATTTTACCTTTTGGGTGTATATTTTCAAGGCAATATTAGAATATGATAGCATTTATTTTAAGCATGCTGAAATAAGAGTATGTAGGTTCCTTTTTTGGCATGCCTACCTGCAAAAGCTTCGCTTAAGAAAATTAATTTAGTCTTCATGGGGATCTGGTTAAATGAGGATTCAGTTAGTACGGATTTCCTAAGCTATAACAAAAACAATTAAGTACACCTGTCATTTTAAGCTACCGGTAAATAAGCATTTGTACCGTTTACATCCCCTTTACTCTGTTAGTTGCATGAATTAGAATATCTGACAAAAAAAAGTTAATTTGCACTTAACATGCAAAGTATCTATGGACTGTTATTCAATAAACTGGGAGGATTGAGAAGGATACTGCAGATTTTAGGTGAAATAGCTAAAATTGTTACATTTGCCAAAATTGACACTTTGGCCTGACATTTGCAACCCCCTTATCAACATTACATATGTTCATAGCTTAGTAAATAAGTCCCATATTGGTGAAACTGAGAATAAAGAGAAACCTAACATCAGTTATACCTTCTATTTGCAATGGTATTACTAAAAATCGTTATCCGTCACAAATTTCAATAAACCAATAAAAAAAGTTCATAAAAGAATTGTAAATTTTACTTAAAAAAAAAAAAAATTAAGATTGAAATTTTTTTCAGATTGGCTGGTATGGCCTACAGTTTGCACTCCCCTTGCCAATTATCCACAAATACCAGTTTGAAAGACAAACAGTGGACCAAATGTATCTTGGAAGTTGAGATTTAAGATCACCACCCCGCATTTGCCTACCCAAATGAGAGTCTATAAGGAAAAACAAAAAATAAACAACTCTGGCACATGACAATACCAATATTAGTCTCATCTTTATCATACTTCGCTACCAAAATGTATAGATTTGCAGATATAAGAATAATTACCATATCCCTGTCAGCATGGATGACAGATATGTAAGCATTCTCCACACACCTGTCTTATCTTGCACCCTCTATAATTTGTCCCAGAATGCTTTGCTCATGGGACAGATCAGAGATCATGCCTTTTGACGCACATATATGCTTGGAACGTTCAAGACTGCAAAGGAGCATGGGGGAAAAAAAAATTATATATATATATATATATATATATTATTATTTTTTTTAAACATAGATTTGATACTAATGTAGAATGTAAACTAGAAAATTAAAATGTAAATTTCATAGTTAGCAAGATAGAGTCCCTTTAACACTTTGTTCAGAGCAATCTGTGTAAACATCCTTCACTTTTCATAGGCAAATGGGTATTTCTTGCGTCATTTTACATATGTGATGTAAACTAAAGATGTTTTTCATGAAGTAAAAAGATTTTAAAATATATATCAGTGTCCATATAAATAAGGAAAAAAAAAACAGAACACAGGCTAACTTTCCCCACCAAGGCCCATGTTTGTCAGCCTGAGAAATGACAGAGCCTAGAAAGGACCTTTGAAAACTATTGACCATAGGAAATGAGTTTTGGCAGGGCTTTAACCCTTTATGAACCACTCCACAAATGTTTTAAAACAGATGTACCACACACTAAAATGTGTTTGACATCTAATTAGTGAGGAGAAAAAGAAAAAAAAAGCAAGCACTATTATTCTTCAAAATAAAATACTTACAAATAGCAACACTCCTTTCACTTCTCCAAAACAATTCTACATGTTGATGGAATGGCCAATTGACAGTGGGGTGAAATAACAAAGAGGACATCTAGAAATGCTATTCTTTATCTCTGCATGTGTCTTCTGCGTTTGCTACATGTTTAAATAAAGCCCAGAGTGCTCTATGTATAGGGAGGTAAACTAATTGTAATTGGGGAATAATAGAATTTGCTTTTCACTGGTGAGTGGATGGCCCTTACACGTTACAGCGATCATCACTTCATAGTAAGAGAATTCAGCCTTTCCACTTAATGTCTATTATGTGAAAGTCCATCTTCTGCTATACTAGTTTATTGCTGTGATAACAGAATTCCTCAATAATTGTTTTATTGAGAAGGGAATGTAACCATCTCCGATGACTGGATTTTAACACAGCATTCATTTAGTCTAGATTCTAGAATAAAGTTCATTACAATACGATCTATGGAAGCGTAACATCTACATTTGATTAAAATAAAAAAAAAACAATAAAATAAAGTATAAAAATATATCGATACATAATGCAGAGATTTCTTATTACATAGATAATAAATCTGTGCATTCATTGTCTTGAAAGGAATGCAATGTGATGGATCTATAAAATGAATCTACAAGCAGTTACTTCTCTGAGATGAAGTGTGAAAACAGCATTCTGGTATCACAGATGTGTTATTCACACTTGTGTCATATCTTCCTATCACAAAAGATGGCATTTCAGACTCAGAAAAAAAAAAAAAAGACAGAACTTATTTTTCCTAGCACACGATTTAACATGAGATTGCGGATCCAGACAGACATTCATGTAAACAAATATGCATTGATTTCGTTTCTTTATAGGAAGCACAAAAATAATATGTGCATGCTGCTCTTATTTAATCGTTCTCCTTTAAGAACACATTCACTATATGGCCAGATCTTGTTTGCTAGATAAAAAAAAGCAAGTTACTATTTTTACCACATTGTAACAAAAAAACAATTATACAGATGGTACGTTCACCTTTTAGACCCAGCAACACTTCTAAAGTCTGTGTAAATCAGTTTATTCCATTTACAATTTGTTAGCCTTTGTGTGCTTAATTTATTTAATTTTTTATTTTTTTATAAAATACTCTCCACCCAGTCCAATTCACAAAGGACATAATTATACTATTAAAACACACACACACAAACACACACACACACTGGATCCCTGGCAAACACAAGTGTCCTGAATTGCACTGCTGTATAATAGGGCTTTGAAGAAAATGTAAACATACAAGACAAAAATAACAAAAAAAACGTATTACCCTGTTCCCTAACATGTTCAACATAGTTAAAATGAATACGGTATTTGATAAGTGATAAATTATGACTGTATTACTAAGTAAGCCAATCTAGACCTGGAGGACCGTTTAGTTAATTTCCCCAGCTAGCTATTGTCTGGAGCTATAATAATGCATCTGTACCCATCAGTGTAATGTTTCTGAGATTCCTAAATCCACTGTATGAGTTGAAGTGAAAGATCTGTTGGTATATAGCAACCACGTGTGGACAAAAGGAATAGTCTGGCTATAAAGTTTCCAAGCTAAAAAGCAGCACCAGAGAAAGGCTTTTCTAGAAAGAATAAAACCCCACACATGTCCTTACCTTTGTATGATAATTTGAGCCTTGGCACGTTATTTTTGACATTGTTACAGATCCCCTTGGTTGCTATTGATACTCCCAAGAAAAGCAATGCTATCCCAGTAAAAGAGCCCATGCTGTGGAGCAAACAGATCCTGGGGTTCCCTGGGCAGCAGAGTGCCTGCTCTCTTCCTGCTGCAGTCTGTAAAGTCTTAGTGAGCAGTGGACTGGAGGTAACAGGTGACTTAGTTTAGATTTTTCATTGAATACAAACAGGCAATGTGGACATCATCATGATCATCTGGTCTTGTGGAACAAGCACAAGGGATGGGGGAGAAAAAAAAACAACAAAAAAAACAGGTAACTCCAGAGCTTTCTGGAGAAATAATGAAGCAGGCACTGGGCAATACTGAGGCACAACTGTTGTATGGAGAGGAAGAAACGAACAGGAGCTGCAGTGGATGAGCTTAAAGAGACATTCGTTTCCTATGGAGCGCTGCTGCTGCCTCCGACCGGTTGAAGAAACTAATCCTGGAATGTGTGCTTCAGTCGCTGTGTGGGAGCTGAATGAACAGAGGAAGAGCCTAGGAGTCCAGAGCAGCAGTGACTTTTCCTGTCCACATGCAGAGAGATGACACAGGATCTCACAGACAGGTTTTCCCTACACCAGCAAAGGCAAACTGACAATGGGATTGCAGGCAGGCTCAACCCACTCCCTTCCCCTGCTGTCATACAACACATGCAAAAAACATCTAGGAGAGATTAGAAGGAGGGAGCATAAACCTGCACCGAGCAGGCAAGGATCCAGAAATGTACCTTTAAAGGCATATGCTAGTTATGATTTTTTTTTCTTTTTTAGAACTTTGATGAAAAGGGTCAGAGCAAGAACTAAAAAGTGTCCTTCTTGTAAAACAAGCTTCACTACACTTTTGATAGACATGTAGGTAGTTAAAGAGTATCTCAATAAACCTGATGTTTTTAACAGCCTTTTTGTTTTAGAAACCCTTTCCTGCCTAGTCTTGTGGGGATTTCTTAGTTCGAGCTCACACAGCAATCTGTTGAAGAAAAGAATCAGTCTGTTGGGAATTATAAATTATATTTGCTGATTCTCTGAAGGGTTGCTACAATTTAAACATACCTATACTCTTCCAGTCTTCTGAATATCCACCTGCTTATTTCATTAGTTAAATCACCCTTGTCTCAGTTTCCCCAGTAAAATGAGAAAGCAGAAAAGATTTACAATAATGGGCCTAATCCCCTTTCAGTTGAAGAGATACAATTTTCCATGCCAAGCTTCTAGTCAATTACCCCTGTAAACAAGAGATGTGAGCTTTGGAGAAAGTTGATATGCAAAGCATGTTAAAGAGACACTCCAAGTACCACAACCACTGCAGTTTATTGCAGTGATCTATGATGTTGGGAGTGAAGTCCTTCTAACTTTTAAATCCTTTAGTGGATTAAGAAAACAATTAGGGAGTATCAATATACCCTAAACCCACTCCTTCTTCTGGAGATACCATAATGAAGAGGTTCACACCCTCATTATCTGTAAAAACAATATTTGTACACTGTGAGCATTATTGTGCTTTAATCAGCAGTGCTTAGAAGATTAGCCCTACATTTCTATTAATATTTTCAGCATTGCCATGAACCCTTTCATCAGTGCCAAATTAGGACAGACTCCCTGTGTGATTTGTTCATTACAGAAGGGATTAACAGTGATTTGGCATAGCCCAATCATCCTGTACCCAAGTGCTCATTTATTGTTTTGAGAAAGCACACAATGCATGTTATGGTTTATCAATATTTTGTTGTATGCAGCAGAATGGGTGGGGTTAGGGTGTCAAGGATATAGTTTTTCAATTATATATATTTTTTCAATCCACTTGATGGCGGTTTGAAATAAGCCAAAAATACTTCACACATAGCCTTTTAGCACCAATCAGTTGTAGTTGTTATGGTGAATGTGGTGTCCCTTTTAGAATCTGCCTCCCAGTTTTTCAATTACAATTGATTGTAGCAAATAGGAGATGTTTACCAATGACAATCTTGTCTGAAATAAGTCGCCAGTTATCTGCCTTAACTCTTTGAGTACCAAAAATGTTATAATATTTTTTTCCAGCTCCTTTAGGCATTTAGTAGTTTAATTAATGTTTGAGAAAATGCCTCAATACACACTAATAATGATATAAAGACAAATATTTCCCATAGATACAAAAGGACACATCACTTAGCACTGTAGAATTGTTTTAATTAAAGTGCATTACTCTGTAATACTGTAACAATTTAATTTCACGGTGAAGAAAAACCCAAAGCATCCTGCCTTCAGTGCTATTATTGGCTCACCACACTGTGTACAATAGAAAAAAAACACAGTTTTTGCAAACTCTTCTTCCTGAGTTGTTATATTCATCACTCCCACGGTTTTGTATCTACCAAATACAGCGAATCTATTGATCTGTACTGTTCTTGTGAAAATAAAATAGTCCCTTTAAAAATGATGTGTTGGTTTTGGTCATTCCCACACTCGCTATCCAGACTCCTGAGTATTTTTATGCTCCAGGCAGTGGATTAAGACTGTTCAATGACAAGAGACTCCTGTCTCCACTCCAGGGATTACCATAGACATTCACTCTGTAAAGTGAATGCCATTTGAGATTATTTTCTGCAGTTGCCTAATTAATTTCCCCCCATTATACATTACAAACAATAGTGTATAGAACACAAATGATGCTCCGTTTTTCAGCTCTGAGAGAGAATGCCACACTGGATATGCAGATTAAGGCATTACATTAAATGTACAGCCATCAAGATGAAAGGTCATCTTTTAAAATCCTCTCATACTATAACAACCTGCAGAAGTCCTGACCATGTTATTTGCTCAATGGTTTCTTTCAAGTACATAATTACTTGTAGTCTTAACCTTTGACCGGACATTTACATTATTGGAACAAGCGCTACCTTGGGCATTAGGTATTATTAATATTGGGAGAAAAAACATGAAAAGTCTTGTTTTTTTTTTTAAACATCAATAGAAAGGCAGTTTGTGTTTACACTGCTTATTAAAAAGGACAGAAGTGAGCATCCAGCAATATATTTAACTGTTTGTCTTACCAGAAGGGGTTTAAATTGACTGTCTTTCTATCCATACATCTATCATGCTTCATTTGCTTATTGCATCGCCTTTATTTTATCGTATAAACAGTGTATATTATTCTTCTACCTCCACTACTGCCCTGGGGACAAAAGCCTCAAAACCGAAAAACATTAGGACAAAATCAGGGCAATTAAACAGCAGTGTGCTTAACAAAGAAAAGGCAAATGGCATCACAGGTGTATGAATTAGCAGATAATTAGACAATGCAAAGCCAATGCAACAGAGGACAGATGTTAGCATCAGGGTGCTAACAAGGTCATGTAGAGAGCTAAGAGAATAGTGCAAAAAGAGTGGTAGGTGTCACACAGAAAACAGCCAGTTAGTGCACTATACTTTTAGATGTTAACTAGTAAATCACTGTAGAACACAGGATAATCAGCTGTTTTTCATGTAACTAATTCGGATAATTTAAAATGACAAATTTGAAATTTTTCTATAATTACCATAACACCCTGATTGGCCTATGCCTTAAAAAACTATCATTATTGCAATGAAGAAGCATGGCGAGCACTGTAGTACTTATCTCCTTGGTATAGCTTGAGGTACAAAGAGATTCATTGCCCCCTGTCTCTCTGCATTACTTGGCTTGTAGATGGAGTGATATTGTTATTATTGGTATTTATATAGCGCCAACTCATTCCTCAGTGCTGGAAGGGGTACATTTAACAATAAAAGGGAGGATTAGAAACCCCCCCTGAACCCCCTCTGCTCTGTGCTGTTACAAGGGGGAAACAATGTTTCTCACTTCTAGTGAAAGCACCTAGTTTCATTTAGGTATTTAATTAATGAAACTGTTGGTGATTATTCTAAAACACAGAGTTGTATAAGACATCCACAGCATTACCATAAAGAACAATAGAATAATGTATAGATATGCAGCAAATGAGTGAAATTCTGAGATCAGTATCATTTTTATTTTATGCAGTTAGTTATATATTTATTTGTATCTATTTGTAAAGCTTAAAATTTGTAGTGCATTTAAAAAGGGGGGTTCAACACAAGATTGTAGATCTGTTCATTTAAGAAAACAAATGCTTAGAAAGGTTTGGAGCGTTCATTTTTCATATGACAAAACATATTTACACATCTACAGTAAAAACTAGGAATGCTTAAGCTGCCAAAAGACATCATCAATAGGAATTACATTCTGTACTGACTAATGTTCAGAAAAAAAAAAAGAATAGGGCCGTTGGTCGATGAGTTTTTGGCAACAGCAAGTGATACTGTATATTGCTTCAGTCTGAGCAGGAAGCTGTAAAGTGTGATTTTGTCTGTAAGTATTGGAAAATATCACATTTATCCAGTGGGGAAAATACATATGAATTTAGTTTTATTGCTTTGTTAACCTTAAAAACAAATGGCTTGCAGGAAAGGGTTAAATATGAAAGCTTGAGATAACAGTAGTGTTCTTGTTTTAACAGATATAGGCATTTATTTTATCTCCAAACTTTCCTAGCCATTGCAGATATCATCAGCGCAAGTCTTTCTTAAAGGAAATTTTAATGGCTAATTTAAGGTGATGATGCAGCTGTCTTTGTGTATAATGCAGCAAACAGGATTCACGTGTGGAGATCTTGTTAATTTTCTTTTTACTGCATAACACATTCAAACCTTGGATTTCCACTATATGAAAATGAATTCTAAACTAAAGATTATGTGGGATATGGACAATGTAAAGATGATGCCCATATTCCCTTCATTGCAATGAAATTACAGAAATTGCTGGTGGAGTCATCATGTGGAAAAAACTTTAAATAGAATTTGAAAAACAATGTATAGATGGTCAGAAGACTTATGTTGTTCCACTGCAAGACAGCCAAATATAAGGAAGAATTCTGAAGATCAGCGCAAATATTTAAATAGGACATTTAGGCTGCAGTTATCTTTAAATAGGAATCAAGACCAAAAGTTAACATAAGACTGCAAAAATCAAGCAATCAATCATGAAACAAACTGCATTAGAATTCACTACACTTGTGCATGGTGAGAAAATTCAGCTAAACCAAACCATTTTTCCAGAAAATATAAATATTTTCCGGACATCAAAATTTCAGCCATACGTTGGTACAGTTTGTCAAAATGTTGGTACTGAAAAATTGGCAAAATCTTGGAACAATTGCTTTGGGAAAAGAGTCAGGGGAATCAAAAGTGTGCAAAAATAGGCCAATCAGAGTGCTGCAAAATATATACATAATATATTATATGAAATCCTGAATAATGTTTTGATTGGTTTGTGGTCATTTTTGTTAAACAACAAATTAAAATCATAATGGCCAAATTCAGGCAAACATAGCAGATTTGGAAAATATTCTCTAACTTAGCTACACACACAGGTTTTCTTTCTTAACCTTTTTACTATTCAGATTTTAACTTGCTACAATTGGGAGTTTATTAAATAACCCTGATAGCCTTTAAAGGAAGGTCTCCATTGTGCACATATTCACTTCAGTATGGCTGATTATGAGGTTTACTCTTAAGGGACATATGGCTATAATATTGTTTGAGTGCATGTTAAAAACAAACAACAGTAAAGCACTGCAGTTAAACAATCTCTTACCCTGGTCAATCATAGTGAATTGTGCAGCACTCAGCATGATATCTAATCTGCATCAGGTTCAGGCCCTGCCATAGCCAATGATTAATACTACACTGCAATGACAGACCAATTGGGATACACAACTCATATTTTCTACCCTCTGCCTGCTGTAACAATAACCTACTGGGACTTGAATGCACATCTTCCATGTTTTTACGCAGTTGATTCATGTTTTAACTATTACATGTTAGCAAATAATTCCCTGTGCCATACTTGACATATGCTCAACACAACACATGAGTGAATCACTAACAGGGTTTCAGAGAAAATAGGCCTTTTATTGTGAAATATCACATCTGGGAAAATAAAGTTCAACAACTAAATCCTTCTGTATCATTCCTTGAGCAGCTATACTGCTTAACTGCATATTTCAGGTAGTGTTTTTAACCTGTATTTATATTTTGGACCATTTTATTAAAACTAAAAGTAGTTTATGTGTCATCTATGTTCAAGTTAATTAATTTAGTGCGTTTAAAGACAACGCAAAAACCATGATGGCAAATTACAATGATTTCTTTGCATGGTAAGGTCATAAGCTGTAAATATAAAACGCAACAAAATTAAAACCAGTAATACAAAAAGACTTGCTTACAGGTGAACTGTAACTGGTACATAAGGTCTCAGGTGAAATTAATGTAAATCAAAAATGGAAGAGCTGAAAGCATAGTTGACTTAGATAGTTTTTTTTCCAATTCTATTATTTTAACCTTGAATGTGAAATTCTCTTTGAATTCTCACATTAGTGAATAACCCTGAAAATATTATTTAGTGTTTGTTTGTAGTATTTGACAAAAAATCTAATAATCATCATCTTAGATAGGATGTCTTCCATCCAATAAGAAGGAAAGCATTGTTTTGTAGCTGGTAGGACAAAAAGACAAAATTTTGTAAATAATTATAGAGACCGTTATATCAATTATAAAAGATTGGAAACACAAATCTATGTAGTTTTAAGTGTATTTGAAACATGTAATGAGTGGATGGATTACTTCAGTTTAAAATAGAGCACTTGTAGCTCTATTTATTTGTTTATGGTAATCAATGCTGGAAACATCCAGTCTGGGGGTCAGTATTTTATCAGGAAAATACAGCAATTCTTAACCTCTTAAGGACATCCAGAGAATTTGGTTTGCAAGCTGTAGCGGAGAGGCAGTATAATCCACAATATCTCTGCTGGGTAACAGGAATAACATAAAATAATCCATGGGAATAAGCACAGCATACAATAATCCCGGCAGCGTTGTAGTAATTCTTCCTTCCCAAGAACTAGACGACACATAGGCTGGGAGTCAACTGAGGTTTTATTCACAGGACACTGTATTTATGGGATTCCCCATGCAAGGGGTTTCCCTACTGACATTACAGGGGTTATACAGTAGGGGACTACATGGGGAACTGCCCAACACATACATTTCTCCCATCATGCACTGCTGGACGAGAGGGATACTCCCACTGGAATATACAGTTAATGGGATTATCCCTCCGTGCAGCAGAAGTTACATTTTACATTAAAATCCATAATTGTAATAATATTCACTTGTTTTACACGAATGGACGTTCGGTAGATAGCTGGAGGCTGAGCGCATAGTTCGTGGAAATACCGCTCAACTCCCAGTCTAACTATCCGAACACCGTACGAAATACACATTATTTCCAACATACGGTTAAAATAGCGATTGATATTAGGGGAACAAACTACCGAACGGCCGGGGCTCCCAACTGCCTGGAAGTCCAGCGGGGTTCGCGCCGTCGAGTAGCCGTTTTTAGTTCCAGGCGCTCGACGGCAAAACCCTGCTGGGCTAACAAAGGAATCAAGATGGCCGACCGCCGCGTGGTCAGTAGCCGAACGACGGCCACCTAGGGAAGTCTTTAACTATCGATTGCAACAATGTTGCAATCGGTTAATGGGTGCCACATGACCTCCTGTGTGTGGTCGACCGTTCGGTAGGTAATTTGTTTCACGAACAGCGTTTAAACTCACTGTTCGTGAAACTGCATAGGCAGTGCTGGGTTTCACGTATTACAAGCATACGAACGCTCTTGTTCACATGAACGCCCCATACTACATTACACTTGGTTCTCACAGCCAGCAAACCTTATAATATCCACACATGCAATAGTCTTAAGTGGCTAGGTTTGCCACACAAGCCCTATATTTAACCTTGTAACTTTCCAAGACACTATAAAAGATGTACATGGGGGATATTGATTTACTTGGGAGACTTCGCTGAACACAAATATTAGTGTTTTAAAACAGTAAAACATATCACAACAATGATATCAGTGAACATTTAGTTTTTTTGCATTTTTCACACACAAATGGCACTTTCACTGATGATATAGTTGTTGTAATAAGTTTTACTGTTTTGAAACACTGGTATGTATATTCAGCGAAGTTTCCTGGGTATAACAGTACCCCCATGTACAAGTTTTATGGGTTTTTTTTAAAGTTACAGGGTCAAATATAAGGCTTGAATTTCCATTTTTTTCATATTGAATTTTGCCAGATTGGTTATGTTGCCTTTGAGACTGTATGGTAGCCCAGGAATGCTAATTACCCCCATGATGTCTACTTTTGCAAATGGTATGCCAACCCAAGGTATTGCAAATGGGGCATGTCCAGTCATTTTTAGTAGACACCTAGTCACAAACACTGGCCAAAATTAGGGTTCAAATTAGTTTCCTGCATTTTTCACATACAAACAAATATGAACACTAACTTTGGCCAGTTTGGCCGGTCTGTACATACCCCCTTTGTAATACCTTGGGTTGTCTACTTTTGCAAATGGTATGCCATCACGGGGGTAATTTTTATTCCTGGGCTACCATATGGTCACAAAGGCAACATAACCAATCTTGCAAATTTCGATGTGTATATACTGAAAAAATAAACATGCTATATTTGACCCTGTAACTTTATAAAACACCATAAAACTTGTACATGGGGGGTACTGTTTTACCCGCAAGACACCACTGAATACAAATATGTATAATTTATTGCACTAACCACTAACCGTATTATGACATTCACAGTTAAAATGACATGCAGAACTAAAAAAATAACATTTCGTAATTTATCACATTTATTTATATTTTATTCATATTAAATTATGTTTCATATATAACTATTGAAATTGAAATATCATTTTGAAACTATGTGATAACCAACACTATTTGTAAATAAATGTCTTGCATAAGAGTAATGCATGTGGTCCTACCAGCTAGTCTACAATATTTGGGGATGAGGTAGATATGTTCCCCATCACCACCTATGTCCTTCACCCACGTTTGTGGCTCTGAAACAGATGACCGAACAAAAACGTCTAACTCAGCTGACCAGAATTGGCCTAGTTATGAATTCCTTAGAAGCATTCGAATGACTAGTTTATATATATTCGATTTTTACTGCTCTGAAACAAATGTTCTTAATGTGCACACCAACCAAAATGGTGTTCTCAATTTATCAGAGATCTCAACTGCTTTCTCTTTTGTTACGTGTTAAAACACACTGGCTTTGTTTGGCTCACAGCATGTCCAAATCAAACATATCAATTTATCTGTTTCTCTAACAAAGACAAGCAACAAACTTCTAATCTTTAAATATTGACACCAAGAAAATATCAAATTGGTCTGCAGTACAGTGCATACAATAATTTAAGTGCTTACATAAGTTTGAAAATATTGAACTGTTTTCTCTGAGAGAGACTTTTTTAGTACTGCAAAGCCGTTTTTCTAGTTTAGTTTGTACTTTCTGCCTTATCTTAGTATACATATTTTTTATGTATATTAATTGTTTCAAATTAGTACAAACAGGGACTACACGATTTATCACTATTTCAGACAATTGTGCTTTTACATAAAACACTCACAGATCATTAAATTTTTTGACCATAAAAAACAATAGGACACAAAAGAACAACATAATCAATGTCCTAAATTAAGTATAGTGGTCTAGATTTGCCAAATCCCGTGCATTTCTTGCTTAGGCTGTATAAAACTGCTGTACACTCAACATTTATTATTAGCATTTATATAAAGGCAACATATTCTGCAGTGCTTTACAATTATAGAAGGAGAATATTTAGAGGTGAAGAAGGCAATGCTCAAACAAGCTTACTATATATTTCTTCTCGCTGGCAGCTCCTTTCCTTTGAAATAGCCTGCCTACCCCGATCAGACTCTCTCCTAGTCTTCAATCGTGTAAGAAGTCCCTCAAAACCATCTTTGCAGAAAAGAGTATGTAACTTCTATTTTACAAACCTGTCTCTTAATCTCGCCTAAACTCCATTTTCACCTCCAGTTCTGCTACTTTCAGACCTTGTTGTTTGGTTGCTAGCCCCTCGATGCCCTTCCTATTGTGTTTTTATACCCCAACTTCTCAAGACTGTAAGTTTGTTTGAGCAGGGTCCTCATCAACCTATTGTTCATGTAACATTATGTAATTGTCTCATTAATTGTTAAATTTACCCCTTTTATAATATTGTAAAGTGCTGTGGAATAAGTAGGCGCTATATAAATGCCAATAATAAGAGAAAAAAATAGCATGGAAGTGACCCAAGACCCATGTTATTCTAAGAGATCTGTGATTAGTCTCCCATGACTCTTAGTAACAAGAGGAGGCCCGATAGTGACCCTCCAACACTCTTTCACACACACAACTATCACAGAGCAGTTTCAGTAGCACATGTGAATCAAAAATGTCTAAAACTCTGCATTAAAAGGACACAAAAGGTACTCAGACCACTTCCGCTTATTGAAGTGGTCTGGATGCTGTGTCCCTGTTACACTTAGCCCTGCAGTATAAAACATTGCCGAGCCAGCTCCGAGGGACATTGGGCGCTGGATTTGGGTAAGTTAAATGTTATGGGGAGTGGACTAGAGGGCACTGTAGTGTTTAGAAATACAGATTTGTATTCCTAACACTATAGAATCCCTTCAAGTGTGTTTTCAGACACATTGGAGACAAAAAATATCTTTGGAAATGTCTGGTTGGAGACATAAAAATATCTTTCTCACACAGATTACGTTGAAAATATCCATCATAATGGGCTCCTTACCTGTATTCATTTCTGGCTCTCCACACTCCACTGCAGCATTGGGAAGATGTGTTGTCATATCACAGGAGAGCGCACTGGAGCCAGCAACAAGTACTAGAAAGCACCTCATAAAAATAAAAACAAACAACAACATTTGTGTGGCAAAAAAGCAAGAAAGCTTCTGGATGTTTTATATACCCATTTGTATCTTGGAGTGGAAAGTGTGTATGTCAGGCATTGTGTGTCTAGGAGTGGATTCTTTTGTATATGTGATAGTGTGTATGTTTTGTTATTCTCATTGATATTGTATTGAGGAGTTATTAACTAAACACAAAATTGTGAATTAGAAAATTAATTGGAAATATATAGGCTAAAATACACTTGTGACTATAGCTACAGGGAAGGTGAAGAATGTTTTCATATCAGCACTTTTAAAGGGACACTATAGTCACCCAGACCACTTCAGCTCAATTAAGTGGTCTGGGTGCCAGGTCCCACAGGTTTAAACCCTTCAGATGTAAACTTAGCAGTTTCAGAGAAACTGCCATGTTTACATAGCAGGGTTAATCCAACCTCTAGTGGCTGTTTTCCTGACAGTCTCTAGAGGCACATCTGCGACGCTGGATGCGAAAATCGCATCCAGTGTGCAGAACGTCCATAGGAAAGTATTGAGAAATGCTTTCCTATGGACTATTTGAATGCGCGCGCGGCACTTGCCGTGCATACGCATTCCGCTCCCCTCGGGAGCTGACGTTGGCTGGGGAGGAGAGGTCACCAGCACCAAGGGAACTGGCGCTGGATTAAGGTAAGCTGCTGAAGGGGTTTTAACCCCTTCAGCACCAAGAGAGTGGTCCCTGAGGGTGGGGGCACCCTTAGGGCACTATAGTGTCAGGAAAACGGGTTTGTTTTCCTGACACTATAGTAATCCTTTAAAATTTAATATAGTTCTGTTTCCAGCATAATAACTAAATTAATTACTAAATTAATTACCAAATTAAGTATTTAATGAATAAACCCCTGTCTTTCTTTCCAGCTCCTCTCCAGGCATAACACTAAAAGCACTAATTACAGCTGTTGTGTGGGACAAAAAATGCCCACCTTATTATATATATTATATTGCACAAAAGTCATTTATAGATCTCCACTGTATAAGCCTTATATATAGTGAGCTGACTCCTAAATCATTATTTTATTATTTGAGTTTACAGACTGCTAAATACAGAATGCTTGCAGGATTCTTTTCCTTCAGGGAGGTTTGCTAAAGGTAATCTTGCAGCCATGTCATCCCATTTCGAACACGATGCTTAATAAATATAAGCTACAGTGAACCCATACTGTAGATGACAAACTGCTAAAGGATATCTGGAAACAATGGTGCATTCATTGTGAAAATTGAAGACTTGCTGGGATTCGGCTGAGGTATCATTGCTGTGTCTGGAAGTAAAAGAGCCCTCTTGTTTAATTCACCATATTAAGCTGCCCTACCTTGTACAAAAATTACATTTTAGTTGGAGAACAACCAAATTACTCCTATGTCAGGAAGAAAGGGCTTTGTTTTTCTGTGTAAGGAAAAAAGAATATTAAATATCATTCCCTAGCTAAAAACAGAAAATGCTTCTCCTTGATTCTGTATATCAGGTATACTTGGGAGTGTTGCAGTTATATATCCATTTATTGGAAAATCATGGATCCATACATGTTTTAGTGTTTGTGTTGAATTTATGAGTTACTAGAGAGAAGATACATATCTTGGTTAATTTCAGTTGTTGACATATGTCAACAATTTCTTTGTCAATAAAAAGCCTGCAGGTATTTGATATGCACATGCATTTAGATAGGAAACATATGAGTCTATGGAATAATGCAGGAAAAAATACATGGTTTCCACCATCTTTTAATTTTATATTTTGTTCTTTTTTACTCCCTTTTTAAAAATAATGAATGCATACCGTTCTTTCAATCTCTAGTTCATATTTTTTTCGTTTTGCAGTTCTACTTTAGAATTGTGTATTTACTCGTAATTATCTACTTAAACTTTTTGTTTTAAGTTCCTGCTATATAAATAATCACTTTTAAATGCAACAACCTCAGTTTCTCAGTTTGACAATGAGGAGTTTGAACTTTCACCTCTACCAGGAGGGTTGTACAAATGCTAATCATCAGACTTAATTGTATGTTATTTACATAGCCTTCCATTTAACTGCAGTACAGAACTAATGTACAAAAAAAAAAAGCAATGATCCATCACATAATGAAAAAACAGTAAATGCAGTATCACACAGTGATACTAGCTAATCAATCTTGGCAATAGCATCAATAGATTACATTTTACAAACACAGGTTACACTTCAGCTTTTTTATGTGACTTTTGGCACTATTGCCCTTCACTTGATAACAAAACACTCTGATTTCCAATTAGAGACAATTTGTAGTTGTTTTTTTCTTTCTTGTCTCTTTTTTCTTTTGAAGTGGCCTCAGACATTGAACATTGTTCTCTTCTTGTTGAGCAGTTGTTCGACGTAATAGTTACTAACAACAAATTTGTGCTTGGTGGTCAAGATCATGTATCTGTACGGTTGTTCTAATATGTTTTAAACTAAAATCTAAAATCTCAATTTCCTCTCACCATTCTTCATTTGTTAAATTGATGTCAGGATATTTTCCAGATAATTATTAGAACATCCACTAACTGAATACAACTGACGTGTTTTGCGAGTGTGAGAAAACATTTGCCCATCATTAATGGCAGCATTCGCTCTCACACACGATTCACATCTGAGATGTAATTTTTACTGACATATGCCATGGGATGTATGTTCCTCAAGACCAGAAACTGCTCAACAATTTAGGTAACTCTCAACTTGGCCATAATATATTTATATACTAGTAAATAACATGTTTTCACATACTAATTTCACCCAATTGAAAACTTTTAAAGAGAATGCCGGATGTAGAATAATTAAAATATAATTACAAAAGATGAGAGAAATAATTTTACAATACATTTACAATTATAATTAATTATATAGTGCCAACATAATCTGCAGCGCTACGCTTAATGTATTTAATTTTAACAAACAAGCTTACAATATAAAGACAGAATCAAAAATAGAGCTAAAGATATATGCATTAAACAATCAATCAGCAAGATGCTAACCATGTGGATTAATGAAAGTAACACTAAGGTATAGGGTAAAAATGTCCAAGCCAGTAACTGGTGGATACAATCTTATTAGAAAAGTGGTTCTTGACCCCTGAGTTGCGATACAAAATTGGATCTGCTACACAGAAACACACACTTCTAAGCACATAGACACAAACTGCTGCACACAGATACACTCAAGAGATACTTATAATCGCACACTGACCGACATGCAGATATACTCAATGTCTCTCTGAGTCTGGTGCTGTGATGGTCATCTATCCTTCCTGGTCCCGCTGACCATCCCACGTCATGAACGGAAACTTTTATTTGCCTTCTGATTGCTTTTTTGGGAAGTTGCATTCTGACAATTGCCAGACAGTTGCATACAAACACCTAAAAGTAGAGTATTCAATCTTTTTTACTTTTGGTCAAACTACTATATGCGACAAACATATTTTTGTTTCTCTTCTAACACTTTACACTCATATTTAATAATGCAAGATAAAGGACATGCAACATTAGAGTATTTTTAATTCCTTCGATACTTCTGAAAAAATGTGGCGAATAAAGGTTATCTATATATCTATAGCTAAAATTCATTTTTTTATATGTGCTAGCTATGTCAAACTGCTTACACATTCATCATTCACTTTATAAATAATGTTGGATTTTTTTTAAAATATATTGAAATAATATAAAATGTGTCTGTTGAAGAAGGATAACTTTAATATCGCCCTCCACTTTATTTGTTTATATTTTAGTTCTGTACAGCTTGCAAATAAAGGACTCGTTGATGACAAAGGATTAGTCATAAAAGAACTCCTTTAATTATTTTAATTTCTTAATTTCTTTTTATATTGACCACATAATCTAATGGCAAGTGTTACCACAACTTTGAGGTTTACAAGCTAGACATGAAAGAGATTGGGTCAGTACTATATATAGACTTGGTATGTCTTAAAATAGCTAGGTCTGCAAAATCCATAGAACATGTTTTGTGTAAGATTCATTGTCACCATCAGTTATTTGCAAACTCTGAAATGCCAGGTTCAATGGACAAATGCTCCATTGTCCAATCATTTTGTTCCAACATTTGGCTGATAAAAGTGCTAACTGACATTTTCTTTTTTCTTTTTTTTTCTGCACAGTGAACTATTTCCTTATTTGATACAATTTCCAGGGAAAGTGTCTAGATATCACCCGTTGAACCCTAAGTTGGCTGTATTTTAATTATACTAGGTATCCCATCTTGACCATTTTTCTCATCTTATAGCTAAGGAGCACATGGGATACTTAACATTAAATCCACATACGTACTTTCTTCTAGCTACAGTGACCCTATCATTGCATGCTCCTAATCAGTGTAACTCTCGTAGAGTGAGTATTATTCAAACACTAAAATGTAAAAGTTATTCTCTAACAAACCTTTCTTCTAGCAAAAAATATTTTACTCAATAAAATTTGTATAATAAGCTACATATAAACAATTTTATTAGATAATTAATCATGTTTTTTTAACTTAAATATTCTAGTTTATTAATGGGTGACCCTTTAGGCAGCAATGGCTTAACCTTGGACACAGTCAATGAGCTGGTAGACAAGATGTCATGCTTAAGACCAGTTTCTATCATTTTAAAAACAGAGCTGTTGCATCTATTGCATTTTCATCTGACTTATAAATACTAACAATATTCATGTTGATGTTTAATTTGTAAGTGGTAGTTAATTGACTTAACATTTTTATATAAGCAACTAACCACTAAATATATGTGAGTTGCCTAATTTTAAAAATGAACATACATCACAATAACACACATCGTGTTTTATTAAATTCACACAAATCAATGTCATAAATATTTCAGGAACACTTGACCGTTCCTTTAGGGCTGAAACATAAGACATAGCAATTTGGTAATTAGGCTGGAGAATCTAATATTTGAGCCTTACAACCTCCTGTCACATTATAAATGAGTAACGACAAAAAACAACTTCTTAAGTTATCTTCAGTATTCTGTCTATGTATACTCTATTACAAATTACTTTATTTAGACTTATCCCTTTACATGCCAAAGTGTTAATATGGCCCCTGCTGTTAGTTATATTTCTCATTATTCCCATGGGCATCATGGAAAAATTGGACTACAACTGTTGTGGCTTAAAATGTTAACCAATAATGGGTTCATCACTAGGCTAAAAAGATGATGTCACTTGTGTGGACATTTAAATCTAATGTAATATATTCTAGTGCATATTTCGAACATAGATAACCAAAAGTATTGGCTTAGTTCAGCAATGTTTTGTAATGTCCTCTTAAAATATTTACTTCTGCAAAATAAAAGTTATTACTGTTTCACCATAAGAATGAGTTTGTCACTAGTTTATTTTATTGAAATAGTATACCATTGTAAAGTTCTTTCCATGGATGACCAAACCTTTTTTACCGAAACTTACATACCCAGAAATCCATATGGAAATTTTCCACTACTATACTATTCATCAAAACACCAATACATACTAAGATTGAAAGATTTCCCATGTTGCCCAAAATGTTGGGGAAGAGGAATTAGATCTATATCACTTTTTTTGTCCTGTCCTAGGGTAAGCCCATTCTTGATAGACACTCAAACCCGTCTATACTCTGTCATCTCACTAACATTATCCCTAATCCCCAGAGGTGGCAACATTGGGAATCTTCCCTTCTTCTTTCAAATCACACACTAAATTTATCCATGTGCCCTTGTCTAATGCTAGTAAATCAATTTTACACAATTAGATTTTTCCAGAGGCCCCAACAGTAAGTCTAATGCAGGTCAAATTATTTTACACTTTCAGAGTGGACTGGATTGAGTCCATGTCACATAACGATTTCAAGGCCAACATTTTCTTCTAGACCCGGCAAAGTTCTAATAAAAAAACTGACACACTGTACATTCAATGATATCTTCCATTGCTCTACAAACCTGTGATGGAGCATATATTTCCTATGCCTCAATAAAAACTGTTTATAAATAAAAATTGATGCCATATATATTGAGAAAGAATTGGTCAGAATCTTTCATTTCTACCAGATTAACTGTTAGAGAGCCATAACATTATTTTCTTAATTAGATAAAAAAAATAACTTGACCTAACTGGTATATTTGTATAATATTTATAAAAATGTATATTTATTAACTTTATTAACTTTAAAGGGTTAATACAAGCACCATGGCCAACTCAGTGATTTGAAGTGGTTATTGTGCCTGAAGTCTGTATGTACAGCATGAAATGCTGAGCAAGTAGAGATTAACCCCTCTGCTGCATGAGACGCGAGGTGTCATTAGGGTTTTAATTAGTCAGCTTGGAAGAAGAGTACACAAGTTAGGTGGCTAATGTGAATGCTGTGCAAAATTGGCATCTTGTTAACACTTACATCATACTGGCACCAGACAGTCAAGAGTGGCATGCCCCCCATTTCATGGAACACCCATTCTCCCCCTAGGCTTTCCTCCCTGACTCTCCACTGGTGCAAGAAGGAGTGAAATCAGGATAATGATTCTGCAGGGAGAACTTAGCTCTGGAATGGAATTAGTTTTTAGCTGTTTTCTTTCTTTCATCTTCTTTTCTTTTCTTTCCTTTCTTTTTTTCTTCCTTTCTTTTCTTTCTTCCTTTCCTTTCCTTTCCTTTCTTTTCTTCCTTTCTTTCTTTTTTTTTTTTTTCTTAAAACACTGCTTTTGGTTGAAATAAATCTTTAAATGTTGTAATCGAGAAGCTTATACCTGTGTTATACCTGTAGCAAAAGGCAAGAATGGAAGTGACTGTGATGTTTCATGCATCATGGAGTACACTGATAAAACTAAAATTGAGTGATTCAATAGAAAACCAGCTACCATATTTACCATGCCTTACTTAAACCTGATGGGCAGTGTGAGTCAGTTGCATATAAGTGATTTAGCAGATGACTGACTATTTGGAAATTCCCGTCATACTGACCACTACTTCAAACTGTAAATAATTCAGTACTCAGACAGTGCCATATTGGACCCTTAAAAGAAAAAAAAAATGAAATGTGTTTGTAGTTGTTGCTCATACAGAGTTTTATATTAGTCTTGTTTGCAGCAAATATTTATCCTTCTACCTGCAATAAGCAATAACATTCTCTAATATATACAAATAGCTTCCTAATTGCTGGAGAGGAGTGTATGTGAGATACAATATTGACTGTAACTTATAGGGACACATTAGTCACCCAGTCTACTTCATCTCATAATTACATTGCAGGACTAAGACTGCCTCCAGTGGCTGTCAACCAGACAGTCACTAGAGGCATTTCCTGGTTGCTAACAGACATTTGATCCTCTAAATGACGCTGGACATTCTCACGCTATGCATGAGGACATCCAGTGTCAGTAAAATCACTACAGGGAAGCATTGAAGCGGATGACGTTGGAGGAGGCGGATCGCAGACACAATGTCAAGTGACATCGTCGCTGGAATCGGTTAAGTGACTAAAGTTTTTTTACCTTTAGCTACCGGAGGGGGAGAGGGCTCGAGGAAGGAGGGACTATATTGTATAGTATTCCTAACACTATACAATCCCTTTAAGTAACTGCATATCAATTATTTAGGAACGTAGGGAGAGACAGTACTTGATGTTGAATATTTATAGTTTTCTTGAACTCTGAAATTTAAATAAAACTATACTCCGGGTCTAAATGTTCAGAAATTCCCTTTAACCTCTTAAGGACCAAACTTCTGGAATAAAAGGGAATCATGACATGTCACACATGTCATGTGTCCTTAAGGGGTTAAATGAAAAATAAAAACACAACTCCCCCCCAGCTCCCCTGCCAAAAAACTTTAACTTCATCTATAAACCCCGGTAGTTAATTTTAGAGGATAACCCTGTAAGTAATGAAAGCAAATTGTATGATTTTTTTATTTTTATTTTGCAAATGCACCATTCATATTCAGTAAAGTGAGAATTGACTGCAATTGAAAGTGAATTCAAGGTAAATTTCTAAGGCTATTTTGGCCTTTCATTTTAAATTTGCTTTGAATTCCCAGCAATTCCAACTTCCGCAAATAACCCTGGTTGTGTCTTCTCCCAGAGGTAATCCATCATACATAGATGTTTATATAACAACAATCTACAATCTTTTCTGACTGATGTCTTCTAGTAAAACAGCTATGACAAAGTAAGTGTTGTTGTAAATAAATGCCAATAAGGCCTTAGTTTCTGACTGTTGTATTTATCATTTAATATAAGGTTTAGAGAGCAAAATATCATGTTTTCCAGACCCTGGAACAAAAATCTATACAAAGTTTGCATTCTACTTAAACTGAATATGAGTTAATGAGTTTAGTATTGAAAGCGTATAAATAAAAAATAAAAAAACAACAAAAACACACATTGCTTAGCTACAACAATAATCATTGTGTTTCATTTGAATAAAAATCCCATTTACTAGGCCCTTATTAGGGGAATCCATAGGATGGCTCAGAAGACAGCTCATGGTTTAAAATCCTATTATCCTTAGGGTGAATGATCAAATAAGACCTATGCAGGTTCTGACCTGATAACATTACCATCTAAAAGGCTGACCAGTGACCTATGTGACATAATCTGTGGGGTTTAGTGTGATTCCCAGTCAACAGGTATTCTCATCACAAAAACTAGTTTAATGGCAATGTTTTTCAAAGGAGACACAAACACATTGTACAACCATATAAAGCAAAAGGCATTGTTTTACATTTTAAACCAGGATTTGTACTTAAACCATATTTATAGCCTGCTTATTTGACTACATTTCCAATTTGTCTGTATTCAAATCTTTAATTTTAGAGAATAGTAAAGTAATGAAAAAATAGTTACCTCCATATATTTTATTTGTTTTTTTACTCAATTATATAACATTAGTTAGAAATCCATTAGATATATATATATATATATATAGCTAATGGATATATATTGTATGTGCAATTAGCTGCCATTCTGTTCTATAAAAGATGTTAGTGTATTGCAAAACTAAATAGATATTAAAGAGAAACTTTAAGCACCAAAACAACTTTAGTTTTATTATTATTATTATTTGTAGAGAGCCAACAAATTCCATAGTGGAGTAACAGGACAAGCTGGATGGATATTACATTCTAGAGGGAATGGGGTACAGTGACACAGAAGGTAAAGGTAGGATGCATTTCATGTATCGGAAAAAGTAGGTTGCTAGAATAGTTTGCAATAAAGGGTTAGTTTATTGGACCCCGTTGCAGGAGAGGGATTAGGGTTCAGGGAGGGAAAGCTATTAACAGTTTAATTGATATGCTTTCCTAAAGAAGTGAGTTTTTAATGATCTTTTAGAACTTAGACTGGCTGAGTGTCTAATGAAGCTGGAAAGGGGGTTCCATTGGAATGGTGCAGCCCTAAAGAAATCTTGAATGGTGCAGACCCAGAGAAATCTTGAAGGCGAGCATCAGAGGTGTGAGTACCAACAGAGGATAGACGTAGATCTTCAGTAGAGCGTAGGGACCTGGAAGGGACATACTTGAGTATTAGTAAGGATAGGTTGGTAAGAGCAGCATTATGTAGAGATTTATAAGCAAACACCAGAATTTTAAATTGATCCCTATATCTCACGGGAAGCCAGTGTAAGGGCTGATGGAAATGAGCAGCCACCCAGTTGGAAATAGCAGAGAGACAGTCAGATACACAAGTCAAGACAGATGACAAGAGATCACAAGAGGACAGATATATTTGCGTGTCATACAAATGATATTGGAAGCCAAAAGAGATGATTAGTTTACCAAAGGAGGCAGTATAGATCGAGAACAGTAGTGACCAAGGACTAAACCTTGGAGAGCACCAATGGAGAGGGAGAAGAGCAAAAAGAAACCCTGAAACAGTGCTAGGAGAGATAGGAAGGGAATCAGGAAGGAGTAGAGTCTCGTAGACTGAGGTTACGGAAGATGAAAAGAAGTTGTTGATGATCAACTGTGTTGAAAGCAGCAGAAAGGTCAAGGAGAATTAGAAGTGAGTAGTGACCACTGGATTTAGCAGCAATTAAATCATTGGAAACTTTAATTGAGTAGTTAGGTGTATAGATCATGCCCCTGCAGTCAAACTGACTGTAAGGGCTTGATCTATAATTACACTAAAACTGCTTCATTAAGCTAAAGTTGTTTTGGTGCTTAGATAATACCTTTAAGCTCTTCAGAGCCTAAGAAAATTACACCTGTTTTAAAGTCCAATAAACACTGTGTTGCAGTACACACTTTAAAAAGAGAGATTAGAAGACAAATTAAGTAATTATACTATGTGCCCAAACAACCTAGACCAGCTTCTGAAAGAACACATACCTGTTGACAAATTGATGAGGTAAGACTGGAATGCTCAGATGAATAAAATGGGCTGGATCATTTTAAGATCTTAGGCTGTCAACTCAATATTCTTTTAATTAATAACAGTGTATGATATAGTTCAAAATCACATCACATGTACACACACACACACGCTCTTAAAGAGTGCAGTTGTAATATAGCACAGCCTGTGCTGATTTAACTGTATATCTGTGTTAATGGGGGTCAAAATAACACTGGCTTACATCAAACTGTAAAAAAAAAGCTTATCTCTACCACATGTCCCACCCAAACCCATTCATCAAACTTTGAGCTCCTTTACATTATCCATCATTTCAAAGGGTTTTTTTTTTCTCTCTCTCTCTCTTTTTTTATTTTTTAGTTTTTTAGTTTTCGCATTAAGGTTTAAGTAAGCAGTTGCTTTAAAGGAGTTCTGCTAATTCCATGCAGGGATTTAGGAAACTAATCCTACTTTTTTTCTTAAACCAAGGGCACTCCACATTCCCGTGTTGTACAAACTGACATTATGTCTTTAATCGTACAAAAGAGATGTGACTTACAATGTTCACGCTTTTCAGCTGCACATCACATTGGAAGTAGATGAACACTAGAGCAAATTAGAAAGAAGTAATGGATCGTATGTACTTGAGTTATTAAACTAGGAGAGAGTTTTGCCTTTAGCTATTCATTCATTATTCCTAAAAGAGTGCAATCTATTACACACATTGCTGATTTCAATGAAGTAGTCTGGGTGCAGTGTCCCTGTGCCCTTAACCCTGCAATCTAAAGCATTGCAGTTTCAGAGAAGCTAAGATGTTTCTATTGCAGGGTTAAGACTGCCTCTATTGACTGTCTAGAACTCTGTGAAACAACACTGGATGTCCTCAAGCTTTGCATGTGGACACCCAGCGTGTTGAAAAACCCCTTAGGAAAGCATTGATTCAATGTTTTCCAATGAGGCAGGCCTAATTTACATGTGGTGCTCGCCACACATGTGCATTAGGCTTCCCCTTGATGCCGATGTTGGAGATGGCTAAGACAGAGCCAACATAGAGGGACTCAGGTAAGTGTTTTAAATGGTTTTAATCCATTCCATTGCCACCAGGGAGGGTGGGTAGAGGGACACTACAATGTTAGTGGGGTGGAGGGACAATATAGTGGTAGGGAAAGGGGACAGAGAGACACTATAGCATTAGGGAGGAGGAGCAGAGAACTCTATAATGTTAGGGAGGGGGCAGAGGGACACTATAGTATTAGGGAGTGGGAGGGCAGAGGGACACCACAGTGTTAGGGGGGGAGGGGCAGAGGGACACTATAGTATTAGGAACACAGCTTTAAAGGTTATTTTATGTCAGAGGGGGATAAACATAATTTGTCTATGTAAGGGTCCCAGTATCAATAACATGTAAAGTCCCTGCTTCACATATAGTTAGTGGGTGGTGTGGGTGGGTTTTCTTCAGTAGCCTTTACCTACAACAAAAAAAAACAAAAAACAAAAAAAAACTGTCAATCCTACATTTCCAAGCATTTCAACAGTAGCCTCCCCTGTCTAGTTATTAACATTTATTTAAACAAACAATATCAGCAAAAAACAAAAAAAATATCACCAATAGAAAAAAATAAAATAAAAACATTACGCAAAATGAAAGTAATTTGGGCTTAAGAAACCACATAGCTTGGCTGTTATACTGGAGTGTTTGTAAACGTCCCAGTGTTAGCAGGAAATGGCTGGATTGGATATATGGATTAGTTTTGTTTGTAGAAATTTTTCTTCACTTTTTCATTTCTTATGTTTATTTTTTTCTAAATCCGATCCTTTGTTGAGAGCCCATCCTAATCCAACCTATCTGATTTTCCTCAGAACAAAGTTAGTTGCAAAATCAAAACTTTGTGGATAAACCAAATTGTTTTCGACATGCATGCTTGGAATTGGTAGCATTGCATCCCTGTTAATGGTAAGAAAGCTTTTGAAAACCATAGTTGGTGTTTCTCTAGGGTTTATGGTGATTGCAAAAACAACTGCTTAGACCACTTCACTTAAAGCAGCAAGTTGGCTAGAATGTTTTTCTAATGTATTTTACATGACTTTAAAAAGTATGCCAGTGTTTATTTTGTCTTTATTCCAGATAAAGAAAACTCTTAGAAAAGTGAGAAATTGCATTAAGCACCTACAGTGTACATTGTGCACATTTTACTGTTTTCTCCAAAAAATATAGTGGGATGTGTTTCATTTATAGCTGAATACACGGAGGACACCAGGTTAAATAGCATACAACTGTTAGGTGCCTTTTTTCTCCATTTGTGTTACATCCTCAATCATGTCACACTCACTTAATGCCTTTTGTCTTTACTAGAAGTAATAAATCCACTTGGCTCTCTAATCTAGATTCCTTCTTCCACGCTACAACAGGAAATATCCAGAACTGAAAGTAGTATTATATTAATAATTTTTAATACTATAGAAAATTAAAAACATAGAAATATTATCTTTAAGAAAAGCTAATATTTGTTTTAAAATGTTCTTCAGTTTGTAATTACAATATCTCATTGCTGATAAACCATTTAAAAATCCAACAAACACACTCAAATATTATTCTCTTATGATTACTTAAAATATTTAAATGGTTACTCCAGGCACCATGGCCATTTGAGTGATTTGAAGTGGTCTTGATGCCAGGAGTCTGTATGTACATCATTTTGCATTTTAACCCCGCTGCTGCTGGAGTTGTAACTCCAACTCTAGCAGTGTCATTGGGGCATCATAACCCAGCTTGGAACAAGGGTTCTTTCCCAATTATGCCATTAAAAAAAAAAAAAAAGCTCTTCTACAGAGCGAAACGCGTCTTGCAGTTTATATATTGATTTCAAACTGAATTACTTTAACTTAAAGACTCTGTATTGCTTGATCTGCCACAGCTGGTTTGCCATTGCTTGTAAATGGAGAGAAAATGAGTTTTGACGATCTTTGAAATGGAAAGTAGGACACACAGCTAAGAAGCGTTTTTTTACTACATGCAATTGTTAATTTGAAACAAAATGTAACAGTTGAACTTGTTGTTACTAATAAATGTTACTTTGTTTTACTGAATAACACTCTCAATGCATTTCTATGCACCCCCTTACCTTTTGACTTACTGGGATGCTGGAGATTGGAGCTGTTTTTTATAAGTCTTTTTTATTTCTTGGGACATACTTGACCCAGGACATACTTGAAAACGAGAGAAATCTCAATGTATCTTTCCTGGTAAAATAGTTTATAAATAAATAAATATTTTATAAATAAATTAATTTTAGTATCACATGATGGATTTCATGTCTGAACACCAGAACATACAGAGAAAATGGAGCGTTTTAGGTTGGTAGAAAAGATCTCTGGAAGGATTACTGTAGGACTAAATCTGCATTCGGCATCATCATGTTGTGCGTGTTGACACCAAATATGAAAGATACCTAGATATAATTAACCTATGGGAAGCTGCTGATGTGGCTGTTTACTTGACAGCTACTGGAGTCATGATTAGGGTAAAAAAGCAGTGCTGTATCTTGGCTTTAAATATTTACTGGGTATTTGCACCAAATCTGAACTGGTGCCCCATGTTTGATCTGAGGTCTGGAGGAGCTGGTCTGAGGTCTGTATGGAAGGAGGCAGGCATGCTCAAGTATAGCATGCCTGCCACTTTAGTTAGCTCGACAATTTCTCATAGAAATCAGCATTTCTATAAAGTGGGGTTAAACTAGGATTCTTCTCAAATGAGTGGTCCTTTAATAAACTATTAGATACACATGGAAACTTTATAAATGTATGCAGTTTGAAAACCGCTCATTTACAATCCTTTTCAGTATTTATTTATTGATAAGCCACTAATATTACATATTCCTGGTATTTACTAACTGCAACAGAAAACATATGCATATCATAGCAAGGGTGCTTTAAAATGCTTCCTTGAGAAGAAGGATGTGATTAAAATAACCAAGATTTATGTTTATCGTGAATAACTATAGTAATTACATGCTTGTGTCATGGTTTAAAAGGCAAACAAGAAAACCAACTTCATAAATTCACAATGAAGTTATTCTATCTCTGATCTTATCACTGCTATTTCTTACGAAAACACTGTAAAACTGATTGGATTTCAGCATGATGCATTCGTATACATGAACAAATGTTCAAATTCCAAGTTTATATGTATGTTTAATTTTTGCGACTTCAAACTACAATGTTTTCAATGCATAAAAAAAGTATTTTTTTTTGTTTTAAATTCCTGATATGTGTATCTGGGATATGTTTTGTTCCACATACATATGTCGAAACTCATCTGATATTCAAATTACAATGTTAAAGAAAGGCCTTCTTCATCAGTCTTGGTCAGTTATAAGTAATGTCAACTAAATATATTTTGCTGATTATTTAATTTAGCGGCAAACATACTGGAATAGTTAGATGTTACTTGACACACAACAGATCTTACCTTGTTCAGAGTGTCTAGGGAGGACTACTCTTCTGACAGGTCGAAGTTCATGCACATAGATTCCTTTAGGAGTTTAAATACTATGTGGAACATCAACATTGTAAAATTTTTCGGTACATTCATTAAATCACGTTGCTAATGCATATCATTGAAAGTCCACAAACTGTTTAAAATTCCTTATTCTAAAAGATGGTTATAATTTAATATTCTAATTAGTAAAACTTGCATTCTATGCATTTACAGAATGAGACATTTAAAATATCTAGAGGGATACTTCACTGTCCAAATCGAAATCACTATGTATAAATATAACCAAAATGAAAACTTGAATGCATTTAAAGGACCACTATAGTGCCAGGAAAACATACTCGTTTTCCTGGCACTATAGTGCCCTGAGGGTGCCCGGCTCTGGGGAGAGGAAAGGGGTAAAAACTTACCTTTTTCCAGCGCTGGGCGGAGAGCTCTCCTCCTCCGATCCTCCTTCTCTCCTCCCTGTCGGCTGAATGCGCACACGCGGCAAGAGCTGCGCGCGCATTCAGCCGGTCGCATAGGAAAGCATTATCAATGCTTTCCTATGGACGCTGGTGTGCTCTCACTGTGAAAATCACAGTGAGAAGCACGCAAGCGCCTCTAGCGGCTGTCAATGAGACAGGCGCTAGAGGGAATGGGGCAAGGCTTAACCCATTCATAAACATAGCAGTTTCTCTGAAACTGCTATGTTTATAAAAAAAATGGGTTAACCCTAGCTGGACCTGGCACCCAGACCACTTCATTAAGCTGAAGTGGTCTTGGTGCCTAGAGTGGTCCTTTAAATATAAATTTTTTCATTGGAATTCCTCCCCATCTAACCCCACCCAGACTTTCTGTGGCTGTCCAATCACAGATTTCCAATGCAGTTCAATGAGAAGTCTTTGCAAGGCAGATGCGCTTTGCAATTGCTGCCTCTTGACTGTATCTCCACTGGTTTAACCAAACCAGGAAGTACCAGGATCTGGTGTCTGCTTGGAAGCAGGGTGATGTAACCAGGTTAATTTATAAAAGTGTAAATTTCTATTGAAATCTGAATTTATTGCACTATGAAAAAAGTAGGACACCCTCTTCACACAAAGTTTTTCAGCAAGCTAAACTTAATTAGGGGTATGAAGCATTCCTTTAATTATATTTAGTAATATCACAAATTAAAAAAAAATTATTAGTGGCTCTTTAGTTTTTTTATTTTAATGCCTAATGGTCAACTTTTATGCCAAAACTAGATCACTAAACTAAAAAATGTATACAAGTTGTTTTCATGAGTTCTTTTAGCTACTAAGTATTCCAGTTTTGGCTCAATCAATTTGTCCAACCGTTTTTTTCCCTTAGAGTCATCTGATCGTTGTCCATGTTGCAGTTCGTCTTTCCAAATATTGTCCATGCAAAATATTCAGAGAAAATATTCGGATTAACCAAAATAGCTTTAAAAAGGAACTTATTAGTGTGCTGCAATGCGAAGGCTACACAATATCAATTGTCAATTCTTAGTTGTTAAAATTAGTTCATTCTACATTTGGATTTAAAAAAATGAGAGCTTTTTTTATTATCACTGACAAAATTAAAAAATGGAAAAATTGTGAATAGCAGCATCTTTAGTAATTGTAAGGTGGAAAAAATGGAAGCACTGTGGTGGTAGCTGTAGTAGTTTTGGCGGTGGCAGTGGTGAGTAGTAGGAAGAATAATGACATAGTAGGAGCTACTTGCAGTCCAGATAGCAGATGATGTTACACCTGTATTCACTGGATGTGGCAATTCAAAAGCAGACAGAGATGGCCTTAACCAAGGTGGAGAAGATTCAGCATGAGAAGAGTGAACAGTAGTTGAAGAAGGTGTTAGTGGAGTGCTACCTCTCCTCTCCAGATTATCCTCTTGTAATTGCTGTCGGTCATTGAGCACCTCCTTGGCCAGAGACAAAGAATCTTTGTGGAAGAGTGATATCATAATCACCAGGTTCATCATCTTCACGACCAAACATTGGGAACACTACTTTGGTACTCTGCTGTTTCTTTTTATTAAAGGCTGTCTCTCATGGTACCAACAAGCTAGATGACTCCCCGATGACTCCCTTAGTTGTCCCTAGAAGTGCTAATGGCACTCTCATTCTGTGTTTAGGGAAGCCTTGCATGCTTGACAAAAATGCTTCTACTACTTTTGGGCCTATCTGACTGTGCTGCAGCTACAGATTCTTCTGGTACTTTAGACCTTGAGTCACCAATTAGAACAGCATAAGGCCAAGAAAAAACACTTGCCTCCTAAGTGACGAATTGGTCATAACTGACATGCTAGATCTGTTATCCGGAGACTGAATACTGTTTTGTGTGGTAGTAATTCTGGTGGTAGGTGGCAGTAATCATGACCCAGGAGGAACAGTACTCAAGACCAAGGAACTGCCTGAATGGCTGAGGAAACTGTATTTGGACTCTTAGAGGTCACGGCACTACTGCTGATCTTGGATTGGGCAACACAACCCCTAGCTTCCCTCAATTTATTCATGAAATTAAGATGTTACACTGATGAAGTTGGGTTTGTTCTTTTTAATAAAATAACTTGGGATATGAATGTGTACTGCACAAACTAACGCAACTTTATTCAGCCCAAACAGATGTGATGAAAAATGGGTGACTGGCGAATTTACTGTTATTGCAATTTAGAAAAATACTGTACTTGTGCATAGTTCACTGCGCAACAAGACCTGTCACACTGTGTGCAGCATGCACTTGTATATTAAACAAAGTTTGTCCAGGTGCCAAACGCTAGGCACAGCAGTGACCTAACCAATGGTCACATACTAGGATCAATGACCAAACCTATCTAACTCCCATACATAATTTGTGTAATTGGCACTGGCAGTACCAAGGCAGGCACAGCAGTAACCTAAACTTAACCAGTCTAACACTAGGATCAATGACACGGGTTTCTACTCTCACACAGGCACAGCAAAGATAATACCAGGCAATGCATATCTGTTGGTCTGTCTCTTTCAGTAGCTGAAATCAACATGTCTAGCACAATCCCACTTGGACATATAGTATACTTCTTTCCATCTCTCAATTGGACAGGAGATACAGTCCGCATCATTGGACAGATCTCTTGTCCATCATATGAAACAAACCTTGTTTGCTTTTTGTATAATTATCTCTAAGAGCAGGATATTTGTATGAAGTGTATAGTATTTTAAAGACATATAAAAACATCATAAGAACAACACAGTGCACAGTATCCAGTAAATGTAAAATGTGTTAATTTAAAACTCAAAATAAAATTCAATGAAGCTGCCATGTTGGTATAATATAACCTTGATGTGGATTGGAAATTGAGTCAGGTGATTTAAAAAAAAAAACAAAAAAACAAGTAACATGTCTTATCAGTTTACAATTAATTATATGGTTTGCCACCTAAAAAAGACACTAGGAACAAACTGCTATAGCACAGTTGGTATTTGAGGCTCTCTGGGCAGTGCTAGTATTGCAAAAATACTGGCAACGCTCAAGGGGAGCTCCACCAGCCAGCAGTGAGAGCAATACATCTCCCTTACTGGCCAAAAGCTAATTTTCCTTCCTGTGACAGTAAAAATCCACAGAGAGGGAATTTCACTGTCTCTGTCCACCAAGCAGCCCCTACCATCCCAAATACACCCCCCTCATTTGAGTAATGCCTTGCTGAAGAGAGAAACTGCAACCTGCAAGCTGTTCTTAAAAGGGGTAAGAGGAGAAACTGGGGAAGGAAAACAGAAACGGTTTGAAATACATTATCTTGGTCCAAGAATTTCTTGGATATTGTTTTCTCAACCACATGACTGTGATCTAGGGAGAAAAATGTTTATATATTTGTCAGAAAGTGTAAATTTTTAATGATATATCCACAATTCTAGAATATAGTTCCTGCAGAAAAAATGGCTGTGATGGGTCCATTGAGGATAGACTTCTCAATCCAGTCTCCACAAACCGCAGTGCATTTCCTCTATTTAGTGTTATAGGTAAGTAGGCTTTTTCTTTTTTTTCCCCAAAGATATTTTATTCTTTTTCTTATGTCAAGTCCTGTGATGTCATGTTCTGTAGTGTCATATGTAAGGAATAATTGACGACAGGCCATTGAATTATTAGAAAAATAATGCACACCCGAGGTGGTAATGCGGTCACGACGCGAGGCAGAGTGGCCATTACACCTCGGATGTGCATTATTTTTTTCTAATAATTCAACGTCCTGGAGTCAATTATTCCACTTATACTACAGTTACCACACCTCGAAACATTTATCAGATGATGTATTTCAAGACGTTTGTCAAGTTTTTGTCATTAAAATGCTCTTGTATGTAGGACTAATTTCTTATGCAACTGTAATGCGGTCAAGACCTGTCTGGAACTATTTTAACCGTGCGTCTCCCTGAAAATAATGCACACCTTAGAACATTCATCAACCAATCAGATTGAAGCATTTAACGGCCCTATAGTATAAATTTATATAATTAAATATTTTATATAGGCATGGACAGTATTTTTTCCAAGAAGGGTGGAAACTAACTTAGAAATCATTTTATTGCAGTTTGGAGAATGTATTATTGAAACATTATTAAAATGTGACACTTCCCACTACAATTGAATCTTGCAATATAGTGCCTCATTCAATAAGATTTATGCAAATGCTGTTATTTTTCATAAGCTCTCACCACTGTATGGGGTGCTGAGTTTAAAACCATATAATTATTACATGAAATTAAAGTCAGACTTCATTTTGTGCCTTATATATTCTGTACTAACACAATTACAGTGCTCGACTGCCAAAGCCTCCATTTTCCTAGGTTAAAAGTCAGACTAACCTCCAAGAATAAGAGCACAGACAACAGTGTGGCTGCAAACTGGCACAGCTTTTTCTACACAATTAAAATGCCAGCCTGAATAACATGAATGCCCCCCGGCATGGTAAATCATAGTAGACATGATAAAACAAGTAAAAAACAAATGTGCCGCAAACGCTTTTGACTCAAACAAGAAATATTGCAATAAAGCCTAAAATATTGTTGTGCAAGCAGTTTCATAAAACAGTAGTAAAATCCCTTATTAACCAGATTTTCATTCTTGTCTGAAGCATTTCAGTGTACTTCACAACTTAAATTTTTTTACTGCTATCTAAAGTTTGAGAATCTATAACAACCTCCCCTCGCCTCTCCCTCCATAGAAATATAGGCTAATGAAGGAAAGGAAATATTTTGGCTAACTTTCGGCCAAACCGACACCAAAAGAAGAAAGTATAAGTTGCAACAAAATGTTTATACCAAGAAAGCATTAGATTTGGAGATTAATTTCAGGTCAAACTGCAATTAGCTAATTTCGAGCTAAGCAAGTGATTGGCTGAAATACCGATTTCCAAGCTGCAAAATGCCATAATCTCATCTGCTTTTGTTTTTTGGTGAGGGCAAATAATCAATTTAGTTTGTCATGATGAGAAAGATGTCTGACCAATCATGTGAGCTGGATCTTCTATTCAATAAAGAAATAGAAAAAAAAGAAGATGATTGATGGTTAGGTGTCAGCAGTAAATGCTGCTTTATTTTACAGATCAAGTGACAACTGACCAAGAGAGGAGAAGGAGTAGGAGCAGTAAAACAGTCTATACTTTCAAGCAGGATTCATCCAGGCACTTTAACTGTTGCTATTGAGGGAGACAGACCATCATTGAAACTATTTTGTTTACCATGGCTTTGCCTGTGTAAGAGTGGGAGATAACCTGGGTCATTTATTCTAGTGTGAGACAAGGTTTAGCTTGCTTCCGTATCTAACAAGCTAGCTAATGCCAGGGACACTTGAAACAACTTTGAGTGGGCGATAGGAGATTGCAATTTTGGACTGCAAACTTTCTTACCATCTGTCATGGTACCATTCTGCCATGCTGCAATCTATATGTAAATGCTGGTATGGCACGGCACAGAAGGGGTAGAGGAGTGGACACACGTGGGAAGGAGAGAGGTGTAAAGAAAAAGAACAGGGTGCGAGAATAAGGCAAAGTAAAAAAAATAAAGTAGATATATGTGGGGTAGATGGTGGTAAATACGTGAGAAGAGATAAAGAGGAAGACATGAGTGGGAGAGAGTTAGGGTGACATACACAAACTCGAATTTAGGGATTTTGTATCACGTTGGTGATACAAATAACATGTTAAAGGTGAATCTGCTTTAAAGGGACACTATAGTCACCTGAACAACTTTAGCTTAATGAAGCAGTTTTGGTGTATAGAACATGCCCCTGCAGCCTCACTGCACAACCCTCTGCCATGTAGGAGTTAAATCCCTTTGTTTATGAACCCTAGTCAACCCTCCCTGCATGTGACTTGCACAGCCTTCCATAAACACTTCCTGTAAAGAGAGCCCTATTTAGGCTTTCTTTATTGCAAGTTCTGTTTAATTAAGATTTTCTTATCCCCTGCTATGTTAATAGCTTACTAGACCCTGCAAGAGCCTCCTGTATGTGATTAAAGTTCAATTTAGAGATTGAGATACAATTATTTAAGGTAAATTACATCTGTTTGAAAGTGAAACCAGTTTTTTTTTCATAAAGGCTCTGTCAATCATAGCCAGGGGAGGTGTGGCTAGGGCTGCATAAACAGAAACAAAGTGATTTAACTCCTAAATGACAGTGAATTGAGCAGTGAAATTGCAGGGGAATGATCTATACACTAAAACTGCTTTATTTAGCGAAAGTAATTTAGGTGATTATAGTGTTCCTTTAAATGTTAGAATTGTTAGGGGCACCTGCTATTCATTTCAGTTGATGCAATTGTGTGTGTTATTTGCTTTTGTGAATCAAAACCAAGATAAGTAAAAAAAAAAATATACTAAAATGCAACATTTAGTGAAATGGAGGTAGAATTAGTGGTGGTCTAGCAAAATGAAACACTGAGATCTTTTCCTCTCTGCTCTGTATTATGGACAAGCACTAGTCTCAATTATGATGCATTTGATGAACCAGCCTTTGCAAAACTCGGCTAAATCTACATGGATATAATATATACAATAAGCAGCAGGCCATTTTGACAATTTTATATTTGAGAAAATAGACAGAATACACAGGGAGATATTTTTAAGCCTATTCTATACAGCACTGACATAGTACTCACACCTATCGCTGTAAGGAAAGTGCGCTCTTTATTTCGTGTTTTATTAGTGAAGTAATACTTCACTATTACATTTTTCCTTTCTTTCATAGAAACATCTGCCTTAAAATCCTATATATCTTGGAATGTTTAGCTTTTACAGCAAAGCAGTAGGATATCATTTCATATACACAAATTGTTCATGGTTGTATACTTTGCTTAATTTCATTTCAACTGTAAAATATACATTTATTAAAAAATATTTACAATACTGGACTATTTTGGACTATTTTATGCAATATGGTATTTCTCTGCAGGCCAATTAAGGGGTTCTATAAACTGGTTGGGACAATCATAAAATATTCTCAGACCACCAAGAAAAATAATGCACACAAAATAAAATAGTATAGTGATATGGCATTAAATATAAATATAATATTCTTGCACCCAGAAAAATAATCATGACAGCAGCATTCATTATGGACTGTATGAGGTAGTCTCTGGGGAGACCAATTAGGAAAGAGTTACAGTAAAGAAAAAAGGAAGATCAGTGTGTTCCCCAGCGGCAGTGTGAGGTCCAGGGAACGGAGACAACCAGTCTCGTTCCCCAGCGGCAGTGTAAGGTCCAGGGAATGGAGACAACCGGTCTCGTTCCCCAGCGGCAGTGCGAGGTGCAGGGAGCGGAGACAACTGGTCTCGTTCCCTAGCAGCAGTGGAGTAAGATCCAAGGGAGATGGAGTATTGGTCACTCCCTCCCCAGTATCCCAAGCAGCGTCAGGGGGAGAGCACAGTAGGCTCTCCTCCCCAGAAGCCAGCCACGTTCCCAGCGAGGCACAGGAAGTGGGGGAATCCCAAAAAATTAACTAGTTTGCCAAAAAAGGCAGTATAGAGGGAAAACAGAAGAGAACCAAGGACAGAGACTCGAGGAACTCCAACTAAGACTGGTTGAGCGGGAGAAGGTGTTACCATGCAAAGCTGTATTCCTAACACTATATTGTCCCTCTGCCCCTCTCTCCCCCCCCATCTCTCGACCCCCCACAGCAGTTAAAAGATTAAAAAAAACTTTTGTCACTTACTTTATTCCAGAGCTGAGGTCCCTCAGCGCTGGCTTGGTCTTTGCCTTCAGCACGTCAGCACCCAGGAGGTAATCAATGCTTTCCTATGGGGGGGCTTGAAGATGCTGGATGTCCTCGTGCACATGCACGGAGTCAATTTCCGTGAATTAGCAGTTAGCGTCTCTAGTGGCTGTCGGCAGGGCTAAGGGGAACGGGGATAGTGCACCCAGACCAGTTCAATGAGTTGAAATGGTTTGGGTGCTTATATTAACCCTTTAAGGATAAACTGGTGGCTAGAGCTTTTGGATGCTTAGAATTTTAGAGATGTAAGGTTAGAGGAAGTATTAAACAGGAAATGTAACATTTGGGTACAAAATAGTCAAGTTATAAAAAATAAATTACAATCCATCCATTATGGTAATAATATATCTGGTTATTTGCAGGCTCCCCTGATATTATAAAAAAATATTCAAATTGGGGTAATGTTGGCAAAGGAAAAGTGAATTGCCAACATTAGGCCAATATAGTCAAACTGTTAAAAGTCTCCAGCCTCTAAGATTTGGAATATGTTTAATTTTGGCCTAAAATCTGGTCCTTTTTTCCATTTTCCCTAAGGGGAGTTAATATTATGAGGAGGTGTTAAAATGTATCTTTCCCTGAGGAGATCACAATCCTTGCACCAGCCCTGCCTGCACAAATGGCAAACCACTACAAAGTTACAAAGACAAAAGGGAAGCAAAAGCATACATTTGAGCTCATAGCTTGTCAAATTGTGTATCGTGCAGATACATGTAGCTATACATGGGAAGAGGCTGGAAGAGCATCAACACAAAAGACCCAGAAATGTATACAGACAAATATTCCTGACATTGAAGCTTTTGGATGAGTTTAAACAAGTTACTGCAAAATATTTAGCTTAGCCCCCCACAGCAGAATTCTTCTAGCTATGATCCTTTTTATATTTTCTCAATGTTGACTGATTTACTGTAACTGAGCCAATTTGATGAATAAGAAATGCTCCATTGTAAAATGCATTATGGTTGGATAAGTAATTGGCAAAGTAAATACATTTACTTTGCTCTGTGTAGTGATATTTAATGTTAAATGAAAATATGAACACTTCTATATTATTTATCATTTAAAACACATGGGATGAGTTCTGGTTGACGCAATATTGTGATATAACCAAAAACCAAAATAAGGAAAGTTTTCTGTTCATGTGCCCTTCATTGCGTCCCTTTGGGGAAGCACGGGATTTGATGAGATCATGAGTAATAACAATCTCAGCCAGGGTAGCAGCTGTGGCCACAGTAAACACGCGGAATAAAGATATATATATATATATATATATGTGTGTGTGTATATATATATATATATATATATATATATAATATTATTATTTTTTATTTTGGGGACAGGGGTTGGGTGTAAATCCAAATAGTATAACACTTTAAGCATTATTTGATAAATATGTAAAGAAAGGTAATACAGCATTTTCAAAGCAAAGGGTTGTGGTTCAATACAATCACTAGGGATACATAAAACAAAAACCTGCAACACTGAAATAAAAGTGATAAAGGAAAAATTACTTATCTCCAAATTATAGTCAGCTTCCGACAGATCACTTCCTAGATGGCGGTCTTTTATAGATAAAACAATACACAAACATGTGGAATTTTAAATGCTCCAAAGGTGCCTCTCCCAAAGGTGAAACTCAAATCCTGATTTGAGGTTTGCAAAGAGGAAAGGGTTTCCATTTTTTTTTTATTATGGCATAAACAATAAAAAGTTTATAATAATTAAAATGCAGAGGTCTGGTACCTGGTTGAGAGCATTGACCTCAAGGAGACTATAGCCACCATCACCATTAGGGGAGGCACCTATATATTATTGTGTGATTATACCAGTTTCAAACGATATCAAATTATGTTTTGTTTGTTAATTTACTTTTAGGAATATATAAGCTGTATCCCAAAGTATTTTAATTTGTATATTGTTTTTTCAATGCAGTTACTGTAAGGAGTCTGTAGGTGAGGTAGCTATTCTTCTTATATATGGGCATTTTGCCTAGTGACATTGTTTCACAGATATTCTAATAGTATTCTCACGGCATATTCAGAAGTTCTATACCATAAAAAAAGAAGTTATTTTAATGCATCTGCATCAATGGACCTTCAAACGTACCTCTGAGTATAATTGATTTTTATAGCAGTGTAACTAACTCTTTGTCATGTTCCTCAAACCATTCCTGAAAAATGTTTTGGAACCTTTTTCCATTGCTCTGTGGTCCAGTTCTGATGCTCACATCCCCATTGAAGATGCTTTTGGTGGTGGGCACTATGACAGGTTGGCAGCTACACAGCCCAATATGCAGCAACGTGTGATGCACTTTGTGCTCTGACACCTTTTTACCATGGCCAACATTAAGTTTTTCATCAATTTGATCTACAGTAGCTCTTCTGTGTTATCAGACCCGGGGCCGGCACAACCGTTAGTCAAATTAGGCAATCGCCTAGTTCGCCGGCCTGCTGGGGGCGTCCATCGGAATGTTTCCTGGTGAGCTGCCCCTGTATTGGGCCACAGCACTGGGCAAGCAGATCTTGAGCCTCCCCCGCCACCCCCATCCCCTCAGCGCTGAGCTGATCCTTCAGGCGCCCGAAGGTGGGGGTGCCGACAGGAGCCCTGTCACAGGGGGCCCAGGAGATGGCCTTCTGGCCAGCTCAGGGCACCCCTGAAGCTGTGCCTATTAGGAATAGCAGAGCATACACCTTCTTATCCTGATGGCAGGAGCTTGCCCTGCCGATAAATGCTGGGGGGAGAAGGCAGGCAAGAGTGGGCGGCGAGGGGGGCTGTTCTTGCAGCTTCTCAGTCCTCCCTCGCGCGCTCTCTGTGATCCTGGGAGCCAGAATATGATGTCATTCTGGCTCTGGCATACTAAAAAGTGGTTGGGAGTATTAAGGAGCAGTAGACTGCAGGAAGGTAGGGAGGCTGGTTGGGCTTCAAAAAATATAATTGTGTAAATCTGTGTGTCAGTGAGTGTGTGATTGTTTGTCTGTCAGTGAGTGTCTGTCTGTCTGTGTGTCTGTCTGTCAGTGAGTGTGTGTGTGTGTCTGTCAGTGAGTGAGTATGAGTATCAGTGAGTAAGTGTATGTCTGTCAGTGAGTGTGTGTGTCAGTGAGTGTGGGAGTGTTTGACTGTCAGTGAGTGTGTGTCAGTGAGTGTATGTCTGTCAGTGAGTGTGTGTCTGTGATTGTGTCTTTCAGTGACTGAGTATGTTTTTGACAGTGAGTGTGTTTGTGTCTGTCAGTGAGTGTGTGTGTGTGTATGTGTGTCAGTGAGTGAGGATGTGTGTCAGTGACTGGGTGTATGTCTGTCAGTGAGTGTGTCTGTCAGTGAGTGTGTGTGTCAGTGAGTGTGTGAGTGTTTGACTGCTAGTGTGTGCGTGTGTGTGCCTGTGTGTGTGTCAGTGAGTGAGTGTATGTCTGTCAGTGAGTGTGTGTCTGTCAGTGGGTGTCTGTCAGTGAGTGTGTGTCTGTCAGTGAGTGAGTGTGTGTGTCTGTCAGTGACTGTGTGTCTCTCAGTGAGTGTGTGTCTTTCAGTGTGTGTCTGTCAGTGAGTGAGTGTGTCTGTCAGTAAGTGTGTCTGTCAGTGTGTGTGCTCGTCTGTGCTAGTCTTATTATAAATTAAATTCACCAAAAGCATTTAATACATCATTTATCACAGCGATAAATTATGTATTCAATGTACAATGTATGTATTAGCAGTATGTGTGTATGGATGTAGGTATTAGGCAGTGTGTATTTATGGATGTATGCACTAAGCAGTATGTGTGTATTAGGTAGACTGAACTGGAAACCATATGGCAAAATTTAGGCCAAAATAGCTGATCTAGAAGAATTCTTCAATTCGGCTACAGTCACAGTTCAGCAGTTTTTGCTTAAACTTTGCAATATGGTTTTCAACTCCACACGTGCATCAATGAGCCCAGGGTACCCATGATCCTGGCACCGGTTCACAGGTTGTTCTTCCCTGAACTACTTTTGGTAGGTACTAACCACTGCATACTAGGAACATCCCACAAAACGTATCATTTTGGAGGTACTTTGACCCGGCCATCTAGCCATCACTATTTACCTTTTATTAAAGTCACTCAGATTTTTTCTTGCCAATTTTCCCTACTTACAACACATGAAATTCAAGAACTGACTGTTCGCTTGCTGCCTAATACATCCCATCCCTGGACAGGTGCATTTAAAATGATATTTATTATTATTATTATGATATTTATAGAGCGCAATGGGTGGAGATACAGACATGTAGTTGTAACCAGACAAGTTGGACACGCAGGAACAGAGGGGTTGAGGGCCCTGCTCAATGAGCTTACATGCTAGAGGGAGTGGGGTAAAATGACACAAAAAGGTAAGGATAGTATTAGACTAGTGACAGTTGCAGAAGAGGAATCAGTCAGGAGCTATTAACAGTTTAATTGATACGCTTTTATGAAGAAGTGGGTTTTTAACGATTTTTTGAAGGAGTGGAGACTGGGTGAGCATCTAACGGAGGAGGGAAGCGAGTTCCACAGGAACAGTGCAGCCCTCGAGAAATCTTGAAGGCGAGCATCAGAGGTGGGAGTACGGACAGAAGATAGACGTAAGTCTTCAGCAGATCGTAAGGGCCTAGACTGGACATACTTGTGTATAAGGGAGGATAGATAGGTGGGAGCAGCATTATATAGAGATTTGAAAGCAAGAACCAGAATTTTAAATTGAGCTCTATATTTTATAGGAAGCCAATGTAGGGACTGACAGAAGGGTGAGGCATGGGAGGTGCGGGCAGACAGGAAGATGAGCCTCACCGCCGCATTCATTATGGACTGTAACGCAAGTTGGGAGCACGTAAGACCACTGAGAAGTGGGTTACTGTAGTCAAGGCGAGAAAGGACAGTGGAATGGACCAACACCTTAGTCGCATCTGGCGTTAAGTAGGGGCGGATGCACGCAATGTTTTTGAGACGGATATGACAGGATTTGGCGATAGATTGAACATGAGGCTTGAAGGAGAGGTTGGAGTCAAATAGAACACCTAGGCAGCGAGCCTGTGTGGTGGAGCTGATGGTAGCACCGTTGACTTGGAGGGAGACAGACACAGGAGTAACAACACTTGAGGGAGGAAAGACCAGAATTTCAGTTTTGGTCAAGTTTAGTTTAAGGAAAACAGCAGAGAGGCAGTCAGAGACACTAGTCAAGAGGGACAGGGAGAGATCAGGTGAGGACAGGTAGATTTGCATGTCATCTGCATAGAAATGATATTGGAAGCCAAAGGAGCTAATGAGTTTACCAAGGGAGGCAGTATAGATGGAGAACAGTAGGGGACCAAGAACTGAACCTTGGGGGACACCAACAGAGAGGAGTTGGGGAGAAGAAGCAAAGCCAGAGAAAGAAACACTGAAAGAGCGCTGGGAGAAGTAGGAGGAGAACCAGGAGAGAGTAATATCTTGTAGACCGATATTACGGAGGATGAGAAGAAGCTGTTGATGATCAACAGTGCCAAAAGCCGCAGACAAGTCAGGGAGAATTAAGATAGAGTAGTGACCATGAGATTTTGCAGTGAGTAGATCATTGGATACTTTGGTCAGTGCCGTTTCCACAGAGTGCTTAGCGCGGAAACCAGACTGAAGTGAGTCTAGCAGAGAGTTGGACTCGAGGAAGTCTGTCAATCTCGCATACACAATTTTTTTCAAGGATCTTGGATGCAAAAGGCAGTATGACGATTTGGATGGGGAGTTGATATAATCAATGTTATACATGTCACCTATCAGTGGGTTTGATGTTGTGGCTGATCAGTGTATAGTGGCTAGGGATGTGCATGGGCAAAAAATTTGGTTCCTATCCCTACCACTAACCCTACCCCTAACCCTACCCCTACCCGAATCCCAGCCCTACACCTAACCCTACCCCAACCCTAACCCTACCCCTACCCCAATCCCAGCCCTACACCTAACCCTACCCCAACCCTAACCCTACCCCTACCCCAATCCCAGCCCTACACCTAACCCTACCCCAACCCTAACCCTACCCTAACACTACCCTCAACCCCAACCCTACCCCTAAACCTAGCCCTACCCCCAACCCTACTCCTAACCCTACCCCTGCCCCTTACCCTACCCACAGCCCTAACCCTACCCTCAACCCTAACCCTACCCCTAACCCTACACCTTACCCCTAAACACCACAACCACTTACACATCTAGGGTTAGCGGTAGGGTTAGGGTTGTGGGTAGGGGTAGGGTTATGGTTGTGGGTAGGGTTAGATTCCTGTCATTATTCCTATAATTTTCCCTCCCGCACTTTGACACTTCCGAAATTCAGCACTTCGGCATTTCAGTTTGGCACTTCCGAAATTCAGCACTTCGGCACTTTGGAAATTCGGCAATTCAGACATTCGGAAGCATCCTAATGTCAGAATTGCTGAAATTCGTCCAAATTTACATTAGGAATTAAACAAATTGCATATGTCTAATAGTAGCATAGTAGATTTTCATAGCACGTTTGTCAAGTGTTTTGTTAAAAGTTTTGCATATGAATAGTTTCCACCTACCTGTTAATGAAAGAAGGTAGATCACTACTACTTATGTTTCCCCAGGATCTCCCTGTTCAAATATAAAGCTATCAAGTGTAAAGTATATAAAAAGATTAGCTGCTTTATGTCCTAAACTACACGCTCACAACTCTACATATTGAAGGGCTTATATTTGTTAGTAGAATGGCATACTAAATGTTTGAGCTATACTTTATAATTTAACAAATTGGCAGAGTGCCATATGGTATATATTTATACAGTTTTTCTTTAAAAGACATGAAGGGGTTAAACATACAATGCATTTAAATAATTTAAATGCACTGTTCAAATGCTTTAGTTTTTTTGCTAAAAAAAAGTACTTGCAAGCTATTAAACCTATTTGAAAATGTGATATATTTGGATTTATTCTTTGTTTTAAAGTAACATATTACAGACCACCATAGTATTTCAAGGATTAAGCTGTTTTGATGGATTCAAGACTTTGGAGGGCATCATATTAAATTATATGAAAGACTTCCAGAGCCAAGCGACCAGTAATGCTCTGCCCTTTAATTATATATATTTTCAAGTTTTATGGCTCATTTATTCTAAAAGCCTTTGAGCCAATTATTTTCCCAGGGAAGTTTGATTTGTGAAGTTGGTCTTATAGCAAGCAAAGCACCTGCATAAGCACGGAATGTAGTTACAGGGCCGGCCTTAGGGGTGTGCGAGCTGTGCGACCGCACAGGGCGCCATGGAACAGGGGGCGCCCTGTGGCCGACACAGCTCACTCATGGCCGGAGTGCAGGGGAGCTAAAAGAGGTACCTGGCTGGAGGATTAATTATTCTCCACCCGGGTCTATTTAAAAAAAAAAAAATCGCGGCAGAGGGGGCGGGGTTTACCGAGCGGCGGAGGCGGGGCTTATCGAGAGGCGGAGACGGGGCTAATACCTCCCGAAGCCCCTGCTGTACAGGAAGAGGGAAAGATGCTTCCCCATCAGCCAACTGCATCCACTGGAAAGAGGTAAGTGTGTGTGTGTGACTGTTTGCCTGTTTGTGTGACTGTCTGTCTGTGTGTGTGTGTGACTGTCTGTCTGTGTGACTGCCTGCCTGTGTGCGTGTGACTGTCTGTGTGTGTGTGTGTGTGTGACTGTCTGTGTGACTGCCTGTCCTTGTGTGTGTGTGTGTGTGACTGTCTGTCTCTGTGTGTGTGTGTGACTGTCTCTGTGTGTGACTGCCTGCCTGTGTGTGACTGTCTGTCTGTGTGACTGTGTATGTGACTGCCCATGTATGTGACTGCCCATGTATGTGACTGCCTGTGTGTGTGACTGTCTGTCTGTGTGACTGTCTGTCTGTGTGACTGTCTGTCTGTGTGACTGCCCGTGTGTGTGACTGCCTGTGTGTGTGACTGTCTGTCTGTGTGACTGTCTGTGTGTGTGACTGTCTGTCTGTGTGTGTGACTGCCTGTGTGTGTGACTGCCTGTACTGCCTGCTGCCTGCCTGCCTGTGTGTGTCTGTCTGTAACTATCTGTCTGTGTGTGACTGCCTGCCTGTGTGTGTGACTTTCTATCTGTGTGACTGCCTGCCTGTGTGTGTATAACTGTCTATGTGTGTGTTACTGTGTGTCTGTCTGTGTGTGTGACTGCCTATGTGACTGTCTGTCTGTGTGTGTCGCTGTAGCTGTGCCATTGTTTGTGCCTGTGCCTGTATGTGTGACTGCCTTTAACTGAGTGTGTGTGTACATGCCTGTAACCGAGTTTAAATTTCCCCCACCCCTTCCTGTCAAGGCCGCACTTTGACTGACAGACGCTCACTCACTGACAGACGCACACTCACTGACGACACATACACACTCACTGACGACACATACACACTCACTGACTGACACATACACACTCACTGACTGACACATATACACTCACTGACCAACACACACATTCACTCACAGACACACACACATTCACTTACAGACACACACAATTACACACTTACAGACACACACACACACACACATTCACTTCAAAATAAACACTCACAGACACACACACAGACATTTCCACTAACACTCACAAACTAATATTTTTTACATTTATTTTAAATCCACCCAGCCTCCCTGGGAAAGCTGGAGTGGATTTCTTACCAGCAGTCCAGTGTGGCTGCTGGGCAGGCAGGCAGGGGGCGCACAGGCTGAGTAAGCAGCGCTTAGTGATGCCGGGAGCCGGACTGACGTCATATTCTGGCTCCCGGCTTCATTAAGCGGCGCAGAGGAAGCTGAGCAGGAAGAGCTCAGGTGAGTATGCTCCTTCGCTGCCCGCTGCCAGCCTTGGGGGGGCTCAAAAGTGGCCAGCCGGTCAGCTCTTGAGCCCCCCAGGATGCGAGGCAAGCAAGGGATCTGCCTGGGGGTTTGGAGGGATGCTTTTTTTTGCCGCCCCCTGCAAAGTGGCGCCCAAGGCAGATGCCTTGTTTGCCTCGTGATACACACGTCCCCGGTGCCTGTGTGTGTTACTGTATTCAGGCAACTTGGTGGGAGGTGGGGAGGGCGCCGTGAAGACTTTTTGCACAGGGCGCCTAATTGCCTAAGGCCGGCCCTGTGTAGTTAGATACCATTTTCGGAACTTAAGCGCAATCATATTAAGCTGAACATGCAGATTAATATGTGAAGATTGGAGATATGCACAGCTGTAGAGTATTAAAGTACCAAAAGCTCTGTCTGATCAAACATGTCATATTATTCTGCCACAGAAATTACATAAGGGACATAAATATCACATTTATTGGTACAATAAGTCTAAACCAGTTAAGCGCATCAGCTGCATCAGATAAGCATATCAGTCTGCTTTTGATTGTGATTTATATGATTCAAGCATGAAATATTCAAAATATGTTGCCAGGATTATGAATTTTCCACGTTGTTAACATGTTCTTAAGAATAATAATACTAAATGCTTATAAACTGACATATATCAACAAATGTACTCAAAAAATGCACTACAAAGGATAGATAGATAGATAGATAGATAGATAGATAGATAGATAGATAGAAGGATAGATAGATAGAAGGATAGATAGATAATGATTGATTGGGCAGGAAACTCTAAAAGGGATACTATAGTGCCAGGAAAACAAAGCTGTACTCTTGGCACTATAGGTCCCTTTGGCTCCCCCCTCCTTCACACCAGTACCTGACCCTGCAGTGGTAAATAAAGGTTAAAACCCTTTATTTACTTACTGATCCCAGCGTATCATATCAATGCTTTCTTATAGGGAAATAGTTGATACTGGATGTCCTCATGCAGAGAATGAGGATGTCCAGCATCAGTTACCGAACCAAAAGTCTGTTAACCACCAGGAAAATGTCTACCAGACATGCACTGGAGGCAGACTTAAACAATGTTTTATATTGCAGCACTTCAATGAGCTGAAGTGGTCTGGGTGCCTATTGTGTCCCTTTAACTAATGTGCTATCTAATCATCCCAGGTGTAATTTATATTCTTTTTTTAATTTTATTTTTATAATGTTGTAATAAATGGATAAATCTATGCAATTGTAGGAAAATAAAGTGTTCTCCCAATCCTCCTATGTCCAGATTTAAAAAAAGAAAACAAATCATGTAATAATTCACAATGCCAATCTCCTGACCAAAATGTACAGACTATACAGATATAACCTCACAATACTTATTACCCATTATGGTTGGTGGTAAAGGTGTTGGAGAAACGGCAGTGACAGGCGATGTGCATTGCAGCAGCCTGTTACTGCTGTCTGTTTGCAGTACTCTCCTAACAAGCAGAGTCTACTCCTGCACTGTAGGGATTTGATGTCACATCCCCAGTGCTCACATCATGCCCAGTGTAAGAAACCGTCAGCAAAAAATAACTGCACTCATTCAAATGAGCAAGAAATGGGTGATACTGGGCCAGGGGCTAGCACAAACCCCCATACAAGATACAAGTAGATGAAAAAACGGTCTAGGCAAGCCTGTTTGTGCATTGGAGTGCCTGCACCTTTTTTCTTCTACTTGTATGGAGTAAGAATACCATGAGCTCTGGAGGGGCACTGAATTGAGATGTCCACTTTGAAATAGGCGTCTGTCATTGTTGATGGCAAAATTAATTTAAACTGAATTTCAAATGTAAGGCCAAAGTAGCCATAGCTGACTATATTTACAGACTATTTGGCCTTACATTTAAAATTCTGTTTCAATCCTGGCAATACTCATTTTAGGGAATAGATAAGTAAAAAGTGAATTGTGGCAAATGTCTAAGGGAATTGCCAAATCTACTTGAAAATAGTTCAAGTCTCCTTGGCATAGAAATTTGAATTTCCTTATCAAATCCCTCACTTCACTTTTCAGTGAATATAGCCTTTAGTATGGTTGCCTAATTATGTAAAGCAGATATCTTGATATTAAAATTCATGGGCTGTAGACAAGTTTATTATTACTATTTTTTTAAAATCCTTGGCTAGGGATCTGCAATATGTCAGGGGCATGGAACTGACAAGCGAGGACTTGCCCACACTTAATGGCATTGCTATACCTCTGCACTCCAATCATCAAAAACACTGCAGTGTGCTTTAGTTGTTATATTGCCAGGAGTGCCCTGACACCCCTTAATGTAAGTATTTTATTTCCTATCTGGGATGAGCCTCTAATGACAGTCAGAAACTTTCAACTCTGAGCTAAGCCCTGCACCGTAGTGTTTATGGTGTTCAAAGTTATTCTTCATTCCCCCAGAAATCCAGGTTATACAAAAGATCTCGAAGTAAATTAAAGCGTCTATTATGCTTGTGAGCATTTTTAATGGCTTTTTAGTCTGGTATGAAAAGGTATGCTTTTGTAAATATTTATAGACATTCGAACTATATAAATTATTTGTAGTTTTTTTAATTTAGCACATTACTGTTACACATTTCCTTGTTCTTTATCTACTTGATTGTTGTGTGTCAGGAAAACACTATAAGTCACACTAGAGATAATTGATTCTCCATATGATAATTACAAACAATAGCTGCCTGGAAAAACACTGCTCCGAGCAGACTATTATACTCCAATTCCCACCCATAGATACAGCACCACACATGATGTCTAATCAGGTAACACTAATACGAACTGCTAGGTAATATTGTATAAGGCCATACAGAGATCCTGGGAAAGCATGCAGGGTGCAATTTACCATCCTAATGATTTTCAAGACGTATTTGTGGAGTCACTGAATTTATTGTCCACTGCTAAATAATCCACTGAAAGATTTGTAACTCACTAGTTATTGTTTTGTAGTATTACTATTACCAAGTACTCAAGGGAAATGAAACCATGGATAATTGCAAAAGCTGCATGAAAACGTGTTTTGCCTTTGGGCATGTACACTGCCATATCTCATTGTAATGTTCTTCAACAGTATCACAACTCAAATATTTTTTTCAGAAGTGGAATATTTTATTTTGTGATTTTTATCATACTCAAAAAAGTACATTTAAAAAAAATGTTTTTGTAAGTGAACTATGACAATGGAGGATTTTGTTTTTAATAAAAGCGTAGAAGAAAAGTGTCCAGGACAAATAATTATGTAATTATTAAAATATTCAGAATTAAATTTAATGGTTATGATAACTTCTGTAAAATGTTTTACATGAGATCAATAATTCAATATCAATTAGAATATCAATAGCAAATATTACAAATTGTGAATAAGTACATTTTATTGGCAATGCACATTTGTTCTTTGCATTTAAACTTTTCTATGCTCCTACAAAGGTATTTATCTTTTTCTATAAATTGGTTACATTCTGCAAATTTCCACAAATGATTTTGTATTGACATATATGTCAACACATGGCATACAATTATGCACGTTTTTAAAGTTTTTAAAGTGTATATATATATTTACGATTTACATAATTTAACAATGGATTATTTAAAATACACACATAATCTTATATTATATTCTTAATAACATGCACTATAAATATTAATGTAACCAATCTAGCATTAAAAGAGGGTATTTTACCAACTTATCTATCTATCTATCTATCTATCTACCTTATATATTATGTTGTTTATTATATATCATTTGATATTTCTTATTTTATATATTTTTTCTTTAATTCTTTATTTTGAATGTGCAGTGAGATACAAGAATGTCTGTCATGCCACATCATAATTGAAAGGTATAGGGATTTCAAACAAAATATAACTTGGGTATGACATTGAAAATATTTGCACAACTTTTTCTATGGTAATAATCAAGAAACAGGACATGTCTCAGCTTTAGTCTGAAAGGTTGGAAAAAAGTATTAAAGATTAATGCCAAGCAAGGTGTTAAGACTGTAGCAATTTGAGAGGGAGGGAAGAGTAAACTGGATCAAGGGGAGAGCTACCAGTCAGAGTATGAGACAGATGTCCATCGCAAAAATTGTGGTCTGGATTAGTGCCCATGCCGGGAATATCACCACCAGAAGTCTGCTGGGCTCTCCCTGCTCCTACCCTCAATACCCAGTTGATAGAAGGTCCACTGAGCACTCAACAGGAGGTTACTGATCGGTGTGTACATGCTCTGTGGGAGCTTCAGTTGCAGTCCTGCTTTTGAACCCTGCACGGTTTCCCAGCGGAGATTAGATCTAGGTTGCTTCTGTGTAGGTTTTCGTGCTTTCCCACGCATGGATGAGGTGCTCCTCCTGATCCACCTTCATGTGGGAGCTCTTACTGCTTGTGGAGTAAAGGTGTGGGTGAGTACTTGACTGTGGTGGGGCAGGGTGATGCATCCTGTGCTCGAGTTTCAGTCGCAAACATTTTTGTACAGCCGGGTGAGTATTTCACTGGGATCATGCATGGCAGCCATGCATCCTCTGCCATATTAGATAGGTTTCGGCTCAGTTGGCTTGTGTTCGTGGTTTCAGCTCGCGTACCTGGCTGAATTTGGCATCCTTCCAGGTGTGGACCGGGCTCATCCTCACCGGTCCAAGGCGGGGGGGGTAACAGGGCACTTTAACATAGTTGAGGCCTTTTGTGCACACTCAGGTAGATCGACTGCATCCTCCAACTGGTGTGCAACAGGCCACATTTGCCTCTGTGGGGCTAACAGATTTTCTGGGACCGGCTAACCACCTCCCAGCATAGCAGGTAGGTCAGGCAGCATAGACGTTGCTTGTTCCGGTCCAGGTTTAGGGCTATTAGGCTGCAAAAAGCGTTTCTTAACAGGATTGTGGAGGAGCTCGCCTTAGATGCATCTACCCCCCATTACAGTCAGGCCCGCCCCCTTATTTAAAAATGTTTATTGAGTTTTCAAGGCAAGAACATGATAAACAGAATGCTGAAATCAGGCGTGGATGTACAATAGAAATCAGATACAAAAAAATCCAAATAAATAAATAATGAAGTGGGTTAACCCTTTCAGGACCAGACTGTTTTGGCCATGTTGTACGTTAAGGACCAGAGCTGTTTTAACACTTTTGTGGTGTTTGTGTTTAGCTGTAATTTTCCTCTCTCCCATTTATTGTTCCCATACAAGTTATACAATATATTGGTTTTTTTTTAGGACAAAAAGGATTTTCTTTACATGCCATTATTTAAGTAAAAAAAGAGTTTAGGAACTCACTAAAAGAACAAAAGGTGTGTAAGGCAGCAGTGAACCAGCAGGACTTCCCAATACCTGCTATATAATGAACAGAAATGTGAAAATAGGAAAAGTGGTAAACCGCGCCAAAAAATAGTGTTACAAAAAATCAAATGATCATATCATATATACATGTAGATCTCGAGCAGTATAGCATGGAAAAACCTCAAAAGAGATAAGAACAATAAAATAATAGTGCAATATGTTTAAATTTGAAATGGTATAATTTGTAAATGGAATATTCTGTAGATAAAAGGCAAACTCACACTTTGCAGAGCTGCTAAGAGCTCTGCTGTATAACGCCTGGACCATACAATCCCCGTCTTAGGATCTGTAGATATTGGGATGTCCAAACTCAGCAACCATATATATGGGAGAAAAAAAACAGAATACACAAACCAATAGTACAGTATCAAAAACCAAAAGTTGGAAGAGAAAATGTAGGTATCCTACTTACAATATCCAGAGCAATGACTTGCTCTGGTGATGATAGCTTATGGTGGTATAATCCCCACCAAAGGATATGTGGATATAACAGGAGACCAGCAGCACCAGGAAATATGTAGAAGCCAGAGGATTGGATAAAAAAAGCTTCACTTTATTTCTCAAAAAGAATATTAAAACATATAAAATAGCTTCCAGTCCTTCCCTTGACGCGTTTCGCCCGGGTTTGGGCTTTATCAAAAGTGCGGGTGTCCTTGGCATTTCGCCCGATTTATATAGGGGGTATTACTTTATAGATATCCATCAGGTGTGGTGCTGTTCTTCCTGTTTCCTGTTGGTCGCGGGCGTCCCAAAAAATTGTAGAACAAACTGTGGTTTAATGGCCTCCAAATGTAGAAGAAACTACAAGAAACAGTTTCTTCTACAATTGTAGAAGAAACTGTGGTTTAATGGCCTCCAAATGATTCATTCCCAGCAGCACCCTATTTAAGTATGTTTAGGTGAGTGCAGCCAAACCCTTGTTTTCTCCTGTATGTATTTATATAGGAATCTAGCCAGCTCCTTGGGTTTTGCACCCCTCCCTGTTACAGGTGCTTCATCTCAGGACACTATTTAAGCCTTGTACTGCAGAGAACTCGTGATGGAAGGATTTCCCCAAGTGAGTAGCTCATTTAGCAGACAGAGTAGGACCTGCCAAAGATGGGGTACATTGGCGTTGTGGCAGGCTTATGCAATGTATGATCATATACTGTATCTAAACCCCCATTATTTTTTGCCTAGATAAGGTTTTTTTAATAAAACTAAAAAAATTGTTCAGCACTAAAATAACTGTTTAGTAGATAAGTGAGTGCGCTGGATTTTCATTTTTACTAAATAAAAATTGAAAAACATATTTTTGGACTTTTACTTGAAAAATCTTTTACTTATCTACAAAAGGTAATGAAAGAAACTGCTAAATAGATTCAAAATTTTGTCCTGAGTTTAAAAACACAAAGTGTTTACATGCCTTTTTGCTTTTTTTTTGCAAGTTATAGGGCTATAAGTACAAGTAGGAAATTGCTGTTTCAAAATATATATTTTTAAAATTTATCAATAGTGACATTGTAACACTGAAATCGGTCATAAGTCTCTGAATCACACCTCACATCTACATATTTTTTTAAAGTAGACAACCCAGGGTATTCAATATTTTGCCAGGATTTTGATAAGAATATTTTCTACAGCACTATTCTTATTTCCAGGAGGTGCATCTAGCCTCAGGGCTTTGTTTGCACTGAGAGTATTAGCATCTATTTTTCTGTTTCTGAGGGTCAAATACAGTGCTACTAAATTAAATTCTCTGGACTTTCGACCTGGACTTTTGCAATCAATAAAATTACTTAATTATGTAAAAATATTACATACATATGCACGTAGAATTTAAATATATATATATATATATATATATATATATACATATTTATATATTTGAAGTCTACTTGTATATTTATGAAATTAATTTTGTATATGGATATATATTTCATATTATTATTATTATTTATTTATATATACATAGATGTATATATAATTTAATTCTAAGTGTATTTTGATATAAATAAATATATATATATAAATGTGTATATATATATATATCTCAAAATACAGTTAGAATAAAATTTCATATATATATATATTTTTTCATTTTCTTTTATTATATTTATGTTTTTAATTTATTTTAATTTATTATTTATATTTTATTATATATATATATATATATATATATATATATATATATATATATATATATATATATATACACACACATATTATATATATATATAATGATAGATTTTATATTATATATATATATATATATATATATATATATATATAGACACAAAATATATATAGTTATTACAAATATTATATATATACATGTGTCATTTAATTCTGAGTGTATTTTTATATTAATATATATATATATTAATATAAAACTACACTTAGAGGACATTATATCTATATATATATATATATATATATATATATATATAATATATAGACATACATTATATAGATATAATATGTCTATAATGTTTTATATTTTTATATATATATATATATATATATATACACACACACACACATATAGAATTATATTTTTATTCATTAACAATTTTTTATTTATTTTACACATGCAGGGAGACTGCCTGTCAGCACAGGTAGTCCCCCTGCAGGCAGATACTTGAATGCCTATTTTGGCCATGTGACCGCTCTGTTAGAGCTATCACATGGCCGTGGGGGCCTAATTCGCAGAGGGGGCACTGTCTGTCTGTCAGCAGTCCCCCCACACCGTGAATGGCGGTGATCAACTAAGTAAATATTACCATTATGACGGTTCAGGACCATCATCAGTCCTCAAGGAATGTTTCTGATGATGGTCCTGAACCGTCAGCGGTCCTTAAGGGGTTAAAATTGTATCATAGCAGCCCAATGCAGCCATAGTAGATACCATAAAAGTAGTCTAAATTACAACACATGACTAATAAAATGTCACATAGGTTTAAGTAAATCAAAAGGGCAGGTGCCTACAAATAATAGAGCCCAAGTTGGGCTGACCCCGTTAGCCAGGCATTATCAAAGACATTTTTAAACATGAGGAACATATAAGGATATAGATCTGATAGTTGTGACTCAATGCAAACCAAATGTATTAATAAATCGACTCCACTTTGTCTATCTTTTTCTTATTAATAGAGGATGGAGTATTTCTTGTGAGCTGGAATCAGTCCTGTGTTTAGTAAATGAGGAACTAGCAAGTGAGTCTAACTTTTTAGGGGCATTACAATATGATGGAAGATGAAAGCTTTAAGTGAGCAGGGCATTGCTACACCAGTGATAGATTCAATAAGCTGATAGATATTCAACCAGTATGCCACAGGGGAGCTGTAATTCCTACGTCTGAGTGGCATCTCCAGCAAATGCAGAGTGAGGTATGAGATATTCGATTTAAAATATGGGTTGCTACTGAGAAGCTTATAATTAACCAGTCGCATGGATGAATCTATTGAGGAAAAATGCATCAAAGGAAATATCTTAACCCATTCCTTAAAAGATGCCACTATCTGTCGACCATAACCCAGTAAAAGTATTGAGACACTAAGGGTGCTACTGCATCCTGTACAAGAGAATAAAAACTGGCAAGTGTATGTGTACAAGCTTTGAGTCAGTACATGCATTTTCAAACTTTGTCTGGACTTAAGGTGAAGGCAACTATGCCAGAAGAGGATTAATAAAATTGCCATAATGGAAACATTGACGCTTTAGACTATAAGATACCATCCAAAGTGGAGGATACATGCGTTACCCAACACTTGCATTTCAGATATGAATCAGTATGAGATTAAAGAGTGGATAGGCTTTGAAGGCCAAGTTGGAAGAGAGGGGGGATATGGGGCATTGAGAATAGAGGAGAAATAAAATCTTATATATGTTCCTGTGATTATAACATCAGTGCTGTGGTTTACCTTGTGTCAGTAACGGTCTCCAAATATCACTGAGAGTCTGGAACATGGATTTCAGTAAACCTTTTATTCAGCTTCAAACTCATACCTGCTTCAATAGTTGATAGTTTTCAGTAACTACTCAAAATGGCTTCCAGCAGTCACACAGAGACCTTGATATTCCAGGGGTCATGCTCAGCTGTTCTTCAAGCAGCAGTTATCTCAACAATCATAGGCCTCCTTGAACCATGAAGGTGACCCCAAAAAATCCAATTCTGGAAAAAGGTAGGCTGGAAGATATGGGAATACTGAGGAAAATTATGAGATCTGCAGAAGCTGGTATTTTCTACCCAAGATTGTTACCCTCAATAGACAACCACTTGTAAAAGGGGTTCCATAGTGATAACAAAGAGTAGAGGAGAGAGGGACACCCTTGCTGGAGACCATTACTAGTGACCATTAATCAGCATTTTAGCTATAGAAGAGTAAAAAGAGCAGATCCAGGTAAGCCAGTTAGGGCAATAGTCAATACATTCAAGTATAGAAAACAAGAAGAACCAGACCACCATGTCAAATGCAGTTTTAGCACCAAGTAGGGGCAATGTATTAGTTTTGAGTGACTAAAGCAGATTTAGGTTATTCTTAGCCTCTCTGTGTGGCACAAAGCAAGACTGATTAGAGTAGAGTAGTCCTGGAAGAAGATATTGCAAAGGCAGCACAATAATGTTAGTGAAAATAGTTAGGTTTACATTGATTAGCAAAAAAGTGCAATAGCTGCCACATAGAAAGGGATCTTTCTCAGGCTTATGTATTATGAGTAAAAAAAGCCTCAGATAAAGAGAAAGGGAAGGGTTATAAGAGAGAAATTAAAAACTTGTAAGAAATGCGTGACCAAAAAACATGCAATGATTTTATTGTATTTAGAGGTAAAGCTGTCTGGCACAGACTCTTCCTGAGATGCACCACTTTTAATGCTACATTAAATTCTTCCAGAGTAAGAGGCTTCTCTAAAAAGAAGGGCACGATTTGTGGTATATTTAAATATATTATATATTTTATCTGATGCGATTGTCAAGTACTGTCTGAATGCGACTGTCTGAATTCAGGCCATCTGTGTAGACCGTAAGTGCCATAGGAGGCTGTGAATATGGGCAAGACGTGATAATGGAAATATTTTGCGAGGGCCAATGATTTATGTCCTGCTTGCCTCCCTTTTTGTTGTTGCCCATATTTTATATTGGAACTTGTTAATTGCTCTTTCTTGCTGTATGATAAAGCCTCAATAATATGCAGTCACTCACCAGTACTGGGTAGCCATGCCCCTGATTGTTATCTCTACTAGGTTCCTCTTTTGGTTTAAAAAAAAATGTTTTAATGTTCTCTGGTGTTTTATAAAATTGTTCTCTTGGATTCTTCCTAGTGCATTGAGATTGTAAAAGATTAAATAGTTGTTAAATATGTTCTCAAAAGATCATTCTATGCACCATCAGCACCACAACTCATGGTAAAGAAGTCATATTGTTAGTTGAATGCTATGTCTGGTTACTTTTTATAGCTGCTCTTGTTAAATATAGTCACTCATACATTATACAGATTTATCAGAACTTATACTGACTTTTTCTTGGAATAGGACCGGCACAGGCAGCTGCCTACGGGCAGTCAGTCCAGCAGGTGGGCAGAGTTTCTGAGGATACTGTCTATCCCCCATCAAAAGCCAATGTAATTTTTATTTTATATATTCCAGCTATATAGTAAATATAAATGAATCCCTCGTGTTCATTTCAAGAGAGAGAGTGCAGCCATTGGGATTTCCAGCCTGCACTCTGGTTCTGTCACTGAACACCAGAAGGAGATATTATAATAGTATTAACCACCTGGAAGTGCAGACCATGCATTATATCACTGAGCAGCCATTAACTCTCACAGGAGTTAACGTGAATTTTATCACATGACAGGAGGCTTCGTATTTTGCATAATCTTTCTTTACTATCTCCATAGCAGCAAAGAAATGAGTGACAAAACTTTTAACCAATCACAACGTAGAATAGGGTATAAGAGGTGAGACCTATGACATCATTTCCCCTCTTTCTTTGCTGCTCCATCACAAGTTAAGTACCAAATTTTGTATTATCTATTCTACATACACTTTTCATTTACATGCCTTTTGTTTTCACTGTACCTTTATATATTTACCCTATTAATGCTCTTAACCCCTGTATACCAGGGGACCCTGTCTGGCTCCCTAACTGTCTTTCACGGCTTTCCCGCCGTCTGTACTTTCCCTCCATTTTCTCTGTTTCTCTTTAACAGTTTTTCTGTTCTTTTTACCGAACGCGTTATTCGGTAGTTTTGCGCATTCGCCTGTTTTATTCGAATGCCCGCGCGACCGCACATTGACTATTCGTTTCTAACTACCGAACGCTTCGTTCGGCAGTTTGACGCGATCGCCTTTTTAAACGTTCGCATCTATTTCTATTCGCACGTTCGGCAGTTCGCATAGATCTTCTATTCACGTTCGGCAGTTTTATGCGAATGGCAAGCTTACAGTTTGCCGCCCAAACTGGGGGAGGTACTATTCTCCACACACTGAGCCTGTCAGTCCGGCGGCCATCTTAAAGAGATAGACACTGCCTGATTTTTCTGCTCCTGCTATTCCAACAAGCAATTGAAAAGCCTTACCATTTTCACTCAGTGGGACCAGGTTAGTGCCTTACACTTGGGGTTGGTTTAGCCAGTTGGTCTGCACCTTATTCTGGCCGGGGTGAGCCCCCATTTTATGCTGCTAAACGGTCCTGTTTATGCAGGTTCCGATCACCTGGGTGAGCCCCAGTGAATCAGCCCTCTCCTCTACGACCTACCGGTCTCTAACCACAGGTTATTTAGTCCTGATACCATACCACCCCGGTCCCCAGGCCTCTCCATTAATCGTGCCTAGTGCCCTCACGCAATTTACCGGGTGAGCCCCGAATCCTCACTCCTCATAATGGAGGAATCACAAACCCCAGACCTCCAGGCCATGATAACAGCAGCCGTGGCTGCAGCCATGGAACAAGCCGCTTCCAAGTCGCTCCAAACAAACCCTGAGGTTCCCAGGCCCACCTCTAAACGGGTTCATTATAAGGCGGACTCCGAAGACTCTGACTCTTCCAGGGAACACTCCCAACGGCGAAAACGCCATTGGAAGGGCAATGTAACCCCACGCAAGGCTAAAGGGAAAGCCCCTGCTGATCGCAGGAAAGCCACGGTTCGTGCTACCCACGATGCCACACAACTTTCCTCAGGTGAGGAAGATGTAGAACCCACTCAGGCACTAGCTGTGCTGGATGAATGGCAGGCGGCAGCCTCTGACCAGGGGGACTCCGACAGGGATTCCACGGCCAACTCTGACCCTTACTTCATAAGGGAACAGGGTCTGGGTGAGCCCCAGAACTCCATGGCAACATCCATTGATAACCCACAGGAGGGCTCGGAGATTTTCCTCGACAATTCGGGCCTCCAAATGTTCGACCCAAGAAACATCCGGCACCCCCGTTCGGAAGAATGGTCACCACCTGAGCATTTGGCAAGGTTTATGCACTTCTGGCTCAGAAAACCGCTAGACAAGGAAGTAAGAAACCGGATGAGATCCGAATGCCCTCGCCCTAGTCTACCGGACAAAGTGACGCACACCCCCGAGTTTGACCCGCTCATGACTACGTTCATGTCCCGAGGGGGTCGGGATCCGCGCAAGGGCATAGAGCGCGGCTTTAAAGGAGCGCAAGATAAGCTGCTAGATGCCATTGGGCCACTAGCCAGAATTATGGATATGGCGGATGAAGCCTATGAGAGGGCTGACACTTTTACCCCAGATACGGTGCGTGAATGGGCACGAGATACCCGTGAATGGGCACAAAGGTGTTTCTGTTTCTTAGGGAACACCAACGTAGCCCTCTCTTCGGAGAGGCGCCGAGCAGCACTTTACCGTATCGACGAAAAACTGGTCGAACTGGGGGATAAGGAATTAGGACCCTTAGCACAGGGTAAATTATTTGGAGAGGCCTTCCTTAAGGAATTAAATAAAAGGGTCAACATATTCACGTCCCTTAACAAGGCACAATCTTCAATGCGGAAAGTCTTCCGCGGTTCCCACACCCGTGGTGTTTTTGGAAGGGCTGGACGGCAGAGGGGCCGTGCCGCCAGCCGTTTTTGGCCATCCGGCCCCCGTACAACAAGGACTCAGATGTTCTACCCAGACTCATCTAGTCGAAATAGATTCGGCCACTTCAGGGGATCTGATCGTGGCCGAGGCACCCGAGGACGCTCACGAGCAAGATTCTCCAACGGTAAGTCGGAATCTTACTCTTCCTCTAACCCCCTGTCATATCGCAGGTCGTGTTTCTCTTTTTTTCCAGAACTGGAAAGAACTATCTTCAGATGCGTGGATAATCCAAACGGTGCAGGGCTATCGAATAGAGTTCGACTCGACCCCGCTCCAGCTGACCCCTCCACGTCCAATCCAGACTACACGAGCAGATGCCCGCCTCATAGACGCGGAACTCCGAGAACTCCGCTCCAAGGGTGCCATTCAACCGGCTCCGGATGCCACCGGTTTCTACAGCAATATCTTCCTGGTCAGGAAGAAAACAGGCGAATTTCGCCCCGTTATCAATCTCAGGGAGCTCAATTCGCACGTAGTATATCGACACTTCAAAATGGAAGGTATACATCTCCTCCGGGACTTGCTTCGACGCGACGACTGGTTCACTCGTCTGGACCTCAAAGATGCGTACCTTACCATTCCGGTACACAGAAGCAGCCGTCCCTACCTCCGCTTCTTCTGGCACGGGATCCCTTGGCAGTTCACCTGTCTCCCGTTTGGCCTCAGCTCGGCCCCGTGGTGTTTTACCAAGATTATGAAGCCGGTAGTGGCAAAAATCAGATCCCAAGGTATAAGATGCATCATCTACCTCGACGATATCCTGATCTTCGACGAGGATGCAGACACTCTGCGGAGACATACGGCATACGCACTACACCTTTTGGACTCTCTGGGTTTCGTCGTCAACCGTCCCAAGTCCGCATTGACCCCGGCTCAATCAGTTCAATTCCTCGGATTCGTAATAGACTCCACATCATGCACTCTTCACCTCCCGGCTACCAAAATTACGGCAATCCGCAGGGAGATCCGGAAAGTCCTTCGTCGGACTACCATACCCCTACGATTACTGGCACGGATCGTAGGCCTTCTCTCCGCGTCCATCCAGGCCATTTTTCCCGGGCCCCTGCACTACAGGGCCATGCAACGCCTCAAGGCAAGTTTCCTTCGCAGACAACCGACATACGACCAACCGGTTCCAATGTCGGTCGAAGTTCGGGAAGAACTACACTGGTGGCTGAATTGCATGCAGGCTTGGAACGGCAGGGCCATATTCGGGAACCAGCCAGACTTCGTGCTGGAATCGGATGCCAGCCGTTCAGGCTGGGGGGCAACAGACGGAACCACGTCCACAGGAGGAGTCTGGACTTCCGAAGAGCTCTCGATGCACATAAATTGCCTGGAACTCTTGGCCGGGTCCTTCGCCATTCGCAGCCTGGCAAAGGACCGATCCAACTGCTGCATCCTACTCCGCATGGACAACGTCTCAGCGGTCAGATACATCAACCGCCTTGGAGGCACTCGTTCTCGAACACTGGCAGATCTCACGAAAGAGATCTTCGACTACTGCCTACCACGCAACATCACCTTGCTGGCAGAGCACTTACCAGGAGACTCCAATACGACGGCGGATTGGTACTCACGCCACTGGCGGGACGCCAGCGATTGGCAGCTAGACCCTCACATTTTCGCACTACTGGATGCACAGAGGGGACCTCTCTACCTAGACCTTTTCGCGTCCCGCAACAATCGACAGACAGAAGTTTTCTTCAGCTGGCTCCCAGACCCGGAGAGCCTCGCAACGGACGCTTTTCTCCAACAATGGCCAAGGGACGGCGCCTACGCATTCCCTCCTTTCGCAATGATAACGAGGGTCCTTCACCGGATCCGTCTACAGGGAGTGAGAATAATTCTCATCACGCCGCTCTGGCAGAGCCAGCCATGGTTTCCGGACCTTCTGGAACTCTCAATCAACGACCCCCTCCTCCTACCAGATGCCCCAACCATCCTCAGGAATCCATTGGGCCTTCCTCACCCACTAGTCCTGCAGGAACGCTTGCCCCTTGTGGCCTGGACTCTTTCCGGGGTTCCTGGAGAACCGAAGAATTATCGCAGGAAACTAAGGACCTGCTATGGGATTCATGGGCACCAGGAACTAGGAGGTGCTACTTATCAGCATGGCACTCCTGGACAAGTTGGTGTGTGGGACGGGACCTCAATCCCTTTACTGCACCTACTCACTCCATCATGAATTTCTTAACTTCACTTTTCACCGCAGGAAAGTCATACCGTTCCATCAATGTGGTACGGTCAGCCATCTCAGCGGCTCATACTCCGATACAGGGGATTCCTGTTGGTAAGGACCCGCTCATCTGCAGACTTCTCCGCGGTATGCGCCTACGGCGCCCCCCGGAACCTAAATATTCTAGTCTCTGGGACGTTGGCGTGGTCCTTCAATTTTTACGTAATTGGCCTCCCAACGAGAAACTATCACTCCGCCAGCTTACCGCAAAATTCACCCTCCTGCTCTGTCTGGTTTCCTTTCGACGGGTAGCGGACGTACGCGCCTTTGATGCCAACGCGTTTACTTTCTGTCCAGCGGGTGTCACCTTTCAGATCTCACGTCGCACTAAGTCCAACTCTCTCTCGGTCTTCTACCCTTTCTTCCCTTCTGACCCTCAACTCTGCGTGGTCTCAACCCTCCGTCACTACGTGGAAGCCACCGCGACGTTGCGGCAACCTTCCACTCATCAACTTCTCATCTCTTACGTCCGCCCTTATGGTCCGGTCTCGGTTACTACACTGGCCAGATGGGTTAGGTGGCTACTATCCCTTGCCGGTATTGACCAAACCTTTGGAGCACACTCCGTTCGTGGGGCAGCGGCCTCTTCCGCTTATGCGGCAGGCGCTTCCCTCTCGGACATTTTACGAGCAGCGGACTGGACCAGAGAATCTACCTTTAGGACATTCTACTTTCGTCCTCTTGATAATCCGGCATTTGCTTTTCTTTCTCAGCGTTGAAATTGCAAAATACGAAGCCTCCTGTCATGTGATAAAATTGAAGATTATGCTAGCTTTAGTGTACAGATAATCTTAATTTTAATAATGACAGGAGGCGAGTATTTTCCCTCCCTGTTCTCTTTCGTTCTTCCCTCCCTTTTATTTTCACTTCTACCTACTACACTTTGCTCTCTCATATGTTGGTATAATACCTGACACGATAGCTCTTGTTTAACTGCCTTATTTACATCATAGAGATATATATATATTGTTTGGGTGGGATACTTATTTAACACCGCTAGGGAGGACGTTTAGTTAATTTTATTCTCATGTTACTAGACGATATTAAAGTTGAATTACGGGACAGACATCCTTTGTTTTATACAATCACTTCTGGACACTAACGCACCTTATACTCTCGTTTCAGCTTAACCAGGAGCTACACGGAATCATTAAAGTCTCCATGCAAGATGTCGTCATCATCGCATCAGGAGATTCATCATCAGGTCTTCGTAGACCATCGTTTGACAAGGACACGTCTTCATCTGCATTCTACCTGTTCCGGTTCAGTTTATTCTGATTAAGCTTCCAGTTTCTTGTTCTATGGACTTCTCAGCTGTTCGGTTATTTTTTCTACTTTTATGGTCTTGTGATGTCGCAAGTTTAAAAGAGGAAATGATGTCATAGGTCTCACCTCTTATACCCTATTCTACGTTGTGATTGGTTAAAAGTTTTGTCACTCATTTCTTTGCTGCTATGGAGATAGTAAAGAAAGATTATGCAAAATACTCGCCTCCTGTCATTATTAAAATTAAGATTATCTGTACACTAAAGCTAGCATAATCTTCAATTAATCTCTAGTAGGCTGCCAACAATTCATATTAATCCCTGCTGGACCATTAGGGAATTTTAGCTCCATCTCTGCAAAAAACTCTGTAAGCAGAGAGGGGGCAAAAAAATATTTTATAATGTGAATTAAGCACCACTCCTATCACCAGGGGAGGGCTGGCAGCCTTAAGCCTGGGGGGAAAATCCTATCAAGTGGCCCATTGAACCACCAAATCAGCTCACCATCCTTTTCCTGGTTTTATAACGGATATTGACGCAAGACAAATATGACACAATGTGGTTTGTGTGGGGTTATGGTGTGATGGTGTGAAGGAGGGGGAGTGATGGTCTGAGGGAGGGGGGGGTGATGGTGTGAGGGAGGGGTAATGGTGAGAGGGAATGGGTGATGGTTTGAGGGAAGGGGTGATGGTGAGAGGGAGGTGGTAATGGTGTGAGTGGGGGTAATGGTGAGAGGAAGGTGAGAGTGAGGGGGGATGATAGCGTGAGGGAGAAGGTGATGGTTAGAGGGAGGAGGTGATGGTGAGAGGGAGGGGGTGATGGTGAGAGGGAGGGGGGTGTGATGGTGAGAGGGAGGGAGGGTGATGGTGTGAATGGTGGGGGAGGTGGGTGATGGTGTGAGGAAGGACTGAATACCTTATTTAATTCCTTGGTGGTCCAGTGTGGGCTCCCTGGTAATCCAGTTGGTGAGAGGGAGGAGGGATGATAGCGTGAGGGAGAAGGTGATGGTGAGAGGGAGGAGGTGATGGTGAGAGGGAGGGGGGTGTGATGGTGAGAGGGAGGGAGGGATGGTGATGGTGTGAATGGTGGGGGTGGTGGGTGATGGTGTGAGGGAGGACTGAATACCTTATTTAATTCCTTGGTGGTCCAGTGTGGGCTCCCTGGTAATCCAGTGGGCTCCCTGGTGGTCTGGTGGTGATATCCGGTCTGCAGCTCTTCACAACACTGCGGAGCTGCAGACCAGCGGCCACTGGTGCTCTCCGTCCGGGCCGGGCAGCCAAGAGGGGCCTCGCACATGGTTTCATATGACTGACCGAGCACCGGACACAGTCTGCCCCAAGGCGGTTTAGGCAGCCGCGAGGCCTTAGGCAGCCGCCTAAACCACTCTGAAGACAGACCTTTTTAAACTGATTTAGGGCGGCCTAGGGGGCAATTGCCTCCTTGCCCCACATCCCAGCACGCCCCTGCCTATCACAGACAGTCAATACACCCATCACACACTTCCAACACACATCACACACACCTAACACACCCATCACCTATATGACACACAACCAACATACATTTATTACACATAGCACACAAACCCAACACACACATCACACATTTTAATGCACAGCTAACACACATTACATTATTGTGAGATTTATTGCAGTGGATTTCTTTCATACTGCCTTAGAGATTGCATATTAGTCTGTGTTTTATAGCTGTGGAGCTTTGTGATACTCTATTATGCAGAAGATTTTTTTTTTGTGGAGGGTCTGTGTGATACAATCGTACACATTACACTTTACAGTGAGTTTTATTACAGAGAAGCTCTGTGTTACACTTGCACACACTCCACATTACTGCAAATGTTTTTATTGTGAAGTTATGTGATAAACTGATGCACACCTCACATTACTGTGAGTTTTTTTGCTGTCATGCTCTGTAATACATTTATATGCACCACACATTACAGGAAGGTCAATTTACTGAGGAGGTCAATTTAGATGAGGAAAACCCAGAGTTCCAAAGCAATGCAACTCACAGTATTGTGTGGCATTTATAAGTGTCTTAAAGCTACAAAACTATTTTTTTATTTTTTGAGTGTGTGGTGTAATTGTAGTACATGTATCCTTCCCTGAGGGAGGCTGGGGGCAACAAGATGCCTCTTCTCCTGTATAATAAAAATTTTTTGCTCAAGCCCAGGCAGCTTTGTATTTCTATAATGCCTGCATTTAAGGTGTATTTATTTTCAATGGAAGCAGAACATACATTGAAGATAATTACAAATGAAACAAATGGATGATTTTGAAAAAAAAAAAAAAAACAATACACGAGTAACACTAATAGCTGTGATTTAACAGATGCAGATAATGGAAAAAAAATAATGTGATTACATCAGTTGATGTCATAGAATGAATATGTGAGAATGTGTGCCAAACGTATAAGCTTATAAAGCTGTATGGAAACAAGCAAACTTATCACATTAACTTCTAGAGGAAAAGCTAACTAGCAAATTACCGGTATGTAGTGTAAATTTCAAATATAATCTAGAAGTTTTATGTTGAAGCTGATTGAATGGATACCCTAAACAAGATGTTTTATAAGCATGCTTATAACACAAACTTCATATTATTTTATAGTAAACATCTGAAAAAGTTTTTACAGGTCCTCATAAACTGTCGCTCGAGATTATAGGACTATTTCATAGCAATGGTAAAAGCCTGCTTATTGTGGAAAACAGCCTATCAACTCAATTATGTTTGATCAGCATTAAGAATATTGTGGTTCTTACCTTGTTGTTACATTTATCTAGTGTGGGTCTCAGTATGCAGTGGATTGCAGCTTAAAGGGGAGAGATGATAATCGGTCAGTGTAAAATGTTTTATAATACTGAATTTCTCTGCCTGTGATAATTATATTAACCATTTTGTTCAGTAATCATATCACAGGCAGAGGGGATGATTTTGTGTGGGAGTGTCTGTGTGTATTGTACGGATTGATTGGTTCTATTTCAAAACCTTGTGGGCAGTACTATGTTTGTAGAATGTGAATAAAAGAGGCTATATGTGCCAGTACAGTCAGTTCTACTTCACCCTCAATTTGGAGTGCCGTCTCTTATTGGGGGAATCTGCTACAAGGGATTGCTATGCTTGTCATACTCCCTTGCTAAATCACTACTAAGCTCTTGTAAGAGCTTGCTCCTGCCTTGCTCTCTGAAGGAGTCCACGGTGGTTATGGTGTCGGCTAGAGTGCTTGGAGCCCTCAGGAAGCGCTAGGAGCATCCTTCAACGGAGGTACCCAGTCAGGGTGCCAGGTGATCCGTTACATGTTAGAAAAACAGGGTTGAGATATACATCAACAGAGCTGATGATGGGAGCAACATAAAAATATTGTACTCTACCAATGATTTCCGATGTCAGCCTTAGGTCTAAATACAAAAACAACTGCAGTTGATTTTGATTTGCAAAGTGTATCATTTCTATCACACAGAAAGGCACAAGATACCATCTACTGACTTGCCACTGAGAGTTAACAGCATGATCAGTGAAGCAAGGACGTAGAAGCAGACAAATGTATTTTACTCATACTTTGTAAGAAACATGGCGAGAAAAAAATATATCTTATTTTACCTTTCTGTATGTAATTGTGGTTTTAGACCACATACCAACCATAGTTTGAGTCCTTCAGTATAATATACCAGCTTGCTTCATTTATGTTTAACCTGTTCCGTAGCTTTCAATATATCCATCCCCCATCAAATCAGACCTTTTTCATTCATTCATGAGTAGATGAGATTTTAGACTTTTTAAAGGGGATTAAGAGAACAAAAGGAGTTGAAGGTTAAACATCTGTTCCACAAAGTTTAGGACCTCTACACAAGAGAATATGAGAATAAGATAAAATAGGAGCAGGCTAAATTGTTTATTGCTTTTATAATGCATTATGAAAGAGGGACTGGGCAGTTATTATCAAAGTATGTACCCATGCTTTAGTTTAAACAGTGATACAAATTGTTTAGCTATAAAATGTAATACTATGTATAAAATATTTTTAAAAATAAATAAAAAAGCTACATTTAAATAGTCTGTTTGACTCTCAATGCATGCAGAATGTAATAATTCAGTGGAGAACAAGTCCGTAATTTAATCATACCATAATATACAAAAACTCATGTTATTTAATTTGGTAATATATAGAGTCAGACCTAAGATATAGACTAGTCCTTGAGTCCCCACAAATATTCATAGATCAAAAAAGACCCACACTCATGATTAAAAGATACATACTGCTTTCAACTTTTAATCTGGTTAGACAGACACACAGACAGACAGACAAGATAAGACAAGACACGATAATTCAATCAATGGTTGCATTCAGCCACCACAAGAAAAATAATGTTTACTTGAATAATGACATATAAATATATATTTCTCCTTTATCTTGCATAGTAAAATATCCCAAATGGTTATCTTGCACAGTAAAATATCCCAAATGGTTTTTAAAATATGTAATTCTACTTTAAAGGCAACAATTTGTGCTAAGTTATGTTTTCTGTAGTTTTATCATTATACTAGATTTGTGCACATAAAAAAATGTGGTCCTAAATTCATCCGTGTGGCTTTACGGTTTGGTTGAATTTTGTCCATGCAATCAATTTAGGAAAAACAATTCAGGTGACCCAAAAAGGTGAGGAAATGGGTCAATCGGTGTACTGCAAAATATAAATACTGTATGAACATTTTCCCACTATTTAGTTCACAGATCAAGTGAGATATAACCAATAAGGAGGAACAGTAAACAAAAAATCTATATGCATATGTTGAATAAATATATAATATAACAATAGATTTATTTTTGCTGCTTCTCTTTTTTTTTTCTCTTTATTGGTCAATTCTCACTTGATTTATGAATAAAATCAACATTTGGTGGCTGTCCCCTAACCATCAATCATATATTTTTTTTAGTGCTTGACAGGCAGAACTCACGAATCAAAATAAACTGTTCATTCATTGTCCATGTCGTTTGGTTCGTGATATGTCCCTGTGGTGCTTAAGAGTTCTGGAAAAAATATGAAATCATTTGGAAACCTTATCCAACAATATTAAATTGATGTCTAAATGAGAAAAAAAAGCCATGAAATGTATGCACATGTGAATGTTATGTTAGAAACTATGGAAAAGTTATTGAGGAACCTATAAACATAATTCACATGGTGACATCATTGTTATGTAGCTTTCAAAAGTCATATAGTTCTTTCATAAATGCCATAGAAGCAAACCTAGGCTAAAACTTATGCTAGAATATGATAACAGCAAATTGAATGATGGATGCAACAGCAGAAATCTAAATATGTCTAAGGGAATTAAAGACCAACAGCTTTCCTGTTCCACATAGTACTATCCAATTGAAAGAAACCAGAGTAAAATGAAAATCCTGGAAATTAAATGATATAGACTTTATTGAATGGATGTCTTATAGTTAAAAGACCACTCCGGGCACCATACCAATGACACTGCAATTCAATTATTATGGTATGAGGAAAAAACTTTGGTAGATGACACCCAATCATGCCTTCCTTTCTTCAATCAGGAAGACTTGGACTGTGATGAAATTGTGATGTAATTTAATAAAAATAACAAATCAAATGACCAGTGGTGGAACTATCGTGGTGCCAGCTGAGTGACTGCACGCTCAGGGACAACCGAATGACAAAATGTTTTCAGGGGACTCATCATGTTCTGCAGCTCTTTAACAGTGTGACCGAGACAATGTTATCTCAGCATTTCCTCCCAGAAAACACACAGAGCAGTGTGGGTAGAAAAAGGTAGTGAGGAGGGGGAGTGGGAGCAGAGTGGGAGAGACTCTGACTCCCTACAACCTTTGCGAACTGAGCCCATGGAATCCACCCTCCTGCACCAAATGCCAAGCGGTGCACAGTGACAGCCAACCCTGGAGTTCCTGCGGTGTTCATAAAATGGCCGCTGTGCCAGGTCTCCAGCGCAGTCATAGCCAACCTGAACCCCCTACCTCTCAAGCTAAACCTCGGACCCACACGGTTGCTTGGACTGCGCTTTCTTCATCTGGGCAGGGGGTCCAAATGGAAACATATCCAACCTATCATCCATATACCTAGAGGGGCTGCTGGGATTCGGAGCTCCCAAGGACCCACAGTCCTACTGCATGGGGGACCAATGGACACATGGAAGTGACTCCCGTTTACAACCTGGGCTCAAAGATCTGTGCAGCCACAGTCCTACTACTCTCGACTTATCTGACCCAAGTGATGAATCACCGTTCCCTGCAAAGTCCTGAGAGAGCAGGAGATCGCTCAGAAATTGATGTTGAGATGAACGCTCTATCGTGGCCCGCATATGGAGTTGGCTGACTAACGGTTGTGGATGTTGCCTGCCATATATTTTCAGCAATGCATAATATTGTTTCATTTTAATGCAAGCTGACCTACAAGCTAATGTATTCCAGTAAGTGTTTCTTAACACTTTTTTTTTTTTTTTTTTCGTACGGTGATCAAAACCAGCATCATTATATCACAGCTTAAGTGTTTTAGGCAGAACGCATAGCCTGTCAGTTTCTTTTATTTTGCTCTAGGCCTGTTTACTTTTGTTTTCAGTCAAAAAAAAAAAAGTGCAGCACATCTTGAATTTTTATATTGCCGTATATCTACCAAATGTCATATAATATTTTACCACTGACCCATGTATTTATCATTGTACTTTAAAAAATAAAGAATGAAAAAAAAATGAAATCTTTTAGGGTTGGTTATGTGAAGACAGAGATAGTGGTGAGGTGTATAAAGTGTAAGAGATGGAAGAGATACAGATGAGTGTGGCTGCAGAATTCATTACAGACTATACAAATTGTTGATTTTAAAGGACTGGCACTTTTTTAGAACTGAAAATAAAATTGAAAATCACCTTGTGGTGGAGATCATCACTCTACCCGAGTGTCTCTGCCTGATTCTGGATAAAGATAGCTGGAGTGATTATAGCAATATAACCCAAGCACCAGCAGGGCTGGATGAAGGGTGAGAGAAAGTTCCCTCGTAAGTTATCCATGGTTATAGATGTTCTTAAAATAACTGTTGTACATAGAATAAAATGGCTAAAATTGGCAATAGTGTGTCATGCAGGTCACCTGTCACTAAGGAGTTTAAGTACATGAGTGTTTATTATTTAGTTTTTAATCTATACTGTAATTAGCAAAGGAGAATTATTAAGAAGTCCTAAAAAGGTTTATAGAGGTTTATAGAGACTGTTTAAATAAGTAGACAGAGAGGCAGTGGCTGTGGCTGTAGTTATGAATACTCACAAAGATATGGCTCCCCATCATAAATTAATGCACAAGTCAAACATTTTAGCATTTTTTTTTTGTGTAATGTGTATCTTTTTTTTTAATTCTTTACTTTTTCATACACAGTTAGCATTCGGGTAAATTGAATGTGCCCATCTAGTCTGCCCAATTTTCTAAATACTTTCATTAGGCTAGGGACTAATGAAAGTATTTAGAAAATTGGGCAGACTAGATGGGCCGAATGGTTCTTATCTGCCGTCACATTCTATGTTTCTATGTTTCTATGTTTCATTTACAGAATCAATAATCAATATTAGTAACATCAGTGGAAGGCTCTGTGGAATGTTTTTTAAGAAGGTAGGTTTAGACATACAAAGCATAACTAGATGGCTCCCTAGGGTGTCCCTCTCAGGTGAGTAATACAACTGAAAGTGGTGGCTTGTTGAGAGTGGTACTAGACCCCTGCAGGGATTTATCTCCCCCTTTATTTATCACTTGTAGGCTACGGATTTGTTATTGTGTGTGTGGGGGGGGGGGTGGAGGAAGGGGGATTGGAGTGCGTTAAGGCATGAGCAAGCAATCCTATGAGTTTTGGCTTGTTATAGGCAGAGAGTAGTATGTAAGTTGCCTTATTGCATAGTAAACTAAAAGTTAAGACATAGAAAATAAGCAAAAATAAATTAAATAATTATATGTAAGTAACATCTGTGTAATTAAATGAGAAAGGAACCACGACATTAAGACTTAGAGGTTCTCCAGACGACATGAGGGCTTAGGCATGTCACGACCCTTCAGACATTTCCCCGTAGAGGTGTCGTGCGTTGAGTTGCTTGGGGCATAAATTCCACAATCGTGAATGGGTCCTTTCGGGACAGGCTTGAAGATGCCGCTTGAGGAGACTCAGCAATGCCCAGCTCGTGTAAATGCGATTCCAGTTCCGTAGAGTTGCGTGCTCGGTAGGCAGTGTCCTGGTATTGGAATGTGAGCAGTTTCGGTGTCCCCCAGCAGTATGGTACTGATTTTTTGCGGCGCCGTAGCAATAGTGGTCGCAGGTCCCTGCACCTCTGGTGAGGTCTGGGAATAACGTTAGCAATGATCCCTCAAATTGTATGGGAGCTTTTACTCTGGTGGCTGCCATCAGGAGTGTCTTATCATGTAGTGATTAGACGTGGACTACGAGGTCTGACTGAGTGGTCGTCGGTGCTGTCCTCGGCAATCTGAACAGACCATCCAGTCTTACAGCTTTAGCCTGTTTAGGTGGTCACAGTTTGTGGAACAGGCATCGAACAAACTGGGGCAGGCTTGTGAGGCCTACAGAATCTGGGATACTGCTTATCTTTAGGTTCTATCCCCTCCTTTGATCCTCAAAGACCTCCATCTTATCGTTGGTGGCAAATTGTTGTCACTGTATTACATCCAGCTTGAGCTCCATAGTAGTAATCCTGGATTCTTGCGTGCTTGAGCTGGCCTCTAGTGAGGTGTTTAGAGGGGCAAAGCCTGCAATTGCATCCTAATGCTTGTCATGTCTGCCGCGATGTTAGCCCGGAGCTCCGCTTGCATGCTCTGCAGCTGGACAGCGGTGACTGGTTCTCCCTTTGCAGGTTGTTGAGGTTTGGGTTTTGTAGGTGGCTTGCACATGGCCCCTTCTCCCAGGTCGATTGCCAAATCCTGCAAGGAGTAGGATGATTGGTCCTCGCCCAGCGCCATTTTGTCCCATGGAGGCCTCTTCGATCCCTGCACCAGTTCTCCGATATCGTGGCAGGTAGGGCCTTTGTCTGCCTTTGTTTTTTTGTTCTTTCGGCCCATGATGTTTCTCTGCGTCATGTATTTCAGCTGGATTTGTTCCCAAGTACCTCTCAAAATACGCTGTTTTCCTTTCATACAGCAGAGAGCTAGAAGCCACACGTCTGCTCTGCTCGGCTGCTAGCTCCACCCCACTCGAGTTTAATGTGTATCTGAATTACTTTCAGTGAATACTTTTTAAATTAAAAGTCACATTCAGAGATTAGTATTAACCCTTTAATATTGATAAACATATAAATGTAAATGTCATCTGGTAAACCACTTAAAATGGCTACGCAACTGAGAAAAGCACGTAACGTATTGTCATCAATTCATGCAAAATCTGTTATATTAATCAAATAGAAAGCAGAGAGAAAATATCAAAGTATTCATAAATGAAGCATTATTCAATTTCTCTCAGTTGTGGTATGTTCGATCTATGGAAAAAGTAATAAGGTAATAAAGCAACTAAAACAAAACACTGAAAATGCAAAGCAAAGTAGAGCAAATCATGTCATCAATTTTAAAATGATCTTACCTCATATATACAACTATTAAGGAGAAATCAAGAGCAAGAAAATGATTGCTACAAATAACACAATAGCTAAATAAAAATCCCTTTAAGCATAGAAGAGACAAAGTCCTGCCCTCTGTTTTTATTATTTTCATAACAGCTACATTGTATGCTAGGCATGCATATTTTATGCATATATGTTTATATTTATAACTTATGGACTGATGGTGTCCAAAAAAGACTTAATTTTATACGAAAGGTTTGATGGACTGTTTTGCACAAAGTAAACTTGCATTTTCTGACTGAACAATCACATAGACAATACCATATGAATATTTTTATGATGCCCACAGCAGGAATGAGGAAAATATAGTTCCTTTGTGGTGATTAAATGACTGCCCCTATTGCTATAAATATTTTGTCAATCTTCAATTTGGTGCCATAGATGATACTTGGTAGCATTTTCTAACAGAATGTTAATAAACTCTTGTTTTGGCCTTGTGGAACCATCAGGAGAGATCTCATTCTAGTGCTTTTGGAAGATCTGATTCTATATATGCAGGTTTGGTATTAACCCTTAAAGGGCATGTGAAGTCCATGCTGTTAAAATGGAATGACTTGATTTAATATCAGTGCATTATGGATACACAAATGTTAAAGGAACAATATAACATACAATCATGTATTCATACAATCATGTGTCCTGCTAATTATTTAGGTGTCTGACACCCTTGTTTGCAATTTAAGAAAAAAAAGGAGTTTACTTAACTTTCAGCCCTTGCATCACCTCTCTCCACCAAGGGCTCTGCACTCCAAACTCAGTGGTAATAAATGCCCTAGTTAATAACTAATGCTAATAACTTTGACCAAATCACAATTAAGACATAAAGAAGCCCACTTATGGGTCTTAAATGCAACACTATTTCACTACTTTTATTACAGAAGTCCAAACACAAAACAAAAAGTTGTTGTTAGGACTAAAAGGTCGACTTCTTTGTTTTGTGTTTGGACTTTCTTCATTCTTGTGATTTTATATATGGGGGTGTAACTAAGAAAGTAGACAGTGTATGTGTATATATTACCCATAGCAAAAGGTGAAATATGTTAGATAAATTATTACTCACCAAACACCTATTTGTATTACCAGAAATAAATGCCATAGAATGTCTAAGTAGTACATAATGTGTTAGAAAAGCAGTGTTGAAATCATTAGAATCTGTTAATTAATTTTACAGAGGACAGGGTGTTAAGTTTAATTTAGCAGAAATGAATCATTTTTTCTCTACTAATAGCCAAAGTGTGAACTTCAGGTAATATTTTTTAGCACAATTTTGATTAAAATTCTTTTTCATTATTTGCGTTCAGATTAAGCTGTTTATCAAAGGCAGTGGCTGAAATATGTGCTGTGATATACCTTTTTAACCCAAAAAATATTTAATTAACTACTTTAAACTTTGGTGATTTTTCATTTGTACCAAAAAGGAATTTATAACAGAAGTAGGATGTATTGAGAAAAAGGAATGTAGACCTATTAGAAATCAAATTCCCCCCCCCCCCTCCCCCGGTCATCCCCACCTTCTTTCTTCTTACTTTTATATTTTATTTTATTTTTTATACATATATTTTTTTATTTATTTAAATATGTTTTACATTTATTTTCCTGAATTGTACATTACTTGTTTATATTCAAAAATTATATTGTTATGTTTTATCAAAATGTATCATTAAAAACTACATATATTCCATGAAAAATCAGCAAGTGTATAATTGTAAGAATTGGAGAGTTGGCCGTCACGAATACCAGTTCATGAATTTAGGCCAAATGGGTAATTATGACCAAATTTCCAATCTTGAACTACCATATAGACTAATCCCGAATGGACAAGCATGTTTGTTTTGATATGGATTTCCGTTATCGGCACCAGAAAAAAGGGGGATGGAATGTAGAAGAAGCTGTTTTTTTTTTTTTTTAGTGGACAAGGCGCTCTATGTCCTGTCCAGTTAAGAGGTGGGAAAAAAAGTTATTGACAGTTAGAAGACAGTTAATTGCAAGCAGGATTCTTCCAGGCATATTAACTGCAGCTATTAAGGGAAACTATTGTTATACATCACCTGCATGCCTAAGATGGACTTTTCATATGCCAAATGAGGAATGCTGGGATAGTTCTGAAAACATGATTTCTTCGGTTTCTGTGACCAAAGAGGACTTTTTATAGCCAAACTTTAGATGTGCAGGTGATGCATAACAGTAAATATTCTATTTGCACTGTGGGGAGTCTCACTACAATCTATTTGGTACCTAACTATATCTTCTCAGAGACCAGGACCAGTGACATGCTGATAAAACCCACAAAGTCAAAACTGCAGTCCAGGTCTGGTTTTTGGTCATTGATACTTCTGGATCAGCTGATTTTCTGGTTTAAGAGAGTGGGGTGGACTAAAACACTGTAGCATACTATATAGTTATTAGCAGCTTCAACTATGGGTGTTAGTCCCGCAAGCAGAATCTATTATTGAGATCTTGTAATGCATAACCAGCTGGGGAAGAAAGTTTAAGAAAAACACAACTTGGAAGACACACTTAGAGATCTGAAGAAGCTCATTACAGCCGAAATGTGTACCTAATCTGACAAGATTTCATTAAATAATTTGTGCACAATCTTCAAGTGATATTAAGTGACTATGAAATTCATGATGGAATGAACATGAAGTTGAATTACCAACTTTGTTTGTTTATTGTTAAAAGTTACAATTTCTATAAAAGTCTAAACTGTGTGTTGTTAAAGCGCTAATTTGCTAACCTCATTGCTTGTTCAGTTAACTGTTAATTTTGTTATAAAGATATTTCCATTTTATGGTTTAATAATAAAATTTGTATTTTCATTGTAGTAATTTCACCCTGCCTTGCTTAGTCCTGGTACTTAGTCAAGTAAGTATAAGCTGATAGGGCATTTTTTTTTTTTTTTTAAACTGAAGGGCGGTCACCCACGCTACAGACTGGATATGTGGGAAAGTTTTGTTTTTGACAGGGTGGAAAGGGTCAGCTGTTCACTGACCTTTTTCTTTCATTTAAAAAAAATCCCTTTTTCAAATTAAAATGACTTCTGCTCCTCATTTTTTATTAATACACAATAGCAAAAGGGAAAAGATTGCAATCAGTCATCAGGAAACTAATTTATTTCACTTACTATTTTTTTAATGTAGATATATAATATTATAGTTTTGCCAACTCTGAATTGCTTTTCCCACATAAATCTCAAATTTGCAGTGATGTTACTCCTGCAATGGATTCTGGGTTGGCATACGCAAATTAGTTCAACAAAACAAAAACCCTTTTTTGCCTCATTGTTTCATTTTAAACATGGATTCCTTGGAGTTTATGTTTGCTGTATACAACAGTTTTGAAACACAACTTAGGAAAAGATGCAAAGTCAGTGAACCACTCGTGGACAGCTGTTTCATTGTTAATGCAAACCATCAGCATGAGGTTGGTTACTGGTTGGCTATTGAGGCTTGGCAAAGCACACACCAAGAAAGTTATAGTGGGGAAAAAAAAGTGATTGAAAACCCCTTTCACCTGATAGACAATGGGATGTATAACACATTTCTGCACATTTTTCAGTGGGGAAAGCAAGTCTTATGGATTGACTGGTGTGTGCAAATCTGTGTTTAACAATGTATTGACAATCTTTATAATTAGTATTATTTTTTTAGTTGCTTTTTTTTTTAATATGTGGCAGTGTGCAGAAGATATGGTGAATGATGCCAAGATATGTTCACCACAAGATTCTATGCTGCTACTAAACAATGTATGCTATTGCATTATTCATGTTTGTCATACATACAATGCAGAGAATCAGAAATATGGGACAGTGAGTGCTGGCCTACATAAATATTCCATAAATAAAAGTATGATATGTAATAGTTTAATTTAAAATTTTACTGAATTACTACTTAGGTAGATAATCCCAACCATCTCATAAGCATAATTTATTTGGTATTAATTACATCTCTATTTAAGAAGCAATTCAACCCTGCAATACCTTGTTCACCTCCTGACCTTCAAAGGGTTAATCATGAGAAAAACTGACAAAATGAGATAAATCATTAATGACACTTATTATCTAGTTAAGCTGTTAAGTGTGTGAGACTGACTGTAAATACAATCACAGCTGCCAAAGAGAGTCCATCAACTAGATTAGTAAAGTGTCACTCCCAGACTCTGCCTAAGTAAATTAACGGAATGAGGAGTTCTTAAAGACGGCTGCTGACATATGCAGATTATAAATAGTAACATTCTAACTATTCTATCTGCAAATACTAGATAAGTTGTTGTAATACATTTGGGAGAAAGTCATCTACGCATCTTTGCAGAACTATTTGTGTGAAAGAATTTTAGGTAAAATTTTGGTTAAACAATCTAGTACTAAATCGATGATTTTTAAAAACTACACAAATGAATGGCTTAGTTTTCAATAAATGCTCTAGAAGGCTCAACTGCACCCAAATATTTAGACAATTGGACATACTATATTTTTCATCTTAAACAGCGTTATGATGTTACCAATTACAAATAGATAATGCTTTACTAAGACTCTTTAAAATATTTCCTCTATGTAAAGTTAGATTAATCAATGTATTGCCAAAGAAGAAAATACTTGTTTTTAAGGGATTTCCTAAGCTGACCAGCAAAAATATTCATGTATCTATGTTTATCTATATTTTCTAAATACCGTAGTTTACTTTATTTTAATTCAGCTTGTGTATCCGATCGTTGTGCTATAGTCTGGCTATTGCTGCTTATATTTGCGTTATCTTGACAAAACCATGATGTTTCATTAGTCTGTTTAGATTAAGCTTATATATGGTAGTTCATTGAGGCAGAGCATTAACTAAAGAGTCTTGAAATATTGTAAAGCTAATGGAGAGATGGAGCCTTTTTCCATCTATTTCACCTAAATGTTTTAGGATTTGTTTATATAAATTTTATGGATAGCTTTTCAAACATTTTCAAAATGTGCTCTCTCTCTCTTTACTATTACACTGCTTATTATATAATTTCACCCCTGTTTATTTTTGCAGAAACTTGTCTAAGTAACAGGACATGTATCACTGTTCTATTGAATCTATGGCATGATGTACGTAAGCACACTATGCGTCAAAGCAAAATAATTTATAATTATTTACATAAATGTGTTTTGAAACGTTATTAATTTTTCAACACATAGAGAGTATTGTGTAATTGAATTAAATGAAAATGCATGTTTTAGTAATTTTTTTAATGGAAATAAATCTAAATATAGCTTCTCCTTGACATATAAGTACATTATTTATCATTTTGATATTTATCAACTGCTTTAGATAAAGTTTCTGTTTTTTTATTAATCAATTCGAAGAACATTATGGATGTGATTGTCTTCTTCTAAATGGTACATATACATGGCTGGATTTTACACAAGGCCACCTTGGAAAGCAGGAGGGAGGTGGAAATTTGTCCCCCCCACTCCTGTGCTTCCTACACCCATACCCTGTCAGTGTCCCTTTGTACAGAACCCCTGTCAGTGTCCTATTGATGCAGCCCCCATGACAGTGCCAGCCAGTGAAGCATGGTGTACAAGCCAAGAGGCTAATTGATGCCCTCTGTACCGCCTCTGGGGGTGGAACCCGGTAAATAAGATAAGGCAGCCACACCTAGGCTCTTGGTTTAATCATGCTGTCTGCCCGCTGACTCCAGGCTGCTTCCTCCTTCAGGACACAGAGTGCCATGGTGGGACCCAGGACAAGGCTTAAGGTAAATGCTACAGACAGAGATAGACCTCCAGTTACAGAGACAGAACATAGCGGTATTCAGCGGAATATGGGAATTACTGGTAATAAAAGAATTTAAACAGATACAGAGTTCATCATAGTGTTATAAGAACACAGTGACAAACTGAACTATACACTTACTAAATTTCCACCTTCTGTCCTGTCTGTCAAAATCACTTATTATATATAATGAATGATATTGATACACCAACACCAGGATTTATTGCTGGAGTGCTGACCTTAGCTTAGAGCCCTGAGTGAACTCCTTAAAATCCAGGTGTCTACGTTTTCCTGTACTACATTGCTAGCGCCAACTTCCCTCTTCTTGGTTGGCTGAGTGGTGTTCCTTGTCCTCACTGATGTCATTGAAGGTCTCTTCCTCCACCCAGCCACGTACAACACCAAGGGTCCCCAAAAGGTGACAACAAGCCCCCTGGGACGCCTGCTGTGTTTGGTCTTCCACCTCCTCAAAGCCACCTTCCTCCTCTGACTCCTCTTCTTCAGACTCCTCTCTCTGCGTTGCCTCTCTCTGCGTTATTATAAGGTGTGTTAAGTAGTACTATTCCTATCAGTTTAATCCCTGTTACGTCCCCTATCAGGGGACGTGTATATGGCATCGATTTTAGGAACCGGGAGATGGAAAAAGATGCTTGGTCGGTCCTCCTACTTCAAATTTGGGGCACTGCGCGTGCAATCTAATGTGCCAACAGATAGGAGTGGTGTGTTAAGTAGTACTATTCTTATCAGTTTAATCCCTGTTACGTCCCCTATCAGGGGACGTGTATATGTCATCAATTTTTGGAACCGGGAGATGGAAAAAGATGCTTGGTTGGTCCTCCTTCTTCAAATTTGGGGCACTGCGCGTACAATCTAATGTGCCACCAGATAGGAGTGGTGTGTCTTATCAGTTTAATCCCAATGTCACGACTACTAGTGTGGTCCAGCACGCAGAAACTATGTAAACATATACATAGGCAAGAAAAGGAAAATAAAAGGACAGAGCGTAAACCGGACCTTAGAATGGCCGGACTAATGCTCTAGAGACAGAGAATGGTCAAAGGGAAAGCCGAGGTCAAGGAAGCCAGAAAATACACAATACCGTTTACACAAGCCAAGTCAGGGAAACCAGAATTCAGAATAACCAGGGAAAAGCCAAGATCAGGATACCAGGAAATCAGATTCACAATGATAAAGCACTCTCAGGAAACCAGGAACAGGAAACCACGACAGGGCAAGGTACTGGGGTGAGCTAGGGATTTAAATATCACGCGGCGGGCCGGCAGCCGCGACACCCTGTTACGTCCCCCTCATCAGGCCTTTTTTAGTTGAATGTATCGCCCACTGTCAGTCCCTTCGGGATCCATCCCTCATTCATCTTAATAAAGGTGAGGTAATCTAGACTTTTTTGACCTAGGCGACTTCTCTTCTCAGTGACAATACCTCCTGCTGCACTGAAGGTCCTTTCTGACAGGACACTTGAAGCGGGGCAGGCCAGAAGTTCTATCGCAAATTGGGATAGCTCAGGCCACAGGTCAAGCCTGCACACCCAGTAGTCAAGGGGTTCATCGCTCCTCAGAGTGTCGATATCTGCAGTTAAGGCGAGGTAGTCTGCTACCTGTCGGTCGAGTCATTCTCTGAGGGTGGACCCCGAAGGGCTGTGGAGATGCGTAGGACTTAAAAAGCTCAGCATGTCCTCCATCAACAACACGTCTGTAAAGCGTCCTGTCCTTGCGTGGTCGTGGGAGGAGGAGTATTACTTTCACCTCTTCCCCTGTTAGACTCCCGTTGTGCTGTGACATCACCCTTATACGCTGTGTAAAGCATACTTTTTAATTGAATTTGGAACTGCTGCATCCTTTCCGACTTGCCGTAATTCGGTAACATTTCAGGCACTTTCTGCTTATACCGGGGTCTAGTAGCGTGGACACCCAGTACAGGTCATTCTCCTTCAGCCTTTTTATACGAGGGTCCCTCAACAGGCACGACAGCATGAAAGACCCCATTTGCACAAGGTTGGATGCCGAGCTACTCATGTCCTGTTCCTCGTCCTCAGTGATCTGATTGAAGGTATGTTCTTCCCCCCAGCCACATACAACACCACGGGTACCAGATAGGTGACAACGAACACCCTGGAATGCCTGTTGTGGTTGGTCTTCCTCCTCCTCCTCAAAGCCACATTCCTCCTCTGACTCCTCTTCCTCACAATCCTCTTCCAGCGTTGCCGCAGGTCCAGCAAGCGATGCTGATAAGGCTGTTTCTGGTGGTGATGGTGACCACAACTCTTCCTCTTCCACTTCATGCTCATCTACGGCCTGATCCAGCACTCTTCGCAGGGCACGCTCCAGGAAGAAAACAAATGTTATGATGTCGCTGATGGTGCCTTCGGTGCGACTGACTAGGTTTGTCACCTCCTCAAAAGGACGCATGATCCTACAGGCATTGCGCATGAGCGTCCAGTAACGTGGCAAAAAAATTCCCAGCTCCGCAGAGGCTGTCCTAGCACCCCGGTCAAACAAATACTGGTTAACGGCTTTTTCTTGTTGGAGCAGGCGGTCGAACATTAGGAGTGTTGAATTCCAACGTGTCGGGCTGTCGCAAATCAAGCGCCTCACTGGCATGTTTTTTCGCCGCTGGATATCTGAAAAGTGCGCCATGGCCGTGACCTGCTTCAGATCGTCCTGTAAGCCTGGGTACTTATGCACAAAGCGTTGTACGATCAGAACTTGCCCAAATGCAATGCCGCCAACAAATTTCTTCCGTTGTCACAAACCACTTTGCCGATCTCCAGTTGGTGCGGAGTCAGCCACTGATCCACCTGTGCGTTCAGGGTGGACAGGAGTGCTGGTCCGGTGTGACTCTCTGCTTTCAGGCAAGTCAACCCCAAGACGGCGTGACACTGCCGTATCCGGGATGTGGAATAGTACCTGGGGAGCTGGGGGGGTGCCGTTGATGTGGAGCAGGACGCAGCAGCAGAAGAGGACTCAGCCGAGGAGGTTATGGTAGAGGATGGAGTAGGAGGAGTAGAGGAGGTGGCAGCATGCCTGCCTGCAAGTTGTGGCGGTGTCACCAACTCCTCTGCAGAGCCACGCATTCCATGCTTGGCAGCCGTCAGCAGGTTTACCCAATGCGCAGTGTAGGTGATATACCTGCCCTGACCATGCTTTGCAGACCATGTATCAGTGGTCAGATGGACCCTTGCCCCTACACTGTGTGCCAGACATGCCATTACTTCCTTTTGCACAATCGAGTACAGGTTGGGGATTGCCTTTTGTGTAAAGAAATTTCGGCCGGGTACCTTCCACTGTTCCATTATTCTAGGGCCAAAGGGAATCACAGCACCACGACCACGACGGCCCCTGTGGGGTGGCCTGCCTCTGCCTGTCATTTTTTTTTCGATTAGTGGTACTATGCGTGCAAGCTACTGTGACAACAGATATGAGTGGCACTGTGCAGTGGCAGAAGTTGGCAGAGTAGACGCTGTAGGCCTGACACACACGCTTGCAGACAACTAACTGCTATTCAATCTATTACAGTCAAAATTGTATTTTTATTTTTTTTTAAATGTACACTACTGTTACACCAGATATGAGTTGCACTGGTGTGACACTGTGCCTTGGCAGGCCCTGAAACGCACACGTGTGAAGAAAACTGACTGCTATTATATTACAGTCCAAAAAGTTTATTTTTTGTTAAATGCAAGCTATTGTGACACCGGATATGAGTGGTGGCACTGGGCAAGTGGGCACAGTATACGCTGTGAGCCTGACACACACGCTGGCAGACACCTAACTGCTATTCAATCTATTACAGTCAAAATTGTATTTTTTTTTCAATGTACACTACTGTTACACCAGATATTAGTTGCACTGGTGTGACACTGTGCCCTGGCAGGCACTGAAATGCACACGCGTGAAGGAAACTGACTGCTATTATATTACAGTCCAAAAAGTTTTGTTTTTTTTAAATGCAAGCTATTGGGACACCAGTGAGTGAGTGGTGGCACTGGGCAGGCCCTGAAACGCACACTCGTGAAGGAAACTGACTGCTATTATATTACAGTCAAAAAAGTTTTGTTTTTTTTAAATGCAAGCTATTGGGACACCAGTGAGTGAGTGGTGGCACTGGGCAGGCCCTGAAACGCACACTCGTGAAGGAAACTGACTGCTATTATATTACAGTCAAAAAGTTTTGTTTTTTTTAAATGCAAGCTATTGTGACACCAGTGAGTGAGTGGTGGCACTGGGCAAGTGGGCACAGTATATGCTGTGAGCCTGACACACAGGCTGGCAGGCAGGCAGGCAACTGCAATTACATTACACAGAAAAAAAAAGCAGACTGATGTTCTAGCCCTAAAAAGGGCTTTTTGGGGTGCTGTCCTTACAGCAGAGATCAGATGAGTCCTTTAGGACTGTAGTGGACACTGAATACACTAGCCTAGCTATCAATTTCCCTATCAAATCAGCAGCAGTTACACTGTCCCTCCTCTCACTAAGAATGCAGCTTCACAATGAATGTAAAATGGATGCTGTCCAGGAGGTGGGAGGGTCTGGGAGGGAGGGTCTGCTGCTGATTGGCTGGAATATGTCTGCTGACTGTGAGGTACAGGGTCAAAGTTTACTCAATGATGACGAATAGGGGGCGGAGCGAACAGTGCATATGTTCGCCATCCGTGGCGAACGCGAACAAGCGATGTTCGCCGGGAACTATTCACCAGCGAACTGTTCAGGACATCACTGCTGATATAGCACTTAAAGGGACTCTATAGGTATCAACATAACTTTAGCTTAATGAAGCTGTATTAATGTATATACTATGCCCCTGCAGTTTCACTGCTGAATTCTTTGTCATTTAGGAGTTAAATATATTTTGTTTCTGCCCGTGGTTCCTTGACACAGCCTGCATGAAATTTTTAAAATTTGTAATCAGATCTTAACTTGCTTCAAACGTTTCTATCTCCTGCTATGTAAATTGAACTTTAATAACACACACAAGGCTTCTGTAGGGTATAAACAGAGCAGGATATAAGAAATTCGAAATTAAACAGAAAGTGAAACATATACACTTTTGTTATGTTTGTCTATATGTTTTTGTAGTTGTATCCTACTTTGTGTATGGTGAATATATCACCTATCTATGGGTGCATTACCTTTTATTCTTTTTCTTATCAGCTCTGCTAGTATCCAAATTCCATTCTCATGAAGTGACTTCTCTGCTGCTGCCTCTTATGCATTGTCCGTGTGTTTCAATGGAAGCTAACTTGCAATTTAAGTTGTGTAGAAATTTTATTTAACATAATAGAGGACAAATATACTCTGACAGATGAAGTGAATAAAATTGATTAAATCATTACAATGGCACCTGCCAATGGGTGGAATATATTAAACAGCAAATGCACAGTCAGTTCTTTCATTTCATGTGTTGGTAGCAGAAAAAAATGGGCAAATAAAGGGTGACTTTGACAAATATAGGCCAAATAGTGATGGATAGATGACTAGCCAGAGCATCTGCAAAATGACAAGTCTTGTGAGGTGCTCCTGGTGTGCGGTGGTTAGTACCTACCAAAAGTGGTGCAGAGAAGGACAAACAGTGAACATGCATCAGGGTCATGGTCGCATTGTTATTATTATTATTATTATTGCATGTGGGGAGCCAAGCCTAGCCAGTCTGGTCGGTTCACAGAGAAAAACTAAGGTGGATCTTTTGGGGATGGCAGCAGGATGCACTATGGTAATAAGAGAGGCCAGAGGAGGAAGTGTTACACTTTGGGTAATGCTCTGCTGGGAATCCTTGGGTCCTGGCATTCTTGCAGATGTTAATTTGACATGTACCACCTACCTAGAGATTGTTGCAGACCTAGTCCAACCCTTCATGGCAATGGCATTCCATGAGGACAGTGACCTCTTTCAGCACTATAATGCATCCCACCACACTACACAAATTGTTCAGGAATGGTATGAGGAACATGACAAAGAGTTTAAAGTATTGCCTGCAGTGGCGTAGCACTTATTTAAAGTAACACTCCACTGTCCAAATGGGCAAAAAACAAACATAAAATCACTGTTTAATAGATATGCCCTCAATAAATACATGCATGGATTTTTCAGGCAAGTATTAATTGGGTGTATATCTTAAAAGAGCTTGGAAAGGCTGCAGATGTTATGAACTGCAACCTTAGCAAGCACTCCCCTTTTTCCCCGGAAGAGATTTTCCATCTCTTCACAGGGAAATAACTAATTAGAGGCTTCTCATTCTGAACTGGTGTCCACGTGGGCATTGGCTCATCTGAGGGCTGTGTGGGAGGTCTGAGGTCTCAAGTAGAGCATGCCTGCTACTTGTGTTAGCTCAGGGGAGCTAGCGGTAGGAGGCTACAACCCTCGCTGACTGTTTGATTGACAGTCGGTGGGGAGGAGGGAGAGTTTTTGCAAGTAGTTTTTTTTTTTTTGGTAACCCTAAATGAAAAGCAAATGCATAATTAAATACATAAATGGCTTCATTTGGGGTATATCTTCTAAACAGTGAGTTGTTGTTTTTGGGCAGTGAAATGTCCCTTTAATAACTTTGGAGCTAGTGCATAGGATAAGTGAATGACTGAAATTGTGTTAACAGGAGTCTGAAGTTTTATGCCTGAAAAGTTTTTATTAAGTAGGTTACTTTAATTTAAAAAAATATTAACACAGTACTGAATGATAATTTATTGTAGTTATCCATAAATGTAAGGTATACACTGACTTTACTGAATATTCAAATAGAAAAAGTGAAATAGCGCAATAAAACAATACTTCATTTAATATATCTGGTGCTTCAGAATTTATTGGTACTATATAAATAATTGATTATAACAGTATTAAAAATGATTTATACATACAAGAATAAAAAGTTAATGCCTTAGTCAATTTTTCTGCATGTCTGTTTTCTGCTGTTTTAAACAATCCTTTTTTCAGCAATTTTGTTTAATAAAAATTAATATTAGAAAATTCTCATATTGTAGAGAATAATTTATTCAAACATACAACATGTAAGTTCCCTAGAGAAGATGAAAAACATATATGTAGATAAAGATGAATAATGAATGAGATTTCTATTAAAATGCCCCAAGTATATAAAGGTTAACGAGTTAGAGAATGAGTATATTTTTATTATGTTAAGCTAACTTTAGATATAGAAATGCAATCATGTCTGCCTGTGGGATTTTCTTTCTCTGTCTTTCCAATGTGAAGAGTTTTGTAGGTTCACTCTGAACTCCGAACTGCTTAATAACGTTTTCTTTATGTGTTTTGCTTTTATAATGTATTTATAATGTATTGTATTATTTAGTCAGGAGCAAAATACAAAACAAGAACTATGTACCTATTTATGTTTATTTCGCTATACTTGAGGTAGAAAGTGAAGGATTAGGGAAGGGTATAGAAATTTGCGGCTGTTTTTGAGTTTTTCATTTCCCTTGGAAAACAATTATAAGGACAAAAGGTCTGGTAATTTTTCAATTGGAAAAGTGACCTCCTTTTCTGTGCATTAGTTGGCACCAGCATGCCAATACCCTCTACCCAGATTGCCTTACTACATTCTTCATTCCCATTCAAATCATGCACTGAAATACCTTGGTGTCTGGGTTATCCTGTTTCTGGATAACTTTTACGAAAGCAATGACCTCCCCCTACTCTACACCCTACAAACTTACTTTAAAGTGTGGGTAATTCTTAGCTGACATTAACATCCACCTAAGGCTTTTATATCTTATGCAAACCATCCATGTTAAAAATTTGCAAGGATGTTTAGAAGAGCTCAACTCCTCTATCATCCAATATGTCTAGGCTGAGAATAAGCAAAGACTTCCACACTTATATTTAATAAAATCCAAAGGGGGATTACGCATTCCATCACTAATCACATACTGCAGGCCAACTCATCTCCTGTGTTTAGTTGAATAACTCAAATCCCAACCAAGCAGACATTAGCCGTCTGTTGAAACTGATACTATAGGTCGGCCCTTCTTCCTCTCCTGTGGCTGAAGAGTGAGGTGGTCCCCTAGGTAACTACCCAACACCCTCTTATAGATACCTCAGTCCATGTTTGGTTCACTGTTTGACGCCATGCCTCTATTATCACAATATCTAGCCCTCTTAGCGGATTTTGTGCAACCCAGTTTTCCAAGGGAAACTGTCATTTTCCCAATCCCACCTGTGAGGTCCTTCCTCTTCTCCCCATTTCAAAGCTTTTAGGTGAATGCGTTCCCAGAAGCATATCTAAATTACACCAGTTACTCATATAAAATGGCCCTTTACAACTGACCATCTGGGAGGATGAGCTGGGAGGATGAGCTGGATTGAGTTTTCAGTGAGGAACAATGGACAAAAATTTCTTATTCTGAATCTTCAGTGTACCAACTCAAAAATACAGGAAACAATCTCTAAACTCCTTTTGTGATGATACCGAACCAAAAAGTCTTTGTATTCCATATATAAAAACCAGACTAGCTCCTTCTAGCATAATGGGATAGGGGACAGGACTTTACTGCAGCTCTGGTGGCAGTGTTTGGCGATTGTGTCTTTTTGGGAGTGTGATCACCTTTTCCCTTATTGACCTCCACCATTTGAATTGCTGCAAAAATCCCTTGCCGAACACCTTTTAAAAGCATTTTTAAGGACTTGATTCCAATTCTCTGGAATTTACCTCCCAACATTTTAACAACAGGTAGTGGAATTTGAGGAAATTAAGGTGACAATGACGACTACATCTATATACGAGATGGTCCCCATGACTTGAATACCTAAGTGACGAGTGTTTAGGTTGTGAAGGGTCTGGCATTAAAGCTCCAGAGGAGGTCACTGGTCCTTCCCCTGTTATTTGACTCTTCTATCCATCTGTCTCCTTCACACGCTCTAATTGTTTTTCTTGTGTCTTACCCTTGTTTAGGGGTTCCCCAATCTTTCTTCCTATCTCTTCTCAACCTTGTTACCTGAAAGTGATATGTACTCCTAATTATAGTCCTCATTTGTACTACTGTATTGGTACTATTTTTCTACTATTGCCATACACTGGCAGCATCCTTGTGTTTTTTATTCTAATTTCTGTTTTGTGCAATGTAAATATTCTCTATCTGCTCACATGTTTATTATATCCCCAGTATGGGAAATCTCTCTTAACTATGCCATAATTTCCTATTGTTCTTCCTTGAAATTCACCCAAAAAAAATTGACAAAAAAGTAAACAAAAGTATTGTACATGTGCTTTGTGAGTTTAAAATTTCCCTTTAGGTATACAGCTCTTTGATACTTTTGGTGCACTCAGTACCAAAGTAATGAAGGATCAGACTGTAGGATCCCAAGTCACTTAAACCCCCGAAGTCCTCTAGGAAGAAACAGCTGTGTGGACTTCCTGATAGCAAACTGTGTCCTGGATTGAACTCCCCTAAAGAGCAAGTTGAGGTACTTCAGGCACTGATCATTCATCAGGGTATTTGATGTTTTCATAATTTTTATTTTTTTTATATTGTATAATTTTTTTTAATATATATTGTACAATGTTTGCTTTTTGCCCTTCCTACTGTTTCCTATGTATGTGATGTAAAGCTACTCAGTAAAGTTGTTTTTTTTGTTTGTAATTTATAAAAATGGTATAGGAAAGTACCACTTAGATAGCCATAGCCATAACTTAAGCATAGATATCATTTTCAATTTGACTTGTTCAGAAACAAATTTGTACATTCAAGGTTAACATGTGGAGATATTTACCAATAGCCTTCAGTAATTATAAAAATGATAAATCTGAGTCAAATTTAAAGACCTTCCTTCAATTTTGAGAATTGGTAGCAAAGTCTGTGCTTAGATAAGAGTGTAGATAAGTCTTTTTGTACATAAGAGAAAACTCAGATTTGAAAATAAAAAAGCAAAATATATTCATAATTAGAAAAATACAAATTAAAGAACAGCATTTGTAATAGTAATACTAAGAAGAACAAGAAAATAACCCATGGGGAACCAGTGTAGTACTAAGGAGTGGTGTGGGGAGCGGGGAATCTGCCCTAGATGGTAATTGGTAGGGGGCTGCACTCTGGAGACAATTAATTTCCTACAGTGCAGAGTCTATTGCCAGTGTTATAAAAGTAGAGGGCGCAGACCATGTTGAAACACTATATCACCACTCCTCTCTCCTCTATTACAGCAACCAGTGGCAGAACTGCAATAGGGTTACTGAGCAGAGGGAAAGGAAAAGGCAGAGGCATAATGGAAATGGGAAGTATGGCAGAGTCTAATGAGGATCATGGGCAGGATGAAAGAGACACGTGAGGAGAATAGCACAGACTCATGGGGAAATGGGATTGACGGCAAAGAGTGATGGCGAATATGGTAAGGATAGAAGAGACTTATGGGACACATGCGGAGAATTGTAGAGAGTGACTTGAGATGTGAGGAGGAAGACAGAGACTCATGTGGGACATGTAGTATGGCAGAGACACATGGGGAGCATGGCAAAGAGGGATGTGAAATATGAGGAGGATGCAGAGACTCATGGGAATATGGGAAGAATGGCAGAATCACTTGTGAGACATTTTTAGTATGGAAGAGCCTCAGGGTGGACATGTGGAGGATGGCAGAGACATATAGCCAGAGTGCAGAGACATGAGGATTGCAGAAATACATTAGGGGTTGCCCAAAACACACGCAGGACAAGAGGGAATACATAGATGCATAATGTATACAGGGAGTTTGCAGAGACACTGTGGATTACAGAGGCAAATGAGTTGCACAGACACATAAGGAACATGGGGGATTGCAGATGCAAATGAGAGACAGACAAGTGAAAGGGTATTGGTGAGGGCAGACTTATTAGGGTAAAGAGTACAAATGTTTTGGGGAATAGCAAAAACACAACTTGGAACATTTGCAACACACAAACAGTCATCTACATTCACACACAATACACAATCCATCTGCATTTCTACACTTGTACACCAGAGCCTCCATGCACACTAATCATTACAATAAGCACTAGTAACTCTGGTGCTTTAAGGGTCACCTTTAAGTTTTAAAATGCCAATGGACAAATACAACCCAGGTCCTTTGATGGGAACCACACTTGCTCATTGTCTTTCTATATATTTGAAATGCTGTGTGTCAAACTTTGATACCATCCTCTACTCTAGGGTTAGACAACCTTTGGGACACCGGATGTTGTGGTCTACATCTTCCCTGATGCTTTGCTAGCAGAATGGCTGTAAGAGCATTATGGAATATGTTCACAATATGTGAAGTGTCTGCCTCTGTATTTACTCTCTAATAGCTCAGTTCTGTATTCTTGTGTTCTAGGCAAGCATTAATTCCCCCCCCCCCCCACCATATTGATTGTTTTCAGAAAATTCCTAGTTAGACCAACTCTAAATGAACCCCACATGGTATCTCTATGGTTTTCTTTTTAATTACACCTGATGGAAAATCAAAATCAATATCGATATCTTCTCACTTTGGGTGATCAATTCAGTTTACTTAAGACAAGTTTAAATAAGCTTAAGTTAAAGCATGATTAATAAATATTATAATCTAACTCTGAAGCACTGAAGTTACATCAAGGCTTCAACTTTACTGAGGCTTTGAAAATGGGTCATTTGAAACATTTAGCAGACAATTGTAGGAACAACTAAATGGATTGCACACAGATAGTGACATGGCTGTCTGTGTCCTGTAAAGATCAAATCAGTTGACTTTACTGACAGCGTAATACAAACAGACCTCCCAAAAAGAACTGCTACAGAACATTGAGTGGATTCCTCAAAATAGTAGATCAGATGATAATGAAGAAGTAATTGTTGTATTTTAGTGCACAGAAAAACACTGTAGCATATTTTATATTTGTTGAAACAAGCTGCTGAACCATCATAGGTGGTAGGTAAAGTGAGGAAATTTCCATTTATTTAGAGATGCCTAATGCACCCTACATAGCAGTAATTGTTTCAATGTTTCTCCGATATACTCATTTCTATAGATGCCATAGTAAAATTTAAAATAGGGTTTCTCTGCTTTAAAGTGATCATTAATTTCTCTAAGAAATATGGAATTAGCCAATGCTTAGGCTGTTTAGTATGAAATAATGTATACAATTGCAAGTCATTAATATCACTTATATCATAGATTTGAGTTAGAAAATATTTATAATTTAAAGTTTTCTACCTTGTGTCTTTTCCTTTCTTCCCAACACACACGATTATTTAGGATAGACTGTAAATCCACAAGTAATTTTAAAGTTCTGTAACAGGTTTAGATTTTACTTCCCTACCATCACTTTATTTTCTTGTTTGAGCCCCTCACAAATTAATGCCATTTAGACTGGAATAAAGAGATTTAGTCTGAGGTAAAAGGAAAGAGTTCCTTACAGTAAGAACAATAAGGATGTGGAATTCTCTGCCTGAAGAGATTGTATAAACAGCAATTAGAGAAATACTTGCAAAAACATAATATACAGGGATATCATTAAATTAGTGGGATAATAGCTTCTTGATCCAATTTGATATCTGACTTCTATTCTGGGGTAAAGAAGGGATTTTTCGCTAGTATGTTGAAAAATTGGATTGGGTTTTTTGCCTTCTTTTGGAACAATAGCAAAAACATAGATACATGCCTCTTTTCAGCTATGTAACTATGTTCATCCTTCATGCATGTGTTTTGATCAGTTCTGTTGTCCTCTTTTAGTTCTCCATACTATGCCAAATTCAATCTTGGGCCCAGATGTTACATCTACCTGTTACCAATGCTACTTCCTCTCATCCTTCCCAGATAGAAAATGAGTATTGGAAAGTTCAAATGGCCTCTGATTTCAAGTACAGAAATGTGGGGAGAGAGGTATAGGAAAGACACTCTAGTGCAGTATCCGCATGCTCAATTCATCCTACTGCATGATGTATGATGTATCCATGTATTTTTCCAGGAGTTTACTATACAATCAGAGGAACTGTGTGGCATGCTACTCAAAACTGCATGAAATGAATATATGGATAACATTAATCCATGGTCAATTACAACTAAAACTACATTATTTAGTTTATATAACCTGAAATTAAGATCGAATTTGACTGAAAGTGAAAGAGTTTAAATATGTTGACTTATTGTTTGCATTGCAATACAATATATGTATTAGTGCTGTATTTAGTCCTTCTGCATTATTGCAGAGGGACTGTAAATGTCAATTCACCTCTTTCCTCCAGGCTGTACAGCTGCTTTTGTAGCTCAAACTTAAAGGTTGTATTCTAGCCATCAGGAGATTGCCACTCTACATTTCAAGACATGTACTCCTTAAAATATGTATAGATTTTAAGACTTAATTTATTCCAATTCACTTTCAAAATATGGAGTTTATCTAAATCCAGGTTTTTGTGCAATACATTTACCATAAGTGAGCTGATGTGGTATATTGTAATTCCTTGGGCAAATTCACTTATTTTCCTTCTCTTTCAACAACTGCAATATCAGTAATTTATATTGTAGTTGCTGTGTTACAATGATGGGAGTCCTGCCCTGGGTAACCTCTAATTTGTCAATATTCGATTCAGTCCTGGCTTCTTGTGAACACAGTATATTTATAAGGGATTAGCTGTAGACTTATTGAATACAGAGGTGTGTTCAGTTGCGATCCAAATGTTAATATGCATGATAAAGTAACCAAGTTTTTTGCACACATGCTCGTTTGGTCTAAATTTTGTATGCTACATCTGAAGTTACCACAATTTGGTATTTATTGAACAGGCCACTGAATCTGACACTGGTTAGAAATATCAAGAAACATTGTGAAAGGGCTTCCCAACATTATACACTGGTACCAGTCGAAGATCATATATTTTCCATCTTTCTCTCCTCACATGTTTTCTTTATAGCTGCAGAGTGAATAGAATAATGCATTGCAGAACTGACAGTGTTATATACTAAAATGAGAATGCAAATGAATTTAACCCCTTAAGGACACATGACATGTGTGACATGTCATGATTCCCTTTTATTCCAGAAGTTTGGTCCTTAAGGGGTTAAAGTGATTTTTTAATTTAAGGTCATAATTCTCTTAAGTCAGCTCGGACCTTAAATTTGAAATTCCCATTTAATTCTTATTTTAGCGAATGACCCTGTGAAAGTAAAATATCTGTGCTCTGACAATAGCAGAATTTGAAAAGTTTTTCAAATTAGCAATTTTGTCCTGAATATGATTTTAATTGCAATTTATTTGACAGTTTTTTTTTTAATAAACCCTTTAGGTTATGCTTATAGCCCTCACATATTATTCCAATTACCCTTTCTCTTGTAATAATTTTCTTATCTGTCATTTTTTTTTCTGTTACTCTGTTCCACTTCCCTTTCTGGTTTAAATAAAGAATTTAAAAAAGAGTATGTGTTTTACTTTGACTCTTGCTGAAAGCATTTGACGTGCAGTACCACATCTTAAAATGTGCCATGTGTTTTTTGTGTACTAATATTTTCATGACCTATCTGAAAGCTCCATGTGTTCACTAGTTTATTTTCCAAAATGTTGATTTTTTTTCTCACGAAAAATATTTTAACATCAAAATATTCATGTACTTTATATTATTGACCTTAGCTTAGCATCAATAAGTTTTCCATTTACTGTATTTGTCTGGTACCTCTAATGACAACTTAAACTAGCTTAACATTCATTTATTTTGTTTTATTCATATATAGCTAGTTTAACCTGGTTTATTCAAATTTGATAGAATTTCGGCCTTAAATTTGAAATTCACATTGAATTCCCTTTGAATTCCCAGCAATTCTCACTTTAGTGAATAACCCTGATTGTATTATTGATTGTATCAGGCACAACTAATGTGTTGGCAGTAGCAGAAAAAGTGCTTAATGAGTACTTTCAGCTCTCCATCCTGCAAATGGCATTATTTGTTGCTGCTTGCAACGACGGAACACTCAGTGGAACACTCCATTGGAAATATTTTTTCAAGATTTAGTAAACATTCCCTGAAAGAAAAATACATGTATTTCTTCTGCATGTTTTCTTTGGAGATAAATAAATATTTTATATATCTGGAATGTTTTACAAGCTCTCCCCTTCATCTCTGGAATAGATTTTCAGTTTGTGCCGGTAGATTAATCAATTATTTTTATTGAGAAGTCTCTGTGATTTAACTTTTGAATATATAAATGTGCAGATTTCTAAAATGAATTACAGACTCCAGACACATAAAGCACTTCAGCATGCCGAAGTGATTTATATGTTTGGAATGTTTCTTTAATTTTTACCTTGTGCACTCTGTTGAGCCTATCAGCTATTGCTGCATTCAAGGATAGATAGATATATAGATAGCTAGAGAAGCATTTGAAGTGCTCTACCACATCGTAAAAATGTGCCAAGTGTTTTTTTGGATACTAATAATATTTCTTCCCCTTCCAACTATCGTAACATATTCTTGCTTCCTTTTTTCTCAAAACTTCTAGAAAGACTTGTCTTTACTCGTATGACTCACTTCCTAAATTCCAACTCCCTCCTTGATCCTCTTCAATCTGGCTTTTGCCCCCTCCACTCTACTGAGACTGCTTTTATTAATCATACAAATGACCTAATCACAGCTAAATCCAAAGGTCACTACTTCATACTAATTCTTCTTGACTTCTATGCTGCCTTTGTGTCATGCGGTAACACTTCCGTGTTCGGCACTTCCGCGATGCGGAGCTGACCCCGCCCCCATCTGACACGGCTCTGACTGTACTTAAGCAGTCCCCGCCAGAGAGAGGGCGCTTGGTGATTGTGTGACCTACTTCCGCCATACTCGCCGGCTCCTGAGGCTCTGACAATGTGGGACCGACTTCCTGGTACATACGCCGGCTCCATAGACTCTGACAAGCCGTCCAAGCCTTTGAGCTAATGCATGGATGATACTGCATACCATGGAGGATTACTGGAGAACTGAGACTTGTTAATTATCAAGTGGACTATAACTTTGAACTCTTGGAGGATAACTCGCCTTAACCTTAAGTATACCTTTCAGTTATTCTCTGCTACCTCATTTATTGATGAACTATTACTGCTTGCTTAAAACTTCACTGCTTCAAGCTACTAATTATATGGAGGACAACTCCCATCAAGCTCAATCACTAGGAACTGTTTCTTGCTTTGCAAATACTTTGCCACCTGCTAAATATCATTATTGAAGATTATTCCTAGCAACCTAATGAATCTTATTTAAATATCTCTGAGGAAATACTTATTGATGAACTTTATATTGTTTAATGTCTTTCACTTATTCCTATTGGATTATTGCCTAAATGCAATTCATTAAGTTTAACAATTATTAAAACTTCATTTGATTCTCAAAGTGCCAGCAATCCTCTCCTTTCTTAAAGCTAAAGTATTGATACTTTAAAGATTCTCAGTTTCTTCTCTATTGTAATTAGGGAGTTTTACAAGCTGCAGTTGAGTTCCAATCCAAATCACCCAAGTAGCGTAACACTTTGACACTGTTGATCATGTCCTCCTTCTCCAAACTCTTCAATCCCTCAGTCTCTGTGACACTGTCCTATCATGGTTCTCCTCCTATCTCTTCCAACTTTCATTCAGTATCTCATTTTGCAATGATACCTCCTCCTTTCACCCTGTCTCAGTTGGAGTTCCCCAAGCATCTGTTCTTGTTCCCGTTGTGTTCTCTATTTATACTGCCTCTCTTGGAAAACTCTTCTAATCCTTTGGATTCCGCTACCATCTGTATGCCGACGACATCCAGATATATCTCTTCACCCCTGATTTCTCCCCAGCGGTCCTAAAACGTGTCACTACTTGCCTTTCTTCAATCTCTGATTGGATGTCCTCCCACTTTCTGAAACTCAATCTCTAAAACTGAGCTACTTATTTTTCCCCCTCATCATGCTGATCCTCCTCCTTCGCTTTCCCTGCAAGTTGATGGTACTTGCATCAGTCCGTGCTTGCAAGCTGTGTTATCTTCGATCCTGGCCTTACCTTTGTGCCACATATCCAGTCTGTTGCTAAAACCTGTCGATTCCACCTTAGAAACATTGCCCCCGTCCAACCCTTTCTCACCAAGATGCTGCCAAGGAGCTTATTCATGCTCTGGTAATCTCTTGCATGGATTACTGTAATTCTCTCCTAGTTGGTCTCCCCAAAAGTCAAACTGCTCCGCTACAATTGGCAATGAATGCTGCAGCCAGACTGATCCTTCTCACTCGTCGCTCCTCCCATACCTCGCCCCTCTGTCGATCCTTATACTGGCTTTCTGTATTATATAGGTGTCAATTCAAAATACTAACCCTTACCTATGAAGCTCTAACCAACTCTAACCACTGTTCAATTTCTTCCCTGATTCATAGATATGCCCCTCTCATTCTCTCCGCTCTGCCGGTGACCTTCTCTTGTCCGCTACTCGCACCCTTACTGCTAATTCGCGCTTGCAGGACTTCTCACGGATGGCTCCCTTCCTTTGGAACAGCCTGCCTACCCCCATCAGACTCTCCCCTTATCTTCAATTGTTTAACAAGTCCCTCAAAAAACATTCAGAAATGCTTATGGATTCCCAGAGTAACTTATCTATACTTATTCAAATCTGCCTCTCGCTCTCCTAAAAGAGCCATACTCCACTCTCACCTCCAGCTCTGCTACTTTTCCACCTTGTTTGGTGGCTATCACCAAACAAGTATTTGTACCCCACCTCCTCTAGACTGTAAGCTCGTTTGAGCAGGGTCTTCATCTACCTATGTGTCACTGTGTAATTGTCTTATTTATTGTAAATTTTGCCCCCTTTTATAATATTGTAAAGCGCAGTGGAATTAGTTGGCACTATATAAACACCAATAATAATAGATAGATAGATAGATAGATAGAGGTGCCTATTATATTAAGGCTTTGAATTTGATATTGTATCCATTACTCATATCTACTGCTATGCTAAGGCTGGAGATGAAGCAACAACAGCGAGATATCCCCACTATGTCAATATAAGCCAGGAATATTGGGCCATTGCTAAGCTAGGTATGTTCATCTCTCTAGCCAATGCATTATGGATACTTACAACAATGCTCTGTGGTTTTTTTTTTTACCAGTGGGGTACCTCAGGGATCTGTACTTGGATCCATTCTCTTTAATATTTTTATTAGTGATATTGCAGAAGGTCTTGATGGTAAGGTATGTCTTTTTGCTGATGATACTAAAATTTGCAACAGGGTTGATGTTCCAGGAGCTATAAGCCAAATGGCAAATGATTTAGATAAATTAGAAAAATGGTCAGAGTTGTGGCAACTGACATATCATTAAAACTGCCAGACCTTACTGTACCTGAATCCCTCTGAGCTACTTCCGGGTCTCACAGTTCCGGAACTCCTCCCACCTGTATGACGTGAGCCTTCCCGGCCTTATAGGGAAGCTGCGTCAAAATCAAAATACTTAGTCAATTTGCTCGGTCAAGAGAAAATTTTGCCTACTGAGAAGGTAGGAACCTTATTGTATTGTGCACTGAGCTGGACCCTCTATTCTGACCTTGATGATCTCTCCAGCCCTCGACCCGATTTTTCCTACCGACGTTGCTGATTTCTCCTGCCCACAAGACCCTTTTAAACGAACCCCCATCAGAGTTACTGGAACCTCCTTAGCAGAGTAAGTATTAATTGAATTACACTGCTCTGCTTATCTTGGGCTGAATGAAGTATTTTGCTACAATCTCTTACTTTAGCTATTTCTAAAACATTGTTGCTACTACTTGATACATTCTCTTATAACTGAAACTTGCTGCTTCTGCTGATACACTATCTGCCTACAAATACCTTGCTCTGCAAACGACTAAACTGCTGCTAACTGGACACCTAATTCAACTTTCTATTGATAACCTACTGATGGGAGGTTGGAAATATTGATAATTCAATTGCTTTTTGCCAAGAACATTCTGAAATAGTTTTCTCCATCGATGTGGTGATTCTCTTAAAGGCACAGTTTCTAATTTAAAAAAACAAAAAACCTGCAGTTGTGTTCCTTACAAACACTTCCTTTGGATAAAGCATTACAAACGGAGGCCACGTGATACATTTACCTCTTTCTACGTGAAACAATATTTCTAACCAGTTTATATTCCATGTTAGTTTCACCAGATTAAACAGATAAAGGAATTTTAAATATACACACTTTTTCAGTTAAGCCCATATTCTATCCAAATGTGTGCAAGGACTCTTTCCTTCTCTGCCAAAGGATCAACATTGTTTAACTAATCTGGAGCCAAAAGACTGCTCAAACTCTTTGTTATGTTGTAATATATTTTTTGTACAAGATACTTTTTCCATAAATAGATTCAATTGGATTTTTGATGTCACTTTTGAAATAAGTTTCAATTTCTTTTATGGCTGGGTTTCATTACAGGTATTCTATTAATTCTTATTACATTAACATTAGCCTTAACTCTATCTGATCATTAATTGACTGACTTTATTCTCACTGTTGTCATTGACAGATACCAAATTTATTGGCTACAATCATCAATTGAGTACTCTCAGGCATTAGTGTGCACTTGGATCATCTGTACGTAACCCAAGAAAAACATCTGGTTTCTCCTGTCTGCGAAGACTTGATATAGTGCAGGTGCTTAATTACCCTGGTAAGTTGTCAGACCATACTAATACAGCTTGACAGTTACACAGAAAAGAGGGACCATGGCACTGCTGGCACCATAACATCTACAGTGGTTATGGTGCCTAGAATGTTCCTTTAAAAAAAATGTCTGTACACAATGCAAACAGGGTTATTGATTTAAATGAGAACTGCCAGGAAGCCAATAGGAATTTGAAGAAAATTTTTAAATTTAAGATCAAAATAGCCAAACTGATAACAGAATTGACTTGCAGAATTTTTCTAATTCAGCTATTTTGGCCTAAACTTTGACATTCACTTTGAATTCCTGGCAATCGCCACTTTCTTAACTATCCTTGTAAATCGGTGCACAATAACACATAGAGATGATGTAGTAAATCAAACTTGGTTTGCTTAAGAGGAATTATTATTTTAGGTGTGAAGAGCAATCTTATCTTTTTTATTGTGATTTGTCCCATTTTTCAGTGTGGCTGTTTTTGTTGATGGCACTATCTGCCAGTATATCTATATAAATCAAGCGAGACAGCTGAAAGTTCAATATTAAGAAAAGCCCTTTTCTTAATTTTGCTCTTTCAGTTATTTAGTAAATACCTGCATGATCCTTATCAAAATGAATGGATTATGGATCAATATTGTTTTGCTTCTTTTTTATGTTGCAGTGATTGGGAAATTCAAATGCTTTCTTATTGCCAAATCAGCCAAATTTGGGTCACAATTCAGTTTGTTCCAAAACGTATTGTACAAGTCTAACTATTACATCTGTGAATTTAAAAAAATAGTAAGTGCTAGCTATGAAAATTAGCTGAAGTAATTTCAAGTTGACTATTGGGTATTTACAAAAAATAAAATGAACAATTCAATGGGTAATTAAATACATACTCACCCCTTCCACCCAGATTTAAAATTAAATCAAATAGACTATATCTTAATAGAAATACAAAAAAAATCACAAATCAGTAAAATAATTCTAAATTGGTGAATCAAGGCGGGTTTAAGTGGGTGTAAGTTTTAAAAAAAATTAAAAATTCACCGGATGATGAGAGCTGTGACTGTTCCTGTTTAGCCTACGTTGACTATATGCCTCACCATCTCACTAACCTCCCCATTTTACTGCCTACGGGTGGTGGCAGTACTAGTAGAGGAGGTAGGGCCTGCACAGTGCTCAGCTAACCAATAATATTAGTGATTATTTTACCCTGCTTCAGTTCCCAGTGTTTCAATAACACTGGCTTTGTTCTAGCTTATTTATTAAATATTTAATGGTTTAGCTCCCTGTTTATAGTTTCCGTTTTCCAGTTTTTTGTTTATTTTATTCTGTCCATAAGCTCTTATTTTTCTTGATCTCAGAATGCTATGCTATTTTTGTACCTGAAGTATTGGTCACCATTCTCATCCTGTAAACTTACATCTCTGGATGCTGGGTAGAGCATAAACCTCTGCCCCCCAACATCCAGAGACTTGAATGTGGGATTTGTAGTGGAGTTAATGTTTGTAACTTTGTTTGCTATACCACATTTATGTTCTTATGGATATCTATGTATGTATGGATGATACATGGTTTAATATGTACAGTAGGTATATGTTTCTCTTTTATTTCTTTATTTTAAAGAAAAGTAGCATGGAAGAAAATAACTATCTAGCAGAGAAAACAAGAGAAAGAAAATGTAAAACATATGGAGAAACCACATCAAAAATAATAGATTCCAGAATTCAAGTAAATAGAAAGTCAAATTCATCACATTCTGCCAAAACCCAAAACAGATAAACAAATCTAATAAATGTCACAGTAAAAATGCTAAACAAAACACGGTACTGGCTTTTATTTGGTTACTTATCTCCAAATGTATTGTCTATATCTGCATTGTGACAGATTTATTGCACGTGATGTGAAAATACACATTAGGTTAATCTTCAAAGAGAGTAAATACATTGAAACCACATAAAATTTTGGGGAAAATATATTATTTAATAATATCTACCAATGATTGCTAAATGTATAACTGTATTTTTCACAATGATTAGCCAGCTCAGGTCTTTTTCATCAATGTTGAGCGTCTAAAACTAGCTTGCAGAGAAAAAATGGAAAAAAATTAACTAATAAATATAAAATGTATGATGCATGAGTTGTTTGGGTGATCTGACATCATTGTACTCCACAGTACAATTTCTTAGTCCTGTTTTACAGAGTTATATATGTTTGCTTGTTTCTATATAATTCTAATTATAGCAGTACAAATGGTTATACAGTGCACACAATCTACGAAACTCAATAAGACTTTGAGAAAGTGACATCAAAAATACATTATAGAAACCCCTGAAGACATAGAAACAGTGCAATTGTCTGTTTCACAAAACATTATATATCCATTGCATGCAGGCTTCAGGGGTATATGATATATTATATCAATGTAGCAAACAAACAAAATAAAATAAAATGTATAAATCATATCAAATATGAAATAAAATAATCATCATGAAATCCGAAGTCATGGCAGAACTGTAGGCAATGCAGCTGCATGGGGTCCCGCACTCTAGGGGCCCTATTAGGTGGTCCATGCACTTAGGGCCTCCTGATGGGCATTATTGCTAAATCTGGTCATGCGCCGCCGCCCTTTAAGACTGGGCCCCTGTAATGTTGACCGGCCAAGAAGAAGTGACAGCTGATTACTTTTCTCAGCTTTAAACAGGGGAGAAGGCAGCATGGAGGAAGAGTAGGCAGAATGGAGGAAAAGGAGACAACATGGAGGAAAAGAAGGCAGCATGGAGACAGAAGAGCAAGAAGAGAGCAGCTGCAGACCCCACGCTCACATTAACCTCAGCCAGCAACAAGACCTTAAGCAAGCCAGTCTGCTGCACACAAAAGCACATCAAACCCCTCCACCAAGGTATGGAGGGGATGCTAAGACATGCAGGGGATTCCTTAATCAATTCCACTTTGAGATGTAACCACGTTCATTTCCCACTGATAGATCTAAGGTGGGTTTTCTTATGCACCAACTTACTGATAAAGCACTTAAGTGGGCAAATCCTATTTGGGAGGCTAATGGACCTATGGTACATGATATCAATAGCTTCCTTACGGCTTTTCGTAGAACCTTTGACACAACTAAAAGGTCAAAGAATGCAGCCAGGGCATTAATGAGAATTAAGCAAGGATCTAAGTCTGTCGCTGATTATGCTATTCAGTTCCGTACCCTTGCTTCACAGGTAGATTGGACAAACAGTGGGCTTACTTCTGCATTCATGGAAGGTCTATCTGAAACTATACTGGATGAGATAGCTGCTAGGGAGCTTCCTGTACCCTTAGAAGAGCTTATCGACTATCTCATCGATATAGATAATAGGATTCGTGGCAGGCTATATACCAAGACTAGGAATAAACGCTTTGTTTCATTTAATACACCTAGAGCTGAAACTCCTGAGGGTTCCAAAGGATCAGAGGAAGAACCCATGCAGTTAGGGGTTGCTAAACTCACTGATGCTGAGAAACTATATAGGAGAAAAGAGGGACTTTGCCTTTATTGTGGTAGAAAAGGCCATATGAGACAAGAATGTCCCGTGTGTTCGGAAAACTATCGCACCTTAGACCGTATAGGGGACAGGCCTTGGGTGTGACATCAGAGTCCCCACATTTGCCTCTTAATAAATTGCTTCTCCCTGTTTCGCTGCATCTTGAAAAAACAGCATAGCAGGGAATATACTAGCCCTGGTTGATTCCGGTGCGGCCAAGAACTTTATAGATTCCGGCTTTGTTGAGGAAAACAACATACCCACTAGAGAGAAGAAGACACCCTTGGCCGTTGAGGCCATAGATGGTAGACCATTATGCTCCCCAGTTATCACAAATGAAACTGAACCGTTGCATATGTCTACAGGGTTGTTACACTCAGAAACCATTCAGTTTCAGATCATTACTTCCCCTTCCTCTCACCTCGTGTTAGGGTATCCATGGTTGCGTTCTCATAATCCCACTATTGACTGGGAGTCAGGACAAATAGTATCTTGGAGTGATGCTTGCCAAGAGTCTTGTACTGTTAAAATCACCCCTTTGAATTCTATTAATGTTCCTACTATTCCTCCTGTGTCTACTGTTATACCTCCTCAGTACATGACTCTTAAGTCTGTTTTCGATAAAAGGGAGGCTGAAAAGTTGCCACCTCACAGACCGTACGACTGTGCTATTAATCTGCTACCTGGCGCTATACCTCCCAAAGGGAGAGTGTATCCTTTGTCTCCTCAAGAAAATCTTGTTATGGAGGAATATATTAAATAATCTTTACAAAAGGGATTTATAAGGAGATCCTCTTCTCTGGCGGGGGTTGGTTTTTTCTTTGTATCAAAGAAGGAAGGCGATTTAAGACCTTGTATCGACTATAGGGGCCTAAATAAAATCACCATCAAAAATGCGTACCCTATACCCTTAATCACGGAATTATTTGACAGGCTTAAACAAGCTACTGTGTTTACTAAACTGGACCTTAGGGGTGCATACAATCTCATACGTATCAAACAGGATCATGAATGGAAGACCGCATTCAATACTAGGAGTGGTCATTATGAATACACAGTGATGCCCTTTGGTCTTTGTAACGCCCCAGCAGTGTTTCAAGAGTTTATTAATGATGTCCTACGAGAGTACATACACACATTCGTAATCGTGTACTTGGATGACATATTAATATATTCACCCGATTAGCATACTCATCACAGGCATGTTAAATTAGTTTTGAAAACTCTTCTTGTTAATGGTCTAAATTGTAAACTCGAAAAATGTTCGTTTGATTAATCCGAAGTCCAATTCTTGGGTTATATAATCTCTGCTAAGGGTTTTCGTATGGATTCCAAGAAACATTCTGCTATCATGGAATGGCTTCTACCTCAGGGTTTGAAAGCCATTCAGCGTTTTCTTGGTTTTTCAAATTATTATAGGCGCTTTATTAAAGGGTTTTCTTCCATTGTAGCACCTATAACCCGAATGACTAAAAAGGATGGTAATACTCATGTCTGGACCCCGGAAGCGCTTGAGGCTTTTGAATTTCTTAAAACTGCATACACTTCTGCTCCTATTTTACAACATCCTGTCCCTTCTTTGCCTTTTATTCTTGATGTTGATGCTTCAGATATTGGGGTGGGTGCTATATTGTCTCAAAGACAAACTCCAGAGAGGCCTTTACATCTGTGTGGTTTCTTTTCCAAGCAGATGTCCAAAGCCAAAAATAATTATGACATAGGGAACTCCTTGCCATTATTTTAGCACTTAAGGAATGGAGACATCTTTTGGAGGGCACTAAGGATCCTATCCTCATACTTATCAATCATAAAAAAACTTTCCTACCTTAGTGAAGCCAAGAGATTGTTTTCTAGGCAAGCCAGGTGGTCTCTGTTTTTATCTCTTTTCAATTATATCATCACCTACAGACTGGGTGATCATAACACTAAAGCTGATGCTCCATCCAGACAGTTCGAAACAACTGACAAACAGGAGCTTGATGATACCCCTGTCATTCCCCCGGACAGAATCATTGCTACTACTGTTCTTTCTATTTCTTCATCCATCTTGCAAGTCATACAGGCTAAACAAAACAAGGCACCTAGAGAGAAACCTGCTGATAAATTGTTCATGTCACTCTATCATGACACCAGAAACGCTGGTCACCCTGGTATCGCTAAAACCTTAACAGCAGTTTCTAGATATTTCTGGTGGGTCTCCTTGCGCAAGGACGTCACTGATTACGTACGGGCATGTGTTACTTGTGCCAGTATAAAGTCTTCGCATAGAGTTCCTTGTGGGTTGTTGCATCTGTTACCCATACCCGAGAAGCCTTGGTCTAATATGCCTTGGATCTTCCCAGTAACCTGCTGTGACGAGAGCAATCTCGCCACATTGCATTGGAGAAGCCTGGTTGCTCGCCTGTTGCCTTTGGATTAATGGCCCATGTTAAAAGGCTTGATTTTCCCCTGCAAAGACAAGAAAGCCGGGTCATTTGGTGCTTGCCCTGTTTGAGCAGTGATACCCCAGATAGCTATGCCATGGAGCCCATTCGTATAATGAAAGACTATGGAAAGACTTTGGCTCCATGGCAATTGAACTGTATGTGTGTGCTCTGAGCACCATTCAGTAATAATGTGCGCTCAGACCTAAGCTATCTGGGCATATGTTGAATGTCTGTATTTTATGTCATAAATGTAACCTTGTGTATTTTATTGTATTTTACTGTCTTTTTGCTGCCATGTGTTCAATGGAGTTTTGCCTCTGTCTTTGGAGATAACTGGATTACTTCTAATTATCTCCAGGATAGAAGACTCTGTGGAACTGGTTTTGGGCAGAAAAGCCATGCTTCCTGTGGTCACAAAGGACTACGATCTATCTTTTGAACCACTGGACCAATTTGTATGATTTTGACGTATGTTTGTATTTGGAGTATGCTGATTCTGAAAATGTGAATGTGATGCATACTTTTCAAGTTATGAATAATGTGGAAAAATTGTATTTCTCTGCTTGTGCTAAATTACATTACCCATTGTGTAAGGTAATTGAATCACATGCAGAGGGGAGGAATTTGTGTGGGAGTGTCTGAGTGTATTGTATGTGTTTATTGGTTGTGTTCCAAAACCCTGTGGGTGGTACTAATGTGTAAGAATGTGTACATAAGCACAATAAACCCACAGCTCTGTCTGTTCACTGCTTGACCCTCAACACGGAGCTTTGTCTCGTTCTTGGGGGGATTTATTGTATGCTGTTCCAGTTCGACTGCTAGGAGTGTAAACATATTCGTATGGTTTTTCCTATTCGGCTGTTTACAGCATTCGTATGGTTTCCTGTTCGGCGGATTGGTGTTCTGCAGTAGCTGTGCCTGCATCTCTGGAAGTGGACGATCGCCTAAACGGTTTTAACCCCTTGTGTGCTGAAACGGTCCGTTACACCTGCGTATTCCTAACGTCTTTCACACCTCCTTGTTGAAACTGCTACTGTGTAACCGTTATACCCGATATGTTCCTCCTCCTCCTCCTCCTGTTTCTGTGGAGGGTCATGAGGAATTTGAGGTGGCTGCCGTGCTTGACTCTCGTTTTCTCCGGGGTCGCCTCCAGTACCTGATGCATTGGAAGGGATATGGGCCGGAGGAACGCAGTTGGATTTCCACTGACGCTGTTCACACTCCTCGCCTTCTGCGCTCCTTCCATTCTCGTTTTCCTGCCAGGCCGGTTCCTCCCCGCCCAGTGGGCGTGTCTTCAGGGGGGGTACTGCAGCGGTACTTACCCTCGCCAGGGACCGGGCGAGTTCCTCTTTCCCCGCCGCGCACGGTCCTGCAACTGCACGCTCCGACGGGGAGGCGTGAACTGACTGCGAGAAGCGGCCACGTGACTCGCCTGGAACTGGGAGCGCGCCGCGTGTATCGGGCGCACTTTTAAAGGGACAGTGGGAGCCAAAAATAAAAAAGGTCTCCCATTGGCCAATGTTATTCCACATTCCCCATACACTCACGTTTTGGGAGCGTGGATATGACAAGGGCCAATCAAATTAAACTAATAGGTATTCATACTCACATTTCCCTTAGCTCCCTGCCCTATTGTGGTTTCTGATTCAGTTCCCTTTAGTGCTTGCTTCGTGTAGTAGTGGTTTTTTTCATGCTTGACCTTGGCTTTGTACCTGACTCTGTTTTTCTCTTTATCCCTGAATTGTCTTGTTCACTGGTTTCCTGACTCCTGTGTACCAGTCCTTGGCTAGTTCTTGTTTACGCTGTCTCTCTGTTCCCTTGACCTCGGCTCGTTCTTGACTCTGTCTTTTACTGTCCACGTCGAGTCTGGCCATTCTAAGGCCCGGTAAGACGTATCTTGTTATCTTGTCTCTCGTTGGACTATTCTTGCATGTTGGGGAATACTACCGTGACAGTATCTACGTGTGTCACACTGTGTGTGTATGTATCAGTGTGTGTATCCTAGTGGGTGTATCTGTGTGTGCATATATCATTGTGTGTATCAGTATGGCAGGGTGTGTGCATGTTTCTGAATGTGTGTATCTAAGGCCGGTGCAAGGATTTTTGCCGTCCAAGGCAAAAAACAATTTGCAGCCCCATTTGCTCCACCCACTCATGCACACTGACATACACTGACCCAAGCTGACTGACACACACGCACTGACTCATGCAGACTGACGCACACATAATGACATGCACAGACTGACCCACACTCACCCATGCAGACTGACGCACACACACTGACGAATGTAGATTGACACACACACACTGATGAATGCAGACTGACATGCGCACACACACAGACCCATGCAAACACACATACACACTGACTTATGCAGACACAAACACTGACTCATACAGACACACACTGACTCATACATACACACACCTACAGACAAACACTGACTCAGACAGACACACTGACCCATACAAACACACGCGTACAGATATACACAGACACATACTGCAGACAGACACTGACCCACACTACAGAAAAACACTGACCCATACAGACACACACTGACCCACACAGACACACACGGACTCATACAGACAAACACTGACCCATACAGACACACACTGACTCATACAGACTGACATGCACAAACACAAATTCTTCACAAACACACATTGTGATGTCCCATTGACCCTCTTACCTTGTGTTCCTGGCAGCTTCTCTGTGTCTGTCCGCCTTCATTCCTTCTCAGTCCTGCTATGCTCCTGCCCACTTGTCCCCACATACAGGGCAAAGGGGTGGGAGAGAGATATAGAAGCTCCCTCGTGCTGTTGCGGCCATGGCAGTCTTTGTGTGGGACCTGTCTGAGCAGTCTGAAGGGGATGCCGCCGGACCAGTGTTACACCGAGCGGTAGTCTGTAATGAATGCCGCCGCCGCCACACTTATTTTCCTCTCTAGTCAGTCCTCTCACACCTCACCCCTCTGTCAGTCCTTACATTGGCTTCCTGTGTCCTATAGGAGTCAATTCAAAGTGCTAACCCATACATATAAAGCACTGAATAATTCTAGCCCCTCTTATATCTCTTCACAGTTCCCTCTGCTCTGCCCATGACCACCTCCTGAACGTTGCTCGCACCCGAACAGCCAACTCGTGCTTGCAGGACTTCTTGCGGGCAGCTCCCTTCCTATGGAATAGCCTGCCTACCCCCATCAGTCTCTCCCCTAGTCTTTAATCCTTTAAGAAGTGCCTTAAAACCCATCTCTTTAGGAAAGCTTATGGCCTCCCAGAGTAACCTCTACCTTCCACACCTGTCTCTTGCTCTCTCCTATAGGGCAGCACTTTACTCTCTACTCCAGCTCTGCTTCACTCCCACCTTATTTGATTGATATTTCCTGTTTTATACCCCACCTCCTATAGACTGTAAGCACGTTTGAGCAGGGTCCTCTTCAACCTATTGTTCCTGTAAGTTTTCTTGTAATTGTCCTATTTATAGTTAAATCCCCCATCTCATAATATTGTAAAGTGCTACAGAATCTGTTGGCGCTATATAAATGGCAATAATAATAATATACTCTATACAAAAATATGCTTACATTCAAACGGACAATACAACAGATGGGAATCTATCTTTTGGCCACTTTTACACTAGAGGGGGTGGGGGGGGGGACAACAAACTTTCTTGCACCAGGACCCTCTCTTCATTAGTTTTGCCACTCTCCAGAGGATAATAGTGAGGTTGTCGAAGGGGGCACATTAGGTCTTACATGTGAGAGGAAGTTGATAGGAGGGCAAGTGGGGGTCAGCCTTGGAATGTTTAGCAACTTACCAAATGGTACATTAAAGTTTAGACATGGTTTTTGCATGGAATTAATTAAACACTATAAGCACCAGAGCATCATTAACTTAATGGAGTTAATTGAGTAGTTATGGTGTATAGATCATGCTCATGCAGTCTAACAGCCCAATTCTGCCATTTAGGAGTTAAATCACTTGTTTATGCAGCCCTAGTCACACCTCCCCTGCATGAGTACCCAACAGAGAATACAGAAAACCCCAAACATATTACTGGACCTTAGAATGGCTGGATTTAACATGAAACTAGAGTAAATAGGACACGCTAGAATCAGTAGTACAGAGAGAGGGTACACGGTGAGACAAGCCAAGGTCAAATACAATATAAATCAGATTAGTTAAAATTCAAGGCAAACATCAAATACACAGAGGAATCATTTTTAAAAAAAATGTGCTCTCAGATTTACCAGTAATTGAAACCATGACAGGACAATAAGAACTGGCCAGGTATAGTTTAAATAACTATAAAAAAAAAACACCCAGTTTAGCAGATGTACCCCCAATAAATGTATACATGCATATTTTTATGCATGTATTCATTGGGAGTATAGTCTAAAATAGATTACAAAAGCTGCAGTTCTTGTGACTGCAGCCTTTGTAAGCTCCTCAGCCTTTTCCCGGAAGAGAGTTTTAGTTTCTTCACAGGGTAATAACCAATCAGAGGCTTCTCATTGAGAAGCCTCTGACTTGGTCCACAGGTGCATGCGCGAACCAGCTCACATGTGCATGTGAGTTGGCTTGTGCACACTCATGCACAGTGGCATGCATGCATGCCCACCGTTCGTGCACTGCTGAAGCTGGTCTGAGGTCTGTTAGGGAGGGAGGGGGAGACAGGCACACTTCAGTAGAGCATGCCTGCCACTTCCGTTATCTCAGGGGAGCTAACAGAAGTAGGAAGGAATCCTCCCTGGCTGTTTGCAGCATGGGAAGCAGGAAGGAGTCCCTGTTTCCCCAACAACCAGTCAGTCTACAGGAGCTCCAAGGGATGTGGAGGAAAGAAGCAGGTCAGTGTGTGTGTGTGTGTGTGTGTGTGTGTGAGGCTGCCTGTGTGTGTGTGTGTGTGTGTGTGTGTGTGTGTGTGTGTGTGTGTGTGTGTGTGTGTGTGTGTGTGACTGTCTGCCTGTGTGTGACTGTGTGCCTGCCTGTGTTTGTGTGTGCGACTGTCTGCCTGGGTGTGTGTGTGACCGTCTGCCTGTGTGTGACTGTCTGCCTGTGTGTGTGTGTGTGACTGTCTGCCTCAGTGTGTGACTGTCTGCTTGTGTGTATGACTGTCTGCCTGTGTGTGTGTGTGTGTGTGTGAATGTTTGCCTGTGTGTGTGTGTGTGTGTGACTGTCTGCCTGTGTGTGTGTCTGTCTCCCTGTCTGCCTGTCTCTGTGTGTGTGGATGTCTGCCTCTGTGTGTGTGGATGTCTTTGTGTGTGTGTGCATCTGCTAGTGAGTGAGTGAGCTTCTCTGTGTGTGTGTGTGCACATCTGCTAGTGAGTGAGTGAGCTTCTGTGTGTGTGTGAGCATCTGCTAATGAGTGAGCTTCTGTGTGTGTGTGCATCTGCTAGTGAGGGAGCTTCTGTGTGTGTGCGCCTGCTAGTGAGTTTGTGTGTGTGTGCCTGCTAGTGAGTGAGCTTGTATGTGTGTCAGTGAGCTTGTCTGTAGGGGTCATGTGTGTGTGTTAGTGAGCTTGTCAGTAGGGAGTATGGGTGTGTATGAGCCTGTCTGTGTTGAGCATGTGTGTGAAGTGAGCTTGTCTGTAGTAAGCATGTGTGTGATCGTGAGCTTGTCTGTAGTGAAGATATGTGTGTCAATGAGCTTGTCTGTAGTGAGCATGTGTGTGTCAGTGAGCTTTTCTGTAGTGAATCTATGTGTGAGCAAGCTCTTCTGTAGGGAGCATGTGTGTGTCAATGGGCTTGTTGTAGGGAGAGTGTGTGCGTATCAGTGAGCTTATCTGTAGTGAGCGTGTGAATGTGACAGTGAAGTTGTCTGTAGTAAGCTTGTGTGTGTATCAGAGTTTGTCTGTACTAAATTTGTGTGTGTATCAGTAACCTTGTCTGTGTGTGTCATTGAGATTGTCTGTCAATGAGCCTATTTGTGTGCATTAGTAAGATTGTCTGTGTCTGCATGTGAGTATGCTTTACTATATAATTTAATTACCCTGAAAGGACTAATTTTGAATTAGAAAAATAAATATACCAATATATATATATAAAAGACACACTACATAGCACAATGACTTATAGGGCTTGCATAGTTTTTTCCAGGGCTGCTCCATATCCCCAGACCAGCCCTGCTTATTGACCTTGCTGCAGTAGCTTCAAAACGGTCTACCAATCATCATTGTTTCTGATTGGTCTTATAGCCTCGAAACTGGAATTTCTAAGGCATTATTGGCACAAATAACTGTAACGTAACAAATATCCTTTAGGCCTACATAAGCTCAGTTTCTATTGCATTGCACTGAGTTGAACCATCAATCAGTGCTTTTTTAGCCTTCTCACAACAACGCCGATTTTAAGGGGTGACACACTGCTTATAACTTGTAACAAACCTCATGTACTTCGTGAAGTACATTCGTTCGCGCACTCATAAAATGCGAGGGACTTAGTGAATATAGCCCGTTTGCATACTATGCTAATTTGTACTTTCCTGAAATCCAAGCTGGTCTTGAGCATAAATCAAGCGGTTCCTCGTTCGCATACCCAAACATCAGTCAAGACTTGATGAAAGGTACAACTGGAATGTTTTATTATGGCCAGGTGGACCACTTATATACACAGACCCCCAGAAGGGGGTCTCAAGCAAGGACATCGCAAAACACTTCCACAACACGCCCAAAACACACCCAAGACACTCCCATGCATCTCTGTGTCTGGGAGATAATTTAGTGTACTTTACTTAAACTAATTATAAATCATAAATCATAAAATACCCCAAAATACATATAACACATATAGGAACCCCCACAAATATTATATCCCTGGATAGCCTAGATCTGAGCGCCCAAGTTGTCCAAATAGCACTCAGATCCCACAAACACAGGTGAATCGTTTTAACTGACAGTCCACATGGCGTCTGCCCAAATTAGTTCCAGACAAATAATGGTAGCGGCCAGTCACTTTCGGGAGTTCCATATAAACAAACAGACGAACAGTTCCCCTGGCTCATAGGTAGTGATTGTTTGCCTTGTTCGTGCAAACAATCCTACCGAAGAGCTCTCTCTTGGCTTGTCATGGAAAGTATCAGGCGTTTGTGTGAATTTACCAGTGTTTACGAGGTCGAGTGCCCAACTTATAGTTCCAGACACTCAACCACCAGGTCCCGCTACCTGCTTTTGTGTAACAAGATAGCCGCCGTTTTCTCCAGCACGTGTTGTTCGTTTATACGAATGGCGGCCACACAGAGAGAGCAATTAAGTATGTTGTTTATTTGAAGTTAATGAGCTGGGGGGGGGGTCATTGTTCGGTAGATACATCTACCGAATGCAGTGAAAGTAACTGGGTGAATAAAATACATCGTTTTTGTCACGTACCTTGTTGTATCAATGTCGCACTTTTTATAATGCTCTGGAAAACTCTTATCTTTTTGCCCTAACTGTGCCTGGTATTTTTAGTGTTAGTAGTTGCTTAACACATATTTTATCTGTTTCTATGGCATATGCACATACAATGTTTAAGGATGACTTTGTGTAATAACTATAATCTCTGCCTCTGTAAGCTGTGTCTTACCGTAATGGAGTGAGCTTCAACATGCTTTTACTCTGTATATACTGCAACTGTACTTTCACATTAATCACTTGTATGAGCTATGTTTGCATAGGCTGTAATATGTGGCCTTTATCAAAAATAAAGACATTAGAAAGAAAAATGTCATGTGATGCCTGAATGTGTATGCGGGATGTCAGGTTAATGACGCACGCATGTTCACGTGAGCCACAAACAAGGGGAACCCAGGAGACCTTTAGAGGTACATGAGCACAGCGACAGGAGTCAAACATGCTTACAGACCCATCCACTGCTTAGGTAAGTAAAGATGTCGGCAGCGTTCCTGATATGTACAATAGACCATGCATTACATCTGATAACTATTGGTTGACGTATGTGTGTAAAATGCACCTCACTTTGAGAGGTCGCATAAGAAGCCATCGATCAGTCATCACTACAGCATTCTTTGATTAACGTACAGACAAACCATTTGTCAAGTATTTATCTGTGCAACACAGATTGCCTACACTCAGATTCACAGCTATCAATCACATCCCAACATTACCATGAGGATAGAACAGGTACAACTTATTTCTCTAAAAAGAAGCCAAATGGATTCATTCTCACACAGTGGTAAATGAACAAATTGTTTATTCCTTGTTTCTTTAGTTTAGTAGGTTGTTTAACCCCTTAAAACCGGAGGGTGTACTATTACGCCCTATTCTGAGCGGCTCTAAACACCGCAGGGTGTAATAGTATGCCCTCGCGGTTTTTGTTACTTACTCGATCGCCGGCGATCGTGGTTGGGGGACTCACCTGGGATCCCAGGGAGTCCCCCACAGCGGATCCTGCCTCCTCCGCCCCACCCCCCTGGCCAAGTGAGAGTGAGGTCCTTGTGAGGACCTCACAATCACATGGCCGGGTTAGCTGGCTGCTGCATTGCCAGCAGGGGGACTGCCTGTAATGGCTGAATTCAAATAAAATAAAGTTAAAATCAGTGTAAAAAAATAATTATATACTTTGATCATATATATATTTTATATATATATATATATATATATATATATATATATGATCTAAGTATATACATACACATATACATACACACACATGCACTGTCTAGGTGTATTTTACTATTAATATATATATAATTATATATATATATATATATATATAAATATATATTAATATCAAATTACACGTAGACTGATACTGATTAAATATATATATATATATATAATTATTGTTATATATATATTTATATATAATATAAAAAAGTAAATACGTTAAAAAATAAAAATTACAAAATAATAAAAAATAAATAATTAAAAATATATAGATGTGTGTTATTTCATTCTAACTATATTGTGATATTGTGATAGTAATATATATATATATATATATATATATATATATATATATCAAAATACACGTGAACAAAATAATATATATATCTATATACATAAATATCTACGTATATATCACTATATAAATACCTATATATAAATAAAAATATTTTAAAAAAAAATATATATATATACACATATATATATATATATATATACACATACATATATATATATATATATATATATATACAAAAAACAAAAATATTCCTTGCACTCACGTATTCCTCAGATATTGCCGGGTGCATAAACCAGCTGACAAACTTGATATAAAAACCACAATGATGATGGCTGCACTCCTCGGTCTTCTTAAAAAATGCAAAATGCTTTATTGCAAATACATTTAAAATGATCAACGTTTCAGCCCCAATCTGGGCTTTTCTCAGGATCAGAAAAAACAAAAACTACAACACTTATATTAACTCAACTTATATACCATAAATGAAAATAAAAAGACTCACCACAGCTGATGCTCGCGCCTGGCCGGCGTCCTGACGATCGCAATGTGCATGTGTATGTCTGTCCAATCGAAGAGCACTGACGATGTAACATAGTATACATTGCCTTAGTTACCAAACAACAAGTGTCCAAAACAAGCGGCGAACTGAGGGTGAACGTCACGCCCACTAGTGATGCATCTGCCCACCCTGTGTCACGCCGCAGGATGTACGCATATATGCTGCCGTCCAATAGAAAAAATATTCCCAACTTGGAGTAGTAAACGTCTCCTTGGAAACGGTTCAACAGAACTTGCTCACCTATGCGATCAGAGGACCCCACGCGGACTGCTCACCACCAGTGACTAAACAAAAAAGGACAAATCAAATAAAAATAAACTGTAATCAAAATAAATAATTGATGTCTGGTGCATAAGTAAATGATAATTACATAATGTATTGCAACATATATATGCATTAAAAATCACCTGATTACATATATTATAAACCACAAGGATTAAGATTAACCAAATGCTGTTTCAATAATTCTAAGTTTAAGATATTAAGGTGCTATATTAAAATAAAGTGAAATGTTTCAATAGTTCTAAGTTTTAAGATATTAAGGTGCTATATTATAATAAAGTGAAATGTGCTAAACCATAAAGAGCCTACTGTTTATCGCTATGTACAAATTCCTACATAATAAGTCTGGATGGCAAATACATGCTAAAACATTCTAGAATTTAAGAATACTATTGCATGTATGGAAAGAGTGTACCTATATACATGATAATTTAAAGTGACATGTGCAAACAGTGTATAGTGCAAAAAATATATAGTGCAAAAAGTAATTTTGGTGTATACAGTATACGAATGGGTATCATGTGCAATATGTAAAGTGACAGATGCTATGTATATACAAAAATCAGTGATACATATATATATATATATATATATATACATACATATATATTTTCTACATATATATTTATGTAATATTTTTACATAATTAGGTATTTTAATTAATTACAATTAGCGGGACCTGCCTAACAACCCATGCTGAAAGTATAGGGAATTTAATTTGCTAGCACTATATTTAACCCTATAACTTTCCAAGACATCATAAAACCTGTACATGGGGGGTACTGGTTTACTCGGGAGACTTTGCTGAATACAAATATTAGTGTTTCAAAGCAGTAAAATGTATTACAACGATGATATCACAAGTAGTGATTTTTTTTGCATTTTTCACACACAAACAGCACTTACACAGATGATATTATTGCTGTGATACTTTTTACTGTTTTGAAACACAAATATTTGTGTTCAGCGAAGTCTCCCGAGTTCAACAGTACCCCTGATGTACAGGTTTTATGGTGTTTTCAAAAGTTACAGTGTCAAATATAAGGCTTGTGTTTCATTTTTTCACATTAAAATTCGCCATATTGGTTACGTTGCCTTTGATACCCTATGGTAGCCCAAGAATGAAAATTACCCCCATGATGACATACCATTTGTAATAGTAGACAACCCAAGGTATTGCAAATGGGGTATGTCCAGTCTTTTTTGGTAGCCACTTAGTCACAAACACTGGCCAAAATTGGCGTTTTTTGAATTTTTCACACACAAACAAATATTAACGCTAACTTTGGCCAGTATTTGTGACCAAATGACTACTAAAAAGACTGGACATACCCCATTTGCAATACCTTGGGTTGTCTACTATTGCAAATGGTATGTCATTATGGGTGTAAATTTCATTCCTGGGCTACTATACAGTCTCAAAGGCAACGTAACCAATCTGGCGAATTTCAATTTCAAATGTAACGTGCTATATTTAACCCTGTAACTTCCCAAAACGCCATACAACCTGTACATAGGGGGTACTGTTTTACATGTGACACTTTTCTAAATACAAATATGTGTATTTTATTGCAGTAAAAGCAAACAGTATTATGACATTGACAATTAAAATGTCATGTAGAACTAAAGAAATAACAAAATTTCTTATTTTCTCCCATTTTTTTCATATTAAATTATGTTTCATAGCTAAATATTTGGTATTAAATGAAAGCCCTGTTTCCCCTGAATAAAATGATATATAACGAGTGTGGGTGCATTTAATATGAAAGAGGTGAATTACGGTTGGACAGACATGTAGCGCAAATACCAGGTTTTGTTTATGTTTTGTTTTGTTCACAACGTGTATATTTGGCTCAGTCCTTAAGGGGTTAATATAGATTAAATATACAGCATTATTATTTTATTTTATTATATTTTAAATTTTATTGATTCAATTTTTCCAGACATAGCTTGAGGGGTAAGTGAATCCACTATTTAGTATATGTGTCCCTAATTTTAGTGGCTATATTAATTATAGATTAAACACATTTGTTATTGCTGTTTCCTGAATTTTGGAGTTATATTACAATGAGTAGTCTGTGTAGATCAGAGTGAATTTTACTCTTATGCAGCTAGCATTTTGTTTTTATTGGGAATATGATTCATCCCAGTTTTGCACCTTGTCAAGTATTACACATTCAAACACTTCATTAGGTAGATTTTATCTTCACTTTCACATATTTCACTTCAATGTTTGCCATTTGTCCCATTCCACGATCACTAAGTTTGTGATCTGCCGGTCTGTGGATACTGTTGTTCCTCTTAGGCACTGCAGTGCATGGGGATCATAGTGAGCAATGGTTTGTTGTATTGTTTTGTCTCTCAGCAACCATGATTGATAATGCATGTCCACAAGATCTGCATGATCACACATCATCATATGACTTTTCTCTGCACTTCCAGGTGCGGGTTGGATGGAGGATTGAGACACACGCTATTGGTAAATAAATTACTTTATTTTTTAAATACACACAATTGAGCACAGTTTTTTCTGATCTTGAAAAAGACCCGAATTGGTTGAAGTGTCAATCTACAATAACTTGTAATCATGGAATTTGAAGAAATGATTCACCTGGAAAAAGACCTTTGAGTGCTCCCCTCTATCAACTACATTTAAATAAATGCAGGAATTGCATGGGTGTGTTGAATACAAGTGAGGAGAGTGCCAAACTATCTTTGGAAATATATATATATATATATATACATATATATATATATATTATTTTTATGAAAACAAATCTGCATTGCACTTCAAAAATAGCCAACAAAAAAAAAAATGACACAAATATCACATGACAAATCCTTAATCAAATATATAATAAAAGCTACACGCATATTTCTCATCAGACACATAACGTTCCAATTTGGTTTTAATGTCAATTTTGAATGATTTGGATTGGCAAATTGAAAATGAATGAAAGCAATATAATATATTCTTAACATTCATATTGAAATTGCAGCAGTTATGGTTACATATATATTAGCTTCCACTCTCGGAGGGGCGCACTAACTTTATTCTATCTGCAAATTACTTGATGCTCTGCTTTCTCTAAAGGTACATCTGAATATATCCTGAGGAATTCCTTGTATGTCTTCCTAAAAATATGACTTAAATCATAAGAGTGGTCACGCAGAGTGACCTGTAAGCCTCTGAATGTAAGTGAGGAATTGATTGATTAATAGCTTTAATAAGCTGCTGAGGACCCTTGTGTCATTAACAATATCCATCCTAACATCTAAACCCCTAGAGAGAAATTTAGTCCTCCAGCTATTCTCTGGATTACAAGTTCCAGTCTGCATTCTAACACTAAGTACCCCTGTGCATTGCAAGCATGTTGTCATTTCTAATTTCTGAGAGACTCCATTGCTCCACTAAGCACAATTAGGGGGAAAAAGTGTTACATAAATGATTGCGTTGCCTGTTTGTGTTCTGTAAACCAACTGTATAGTCTTTGTTTTCTCACGTCTGTTTATAAATTAATTTATAGAAAAAACTTAACAAAGAAAAAACAGAACATAAATACATTATAGTATTCATATAAATTATAGGAGAAGATTATTTACTATATAATACATTATTGTCAATTTAATCTGATATTGCATTGCAAGCTTCATTTTCAAGTTTCAAGTCTCCTGTATGTGTATGCAGGGCTGGATTAACATAGGGGCCGATGGAGCTGCAGATCCAGACCAATGCCTATTGATTTAAAAAAAAATATATAATATATATATATATATATATATATATATATATATATCATTTTTTTTACTACTCTTCACATGCTCTTGCTTAAGTAAGGAAACTTAAGAGGGATGTAGGGTAACAAAACTTGTGCAGACTGGTTGACAATGAAATTAGTTAAGGTAAAGCTGACTTTGAGCACTATGCAAATACTCTTGCTGCTTCGGTCTCTCTAACACTGTGACATGTTCCCTTTCATCTACACTCACTACATACACGTTTTCTCTGTCCCAGATGGTATAATATGAGCTTCTGCCTGCTAGTTAGAATGTAAGGAGAGGAGCAGACAAGTGAGTACTGGGGACAGTCCTCAGAAAGTGTGGTGCGAGAGCATAATTAGATGCCTTTATGCCAAGCTCAGGGTGCTGTCTGCACGGTATTCCCTTATACCATCTAATGTTATGGGCAGACACTCCCCCTTTTTGGGCATGTTTGCCCCTTTGGGCAGTTCTGGTTACGTGATTCATATCACCAGACACCCACCAGCATTCTGCTTCACTGGACACTGCTGTTAGGATTTATGGACTTACTTGAAAGATGAATGCGAGACATTAGTAATAGGGTATGTGTTTCCCACCAGGGTGTGAGTTTCCCACCAGCACCACCTCCACCAGATACACAATGCTTGGGAGGTATAACTGCTTTAGTGTTTTCGGTCAATAAGTGTCAGGTTAATTATCAGGTCAGGCAAGAGTGCTGCGAGAGGATTAACAATTATATAACTTTTCTTAGGGTTACCCATAGTATAGGCAGCAAACAAGTAAGGATAGAACACGCAGAGGGAAATGTGAATAAATGAAATGGTCAAAGGAGAGAATCAGGATTAGAGATGCACAGGGAATGAGAAGTGATGCCAATAATCTAAGAGATATATAAATATATACACAAGTATGTGAGTATATAAGATAAGGAAGTATAGGATATTATGACACAAGAAAAACTGCAGAGACGAGCTACAAAACTGATAAAAGGGATGGAGTATTTTAGTCATGAAGAGAGGTTAACAAATTTAAATCTCTTTAGTTTGTGAAAAAGGTGCATTTAGAATGGATATGAAAGCATTATACAAATATATTCGGGCATTGTCTGAAAATATATTCATAAACAGGGCTATACATAGGACACAAGGTCATGCATTTAAATTGGAAGATATTAGATTTAGTCTATGGCAAAGTAAAGGTTGTTTTACTGTAAGAACAATAAGGATATGGAATTATCTGCCTGAAAATGTTGTTTTATCAGAGTCTATACAGATTTTTAAACCACAACTGGATAAATACTTGCAAATCATAATATTCAAGGATATCAATTTTAGTTAGTGGGGCAATAGCTTCTTGATCTAAAAAAGAGATCTGACTGCCATTCTGGGGTCAAGAAGGAGTTTTTCTTGGTTTGTTGCAAAATTGGAAGTGCTTCAGACTGGGGTTTGGCCTTCTTTTGGATCAAGAGAAAAAACAACTGTGAAAAAATCTGAGCTTGATGGACAGATCTTTCCTTTCAGCTATTTAATGACAGTGGGAGTTTAGGTAGAGTGGGCAGTGGCAGGACAGTGAGAGCCTGAAAATAGTTGGCTTTGTTAGGATGGTGAGAGTTGGAGCAGAGTGGTCAGTTTCAGGATAGTGGGAGTTTTAGTCTCTGAGAAAGCTTAGAGATGAATTAGAAATTAGAAAATAAACAGAAGAATAGAAGCTTATTAATTATGTCACTTACTCTTTAATTGGGGTCCAGAACATGCAATAGGATGTGTGTCAGTTACTGATACACAACCTCTCTGCTCTCACTGCTGCTTTGAGTCTCGGGCCTGTCCCCTATCACCCTGCACTCCATGCAGTGATCTGCTCAGCTGGAAGTGATCTAAAATCAGTAGAATACAAAATGTATGAATATATAAGTACTGTCTAACCACTTACACAATGCTCTTATTATGGACATTTGCGGTCTCCCATGTGCTATTATTCAACATGTTGCTAACAGAGTGGATAGATTGTTAGGAGGGTCTGGAAATAAAAATAAAAGAGAGTTAGAAAAGTCTCCCTGGAACCCAAAAATGATCAGTAAGTAACATACCACCTTTAACCCCTTAAGGACCAAACTTCTGGAATAAAAGGAAATCATGACATGTCACACATGTCATGTGTCCTTAAGGGGTTAACTAAACACTAATAAAATAAATATTTGAATGGACATTTGATAGTCATGTACGCTATCAAAATACAGTGTCCCCTAGAGTATGCTCAATAAAAAGTAACTAAGTGAGCATAGCACAGTGTTTTAAGTAGGGTGTTATGGCAACAGAGAGAGTGCCATGGAAGATTTTAGCTATGAAGTAAGGCTAGAAAACTTGAACTTGTTTTCTTTAGAAAGAAAAGACATTGCAGATGGCTATGATAACATTACACAAATATAAAGAAGACCAGTACAAGCTGCTCTTTGTAACATGTCACTCTACTTGAATGCCATTCTGGAGTGAAGAAAGATGTTTTTTTTCCACAATTTGTGTGAAAACTGGAAATTGCTTCAAATAGGGTATTATTGCCTTCATTTGGATCAACAGCAGAAGTACAGGAGTGAAAAGCTTAATTTAATGCAGTTCAATGTATTTTAGGCCTTTGCACCAGTAAGTGTCCTTGGGCAAGACACCTAACAATATATAACATACCTCAGATCCTCATGGATTGTTTGAGCAGGGTCTTCTTCAGCTATAAACATCCCCTTTATAAAACTGTAAAATTGCTAAATATGTTGACACTATATAAATGATAATTATTATTATTATTATTTAATATTAATGTGCACTATTTCAGTTGGGATTAGCTTTATAAAATATGTCAGATTGACAGACTTTCTCGAATCCAACTCTCTGCTTGACCCCCTTCAGTCTGGATTCCGCGCTGGTCATTCTGTCGAAACCGCTGTGACCAAAGTATCCAGTGATTTAATTGCTGCTAAATCTCGTGGCCAATACTCTATCCTAATCCTCCTTGATCTTTCTGCCACCTTTGACACTGTTGATCATCAACAGCTTCTTCACATTCTCCGTAACTTTGGTCTACGGGATACTGCTCTCTCCTGGTGCACCTCCTACCACTCCCAGCGCTCTTTCAGTGTTTCTTTCTCTGGCTCTGCCTCTTCTCCCCAACCACTCTCTGTCGGCATCCCACAAGGTTCTGTCCTCGGCCTCCTACTGTTCTCTATCTATACTGCCTCCCTTGGTAAACTCATCAGCTCCTTTGGCCTCCAATATCATTTATATGCAGATGACACGCAAATCTACCTGTCCTCCCCTGATCTCTCTCCGCCCACCTTGACTCGTGTTTCAGACTGCCTCTCTACTATTTCCAACTGGATGGCTACTCACTTTCTTAAACTCAACCTGTCCAAAACAGAACTTCTGGTTTTTCCTCCCTCAAGTGCTGCTACTCCTGTGTCTGTCTCCATCCAAGTCAACGGCGCTACTATCACCTCTACCTCGCAGGCTCGCTGCCTAGGGGTTCTTTTTGATTCTGATCTCTCTTTTACTCCCCATGTCCAATCGATAGCCAAATCCTGTCACTTCCAACTCAAGAACATAGCGCGCATCCGCCCATATCTAACGCCGGACGTGGCTAAGGTACTGGTTCATGCTGTTGTTCTCTCTCGCCTTGACTATTGCAATCCCCTTCTCACCGGTCTTACATGTTCCCAGCTTGCACCGCTGCAATCTATAATGAATGCGGCTGCAAGGCTTATTTTCCTGTCCGGTCGCACCTCCCACGCCTCCACGCTCTGTCAGTCCCTGCATTGGCTTCCAGTTAGATATAGGGCCCAATTCAAAATTCTGGCGCTTGCTTACAAATCCCTACATAATGCTGCTCCAACATACCTATCCTCCCTCATACACAAGTATGTCCCGTCGAGACCCCTGCGCTCAGCCCAAGACCTACTCCTATCCTCTGCCCGGATCCCCACCTCTGATGCTCGCCTTCAAGACTTCTCCAGGGCTGCCCCTATTCTGTGGAACTCCCTTCCCTCCTCTATCAGACTTTCACCCAGCCTCCATTCCTTCAAAAAATCTTTGAAAACTCACTTCTTCATTAAAGCGTATTAATTAAACTGTCAACAGGTTTCTCATCCCCCACCCCATGACTCCTTTCCTGCAATTGTCAAAAATGACCTACCAAGCACTCAATAAACCCTTCTCTAACAAACTATGTAATTCCCCTACTTTAACCCTTTGTGTCACTATACCCCACTCCCTCTAGCATGTAAGCTCATCGAGCAGGGCCCTCAACCTCCTCTGTTCCTGTACGTCCAGTGGTCTGATCTCAATTACGTGTCTGTTAGTCCACCCATTGTACAGCGCTAAGGAATATGTTGGCGCTTTATAAATAATAAAATAATAATAATACATGTCCAACAACAACAAAAAAAACATTCAGACAAAACAGGTTAATTTAAATGTTTTTCAAAAATATAAGTATGCTATAAATCATTACATAGATTCCATCTTTGTGTACATCATATAATAAATGAGATCAAAGTCAAAGACGATGCATGTTCTTTATTTACATCCTTTAACTTAAACTGTGCACCATATACTATTCAAAGCTCACATGTTATAATCTGATAAATCACATGTGTGAGGTTATTCCCCTCACCAGACCACACCAGAGACAACACACAAAGAGCTTGTTAAAAGCTTCATTTGTGAACAGTAAACAAATGTTCTGGATAAAAGTAGAATTTCTGAGATGTAAAATGGTAGTGGCATTCATATGTTAGAACTACTTCTGTGAATACTTAGATGGGTTGATTGCCCCAGGATGTCTTTCTCAAGAAGGATTAGAGGATATTCACTGAAGCATTTTAAACTGAACAAAAGCCTGATTGCTAGCTACAGAAGTTTGCCCTTCATGATCATGTTATAACACATTAAAAAGCATATTTTCTGCCCTGATGAACTCTTGGAAGGACTGTAATAGACAAGCTGTAAGTACCTGTCAATAGACAAGTGGCATTACACAGCATGTGAGTGCGACAACTGATCAAACATTCCTATTGTATTCCTAAATAATGCTTTGTATATATGATAAATACAGTAGATTAAAAAAAAATAATTCTAATTTGTATTCGGTAGTTGAAAATGAAAGTGTTACATGAATGGCTAATGTATTTAATCAAAGCTGTAGAGTTCCTCTAGTTTAGAAAAATGCATGCCCCCCATGTCTGTTCTTCCAATTTTTCAATATATATGTATAATATTCTAAAGATGCCCACTTTAAATTAATTCTAAATTGCCTTACACATATTTTATTTACATAAATATATAAATGCACAATTTAATGCATGAATTTTCTAAAAAGATCAATGCAGGCATATTTATACAATTTCATGACAAATGAGAATGTTGTAAGAATTTTAAGGAAATTTTAGGAATCATCACATTTTTAATTAATATAGACAATATATTTGATTTCTAATAATAATGTCAATTATATTTTCTGAAGCTAAAATTCAGTGGTACCTGGTAAAAATTGAACATATATATACAATCTAAAGAAATATAAAAGAATACAATCTTTGAGATCCCCTCCGCTTTATAAATGTGCCCTAACTTGGTTCCCGTGGGTGACCTATAGCTCAGGAGTGGGCAGAGGGACGAACAGTAAACCGGTCCCAAAAACCACCAAAACAGGGTGACCGCTTCCCTAGGTGCAGTGGACAAATGACTAGTCATCCTACTGGCCAGGGGTAGTGGCAGAGATGGGGGAACATCCCCCCCCCAACAATCTTCGTCCCCCTTCTTCTCTTCTCTGTACCCCCCTCCATTCTGAAAATCTTTGTTCACAACCCTCCTCTCTCCTCCCCCTCCCCTTCCCTGACATAGTATAGATTTCAACCACCACACACATGATATAGCCCAAGGACTGGGAGACCTGACAGGGCCCCTACACCGGGCAACGCCCAAGGTCTACACCAAAACCCAGACAAGGATAGCTCTAGTCAAGGACATGTCATCAAGGGACAGAAAACACGAACCTTTGCATAAGCCCTATGCAGTGGTCTCCAAATTATTGATTGAACAACACAAATGCAGACTACCGAACATCAGCCCTTGGGTAGTTTCTATTACTCAGAATGTACTTCATAGGTTGTTACAGCACTTATACATGGTACCAATTATACAATACATATGCAGTGTGAAATGCACAGTTTGTGTCTGCAAGAATAATAATATGTGAATGCATGTACCGAAACTTATTTCCAAGCCTCGAACCTAACCTGACAAACATCTTGTGAATATTGCATTGTGTATATCCCATTTTTGGAAACGTTTGCTCATGATACTGTACTGTTTCAACACCTGTTACACTGTCTCTTCTTTTTTCTGTAATCCTAACTAGTGATGTCGCGAACATTACATTTTTGGTTCGCAAACCGCGAATGCGAACTTCCTCAAATGTTCACGAACCGGGCGAACCTGGAAAACCGCCATAGACTTCAATAGGCAGGCAAATTTTAAAACCCACAGGGACTCTTTCTGGCGGGTGGGGGCCATAAAGATAATGAGGGGGGACCTACAGTCCTCCCCCTCTCCGGCCCCCACCCCTGTGCGGCGGGTGGGGGCCCTAAAAATAACAATAAGGGGGGGACCTACTGTCCCCCCGGCCCCCACCCCTGAGTGGTGGGTGGGGGCCCTAATAACAATAAGGGGGGGACCTATTGTCCCCCCCCGGTCCCCACCCCTGAGCGGTGGGTGGGGGCCCTAAAATGAACAATAAGGGGGGGACCTACTGTCCCCCCCAGCCCCCACCCCTGAGCGGTGGATGTGGGCCCTAAAATGAACAATAAGGGGGGGACCTATTGTCCCCCCCGGCTCCCACCCCTGCGCGACGGGTGAGGGCCATATTGATAATGAGGGGGGGTCCTCCTGCCCCCCCCTGGCCCCCACCCCTGCGCGGCGGGTGGGGGCCATATTGATAATGAGGTGGGGGACCTACTGTCCCCTCCCAGCCCCCACCCTTGGGCTGCGGGTGGGGGCCCTAAGTAAATTTCCCCCCCCCCAAGGTGACTAGGGGTCCCCAAGCCCCTAGTCACCCCCCCAAATAAAAAGTCCCTACCTACCCCCCTCACCCTAAAAAATAGTGAGGGGGGAATAAAATAACTAACCTGTAAAATAAAAGTAAACTTACCATTCGACATCTTCTTTTTTCTCAAATCTTCATTTTTCAGCCCCAAAAAAGGCCAAATAAAAAACCATCATAACCGTCGAACTTAAAATAAAATAAAAATCCAGAGCGCAAAAAAAAAAAACAGATGAAAAAGAAAAAACCCGAGCGCAAAAAAATTATCCATCTTCACCCATGGAGGGCTTCGCGCAGACTGAGCTCCGCAGGGCGGGGGAAGGCTTATAAAGCCTTGCCCCGCCCTGCAATTAGGCTAAGAACACTCTGATTGGTGGGTTTAAGCCAATCAGAGTGCTCTTTGTCATTTTACACAGCGTGGGAAAATTCAAAAGAATTTTCCCACTGTGTAAAATGACACAGAGCACTGTGATTGGATGGCTTGAAATTCATCCAATCACAGTGCTCTGTGTCATTTTACACAGCGTGGGAATGTTCTTTTGAATTTCCCCACGCTGTGTAAAATGACACCGAGCACTGTGATTGGATGGCTTGAAATCCATCCAATCACAGTGCTCTGTGTCATTTTACACAGCGTGGGAAAGTTCAATTTTCCCACGCTGTGTAAAATGACACAGAGCACTGTGATTGGATGGCTTTCAAGCCATCCAATCACAGTGCTCTGTGTTATTTTACAACATGGGAAAGTTATTTTCAATTTCCACACTGTGTAAAATGACACAGAGCACTGTGATTGGATGGCTTTCAAGCCATCCAATCACAGTGTCTGTGTCATTTTACACAGTGTGGGAAAATTCAAAATAACTTTCCCATGCTGTGTAAAAGCATCCAATCACAGTGCTCTGTGTCATTTTACACAGCGTGGGAAAGTTCTTTTGAATTTTCCCACGCTGTGTAAATGAAAGAGCACTCTGATTGGCTTAAACCCACCAATCAGAGTGTTCTTAGCCTAATTGCAGGGGTGGCTTTATAAGCCCTCCCCGCCCTGCGGAGCTCAGTCTGCACGGAGCCCTCCATGGGTGAAGATGGATTATATTTTTGGCTCGGGTTTGTTTTTCGTCGGGTTTTTTTTTTTCAGTTTTTTTCGACGGTTATGATGGTTTTTATTGGCCTTTTTTGGGGCTGAAAAATGAAGAAAAGAAGACGTCGAATGGTAAGTTTAATTTTATTTTACAGGTTAGTTATTTTATTCCCCCTCACTATTTTTTAGGGTGAGGGGGGTAGGTAGGGACTTTTTATTTGGGGGGGGTGGGTGACTAGGGGCTTGGGGACCCCTAGTCACCTTGGGGTGGGGGCCGGTGGGGGAGGACAGTAGGTCCCCCCCCCTCATTATCTTTATGGCCCACACCTGCTGCCCAGGGGTGGGGGCCGGAGGGGGGGTGGACAGTAGGTCCCCCCCTCATTATCAATATGGCCCCCACCCACCGCCACAGGCTGCTCACTGTTTAATAGGCATTCCCCTACTCGCGGTATTGCGAGTAGGGGAACAATTTACCAATACTAAGTAATTTTTACTTAGTATTAGTAAATTAATAGGGGGCGGACCGAACATCGCATATGTTCGCTGTCCGTGGCGAACGCGAACACGCTATGTTTGCCGGGAACTATTCGCCAGCGAACCGTTTGGGACATCACTAATCCTAACCAAACTTGAAAATTCAAATAAACAAAGATTGTCCAAAAAAAAATGTCCAGACCAATCCCCGTCAGGTAAACTCTGTCTCTCCTCATTAAGTCGACATTGTCGTCCTCCAGCTCCACTATGCCACCCAGACATCAAACAAACCTAGAGACCATCATGTTTAACTTTCGCCACCCACACTCGAGGCCCCGAGCATCTGGCAAAGCCACATGTGTCAATAAGGGCATGGAACAATTTCGAACCAGATGAGCATGAGATACCAAAACAGAGTCACACAGTGGGCCAGATCTTAATTGTCAAGTGAATGAGATCCACAGTTCTCATCCGACCCAAATCATTCCCCTACACGTGCACCACCAAGGTCACGACCCCGACACAAACATCCTCAGCTCGACACATACAGCATAAAATCATAAAACCATGAAAACCCCCTAATACCTCACCACTGAACCCTGGCCACTTCATCTGGAAAGCTCAGGTTCCTGTCATAGGACCTCCGCTCTACAAGCTGCCCAGTAAACATATTAGTGGCCCAGGATGCAAACATAATGAGAGGGACCTACAAGAGAGTGTGTTCAAATGTGGTCAAAGATACAGCCGAAAACAACCCGACTCCCATCTGCCAAATGCACAGCTGCTGAATAACCTGAGACGCCCACTTGCATGGTGGACCCAATTCGAAAGGAGTGCGCACAATAGCCAGCAGGGTCCACTCTGCAAGCTTGCAATATCATCCGAAGCAATGAGGAGAACTGGTATCACGTCAACGGAGACCCATCTTGGTGCACCAACAGGGACACCACCACTCCTGGTCTTGCTTACAAATAGGCTCTGAACATCTAAAAAAGAAAAAAAAAACAGGGGCCCCAATCTGAACCCACAATGCTCGACCCACACGGTCGGTTTTAGATCGTCGCACCTGAAGATCCAACGCAAGTTTGGCGCCACCAATTGGCCCACTCAGAATGCCATTAAAAAACAAAGGGAGTATGTAACACCTTAATCTCTGAAGCACCAGTGGAAGGATTCGATAATAGCTAACAAAGTAAATCCACCAAAATCGGTCCCCGACGATTCTTACCTTTTTTTGTGCCTCCAAGCCTTCAATACCCTCTGGATACTAAACTCTTTCATGAGATCCCTCCACCCTAAAAAGCGAAACAAAAAAGACAAGGCCGACATCGCTCATTCTGCAGATGCACACGACTTACCCTGAGACTGCAACGAAGACAGGAACAGCAATGTAACTTTGAATCTTTCTGACTCAATAGCGATTCTCCGCTCTTCATCTACCAAGGACAGTCACTTCGACCACACCATTCGATATGCCCGCCACAACGCTGGAGACAAAGACTCGGCCACCAGATCACTCAGGCCTCCAAAGCGAGGTCCCATAAAAATGCGGGACAAGTCTCTCGAAAACGTTCCCACTGAAACCGAGAAAGAGAGACAGACACCAAATTTAACACACTCAGAACATGGCTTGGGTGAAGGCGAGTCAGGCTCAGCAACACCAAGCACCGAAGCAATGCCAATACTGGAGTAGAGGCCGATGATGAACGATTAATAACATGGAGCACGCACATGTTGTCCGTGTGTAAAAACCACGACATGCCCCCGCAGGTTGTCGCCCCACAGCTCTAAGGACACCACAATCGGAAAAAGCTCTAAAAAGGTAATGTTGCAAATCAGATCAAGATTCTTCCAACCTGATGGTCATGTGCACCAATGACCACGAAAAAATGCACCAAATCCGATGGAGCCTGAAACATCCATAGAAATATCCAGTGCCGCATTGGAAGTGGCTTCCCTCAGCCAGCACGAATGCCCATTGTAAGTTCCAAAGAAAGAACTCCACACTTGAAAATCCTCCCAGACATGCCTGTTGACTAGGATATAATGATGAGGTTCCCAAATGCCCACCATAGCTAATGACAATCGCTGACAAAACGTCCGAACCCTTGGAAGGACCCAGTACGCAAACGCCAAGTGCCCTAACAGGACATGCATCCGATGTCACTGGACCTTTCTTGTACCCTTCACCTGGTTCACTAAGTCCAGGAGGACTGCCAATTTGTCTTCCAGCAACTGGAAAATCATTTGCACAGTATCCATATCGATCCCGAGAAACGACAACACTGTGACTGGCCCAACCGTCTTCTGTTCTGATACCAGAACCTCAAACTACTGTGTCCTAAATGAACCCAAAAATTTGACGCATTCTCCAACCTGACAAACAAAAAATTGTCCAAGTAATGCATAACCGAAGGCCAACTAGACCACTAAACTGTGGCCCACTCTAGGAAGGAGGAAAACATCTCGAAGTATGAGCAAGAAATCGCACACCCCATGGACAAACACATGTCATGGTAAAATAGCCCATGTAAGTGACAGACCAACAGGTGGAAGCACTCTGGGTGAACCGGCAACAGGCGAAAGGCCGACTCTATGTCTGACTTAGCTAACGGAGCCCCCTCCCCCGCCTACTGAACCAATGCCCTATCAAATGAAGCATATCTCACCTGGCAGATCTCCTTCCAAATGCCATCATTCACCGATCCCCTGGTTGGGTAGGAAAGGTGAAGAATTAACCGAAAGGACCCTGCTTGCTTTTTAAGAATCAATCCCAACAGGGAAATGCGCAGGTTGGAAAAGGGAGGAAAGTTAAAATGCCCTGCCATACGCCCCAACTGGATCTCCTTGTCCAGCTTGTCTTGTAAAATCGCCTCCTTATCAATCACTGACTTCAAATTATCTGTGAAAGATAAAGACTCAAAAAACCCAAAAGGTACCATAACCCATGGAAACTCACCCCCCCCGACAACACTCCAGTGGCTCGCCTATTGGGATATTGGCTGAGCTACAGCCGCATCCTTACCGTGCTCACCGGCGTATCAATTCTAGAAATGTCCTCCCTACCTGTTACTTTAGCTAAAGACTGCTTACGGGATGCTCTCCTCCACAATGGGCATCCTATGCTAACATCCTGAGCATGCGCTTGACCTCCACTTACCCCACTACCCCCGGGAAATTTTTCTAAAACTATGCGCAACAATCCTGCCACTTTATTAGACCCCCCTGCACCCTCTGCATGTCACCCCAAATGCTGGCGCAGGCCAACTCACCCGATCTTCCTGCTACGTTGGCAACCACCGCATCCAAGGCACCCGAGCCATGGGACTTCAGGTAAGCCTGCAACATTGCCACCATTTCTTCATGGGAACCTGCCAATATCGCTGCTGCCATGATGGACATGTACTGCAACTCCTACAACTCACTAACAGCACAACTTTTCTTTTCCATGTATTGCTCACAGCCAACAGAGTCAGAAAGAGTCAGGGTCCCCTATGATCCTTCTGGACGACTGGTAAGACCCCTCCCCTGTTCCTCCTTTTTATTCCCCTCCAACTTTGCAACAATGCTATTACTGTTAGTCAACCCCCTTACTTAGGGGCAGCAGTCATGCCTTCTCTTTCTTTCAGTCCAGGGAAGTACTATCTAGCAATAACACATTTAGAATTGAGAGTATGTTTTCAACATGCCCATGGGGGTGTAGAAGAGACCACTATGGGAGGGGAGGGTGGAGGAGAGACCACTAAGGTTGTGGGGTGAGTGACCACTAAGGGAGGGGGAGAAACTACTAGGGGAGGGGGGAGAGGAGAGACCACTTAGGGAGGGAGGGTTGGAGGAGAGACCACTAGGGGAGGGGTGTAAGAAGAGACCAATAAGGGTGGGGGGAGAGACCACTATGGGAGGTGGGCAGAGGAGAGACCACTAAGGGTGAGAAGGAGGAGAGACAACAAGGGGGAGAGGAGAGACCACAAGGAAAGTACGAGGGGGGAGGAGAGACAACAAGGGTGGGAGAAGAGACCATTAGGGGAAGGGTGGAGAGGAGAGACCACTAATGGAAAGGGGGAAGGAGGAAAGAGAACACTAATGAAAAGGGAGGGAGAGGAGAGATGACTAATGGAAAGGGGGGAGGAGAGACCACTGGGGGAGCAGAGGAGAGCAGAGACCACTAAGGTGGAGGGTGGAGAGGAGAGACCACTAATGGAAAGGGGGGAGAAGAGGATAGACCACTAAGGGAGGTGGGGGAAGTGAGTAAAAACTACTAAGGGGTCGGGGAGAGGTGAGACTACTAATTGGGCGGGGGAGAGGAGAGACCACTAAGGGAAAGGGGAGGAGAGGAGAGACCACTAAGGGCAAGGGAGAGCTCTAAAGGACAGGGGGTAGGAGAGAGCACTTTTGCATATTTTTTTGTTGTGAGAAATTTCACACAGATACATACTGTTATACTTTAATGTTATAAACAAATCCCAGTTTACTGAATAAGAATATACCAAGTGAGTAAAAATGCTATCCGCCCAAGATTTCTGGGGGTTCCTATGCCCATGACTACAACATGCTGAAGTAGGAATGGTGCTTGGAGTATTCCTTCAAGTGAGGTATAGGACATTTTTGGAACAGTGATCACATCAACATTGTTAAAGGCAGAAATTAACACAGTGATACTTTTTTTTAAATTTACTGGGCCTTATTGAGAAATTGCTAAAAACAATATTACCTTAAGTGAAAAATCTAGGTTAAAGAAATGTATATATTTAATGCACTTGAACAAAGCAGAGAGAATATATAAATGATATTATATGATTAAAATACTCACATTGCATTGGAATAGAGCCAGAAAAGTGCTTCTTTGGAAGGCTTTTTACTGCAACTGAAGATCTGATTTCTTCCTCTTTATCTAACTTTATCTAATCCAATCTCACACTGGAGACTGCAAGAAGGCAATTAACAAACTAAGAGATATGAATGTCTAAAGTAAACACAGAGTAAGACAATAAGTAAGACAGATTCCAAAATGAACACTTCTTTTCAGTATGTTTGTAGAAAGACTGTGTGAGTCACAGGGATAGGAGGTATGGCTAGGACTACAGAAATAAAATTGTTTAACTCCAAAACAGCAGAAAATTGAGTTAATAGATTGAAGGGAAATCTTTAATAAGCTAAAGTGGTTTGTGTGTTTAGACTGGCCCTTTGAATATATTACTTTTAGCATTAGTGCATTCAAAATATCATATATAAAAAAATTCCAATATATTATTTGTGATTCAGTGATGTGAGGGAAGTAATCAAAGGGTTTTTAATACCTTAGCAAGGCTCTCTTCAGTACTAACATGCCTTGAGAAAAAGTACCTTAACTATAAAAGGTATTTCAATGACAAAATGTATGATAGTATTCTAAAAATAATTTACATATCGCAGCTGCATTCTTATGAATAAGATACTGAAACATTATAGTTTAGGAAGATATGCAAAAGATTATATATATCAAATATATAAAAGGTTGTATTACAAAATATTTCCATAAATTATAACAAATGTTTGACTCTAGCATTGATGCTCTTTTCACAGGTAATACAATCTGTATACAAATTGAAACCATCTGAAAGAAGGTTATGTTAAGAAATGACTTATTGTATACCAGTCCTTAGTATTAAAGACTTTTATAATCACTGTAGAACAAAATAGGGTTAAATATGCCTTCAAGAAGGATTTGTTAACTGTTACATGATGTGCAGTGACAAGATAAGGTTATTTATCTACATTTTAATATGAATGGGTTAATATTAGATTGAAGAGGTGTTTTTTAGCCAATGGATACAAAATACATAAGTCAGAACAAAAACGATTCATCAAATTATATGGTGTTAAAGAGCCACTGTCATCCCAACCTGAAAAATTAGTATTTCAAAAGACATAATCTTTATGAAATACTCATTTTGACCCTGTTGGATTTCACCAAAAATTCCAACCCAGTCAAGAGATATACAGAGACAAATTAGGAACTACTTTTTGTCTGTATTTCTCCTCTGCTTGACTTTCTTAGACTCAGATTGGAATCTAAGAATCCAATCCTGACAGCTGTCACCAGTTACGGCTGCAGGGAATTGACTGTGTCTAAGAAGGATCCCGCGGACATGCGGAATGCTCTATAGAAGTCAATGCTGTACTCTTGCGCATGCACAAATTCAGTGGTAGTCCCACTTTATGGTGTGAAATACATTTTTTAAAGTTGTCAGCGGCTATGAACTAATTACAGAGCAAATGCATTGGTGTATAACGTGGGCCTATACGAGACAACACATAATTTATTGTTTTAATCTTTTTCAAATTATATTTTATTGGTCACGTTCACAATAAAACATACAACACAACAAAGGAAGTGTTACTTTGGGTACAATTTATAGGTTACAAATATTGTACATAATAAATCATCTAGACAGTAAACATATTGTACCACAATGATGCTTTGCTTATTTGACCTTTTTGATACATCACATTGGATTTAATGGACCGGGAAAGGAAAGGGGTACGGGGGGAGGAAGGTCAAGGGAGGGGAAAGAGTGGAAAGAAAAGGAAATTTGAGCATTCGAAGGCGACAACAGTAAAGGATAGAGAAAAACACACACAAAGGTGGTTTTACTGGCTACAACTCATGACTTCTGATGATGTCAAGCGTGTTCTAGCTCCAGCTTAAGCACAAGTATGGCTAGATCTGGCATGGTCTGTAGAGATGGAGATAGGGTATACCACAAGGGTGCGGTGGACCGGGGGCAGGAGCTCCCCCCATTATTATTATTACTGCCTCTCCCCTCCTACTTTTTTCTTTCTCTCTTCCTCTACTCCTCCATCTCTTCCCTACCCTTCCCTCCATTTTATTTGGACCCCCTCTCCCCACCCTAGTCCCTTCTTCTCCTAGTCTGGCTTGGACTCTTGCTCAGGCGGAAAAAAATTCTTCCCTTCCCTATTTACACTCACAGGCATCTCATGGACCCCGATATATAGAAAATCAACCTGGATAAAGACCCTAACTTGCAAGGGAACTGACAAATTAATAAATCCACTTCTGCTATCATGAGGTCATTCTCGTGGGATTCCCTCAGGAAGGATGTTAAGGAATATGTGCAGGCTTGTTCTGTTTGTGTGGTTTCCAAAGTGCCTCATAAACTCCCTTGTGGCTTGTTATAACCTCTTCCTATTCCTGAGGTCCCATGGTCCCACTTGTCCATGGACTTCATTGTTGAACTTCCTAGTTCTAACGGTTATACCACCATCCTCATGGTTGTGGACCGTTTTTCTAAAATGGCTAATTTTATTCCTCTTAGAAATTGCTGTCATCTCAGGACCTGGTACTAATCTTTATATGAGAAATCGTCCGTCTGCATGGCATTCCTCACAATATAGTATCTGACAGAGGTTCTCAGTTAGTGTCTCGGTTTTGAAGGGCCTTCAATAAACAATTAGGAATTGAATTGTCTTTTTCATCCTCTTACCACCCCCAGATCAATGGTACAGCTGAGAGGGCTAACCAGCCCTTGGAATTATATTTGCGTTGTTTCATTAATAGCACACAAGACAATTAGTCTGAATTATTACCATGGGCCAAGTTTGCTAGGAACATTGCTGACCATGACTCCTCTGGGCATAGTCCATTTTTTGTTAATAATGGCTGGCACCCTACTGTCCTACCGGCTGTTTTTTCTGATACGGCTATTCCTGCTTTGGATGACCGTCTGGCTTCCATCCGTGATACCTGGGTTAAAGTTCAATCTGCTCTGGGTACTGCTGCTGACCGTTTCAAGCATTATGCTGATACACGTCGAGGTGCCAACCCTGTTTACCAAGTGTGTGAGAGGGTTTGGTTATCGTCTCGTAACATCAGGATCAAAGTCCCTAAGATGAAATTTACTCCTAGGTTCCTTGGACCTTTTTGTGTCCTTTGCAGGATCAATGCTGTTGAATACTCTCTGGCCCTTCTGGCCTCCTTGAAAATTCCTAGTACCTTTCATGTGTCCTTGCTCAAACCTCTTGTTTGAAATAAATATACTGTCTCAAGTGTCCCTCCTCCTCCCTTAGTTGTTTCTGGACAGGAAGAGTATGAGGTCTCCTCCATAATTGATTTTCTCAGGGCACTTTACAGTACTTGGTGGATTGGAAAGGTTATGGACCAGCCGATCGTTCTTAGGTTGTGGCATCTGATATACATGCTGGCCACAAGATTCTCTATTTTCACGCCAAGTTTCCTCTCAAGCCTGGTCCTGCCTGCCCGGTGGGCGTTCTTCAGGTCGGGGATAATGTCACATATTCAACCTCTTATAAAAATGTGATTAATGGAATTTACTGTTTAGACAGGAAAAGTTGTGTCGAGCAACATTACTGTCCTGACAGGAAAAGTTGTGCCAAGCAGCAATCAATCCACAGGAGGGTTTGTGCTGAGCAGCAATCATGGAAATAGGATCCTGGTAACTGCCTTTGGGGTCAAAGGCTGGTTACAACCAATCCGATCCACAGACAGGATGTCTGGGATGGGCAGCAGCATTGTAACAAGGCTATGTGATACAAAGGGGCTGAGTAGTGATTTCTGCAGGCTCAGTAGTGATGGGAGTGAGCGCAGGACTTTTTTTTTGTATTTGTATTTACTTTGTATCACACAGCCTTGAGATATCTTTGCCAGAAGCTCAAGGAAGCAGGTTGAAGGGTCATTGTTAGGACCCGCTTAGGGGGGTCTGCCTTGACGTTGGCAGGCGGGCATTCCCTCCAATGGCCATTGGAGCAACTAAATGACCTTCATTTGTCTAAATATACATAGTAATTAAGGAGAGAGCACAGGTAACTTTTTCTTTTCTTTGGTTTTTACTATATATTGGGGCTGATGTGTACTTTAGTCATTGCTGCCAGCCCAGTAGTGATGGGAGTGAGCACAGGACTTCTGTTTTTGTATTTGTATTTACTTTGTATCCCACAGCCTTGTTACAATGCTTCCGCCCATCCCATTTGTTCCCTATTAAGGGTTAATAAGTATATAGGGGTGTATATAAAAAGATACCCCTCTCTGTCTCATTAGAGATATCTTTGCCAGAAGCTCAAGGAAGCAGGCTTAAGGGTCAGTGTTAGGACCCGCTCAGGGGGGTCTACATTGACGTTGGCAGGCGGGCATTCCCTCCAATGGCCATTGGAGCAACTAAATGACTTCCATTTGTCTAAATATACATAGGGATTAAGGAGAGAGTGCAGGTAACTTTTTCTTTTCTCCAGTTCTCCTCTCGATCAGTGCCCTGTCATGGTTTCCCTTGGTGTTGTCCAAGAGCGCATTATTGATTCTGGTAATTCTGGTTATTTGACTTTGGCATTGTTTTTGACTTCCCTCTTTTCTGGCATCTCTGACCCCTGGCTTTTTCCTTATCGTTGTGTCTCTTTCTGTGTCCCTTGATCTCGGCTATTCCTGACTATTCTTTGGTACGTTATTCCGGCCATTCTAAGGTCCGGTATACGTTACCTATCAGTCCTCTGTGTTACACAATTCTACGTGCTGGATCATACTGTAATCTTGACACATTTATATTCTACCTTGCCTGCATGGGAAGGTTGCTACTTTCTTTGTCAAACGTTTTCTTGTTTATTGAGTCATATGTTTTTTTCTCCCCTGCGTGGGAAGGCTGTTTCTTTAGATGGAAACAATAAAACAGATTCAACACAAGGTTGCTATATGAGCAGGGACCATATACCGTTGATATAATAAATTATGTGACAATTCCACATGAGATGCAAATAAAGTCAATCCTCTATAGATATTGATAGATTTTAACTAGGTTGTTTTGTGCAGCTGATGCCCAAGTTCTTTTTCCCATGTCTTAATACTTGATAAAGTAGCTATATCGAAGTTATGGTGCAATACAGCATAAATAGTTGAGATGGGTTATTCACAGGTTTTATGACCATGCACAATTTCATAAAGTTGCCCATTTAAGAAAGAGGTAGGTAAATTCACTTGGCTGGTCCACCAGGATTTAAGTAGCAAAAGTCAAAATGTTATTTCTAATTGTGAACATGTTAACAATGCTCCATTATTGTGCAATGTGTAAAACAATTACACAATCTAAAATTGAAATCCAAAATAAGAACTGAGAAAATCCTTATAGGTGTAGCTAATGAAATAGGGGGTGGCAGCTGCACAGGAGGTCTCTGGATTTATCCCACACTGAAAGTGTTGCTGTAGTGGTGGGGAGGGCCTGTGAAAGATTCAGTCTATGTGAGGGGGACATCCAAACCAAATCTGAGATAGCAATCACATGTGATCAACAATTTTCAATATTTAACCATTGAGGCGGATTTTGATTTTGATGAGTGTACACATCCCTATATATAATTGCTTGTTTGGAAGGCCTATGCCACCTCTCTGTGTAGTTTTGAAAAGTATTAAGCAATTTAGCATAGATAGACATCCTAACAGCTGCAATGCATCTGGACCTTGATATAAATTTATTATGCCAGTGTTGCAAAATGTCTCTTTACTAAGTTTAACATAGTTCACATGATATAATCGAGAAGAATGATTTTGGAGGTGATCTCCCTAGAAAGTTTAGTAATCTGTTTTCCAATCATATGAATATTGTCTTTTAAGACCAGACAGGCTCTATCTTCTTTTGATGACTCAAATGAAAGTGCATCGGTTGGTGATATCTAAAAGTATATATGAAGCTTGTTATATTTCCTGTTCATACTTTTTCTTTCTTTTTCTTTTCTTTCTTTCGTTCTTTTCTTTTTCGTACAAAAATATGTCAAACATATCATACAACCATGTATCACAAAAAAACAAAACAAAATAATTCCAAGATTATTCCATAACAAAAACAAACACTAAGAAGAAAAATAATATCCTAGTCTTATTATACACATGAACATGAATCGGTCACCGGGAGTACACAGAATACCCACCCCAAAGAAATAACAAAAGTCAATGAGTTACTCATTTACAAGGCCTTTTCCAAAACTTCTATAATATGCATCCAATTATCCCATACACATAAGTCTTTAAACAAACCCTTAACTTTGTTTATTCCTCTTTAATTTGTAACTGGTATTTAATCTGAGAACTAAAATGAGATACAGTAAAGTCCTGTTCGTTCTTCCAATTCCCAGCTATTAGAATCTTAGCTGCAACCAAACAATGGATAGTTACTGCAAGTTGTTTTTTACTTAAATTAGGTGTAACATCATAACTTCTGGTTATCTTGGTAAACTAATATTGTCTAATTAAAATAAATTATTCTGTATCGAATACCATAAAGGAACTTTATGAACTTGTACCTTTGTACAAAATCACTAAATATGTAGATAGTTTCCTCTCCCTGCTCCACATCTCCAGCCTTTTTCATCGTCACTAGGAGAGATTTTTGATAATTTAGAGTGAACTGTATATCATTTGTTTATCAATTTGTAGTGAACCATTCATCCTCACCAATAGTAACATTCAGATCTTTTTCCCATCTTTTAATTATCAAGGGGATATTTTTAACCTTTCCAATATCAAAGAAATTTCAAATATTTGGAAATGATTTTCCACATCATTATTAATTTGAAATATAAGTTTACTTGAATTATTTACTTCACCATTAGATAGCACTTTTTTTTTATTAGCAAAATACCCCTCTCTGATCATCTGTAGCTTCACTCTTCAGCAACAGATGATCTCACAGCTAAAATATGATATTCTTATTTTTTTTCAGTTAGATAAGGTTATATATTTGGTTTCAGTTTCAATTGTCAATTTAAAAAAAAAAAAAATCTTTTTTTTTCCCCCAGGTTGATGTAGTATGATTTAATATGAAATTAGAAGAATAGTTCTCTTCTTAAGAATGCCATATTAATATATAAAGGTTCTTAACACCTCTAATCCCCGACTCCACTATCTTATACTTATGAATGAACATTATCTTACGTTACAATGTCTTAATCTCTAAGACATTTAAAAATATTTTTACATTTCATCTTTGTGGGAATTCTTTATTCTTTTCAGGTTGTAAGGGGTAAGTGGGTCATAACTGCCTATTGACTTTTTTCTTGCAATTTTTGAAATACTCCTCTTGCTTTTGCTACTCCCATTTTTCATTGATACATGGAAAAACAATTAGTCATTATAAAACTTTCATTCTCAGTTCTCTCACTCAGGATTGGCACTTCATTAGGCTAAGCAATATTTTAGAAATGTTTGCATTGAAATACACTAGTAGGCACATTTCCCTGAATTTTAGTTTTATCTGAATGAAAATTAAACCATTCAAACACATTTTTTTTAGATGGATAAATTCAGATGAACCACATTTTTCACCTTGCACAAGTCTAATTTTCAAACAATTCAGCTTTAAAATACTTATATATGGCTGTTTATTATATTTGTAGCAAGTTAAAAAATATTTTACATTTATTTATCCCTGTGGACTTTGTTTAGGAATTTCATTTATAATAAGCATTTGTATATGTTTTATTTAAATTTGGTTTTCTGCACCTTTATTTTTTTTATTTTTTTTTTATTTTTTTTTAGTATTGTTACTATTTTTTATGAAATGCACAATATTTCTCAGGAGCCACAATAATGAGGCTGCCAAAAACTGTTCCAATACCAGCACCAGAGCCAGCCACACCAATCATGGCAGAATCAGCACCAATAAATCCGCTGATGAAATCTGCATGTCATAAAGAAAATAAAATTCTGTATTTTTTTTCTGCATTTATATATGTTTATTGCATTCCTGTTTATATTAATAATACATTTTTTTATCTTCTTTGGGACAGTAAATAAGAATTATATTAGGATGATAAATTTGTCATATCATAATTGTAATCATTGTTTTCTTCTCATCTTTTGTTCTATACATATCTCAGAGGGTTTGATTGGCATGCATATGTAGCTTTTACAATGTTTAATCATTTTTAAGTTTCAATTCTAGATGCTTAAATTAAATCAGGAGTGCCAACTTTATTTTACATTGCAAGAAGATGTTTAACCCCTTAAGGACCAAACTTCAGGAATAAAAGGGAATCATGACATGTCACACGTCATGTGTCCTTAAGGGGTTAAAGAACCTTTGCTTCACGTTGCAGTAAGCAGAGATGTGGTTCTACTTATATGTTGCTGAAAGATACCACACACAGTGAGACACACTCATCCAAAGTAATGTCTGCCCTTTTTGCTAATGTTTATTTTCATATTATGATTTTATTCTGTCTCCCATAATTGTTCACTGTTCTCTTTAATCATCAACAGATTCAGGTTCTAACTTCATCTACATAATTGTGTTGGTGGTTTTTCATCAATTTTAAATTTAGATGCAATGCTTGATCCAATAAGAAGCTAAGATAGAATTACCAATCATCTCGGTCTCAATGGCTTAAGAAATTAAAAATTGGAATATACATGGTTTAATATGTAAACTTTTTTAAATTATAATAACTACACACAGCATTGTTTTATACAGTAAAAGTTACCATAGGTTTAACTAGCCTTCTCATTAGTACAATATCATGGAAATGCTAATGTTGTATAAAAGACAATACTGTTTAACCTCTTAAGGACCAAACTTCTGGAATAAAAGGGAATCATGACATGTCACACATGTCATGTGTCCTTAATGGGTTAAAAGAACCCTGTAGACACTTTAACAACTTCATCTAATTTAAGTTGTTATATTACCTGCAGTACTGACCCCTCCCATCCTACCCCAAAAACATTTTTTCTTTCACTAAATAGAAGACTTGGAAGTGCAGCTTCAAGTCTCACTTCCAGGTCCTCTTGGTATAAGTGCCGGGCTTCCTAATTACTGTCTCTCATACCGTGACATACCATGACTCTATGCATGCATGGGCAATGCCATCATGGTAGGTCATAGAGAACCATTGAATATAATGATTCTCTATTGAGGTATAGTAGGTGCATCACGATGAGCACCACACATGCGCCTACATTACCCAATGCCCAGCTATATGGAGCATTGGATTGACCAATCATCCTGGAGGCTCTCAGCCTTCCCCTCTGCAGCTCTGCTGGGTGAAGGCTCTTCTTGGAAGCCCTGGCATCACATGATTTTGCTATGGTAACTGTGGCAATGTGCTAAAAGATGGGACTCGAGAGAAGGCCCTCCACAGAGGAGAGGTCTGAGAGCTTCCTGGCCCCTTTCATGCTGCACAAACTCTTTGTCTCCTCTACTGGATGTGCCGCTGTGAATATAGGGCCCAGGCTTGCCGGACCAATTGTTGGCCCAAACCTAATATATGCGTAAGGGTTACCTTGATGGTAGTCCTGCTGCTAGATCATTTGCTACTGCTTCTTGCATTGCATAATTCTTTGGTTGGTTGTCTGTTAGAGGCTTTATTCCCCTATTGTGCAGCTCAGCACTGGAGAACTGAAATAGTAGTCCAGCAAAAAATAAATAAATAATAATACATAAAAAAAATCAAATTAAGTAAATATATAATATTTATTAAAATGAAAATAAAATTAATTTTAATGTTAACTTTATAAGTATAGTTAACTACACACTAGTCTGTGGAGTATGTTGTTGATAAAAATTATTTCAATTTTTTTTTTTTTTTAGAATGGGTGTTTTCATGGTTACAATAAAATCTAAATAAATCCAAGTGATTGAAGGTTTTGAACAAAAGAAGACCACACAACATGCAATTGCATGAGAATCTTCTGTTACTTTGATACTGCAGGTGTAAATCCATAAGTTGTTAAGCAGAATATTATGACACATGAATAGAGAAGGTATTTGAAGTCAGAAGATATCATGTTGCAAATAAACAGAATATACAAAAGGTTTATCCATATTTGCTAAAAGTAAAGTCTGCTAGAGAGAGGGTTTCAATATGGACTGAATGAGCATTATAGCATGTAGAGATTTGGCATGTCATTGTTAGGAAAGGTGTATAGTACTTTTGACTGCCCTTTCACACAAGCTTTCCAGATGATTCAGTAGTGTTTTTATCTACAAACAAATCCCATATATTTTATTAAAAACGTCTGTAGATAAATAATTTGGAAAGCATTTATAACAGTATTATAATAATTTTGAAATCTAGACCATATTAGGCAAATGTTAATATAGCATTTTTTATTTTTATTCATGACTTTATGGTTTTCATTTCACAAATTGAAAAACTATGGAATGAGAACTCCCATCATAGATTATTATATATTTTTTTTTTTAATGATTAACCCAAACATTAATGGAATGCAAACTGATCAAGCCCACAAATCAGTGACCATGCAAATATTGATGCTGCAGAATCTAAGAATCAGATCCAGGTGCTCAGAAACAACAAGGCAGTTGGCTAAGTAACTGTTCAATGCTGACATAGCAAGATTAATGGACTACATTGAAGACCTAGTGAGTCAGTCCTTTCTACTGCCCCACTTGGTTTCCTGCATCCTCAAAGTCATCCTCCTGAAGACCCTTCTATTGTGTGGGGCTGTGATGTTATGTCCCCTCCTACTTGCACCAGGCTTTAAGAAGCAGCAGCATGGCATTTAAAACAACATTGTGTGTGTCTCTATGAAATTGTGTGTGGCTGTGGGTTTGTTAGTATATATGTAAATTTTTATGGCTATGTGAGTCTTTATGTAAGTGAAGGTGGAGGTGCATTGGGATTGTTGGGGGTTTGTGGGGAGATGTATAAGATAGGAATGTGGCTGGTAGAAGAAGTACAAGGGAGGGATGCGACTGAAGAAAGATATGCAAGGGAGTGACATGTAGAAAGGAGGGATGTGGCTGGCACGAGAAGTGCAAAGCTAGTATATGACTGATGAAAGATGTTCTAGGGATGAACATGGATGAGGAGTGATGTTAAAGTGATAGAAATGGAGGGGTCTTGCCACTGATTTATAAAGAGTAAAAATTATATTTTGGTCATGTGAATCAATATCCCTTTTTATACACAAAAGCACCTTACCAGCTTTTGCAACTACAGACCGGCATTGTATGTACTGTTGTCTAGTTTGTTATCTATCATTATTCCCAAGTCATTTTCTTTTAATGTTATCGATAACTCAGTTCATACATTTATCTGTATTGAATCTCATCTGCCACTTGCCTGCCTAATCCCCCAATTTATCCTAAATACCTATGTACAGATGTTATATCATGTTCAGACTGGATTATATAACATAGTTTTGTGTCATCTGCAAACACCAACACATATTTTTCAATGCCCACTTCAAGATCATTTATAAACAAAAAATATTGGGTGAGGTAGAGGCAAAAAATGCCTACAAAATTCAGAGTATAAACAAAGAAAATTAGACCTGTGCTGCAGATACTCCACACTGAAGTCCCAACAGTTTATATACAACCAAAAAACAATCGAGAGTCATGTGCATCCAGTATAGGGCATTAGCATTGAGAAAGGGCTGCTGCTTAAAACGTTTGCTGCTTTAACTTTGTCCTCAAATAAGTTGTGGTAGCACCTGGGTGTGCACACCTATACTGGATGCGCAGGACTCTTGTTTGTTTTTTGGTCATTTATAAACAGGAGATGAGAAGACCAGTGGACCCAGGACAGAACCCTGAGCCATTCCACTTACCACTGTTATTCAATTGGATAATTTTAAATTTAAATACTTTCTGCACTTTGTCTTTAACTCAGTGTTCTATCCAAGAACACCTTTTTTTTGTGTAAACCAACTTATTTCAGTTTTACTAGTAACCTTTTGTGTAGCACTGTATCTAATGACTTAACGAAATCCAAGTAGATCACATCTCCTGAATTAACCTGCACTATAGTTCTAATAACTTATTCATAGAAAGCAATTAAGTTAGTGCAGCATGACCTGTCTTTCACAAAACCATGTTGATTCCTGCTAATGATATTTTTATTCAAATTGAATTCTTGAATATTATCCCTAAACAACACAAATAATTTCCCAACAACAGATTTTAAGATCACAGGTCTGTAGTTTCTGGGTTGAGCTTTTGAACCATTTTAGATAAAGACAAAGTTAAATAAATTACCCATTGTGTTGTAAACACTTCCATGTACTATTTGTAAAACACATTGAGGTTACTGACTGTACTGGAATAAATTAGCAATACTTCACAACAATCACTGAAGTTCCAAAGTGCTGAAGGCAAAATTGGACAGAAAAACATCTAATTCCAAATTCATAAAAAAAAAGTCTAAAGGCAAACTTGGAAAAGCCATAACTCCCAATGACTGCTAAACAGATTTTATACAGGAGGTTAGAATATAGCAGTCTATATGAAGGTCCAGCTATCTGGATAAGCACATCAGGCTCAAACTCAAAACTATGGTCAATAGTAAAAAACAGATCTGTTGGCGCACTGCCCAGAGTAGAACTCTACAGCGGGGCAACAGGGGCAGCGGGGCAACAGCGCTGAGGGGTGCCTGTAACTGTGCTTCCTTTAATAAAGGGAAAACTGAGGGGAAGAAGCCTTAACCGATATGTACAGGGTAGTCACAGGCTTCCAAGCAAGAAAAGTTAAATTAGGCTCAGAGAGATTAATATATATCTAAAACATCATATGGTTGTTAAGAGTTTCTCTATTTAAAATATCTAAATAATTGAGAATACAATAAAAATAGGGAACATGTCTTTCAAAATATTTATTTGAATATAAATGAAAACATATAAATGACAAATAAAAACTTAATAACTCATTAATTTATATTAAAGCAGAGTATATAGAATTAAATGAATATATTCTTGCAATATAAAGTATTAGTATAACACATCCTTTCTGATTGTACAGCTAGTCTCTCAGTATATATCACCTCTAGAGTTAGTCAGTAAGTCACTGTCTAGCATTGGTCAAGCAGCTATATACATGGCATAGCATTTCTAATTACTACAGGTGATTTTAGGATTTATCTTAGGGTTAAAAGCAGTTCATATGTGAAATTAGAGGAAAAAACATCCTTATCAGTATATTGTCATAACCTAGACAAATTTAATCTTTATTTGGACTAAGAGTAAGGTTGACTTAGGCAAGGCCTTGACTTGTTGCCACATTCATCTAGGACAGGATGGCAATTAAAAGTTTAAACATGTTATGCACTGGTGCTGATTAGGAGGTCATTCATTAAAGAAATGTACTACAGTTTAAAGAAATACAATTAAGCAATGTCTATTATACCTACAATTGCTCAAAACATGTTTAACCTTTTATACGATACACTGTGGTGTGGGTTGCATTACTGTAACATGGCTGTGTAATACAGAATCAATTACAAACATACATAATTAAGCCCTGTACTCAAACCTCTACTATTCTTTGGCAGCAACAATGGCTTTATATATAATAGCAGGTGAGCTCACACTGTATTGGTCATTGGAGTAGTATCAAATGTCTCCTATTATTTCAAGGAACACTCCATTGAATTATTATTATTATTTTTTTTTATTCTTTATTTTTGCAATGACAGAAATTGTGGTGTAATAGAGGTTTGCGTAAAAGCAATAACATGTTTTATATATTCATTATCTCAGTCACGGGCAAAAAAAAAGTGATGTAAGGGCCAGGTCAAAAAACAGGAATAAGTAAGTAAGTAAATAAATAAATAAATAAATGGTAGAGGACCTAACAGGGAAGAGGGGGTGATACCTCTATTGCACGTCGGGTTATTTTTGTTTGTCCCGTTTTTTGACTCTATGTTCACAGTGCTTAATTACCTCACTTTGGCACTAATTACATGTTTGGTTACATCCAAACACTTTTAATCTCATCTTCACTAGTTGATCAATATGCTAACTGATTAAGCATCTTTTTCTTTTCCTATTACCTATCCAGCTACATTTTCAGGTAGAGAGGGAGAGGGAGAGAGGCTTATTTTTCTTCCTCTTTCCTTCTCTCTTTCTGTGGTCTTTTGATGTATTAGGATACCTATAATGGTTTGATATATTTTGACTAATTATTCTTTGATAATTATTCATTTTCCTGCCACGTTATCTACTATTACATAGCATTGTTAAGGAGATAGCTAACATTATTAGGAATTTAGACTATCTTAATCATTAGGTTTATCTTTCACCATGCGTTTTAGATGCGTCCAAGTAATGAAAACTGCACTCCCATCGTGCCACAAATACTGTGTACCTGCCCTTCCATCTGTCTTCCAAATATATATATGTTAATGCCAGGAGTGGCGGATATTACAAGCTATATCAAAGATAAGTACAGTTGTCCTGACGAAGGGAGCAGAGGCACCCCTACTGAGATGACCCAAAGATCGGCCCTATAGAGAGGGTATAAAAATTATATAATAAAAAAATTAGAAAAGTGTATTGGAGTTATTGGAGTTATTATAGTGCTCTCACACGGGTGAGGTACATTTCCCTGTGTTGGGATGTGGGTCATAGACTTTGGACAGGACCAGTGTTAGCTATGTTACAAAGTCAATTAACCTAAAACTTGAAAGAAAACAAGACTTTTTTGAAGTCAATAACTATATACAATTACCCCATTAAATTATTATGATTAACAATTTATTAGGTATGCACAAGGAAACATGCATGTACTTTTTTCTGTGTGTTTTCATTGGTGGTATATGAAAAAAATGGAATACCCCAATCAGAAGTTTTCCATTGAAAAGCCTCTGTGCTGGAGCAGTAGATTTTCAATAATCACCACATTAATGTATTTCAAAGTATTCTATACAACACATGCAGACTCTAAATATGTTACGTTTAAAACATAGTAAGATTACGTTGATGACCTTTTTTAAAAAAAATTATTTATTTTTGTTGTGCACATATAATAATACAATTTGTGTAGGGGAGATGCAGGATTTTTATGTATAGGGGATGTAGGGTTTGTATGTGAAAGGGGGGTAATAATTTGATGTATAGGGGTGCAGAGTTTTTATGTGAAAGGAGGATGTGTAAGGGGGATGCAGGGTTTTTATGTGAAGGTTGTGTATGAACTTTGTGTAAGGGGTGCAAGGTTGTAATGTGAAGGGGTGGTGCAGGGTTATTATGTAAAGGGGTGTATGACCTGTATGTAAAAGATGTGCAGGGCTTTTATATGAAGGGGGGCATGAATTTGATGTGTAGTGTGTGCAGCATTTTTATGTGAGGGGGGATGCAGAGTTTTTATGTGTAGGGGGTGCAGGATTTTTATGTGTGGTGGGTGCAGGATTTTTATGTGTGGTGGGTGCAGGATTTTTATGTGTGGGGGTGCAGGATTTTTATGTGACGAGGTGGTGCATGGTTTTTATGTGAAGGCGGTGTATGAACTTTATGTAAACTTTATGTAAAGGGGGTGCTTTCATGTGTAGGGGTGCACGATTTTGTATGTGTAGGGGTGCACGATTTTGTGTGTGTAGGGGGTGCATGATTTTTATGTGTGGGGAGTGCCGGATTTTTATGTGTGGGGGGTGCAGGATTTTTATGTGAAGGGGTTTTTTTCCAAGTTGATATACAGTTTACAAAAAATCTTGTGGGTGCTTTTTACATTTTAAAAGGGGTGGCGGTGCCAAACACAGGGTCCACCCTGGATGCCAGATACTCTAGGTACGCCCCTGATGACACAGAATGGAAAACATCTGTGTGGCATTCCAAGAAACAGCTGACTTTTTATAGTTAACAATCAAACTTGGCAAACATGTAGTGGTACAACTGGAAAGAATGGTACAGTTAAAACTTCAGACATGTTTAGAGTATTCATACAAGTGGATTACCACGCTGAAATAACTTGTGTGTATGATTAATGGATCCACAATGTGGTGTCAGAGTAAACAGACCAGGTGACTGCCAATCAGTGGGTATCTCTCCCCACAGGACTCCATGTGAGAATTACAACAGACCATAGTAGAATGACAAGAAACTGATGCTTAGGGAGATAAGGAATAAACAAAAAAAAGTCCATCAGAGTATAAAATCAAATCAAGCAGCTAGGTTAAACATGAGGGGAAATGAGGTAATGCTTCGGCGTCATTCAGACAATATTGGCAACAGGTAGGTTATAGACCCACAAGATACAGTAGTGCTGCCAGCCCAGTAGTGGGAGAGCTGTCGATGTGGTGACAGGGAATCTTTGCAGACTCCCTGGCTCCCTCCGTGCCTCCCATTGAAACTATTCTCTCCCATCACTCTGCTGCGCACTTGGCAATCCTAGGACTCCTCTTCCTCCGCTCTGGAGCAGGCCTGTTTGCAGCCTGTCCTAAGTTGCGCTCCCTTTGAGAAACAGTGACCGCAATTTGGGCCTCAAGTAGTTGAGACGGCTGCCCAGGTGGGTGAGTGAGAGGGGCTTGTGGTGCTGGCTGTAATCATTGCTTGTGTGTGTCCCAGCTCCTCTGGTCTTTGATCATTTTCCTTTTACTTATACACAGTTTTCTAGGTGAAAGCAGTGGACATTTCAACCACACTAAACAAATTCAGATTACTGGGTAAATGGTGTTTTCTACTGAAGCTTAAGCGATTCATCTTCAAGATAATCTGGAATGAAATAAATCATAAAATGTAGTTTTAATCCTTTTTCATGAATCTACAAAGCAGAGATGACCTTCAATATTTTAGGCAGTGACTGACATTAAAACATTTAAATATTGTGTTCATCCTGTATGTATATACTATAAATAATAAAAGTCTGACACAAATGGAGCTTTATTGTATATTTTGCATTTATACTTATACGCTTGTTTTTAAGGAAACAAGGACATTTTTTAAATGGGATATCACATGTAAATAAAATATTTTTGCACATTTATAAAATGCATTTGCAGTTGATATATACCTGCTCTTTTAAATGCTGGAATATGCATTTTTTCCTTTGTATGTCAGAGGTAACTCTACATTTTACAGAAGGATCAAATACAGTGTACTTTTAATATCTTGACTGATAGCTAAGTTTTCATGTTTGATTTAGTAATTGTTCTCTTCTAACATGTTTAAATTAACATCTAGATACTTTGATTTCATGGAATTATCAAACATCCCTGTGGTCTCTAATATTCCAGTAGACTATTGTTGAGAGGCAGACTCTGATGAGCTTTCAAAATCTCACTTTATTCATCACGTTCTCAAATTCCTTTTCAAGCTCTTCTGGGCACAGAGCCAATTTACTATAATGTAGGCTTCATATTATAGGTGAATCATCTAATCTTCAATTGATTTCAATTCATTTTTCATCCAAAATACAAATCTCCAATAATTATTTCACCTTTGCTTGAAAAGCTTTAATTATACAGTTTCACCCTGATGCACACATTGGCTGATCTTTATCTTTTTTTCTACATCATGAAGCAATCTAATTGCTGATAGTGCACTCTTGCATGCAACATGCTTCCTCTATCTCTGATTAAACATCTTAATTTATGATTTCATTATATCTAAGATAGGTGAAGTGTAGAATGAATGCCCTTTTAAAGCTGATGCATTCAAAGGCGTAAGGCATAAATGATGAAGATTTAATTTGACTCCTACATACGTCTAAATATCTCAAAGCATTAATTCAATGTAAATGAATATTTTCCTAGAACTCAGAGGAAAATAGCAGATATGACAGAGGTCTAGTTTATATCAATTCATATATATGTTTTAGCTTATATATTTTGTTAAAAAAAATAATCAATGAGAAAGATTTACACTTCTGTATTTCCTGAGAGAGACAATATTATTTGGTTATTAACATTTCTGGGCAGAAGCTTATGATCCCTAAGAGCATCTGGTCCTTGGTCTACTCAATGAGACTATTTAGTCTTAAACACCTCTCAAGCAACTTGAGTTAGAGCTAGTACAAGTTCAGATTTAGCATTTTCTGTGTTTTCTTTTTTTAAATTTACCAGATGTACATTTGGTAGCCCTAGTAGATTTTGCATGTAAATCAGACTTTATATGTATTATTGAAAATAACTTTTTATATTCATGACTTTACTGTGAGAAGTCTATTGACATTTTTTCTATGACTTTTGCATCACAAATGTGTGGATTTTGCTCGCTACAACAATGTAGCAAGATTACTATGCATTGTGGTATGTGGTTGCTATGTGCAGTATACGCAGCGGACAAAAAGTGTGAAAGACCGGCTGACCTAACAGCGTTAGCGGCAAACGGCGACTAAGATCAGACGTAGAACGACTCCCTGAACACAACAATACAAGTCCGGCACCGGTACGCCGCGGACACACTTAATCTGACCATGCAGCCTAAACCAGAGCAGAGCCTGAGGCCCGGGGGAAACGGCTGATCCCCCGGCAAAGGATGCGCTCCTCAGCAGAAACCCATTACAGCCCTGCTGCCCTCCCCTTTGGACCGGCGGGGGAAATCCCGGTCCTCACAGGGGATGATTACCCACATACTCACACCAGAACAAGCGATACAACCGTCAACCAAACGAAGTTCACAAGGCCCAGGCAAGATGGCGGCGCGGCCGCGACTTAAGGCAAAGCAACCACGCATCGCACCACCCAAGCACACAATGGATTTCGTAGACAGGCTACGCACCTACCTCTGGGCGAAGCTCAAAGCCCGGAGACAACCTTACAAGCTGACGATGAGAGAGGTGGCGGTGTGGATCCGCCCGAGCACCTGGCGCACCCTGCAATGGAATCCCCCTAGCAACTCCAAACTGAATAGGAGCCGAAGTTTAAAAAGGCAGGAAGCGGTGCTGGGTTTTTTGAACGCTGAACCTTACGAACCCATGCTACGGAACAAGACCTGACCTACCCCTCACCCTTCGGTCCCAGCAACCAACATCTAGCAGAGCACAAACAAACATGCTGATACCCACACAGCCCGCCGCGACGCTGATATATGTACAGTACACCAACACCTCTTTATAATGGGGATCATACCACCCATCGCTGTCTAAATGAGCTGTATAGGCTCCAATAATGCGAAATGAGCTGTATAGGCTCCTTTTATGCAGGTCTTATGCAGCAATTGTGGAAGACTGAGACATTTTTACAGTGACCAATCATATGCATTTACAGTATACAAACACTCCCACACAAACAGTGCAACTACTCCTCTCTATCCTGGAGTTAATTGGGTTAAGAGCTCAATTATCTCCAGGTATAGAGCATATCACCCATTTTACAATAGCAGGAAAACACATAAAAATACATAAGTCTTATTTTACCGAATGGAACCCCCACGTTCAACATATCCCCAGAAAGCTTGGATCTGAGCGCTCAATTTAACCGAACAGTGCTCGGATCCCATACATACAGTCAAATCGCCATGTAGCTTAAGTGTGTACATTGTGTGTTCAACAAAACGAATGAGCTCCATGGGTTTCCTATCTGGTACAGTTCCGTTCGTGGATTGTCAATATACCGAACGGCACAGCGTTTGTATGAATTGGAACGAAGAGATGGATGGTTGGTGATCTCAGCGGTGTTCGTGGGAAACAGTGTCCAAAATTAGTTCCATTTGGATGTCGATGAATACCGCTGGGCGTTCGACTGTCCAAGATGGCCACCGCCACATGTTCGTTCATACGAACGACGACCACCCAGCCGACCGTTCAGGAGTTAGAAGTGTCTGTGGTTAACCACAATGTTAATAAGGTCAGAAAGGTTAACGAGCAGCACACTTCCCTGCTGAGTTGCCCCCCAATCGGTAGCTTGTTCGACTTTTGGGGAATGCAACCAGGAAACACACGAACACCCAGGGACTGGTGAACAAACAGACAGAATAGTCTTTAACCCCTTAAGGACCAAACTTTTGGAATAAAAGGGAATCATGACATGTCACACATGTCGTGTATCCTTAAGGGGTTAAATAATAATCCAGAGGCAGGGAGTTCTGCCACACATCATATATCCTTAAATGGGAATTGTACCAATCAAGTGCATCCCATAGGAGCTATTCAGCTCCATTTCCTGTAAGTGCATTTCTTTTCTCTTTTATACTCCAGTTGTTTTACACACTACACTATATTATCCCCCCTCTGTCCCCTTGTTTATTGTTGTCCTCCTGGTGAAATATTGTTGTCCACTGTTCCTGACTACAGTCTGTCTATTTGAGGAAACTAGTGGGTGTGCCTTGGCTTCCTTTTAAGTTTCCAATGTGATTTGGGAATTTTCCCCTTTCCTCTCCTGGAACACCCCAATGGAAACAATCCATATATCTACTTGTAATAATTATATTATTTCAGAGTGTATCAGAGCATTCAGCAACATGTCTTTATGGGTTATCCTTTGACACTAAAAGAACATCCAGCTGTTTTATTATTTACTAGTAAAAGGTCACTAAACTAATGCTAAAACTGTCAAATTCAATTTTAACATTTACGTCAATTAGAGTATGATTGTATGTCTTAAGTAGTTTATTTTTTAAAACCAATAAAACATTAACAGGGTTCCTTATTAAGTGTGAATTATCAGGAATTCAAAGTGAATTTGAGATTTAAGGCAAAAACTAGCCGAATATGAAAACTACTCCAAATCAGATATTCTTCATATTCAGCTATTTTGGTCCAAAATTGTAAATTTACTTTAAATTCACTTTCAGTGGACATAACTTCTCACTTAAGAAATTAACCCTGATAATGATAGTTTTAATATCTAAAGACCAGCCCTGATACGTAAGCTGAAAAATGGACTCAGTGGCAGAAGAGATCACAATTCCTCAGCTTTCTTCTTGTGCAGTAAAATGTCTAAAGCATCTTATGTATTTAACCACAGTGCCTCCAAAAAAATCACTCATGAATCACTGATTCATTTGACTGTTTCATCACGAGTGAGATGCACTGGTGAAATTATGCAATTCTTTATATGAAACGATTATTATAAGCATTTATATGGTGCCAACATACTCTACACTGCTTTACCATTATAGAATGGGGATTTTTGACAAGTAATTAGCAGACAGAATATAACAGATTATAGAGGTGAAGAAAGCCCTGCTCAAACAAGTTGAGGAAAGGGTATGTGGAAATGGTAAAGAAATAACAGTATGTCAGAGGGAGTAGGGCTAGATCGACAAGATGCCTGTGTTGAACTCAGCTAATAAAAATGGTGTGTGGAAGAATCGAGCAGTGGCAGGGGACAGAGTAAGCATAGCTGTTGAATTGATGGAACTAATGCGGGCAGTGAAATGAGAGAAGCATCACCCATCCCATTTGCGGTCTCACAAATTTTACATCACAATAGTTGATCATGTGTGTCTGTATAATGAGATCCATCATCAGGGTTAAGATAAGTACACGGAACAAAATCCATAGGAAAATAAAAGATTTCATGCAAAATGATCTAACACATTTTGTCTGCTAACTTCATCATGGTAATTTTTGTTTTTTGCCTTGACCTTAGCAGTGTTCCTTCCACCAAGAATAATTGCCAAGTTTATCTTCTGAGTATATTCAGCTAATTTTGTGAATTCATGAGAGGATAATTTTTATGTCTTCTATAGACTTAAAAGAAAGTGCACGCCTTTAACGGTTCTATACATTCCTTACAGCTACTTTCCTGAAAAGAAAGATGTTTGAACTAATGTAAAGCATTTGCATTTATTACAAAACCACATTTAAGGAAACACTTTAAAAAAGTTAAAAAAATAAAAAGCTGATCAAGCATAACAAGCATATCTGGCTTTTTTATTTTATGCCAAGAGAGTTCATTTGGGGAAATTGCAATAATAAATGTGCTGTCACTAAATTCTCATTAATCACTTTAAGATAATTAAGGTCCATCTCTTAGTCATCTTTTTTGATCTCTCAGAATATTCCATGCAGGGCTGTATTCTGTATTTTAAATGTAGGCATGTGCTGTACAATACACTGGGCTACAAATGTATTTACATAAACGAGACAGTTACACAAAGTAAAACATTGCAAGGGCCTTTCCCATTAGCTTTCATTACTAAAAGCATTACTTAGAAAGTATGCTCTGAAACACCTATCTTATGGAAGTTATGGAAGTTATAATTAAGCCAACCAACACAGATTCAAAGAACGTAAAGTACTCAAAAAAATATTCATAATTCAAATTTTAGAAAGGTTTATACGTGTCTACTGGCCTCAATATAATAGTTCTGGATAAGATTTTTCAAATGATTTTGGATTTTTTCATACACTTTTAAAATGATTTATTTTAAATAAAATATCAAAAAATAAACCATATATCTGAAAAATATATCACTATATATATATATATATATATATATATAAAAAACAAAATATTTAAAAACAAAATATAATCAAAATTAAATAGTTCTAAAACCTTGTTCAAACATATTAAATATTTGAAAAACTTATCAAAACATATTCAATCAAAGCCTATATGCTATATGTATTATTGGAGGCTAAGTTAATTTAGTTTTCATTGTCAGCCATGAAAGAAACAGAATGGATAAATAAACTGAGATCCTCTATTCCTTCTGGTCTTCTGGTCTGGATACAGATTTAGATATTTAGCTTTTTTTATGTACTAATTATTATTATCATTCTATATATTTTAATGTGTACTTCCCAGTGTTATTTATTTAAATAATTATGTTCTTGTTGCACCCAATAGGCTCCTTGTAATGAAGATTTATCAATTTGTGTATGCATTTTTATTGGATTATTTTAATAAGATCCCAATTAGATTTTTTTTTTCTCTTTGGATTTCTTAAAATAATTTTTATAAAGAATTTGAAAATAACTTTTTAAGAAATTTTTTCAAATACATTTTTTAAACTCTTAAATGTGTTTATATTAAGATTGTTTTTTAAGAATATTGGTTTATAAGTTGGTTATATCTGGAGTACACATATGTAGTAGTCAATAACACCAAACCTACTAGTGAATTAATTCCTTGCATCATGAATTAATGTTTTTGCTTTTGCTTTTTGTGATTGCTTGTCTTTAATATATGTTTTAATATATGTATTAATAAATCTTGTACTATTGTTTCACATTTCATTATTTTTCTTTTCTCGTTTTTCTCCATATATCTTCCCTTAAAGCTGATGACTATACAGTGATTGTGGCGCCCTGATTTGTTTTTAGATATTTTCTATTTGGCAGGGTTTCTCTGCTGTTTTAAACAGCAACCCTTCCTCTCTCTATGTCTGAGCTATTCAGCTGATTTTTAATGATCAGCTCCCTCATTACCGTTTCCATGGTTACTCACCTGGTTGTTAATAGCCTTATGCTAATCAGTGCAGCCTATTTAAGCAGCAAGTTCCAGTACCTCCCTGCCCTTGCATGGTTTCCTGTTTCCCAGAAGACTTCTTGTTTCCTGTGTATTCCTGGTTCCTGACTTCTGGCCTTTTTCATTACTCCGCTGCTCTCTGTTCTCCTGATTCTGTCTTGTCTGACTACCCACTTTGGTGCCTGACCCCTGCTTGCCTCCTTGACTTTGCTTTTGGTTTTTCTCATTTGTTGCTATTTATAAATAAAGGTGTTTTGCATCTATGCTCTGTCTCTGTCTGGTTCCTGGTCCCTAACATTACGCAAGGGCCATGAATACAGATGGTACTGGCAATTCACCTACACCTAACCTCTTTACTCGGTGGTACCAGCTGAACCATCGTTTGGACCATGCACTCCAGACCCCCCTGGTTCGTACTGCAAATCTGGATCCAACACCCAGCCAGCCTGTGATTGGTGCACCTCTGCCTCACTTCCTGTTCTAGCACCGGATGTAGCCTCCAAACCTGTTGCAGCTAGAGGAATGACTGGGTCTGTCCCGCTCCCTCAGTATTTTTGGGGTAAGCTCAGTGCAGAGGATTTTTAAACCAGATTGGAGAATACCTTGAAATGGTTCCACAGGTATTTTCTACAGACAGAAGCAAAGTCCGGTTCATGATTTCTGCTGTCTGATAAAGTCCTAGCTTGAGCAAATCCCATTATATTCAAGTACCCTTAATTTATTGTGTCCTTTAAAAGGATATTTGATATTCCAGCTTGCTCCACCTTGGCTGACAAACAACTCATGTCTAATGCACAGGGCATGAGGACGATTGCGAGTATGCCAGTCAATTCCGTACCTTGACAGCAGAAGGTGGCTGGAACAACAAGACTCTTGTGGCTGCCTTTTCACATGGGCTTTCTGATGCTATTAAGGATGAAATTGCAGCCAGAGAATTACCTAAAGATCCTGAGGAACTGATATCCTTTGTCATCCTAATTAATATCAGACTCCGAGAGAGAACATCTTACAGGGAGTGCCTGCGGAGGTCTCCTGTATATTTGGCACCAAGCTTTTCTTACCCACCCAATCCACCCTTACCTTCCAAGCCTCCTGGTTCTGAGTCCTCTGGTGGTGTGGAGCCAAGGCTTCACATGCCTCTCTGTCGGGAAGAGGGCCTTTAGGGGGAGGGTAGACCTGTGCCTATACTGTGGCCACCAGGGTCACTTGTTAAAGTCTTGCCCGATTCTTCTGGTAAAATGCCTGCCACTGAAATGTAAGTTCAACAGCAAACAGGTTACATTCTTGGGCAATGTTATTTCTGATGCTGGATTCTCTATGGACCCAGAGAAACTTTCTGCTGTACTATCATGGCCTCGACCTACAGGTCTTCGCTCTATACAGCATTTTCTTAGCTTAACCAATTATTATCGGAAGTTCATATGCAACTTTTCTTCCTTGGTTAAACCTCTCATGGATATGACCAGGAGAGATGGTGATCCACAACATTGGTCACAGGAAGCCATTACTGCCTTTGAGTCTCTCAAAGTCACCTTTGCTGCAGGTCCAATACTGACACACCCTAACCCTGCCTTACTATTCATTCTTAAAGTCAATGCATCTGAGAGAGGAGTAGGCACCCTCCTGTCTTAAGGTTCTAACCCTGAGAGCTCCATGCATCCGTGCGGGTATTTCTGAAATAAATTGAACCCGGCAGAATGCAATTACCAGATTGGTGAGAACTTCTAGCTATAATTTTAGCTCTCAAAGAATGGAGGCACCTATTTGAAAGTATTTCAGTGCCAATTCTCATTCCCACAAACCACAAGAATCTTACATATCTTTCCAAAGCTAAACTGCTTTCCCCTCGGCAAGCTAGATGGGCTCTCTTCCTGTCAAGATTCAATTAAGTGATTTCTTATTTGCCCAGTACTAAAAACATTCAGGTGATCTCAAATCTCTATCTCGACAGTTCTCCCCTCCATCTAGGGAGGAGATTAACTCCTGTGATTCCTCCGGACCGTATACTAGCCACCGTCTGTACCAACCTCAACTCACCGCTAGCTGAGGAAATTCTGGCTGCACAAATTAGTGCACCTTCATAGAAACCTAGTGGCCCTTGTTTTGTACCTATTGATCCCTGCACTAACTTATTAAGTACATATCACAACCCCAAAGCAACCAGACATCGGGCAAAAAACAGTTAATCTGGTCCATCGTTCGACAATTTTGGTGGCCTAGTCTCCGTTCGGATGTCAACACTTTTGAAGCTGCCTGTCCTGTATGCGCTCAAAATAAAACCCCATGACACCCCCCCAATGGGTCTTGTGCAAACCATACCTAATGGTGAATGATTCTGGACTCACTTGTCCATGGATTTTATAGTAGCTCTTCCTGTCTCCCTTGGCAATACAGTCGTTCTCATGGTTGTTGACGGATTCTCTATGATGTTGCATTGCATTCCCTTGAAAAAACTACCAACTTCTCAAGAATGTACATCGATTTTTGCTCGGGAAGTCTTTTGTTTGCATGGGTTACCCAAAGTAATAATCTCAGATAGAGGTAGCCAGTTTGTGTCCAGATTTTGGAGAGCTTTTTGTACACAAATGGGAATTCAGTTTTCCTTCTCCTCGCCCTACCACCCACAATCCAATGGTGCCGCGGAACGAGCTAACCAAGCTTTGGAACAGTTTCTGTGTTGCTATATTTCAGACCACCAGAACAACTGGTCTGCTCTGCTACCCTTGGTGGAGTTTGCCCACAATAGTGCTATTAATGCCTCTTCCTGGCTATCTCCGTTCTTGGCGAACTATGGGTTTCAATGTTGCCTGCTACATTCATGCCACAAGGGATACCAGCATTGGAGGATCATCTCCGGGAACTCCGTTCCACCTAGGTGCAGGTTCAGAACTCCTTGCGATGCACAAATCAGAGCTACAAACTCCTGGCCGACCGCAGATGCCAACCTGCACTTACCTATCAAGTCGGAGAGAGTGTCTGGCTGTCTTCCCTTAACCTACGACTCCATGTCCCCTCACAAAAACTGGCACCTCTCTTTGTTGGGCCATTTCGTATACTTTGAAGGGTTAACTCTGTAGCCTATGCACTTGACCTTCCTCCTAGCATGCGCATCTCTAATGTATTTCATGTTTCCCTCTGGAAACCCTTGGTGGGTAGTCGCTACACCACCTCGGTGCTACGTCACATCCATGTCCTGTTCTGATTGATAACCATGAAGAATATGAAATACGCAACATTGTTGGTTCACAAGTGTTCAGAGGACAGATCCAATACTTGGATCCCTCCTCATTCTTTTCATGCCCGCTTTCCCATAAAACCTGGATCCACCTGTGGGGTGGCAGGGGAGGAGGTCAATGAGGGGGGGGGGCACTGTAAGGATTTTAAACAGCAACCTATCCTCTCTCTGTGTCTGTGCTATTCTGCTGATTTTCAGCTCTCTCATTACCGGTTCCACGGTTACTCACCTGGTTAATAGCCAGCCCTTATGCTAATCAGTGCAGCCTATTTAAGCAGCAAGTTCCAGTACCTCTTTGCCCTCGAGTTGTTTCCTCTTTTCCAGAAGACTTTTTGTTTCCTGTGTTTCCTGTGTATTCCTGGTTCCTGACTACTGGCCTTGTTCCTTACTTTGCTGCTCTCCATTCTCCTGATTCCGGCTCATCTGACTACCTGCTTTGGTGCCTGACCCCTGCTTGCTTCCTGGACTTTGCTTTTAGTTTTTCTCATTTGTTGCTATTTATAAATAAAAGTGTTTTGCATCTACGTTCTGTTTCTGTCTGGTTCCTGGTCCCTAAAACTATTACTCTGTTCTGGTCTCTGTTGTCATGGTACTTACCCATTCAAGGTGCTGCTCTTGCCTTCTGAATGTGTTAAATGCATTGTTTGGGAAGTATCCTGGTTCTCTTCAGCCTACTGAGGCAAATGCTATGCAGCATACTGACAGAGAGAGGGACACTGCATGTGCCCTTCTGCTTACACTAATAAAACACCTAGCATAATTTCCTGTTCTGGCAGTATCATGTCATCACTTTGATCCCAGGCCCACACTTTTTGGGGTCGAAGTTGTCACATGGACCAATCAGTGTCCACCATAGGGTTTAACTATAGTATTAGCCCCATTTGTCATTGCTCTGTCATGGTTTCCTCTTGGTTTCTCATATAGTGCATTATTGTTCCCTGATTTTCTGGTTCATCAATTTTGTCTCTTCTGACTTATGTAATCCCGATTGGCTAATTATATAGTATTTCTAGTATCCTGACCTTGGTTTGTAAAACATGGCCATTCCATGGTCCAGTAATACACCCTTTCTGTGTACATATTCCTGACCTATACTTTTAAGGTGGATAGTGAGGTATTTGAAGTTTGCTTAGATAACCAAATGGTAAATAGTATTAGATAAGGATGATTTAACAAAAAAAAAAATCATTTGGATAACAATTGATAGATTATAATCTGCGATAACACATATATAGATATACATAATTTATATCAGATATGTAGAATATTAGAGATTGTGCATCAAATATATATTTCCAATATGAGAAACCTCAAATAGCATACTTTTATAGAGAGAATAATATGTATTTTTCCCTTTATGGATTACGCATTACCAGTTCACATTCACAGTTCTGTTGCTTGAGCTTTTGCTATAAATATAAATAAGCCCAAATTTTACCATCAATAATTGTAGCCTATTTTCCAAATAATAATGCTAACTTTCTTGAATATATTTTCTATATGAATGATTGATATATTCTTGAATTCTTCTTTAAAGTTTGCTTCTGTACTGTTTTTGTTAGGTGATCAAAATATTAATATTAAGAAGCATTAAACATACAAACACACACACATGCACACATATAAAAGTATCTACATATACATGCACAAAAAATGGCTACCTTATTACATCTGCCAGTTTGGGAAGGTAAATAGCAATGCAGGAAATAATGTGGCTACAATATACCAAAACTCCATTTGTGGAAACATGGAAAATTAAAGATTGTAAAAAGTAATCTGAGTTTATAAGCCATGTCATTTCTACAACTTGTAGATGGTATAGGTGGCAGAGTCATAATAAATCATACATTTCACGCAGCCATCCTTTCTTGTGTAAATTGTTCGTGCTGGTAATGACCGTGCTCCTGATGGGATGAAGTGGGGGATGATTTCCTAATGTAACAAGCAGGAGTCGAAGCAGTTGCTTAAACATAATGGGCAAAGGGGGATAAATACCTATATCTCTGTGTTCGGCACGCTTAACTGGCTACAGTTCACATTCACATTTCTGTTGCTTGAGCTTTTGCTATAAATGTGAATACTAACAAATCTTATCATCAATAATTGTTGCATATTTTTTTTTAAAAAAAAGTTAAATTTATTACCTTCAATTTACTCAAAATTTACTAATCAACAAAGTTATACGTGTAATATACAGTATTTACAACAGAAAGTTGGCTATTTTTCGAGACATCAAAAATTGAACTGATCTAATCGGTTGATTCATTTGCAATAAATTGCAGAAATTATATTAAAATTCATATTTATAAAGATTAATACAGATGATATTTTGGTGGAAATCAACACTCTGTCTGTCTAATTGTCTGCCTAATTATATATAGATATAGGTAAAGATTTATGTAAGTGTTGCAATGTTAACATTAAAGATAGTTTCACTGTTGCCCTGGCAACTGATCTATTAATGAAATGAACAACTGCAAAATCTTGCAGACAATATTGTAAATTATATATGAAGTAATATGAAATAACACAGAGAAGAGCAAAATGTGATATAGTTGATTGGAATTGACATTGAGGTTGTCATTGTTTGCATGAACTTCATCTAAATTTTCAATTCACAGTTATGTGCTTCAATAAATGAATGAAATCTGACACCAAACATCTGAATTTAACTGGTACGTTAATTACTAAACATTTAAAGAAATTGACAATATTTGTTATCATAATATCACTTTTTCATTATGTGTACATTGGAAGAGAGAGACACTACAGTTTGGTATGGTAAAGTCACCTAGAATGTGTTAGTGCAGCCACCAATTTTATGTCACCATTTTAGAATATTTTAAATGAAACTGAGGCACAATATACAGGGAGCACCCATTCACACTGATATGAAATATTTAATCTAGCCTGCACTGATAAGTGATTGGCTGAGAGTGTTGAGGTCAGATTAGCCTAGTGCTTGCTGTAAATCACTTTAACACATATTTCCTTTCAAACCAGCTTTACACCAAATTCTCAGAAAATTAGAGGATATTTATGCATTTGCTTGTGCAAAACATTTATTTTTGTTTTTGAATCTACTTCTCCACCCATAACAGCATCAACATATTCACATCATACCCCTACCAGTGTTTGATTAGTTTTAATTTAGTTTTATAACTACTATATGTTACAAAATTTTTATATTATCTACACAGATTCTACTCAACCCATCAGAATATTTTCTGTCAGACAATCCAATCTTATTACATAGTTACATAGCTGAAAAGAGACTTGCGTCCATCAAGTTCAGCCCATCCTCACATTTGTTTTTTGCTGTTGATCCAAAAGAAGGCAAAAAAACCCAGTTTGAAGCACTTCCAACAAACCTCCATTTGTTTAAAAATACATAGGGATGTGGAAAGAGCGCAGGTAACTTTTTTCTTTGGTTTTTACCATATGTATTTTGGCTGATGTGTACTAGGAGTAATGGGAGCTTGAGCGCAGGACTTGTTTCTTTGTATTTGTATTCACTTTTGTATCACACAGCTAGGTTGCTTATTAAGGGTTAATAAGCATGTAGGGATGTATATAAAAAATACCCCTTTCTGTCTCATTAGAGATATTTTTGCCAGAAGCTCAAGGAAGCAAGGCGAATGGTTAGAGTTAGAACCCACCTAAGAGGTCTGCCTTGACATGGCAGTTGGGCATACCCTCTCGTGGGCATTGGAGGTAACTAAAAACCTCAATTTGTTTAAAAATATATAGAGATATGAAAAACACAGGTAACTTTTTTCTTTGGTTTTTACTATATATATTTTGGGTGATGTGTACTATGGTCGTTGCTACCGCCCAGGAGTAATGGGAGTTTGAGCGCAGGACTTGTTTCTTTGTATTTGTATTCACTTTTGTATCATACTGCTAGGTTGCAATGCTGCTGCCCATCCCATGTGTTCCCTATTTTTGGTAATAAATTGGGTTAAAAGATGAGGTGCACAGAGAGTCTATGTAGAAAAGACTTGCAAAAATCTTCCCATCGCACTCTATCCTACTTGTCTTGGCGATGGGATTGTGAGGTGGGCTCCATGACTCATATTTGGTGGAGTTGCTGACATATTACTCAGTTTTAGATAGAAGTATAAAGAACAATACATCTTTTGGGAGCCCTCTGTCTGGCAAAATTATCAGAAGTTGATCTTCTACATCTAAATTGTGGCAGGACAAATCTTAAAACTTATAATTACCAACTGTCTTATGGACACTAAAATGGAAAACACTTTAAATTATAATAATAATAATGGTGTACCATCGTTATACTGAATTACTCAATACAATAGAACAGTCTATTTAAATTAATCCATAGTGTGCAATTATGAGATCATAACTGATTAAAAGTTTCTCTTAAAGTACTTCTTAATTGGAATAAAGTTAGGAAGGCCTTTAAGAAAGACTGCATGAATGTGGGGTTTAGGTGTGTATATTTGTTAAATAAAGTCTTTGCTTTGATTTATGAATACAATTTGGATTTTGTAACTGATACATTATTTATCTTATGTATATATTGTCTTTGTATTGTCATATTTCATCTCTGTTAATGGAAAATAACTTAAAATAAAGAGATAAAAAAGATGAGCTGCCATTTTATTTTTAGAGCCTACCAATTGTGGGTCTGTGTCCAAAATGTTTGTTGTTCACATAAGCTGTGCAAATTAAAATATTTATTCTTAAACCCATTTTGTTTCATGCACGTTTAAATAAAATATGAAAGTCATTTTCCATTCTTCTATAAGGGCTACTCAGCAGGTTCATGGATTGCAGGATAAAACTTACCAGGAAAGGTTAAAAGATCCTAACATATATAGCTTGGAGGAAAGACGAGACATAAATACATAAAGGGAATCAACACATTAAAGGAGGAGACTATATTTAAAAGAAGGACATAGTCTTAAATTAGAGGGGCAAAGGTGTAAAAACAATATCAGGAAGCATTACTTTACTGAGAGGGTAGTGGATGCATGGAATAGCCTTTCAGCTGAAGTGGCAGAGGTTAACGCAATGAGGGAGTTTAAGCATGCGTGGGGTAGACATAAGGCTATCCTAGACTAAAGATAAGGCCAGGGACTAATTAAAAGTATTTCAAAATATTGGGCAGACTAGATGGGCCGAATGGTTCCTATTTGCCGTCACATTCTATGTTTCTATTCACAGAATTGTCTCATAAATCAACATTTTTATAAATCCCTTAGTTTCCCCAAATTATAGCAGCCATAACAAGTACTTCATATATTATTAAAATCCAAAGATGGCACAAAGCTCCGCACACTTTTACAAACTTTTCTAAGAAAAGATATAGTGCCACAAATAAGCCTACTTGTGCATGATTTTCAGGAGAAGCTTGGAAAACATACTCCAAATATTTATCACATAAATTATCTAACATATGAACTATTTTAGCATAAATGAATTCCACCTGTTCTGAATGGATTTCCTCTTCAAAAGTCTTACATTCTTATACTCAGTGTGACAAACACTCCTTCCTATTTACATTTGCCATGGACTCCTGGAGGAGTGTGGAAGCCAGCCTCCCATCTGATGACTATGGTCCAGGTCTGGGACACTGTTTGCAAGTTACCCTGAACAGCTGCCATTAGTAGCTTGCCCTGGGTGCCACGTGTTCAGTGTTTTCCCTTCATGCAAATGGAACGGAACGCTGGCTCTCTGACGACCTTTCGCATGAACCAAACTCACGAATAGTGTGGAGGATTCTTGGTGGCGGTACCCAGCCAGGGTACAGGGAGCTCCACTACACTTAGCAATATGTGAAAAAATGAAAATGGTAATATTCTCTTGAAACATGACAAAATTATTGCAGTTCATATCTACATTTACACAGAAATCCCAAATTATTGAAATGAGGATTACATTGTCACCAGGTGTGAACTCCAAGGTCTCCTCAGTCTTGATAGCCTTGCCTTCTATGGCACTGATGGGCACATAATCCAAGTCCTTTTACGCAGATTTATTTTTTTGTTGATTTTTTTTCTTTTTTTGTGTGTTTTCTTAAACTATAGAAAAAAGTGAATTTAACAGTTATGTGCATATGCATGTGCATACTATTGTAATTTTTGTGTTTGTCATCAAGATAAAAGTGTAATTTTGCAGATACTCCTTAACTGCAATCTACTTACAGGTACACTCTCGCCAGCAGAACAACTGCATCTTAATGTAATTGTTCTGGTGAGTATAATCATTACCTGCACACATTTTCATGCAAACAGTGCCTGAAGAAAAGGCAGTGTTTACATTACCCCCTAGGGACACCTCCTGTGGCCATTCCTCAGATGGCCATTGGAGGTGCTTCCTGGGGCAGTGCTGCACAGTAGTCAGCACTGCCATTCAGCGTCCATTCATGCTCTGCATGGAGATGCTGAATTTTCATCACAGAGGTGCATTGATTCAAAGCATCTCTATGAGGAGGTACTGATTGGCCAAATGGTGCTTGGCCCTGTCCCATCCCGCCTTCTTGATGGGAAAGCATTTGGTAAAAATCGGCAATTCCGATGATGGCACCAAGGAGGCGGATCGGGGGCCAGCGCCGGTGGACCCAAGCGGCACTGGAAATAAGGTAAGTTTTAACCCCTTCTAAGGGGACTAATGAGGGGGCAAGCCACCTACATGGTTGTTTTAAAACTATAGGGATATAAATACATGTGTCCCTGACCCTCTGTGTTCCTTTAAATGTGTTGTGTCCTTAAGCATTATGCTTGCTGTTTATCCTATGTTAAGCATTGCATATTTATTTATTTATTTATTTATTTTCAAGAAAAACATTTATGTTTATTCATTAAACAAGGGAAATATTGGGAATTGAAAGGGAAATCTATAATGTATTTTTCATGCTTTCAAACTCTAATTAATATTTAAATAAATAAATAAATAGATTTAGGCCAAAATAGCTGATCTGGAAAAATAGCACAGTTTACATTTTTTTTCCAATTCAGCTTTATTGACCTAAAATATAAAAATTACTTATTTTTTCTACATTTCTGGATTCGTGAATAAGCCCTTCACAGTGCAAGGACGAATATTGTTGCTGATGGCAACTACTTGCTTATTGCCCTATCCTGTAGACAGTGGGATAGGTGATGTTAACTAAATACAATTGGGATCCAGAAGGCCCTCACAAATCTGAGAAGAGGACCTGTTCATTTTTCCTGCTGTTGTCCCCGCAATAAGATGTGCAAAAGGTGTGGTTCTCTACTTGTTTATCAGAGTTTATCGGAACTAGATAATGAGGGTTAAGGTTGGTACATTGGCAGGTCCTAAACCATATTGCAGGGGTCCTTTCTGGTTAATTGGGATATTTTTATGGCTAAAAAATAAAACCATTATAAAACCATTTGCCCATTGGATGTTTGAACAGCCATCTGGCATTTAATTATTGGGAAACATATTATTATATTAGTAATAATGTGTAATCTACTGGGCAGATCTAAAGACTTTTCACATGCCACAAGTCATTGACCTTCATCAGACCCAGACAACTGTAAAATAATACATTTTAATTACTGCCTAATATGCCTTCCACAGTTTTATATGGATACATTTCATTATTATGTTATAATACACGCAATAAAGACTTTTTTCTGATGACAAAAGAATAGGAAAACAGGTGGTATTTTAAATGTCTTATTACATATTGTATTTAATATAGTGTTTGACTTACCATATGGATTTGAATAAAATATTCAGTAATGCATGTAGTCACGTTTAGTATATGCATAATTTTGAGAAAGGAAATGGTAAAATACATAGTTTTTTACTACTGTGCTAGAGTATATACTACACTTCAATAATAAATCTGACATTAATGCAGAATCTCACCATGTGGACTTACTGCCACTTATGTTTTTTATTTTTATTTATTACTGGTATTTATAAAGTGCCAACAGATTCCACAGCACTGTACAATTAGTGGATAATGTACAATATACACATACAAATACAAGAGGTAGAGAGAGCCCTGCCCGTAAGATGATAACCATTTTTCGCTGTATTATGTGTAAAATTGTATCAGTTTGTCAAAAAATTGGAAGGCTCATAAACAAAATTAGTTGGATCCTTTTATTCTTTATATGACAAAATGAACTATTTGAAGGACAATCCAGGCGCTAAAACAACACCTATTTGACTTTTATTACGCCGGACAAGAGAGACACTGTATTTGGTTGTTAATCTGCCCAAGAGAACTATATCAGTATTATGCAAGTTTTTTCTAACATGGATTATACATACCTGCAAGTATCACTGTGTTAATGATCTTGATTTTGGTTCCTACTCGTCCCACTTTGATCCGGTTTCTCTGGATGCTCTTTTGTGTTATGATTTTGCGCATTTTATTTCTTTATACCTTCTGTATTCTTTAATAAAAATATATTTACGAAAAAAAGGAAACTCATGCCACTATGCCTTACTAAATTCCATAAAAGCTACTTTAATATTATGTTAAAATTGTCAATTACTATAAAAAAATGCTTTGCTTAACCAGCTAAATTCTGCTTAATAGAGCATTATATTCTAAATTTTATGTCATGAAATACAAACAGTTGATGAAGATAATAATCATTTAGTAGAAATAAGAGGTTTTATGCAAAATATATTAAATTTTTTGGAAAGCTTATCCACCAATAAAAACCTTCATTGAGTACTTAATTGGAAAGCAAAAGCCAAATCTAGAAGCCAGTTCTAGGAAAATTACACAAGTGAACATCAAATGTTCATATACCAAGGTCATGCTGTTCTGCATAGCCCTAAACTCCCTCATCAAGATCATTGTGAAGAGTGGTTCGGGATACTTGTAAAGGGCAAAGCTACTATCAACCACATCTTCTACATGGATGACATCAAACTGCCAAGAATGGGCAAGACATCTATTCACTGATCCACCTAACTTGGATGTACATCAAGGATAGTGGAATGTCATTCGGACAAGATAAATGTGGGTTTATGATAGCAAGAAGAGCAAAGACGATCAGAAATGAGAGAGTTGACATGCTAAAAGGCCAAATAGGAGAAGTAGAGAACAGCCTCAAGTACCCGGGGATACCACAAACACATGAAAATCATGAGGAAAAGGAAAGAAGGGCAGAAACATCCAGGAACCTCCAGAGAGTCAGCCAGGTCCTGAAACTCCAACATCCATGCCTTTAACACATATGCCCTACCAGTCATCTGGGATAATAACCTAGTCAAGAAAAGAGCTGGATATTAAGATACAGAAACTAATCTGAATGAAAGGAGTATTCTACTTGAAATCTAACACCCAGGAAATGTACACCAGTTGGAAGGAAATAGGTTGGGGCCTGATTAGCATCAAGGCCACAGTCCTGTATGAAATATAGAGATCCAACAAGTACATCACAAAGAAGGCTAGCAAACATTAACTTCTAAGGGAATGCCAGAGACAGCAACAGATAGAGGATGCAGATATGGAAGAGGTTGCATGGCAAAACAAACTTCTTCTAGAGATGTGCCATCATCAGATTGAAGATGTGGACATATTTCAAGAAAAATAAAATACATTTTTGAAGTGATTGAGACACATTTTGGAGGTCCATTCATTTAACTATCTTTTCATTTTCACCACAGTATTGTTGTGAAAATGATTGACTTAAAAAAAAATACTCAAAGCACTATAACTACTACAATGTTATGTATTGCTTATGGTACCAGGAGTGCTCTGCTTTCACCCAGATTAAGTAATAAAAGAGTTTAGTATTTTTTTACCTGGGGACTGCTGTGTTCACTCCCTGCCTCGACCCAGCATTCAGGAGAGCCAGTAACTCATGTTTAGGAGCTTTTGTAGCATTCCTTAGCTAAGACCTGCATGGCCTTCTCAATGATTAGCTCATTGGCTGAGAGCTGAACTTGTTGTGATGGTTACGTTGCTTGAAGTGTTCTTTTAATATAATATGAGATTGTTATTTGATATTTTACTGTATGTCACTGTTATACAAACATGACATAATGGAATGTAGAAAAACACTCAACCTTCATTCAGCTGTTTATAGAGTACACTAAAATGCCATTCTGCCACTTATAGGCTATAATGAAAAAGCATTTCAGTGTGTCTTATGCTGGAAGCTTTAGTACTTTTAAAGAGTCCAATCATTGTGGAATGTCAATGAAGTGCATCATGCTCTTCAAGTGTACAACACAAATAGAAACAGCTAGACAATCTGTTGACCACTTTCTTAAGAGTTACTGCTGTCCTTAGGAAATTGCATGGAACAGTGACTTACAGCAATGTGCTTCTGGCAAATGTGCATATTATACAAAAGAAGAGAATTGTAACCTTTACAAGGCTACTTAAAACCACCTATCTTAGCAATCAAATACGGTGGATCAGTTACACCATATGGTCATATTGTGTTAAGCCACCACTATGTCACAGAACTCCAATATCAGTGGGTCCTACATTAATTGTAATATGGGAGATTAACATGTTAACTGCAATACTACTACATAAACTGATTTCGGAGACTTTCCTCAATTCATGCTTTCCTGTGGTCACCTTCAAAGGAAATAAATAGAGAGAAGTTGGCCAAGGAGATTATCCACGGATAAAGGGAACAGAGAAGGGGGTAACCCTAGGGGAGTAAATGAACAAAAGTAAAAAGGGAATCTGTGCCTGTAATTAGAAGTGTGCTTAAAAATCACGAAGATACTTTATTGTATATACCAAAAACAGTGAACTATAGACACACAGCCCCTTTCTCTAACTGTCTGACTTAGACAGAAGCAATAACGGTAGTTTATGCAAGGGGCATACGTATAAGGGATAAGGGGAGTGGAGGATGACACAAAAAAAGTGAGTCACATAAGTTCTCACAAACTATTTGGTGCAGCGCTATTGGCGGCAATCTCCAGTATTGTGGTGTGGACTAAACGGTGTCTGCACATCTAACAGAACTCTATACAGGCAGTAGTACTTTATTCAATTGTCAGTTCCAACGCCGATGACGGCTTCTGATATTTTGCCTGTCTTTTCCAATTAGCTTTGTCCACCGTTTAGTGCACACCACAATACTGGAGATTGCCGCCAATAGCTCTGCTCCAGATCATTTGTGTGAACTTATGCGACTCACTTTTTTTGTGTCATCCTCCACTCCCCTTATCCCTTATACATATGCCCCTTGCATAAACTACCGTTATTGCTTCTGTCTAAGTCAGACAGTTAGAAAAAGGGGCTGTGTGTCTATAGTTCACCGTTTTTGGTATATACAATAAAGTATCTTTGTGATTTTTAAGCACACTTCTAATTACAGGCACAGATTCCCTTTTTACTTTTGTTCACCTTCAAAGGAACACTTATAATGAGTGGGTAGGGTGCTCAACCAAATAAGAATTTACGTATTATTACAGAAAAATAAAGCACAACAGTTTGTAAGGCATTGATTAGCAAACACAAATTACTAATTTGTTTTCTTACTAAAGTTACAATTACAAGTATTATTTTCTTAGTATTTCTTAGTATTTTTTTTTACAATCTTAATTTATTAGTTGTTCATGTCATAACAAAACATAGTATGACAAGTACATATCACTAAAGAAAGAGGTAATAGTGACAAGTGTCAAAAAACATAGCAGATCAAAATTTCACAAATGATACCTCCCTAGCAAAATAACACACCTCTATGACCAGGACAGCTGAGATGTATTGGTGGAGAAGCCTAACTATAAAACAGGAGGGAGTATTATCAACCTGCTAAGGTAGCTAAATCTGGGATATTTAGAATGAGAACCTCAGAACTATAGGGAGCTCACCAACATGGAAAGAAAAGAAAAGAAGAGAAGAGGAGGAAGAATAAAAAAAATGAAAGGAGGGAGTAAAGAAGGAAATATAGGATCACATGTCTCAATCCACACTCCAAATGGAAAAAGAAGACAAGCTATGGATGCCATATATTGAGAAAAGCTTCATATCTACCATAAGGGAGGCTGTCTTTTCTTCTAGAGGCCTAATGTCTTCTTCTTTAGCTATCCACTCTGTCAATTTTGGAGCTAAGGTCTGTTTCCCGAAAAAGCAGGGATCTGCACCCTAGCCACAATGAAAAAGTGTTAATTTTGGAAATAGGGATAGTCATATGACAGAGAAACATGATGCTGGGCAAAAGGGCACACTTTCCCCAACTATTGAGATCACGGTGGACCTGCCAAAATGGTGCTACAAGTGGGCAATGCCACCAAATATGTATCAAAGTCCTCACCCTGACTTCGGAGCTCTGGCATTTATCAGGAATGTTAGGTGCAAGTTTTCTAAGTATATTTGCAATGTGTGTTTGTCGCATCATATGAACTGAATATTCAGTTCAAGGGCATTAAATAACATTGTTCAGAAACAGGAAAATGATGAGTAATGTTTGTTTGCAAGATTCAGTTTTTTTAACCCCTTAAGGATGGAGGCAATTGTACATGTTCTGATCAAAAGAAAATGTAAACAAAACCTGGATGTTGACTATATGTCTGTACAACCATAATTCACCTATTTCATATTACGTGCACCCACACTTATTATATATAATTTTGTTCATAAGAAACAGGGCTTTCATTTCACATCAAATATTTATATATGAAACATAACTTAATATGAATAAATATAAAAAAAGGAGAAATTAAGAAATGTTATTTGCTTATTTTTGCTTGGCATTTTAACTGTGAATGTCAAAATACTACTTTTACTGCAATAATATACACATATTTGAATTCAGTGATGTCTCACAAGTAAAACAGTAGCCCCCATGTACAGATTGTATGATGTTTTAAGCTGCTGAGATAAGTATTTTGGACTTGGGAAAGCCCTTTAACCATTTTGTGTTGGGTACTTTAACCTATATGTCACTGTTATTTAGTAATTGCCGATGTACAAATTGTGGTAGCTATTTCAAGAGAAAGTCTAATTTGGCCTTTAAAAAACAATGTAAATGTAATATATGTATATGTATTGGTGCACTTTTTACAAACACATACAAAAGTGCCAAAATGGTATTTAAAAGAATAAATAATAGATACATAAATAAATAATATATATTTTAGTGAAAATATTAATCTTCATTAAAATATGCATTTATTTCACCTACAGTGGTCCTTTGAGTTCTAAGAACTAGTCTGTCAATCAATTTAAAAGTGTAGGCCTGTGTCATACTAATGGCGGATTAGCATTGGAATGATCCACTTCTCAGATAACCTGTTTGAACCAGATTGCTGGCTTGAGAAAAATGCAATTAGGCAATTGTTCTCTAATGACAAAGTAATGCCATTAGCCAATTTAGAATGCTTCTAACAGTGCAGGAGTTAAATCCATCCTTACAAGTTTTTGTAAGAAGGTTTAACAAATTTAGTAAATTGATTTAATGCTTCAGATATCACCAGCAATTTAAATAATGCCAGAATATTCTTCTCGGTAGCTGGTAGAATATAGTAAGGAGGAGATGGAATGTGAAAGGATTTTGTGTGCCATAAAATTCTGATTAATTGCATGTATGCCTTAAGCTCTGGCAAATAAACAGGAACATTCATTATTCATTTAGGTGGCCTGCCCAAGGACATTTAAAGGTAAGGTTGTCAAACCTGGGATTGATATTACCACTGTTCTAACCAGCCAATATATAGACATTAGCGACAGTATATGTGACGGACCACTGGCACTCAGATCGAGTACCTCCATCAATCGATGCTCCTAGTGCTTGCTGAGGAATCCAAGCACTCCACCAGACACCATAATCACTGTAGACCCCACTTCCAGCGATGCAGCTGCGCCAGGGTCTCGCCGTCCTTCACCCACCCTGGACCCAAGGCCAGGATCCAGCTTCCAGTGGGTGAATCTCTGCTAAAATCATAGAGCAGGAACCAGGAACAGCTCTTACAAGAGCTTACTCTGGGGAGTATGGTGTGATTATAGCAATCCCCAGAGTGTAGTTATCCCCTCCCCCAAGTATGGGTCAAGCAGGTCTGTTTATTAAGCACCAGAGGGCTTTCTTTTATGCAAGTTTTACACACAAATTACCACCCACATGGTCTTGTGGAACAGCCAATCAAACACGTACAATACAGTTAAACACTCCCATTCACTCCGGCAAATTCCTCCCCTCTGCCTGTGTTAGAATTACTGTACACAATGGGTTAATGTAATTGTCACAGGCAGGAAAATACAGTTTTTATACAATTCTTATAACTCCTAAAATTTACATCCAATCTCCATAAAAGTTACATATTATTAATCAGCATACTTCAAATACAAACATACCCACATACGGGGCACCATTCGTGCAAATGGCTTAGTATAACTGAGCACTCAACAAAGTGTGAAGTGAAGGAGAAGGTAAGGGTCAGCGGTGTTTGTGCAAATGTGTAGCCGATTTTAGTTCCATGGATCTGACGGCACATAACGCTGACCTTGTTCGACTAAATAAAGATGGCCGCCGCCATGTGTTCGACTGTACGAACAGCGGCCACCCAGCAGTTGGCAATTAACCTGCAGTTAACCGCCAGCCTGGGAGGTAAATTGCCTGCACACTTCCACTTGCGTGTGGTCCGCCTGTGCAGTAAGTGGTTCGGTAAGCCCCATTTACCAAACCAAGTGGGAAAAAGGCATGAACACAGTATTTTAACAGTCTGGGGACACAGTCTTAAAGGGGCATTGTTTCAAAAAGCCCCAATATGGCCATATACTGTTTTTTAAAGGGCCATACCCCTCAGGGTCATAGTCAGAGGGCAAGAGTCTGGCAATTAGTCCTCTCCAGGCCAAAGTGGCGAAGGGCACTTCGTCACAGTATACACTGTAATATCCCTATTTTGAAATCGTCATTGACTGAAGAAACCCAGCACATTTATTGATAGGAGGAATATTCCCAGAGCTGGATGTTGATGATCAAGCAAAGATTCCAGTTTATTGTTAAGTAGACACTTGCAAATATTTGTTCTTGGCAGCCCTAATGAAATGTCTTAAAATCCATATATGGTTGAATTAGTCCATGTGAAGTTTACCTGAGAAGTCTTAAGACTTCCTAGGTAAATCTAGGATGGATCGTTTCCTCTATATATGGATAAAAGGCGATTAATTTGTAGGAGCTGAATCAGAATGAATAATTGCACGTCTACTGTTATGTATTTAATTACTAAAGAGTGAATGTTGATGAACTGAAAAGTGAGCAATGGCTACATCTCTGCTGGATAATTTTTCCAAAACAGGTATTTTTACCTAAATTTTTAAATGTATTTTTAAATTCACTATAAGTCACTGTTTAGTGAATAAATCTCATGGGGCATTTATTATACTGTTGTGTTTTCAGGATGTGTGTAATATAAACACTTGCCATTCTAATCAATCATTTCACAATGTGTATTGGTGCTAACTTTACTTTTGCACGGCAAAGCACAGTAATACAAAATGAAATTCAGCCAGTATGCCCTCACATCATTTCCTCTTTACCAAGGCTTTCAATCTATACAGAAACACCCTCCCATCACATACTATAAATTAGATTTTGTAAGTCACACTTCATTATTAAATGTTAGCAGCCAGGCACTGAGAAGTAAAGACTCTGACAACATTGATTCATGCCAGCTGCAATATCAACCTCTAATGTTCTGACTTGTATACACTGATCAGCCACAACATTAAAACTACCTGTCTAATATTGTGCACATTTCCATCATGCTACCAAAATAGGGGTAATGTGTTTAGGCAAGGACTACACAAGACCTCTGAACAGAGGCGGCTCTCTAATTAGGTGGTTTAGGTGGCCGCCTAAGGCCTCGGACTGGCTGGGACCTCGCGGTCGCCTATGCCACCTTAGGGCAGACTGTGTCGAGTCCTCAGTCACTAACCACTGAGTCACTCAGTCACTGCCCGGCCAGCCATCACAGACACTGGTCTGTAGCTCCGTAATGTGCAGAGCTGCAGACCATGTGTCTCACGAGAACTGGCCAATCAGAGCGTTGCCGCGGGTTACCACAGCAAAGCTCTGATGCGTCTCGCGAGATACATGGTATGCAGCTCCACAGATATTATGCCCACCGAACCACCAGGGAGCCCACCGGACCACCAGGGAGGCCACCTGACCACCAGGTAGCCCACACTGGACCACCAGGGAATAAAAAAAGGTATTTAGTACCCCCTCTCCCCATTACCACCCCCCTCTCCCCTCCCTCTCACCATCACCATCACCACCCCACACACCATCACCCCCTCTCCCTCTCATTACCTCCCTCTCATCATCGCCCCTCCCTCTCATCATCACCCCCTCTCACCATCACACCCACCCTCCCTCTCACCATCACCCACACCCTGCATCACCCCCCTCTCACCATCACCTCCCTCTCAACATCACCTCCATCTCACCATCACCCCCTGCACTCTCACCATTACCCCCCTCTCACCATCAACCCTCCTCCCTCTCACCATCACCACCCCTCACTGGTGCCACTTTACTCACCTTGTCACAGTCACCAGCTGAAGACATTCATCATACCCACACAGTCAGGAAACCTAGTTTGCCACAATGCACAATGGCCACAGGCAGACCCCCATACACACAACATACTTCAAGCAGCAACCCCATACACATACAGTCCCAGAAAAAAACGCAAACATGCCCACAGAGGCATACATTCACACACGCACAGTCAGACACACTCTCAGGCACATACACAGGTAAACAGTGCATCAATGTGTATATGTGACAGTGTGCAACTATTTTTTCACTTTGGTGTTAGTGGGGCCTCATGTTTGAGTTTCACCTAAGACCTCATAAAGTCTTTATTTTTGACAGTGCAGTAGTGATTATACAATTTTGGAGTGGTATGTACATAGATATATCTGTAATAGACACACAGAGATAGCATAAGAGGTCAAAGCATTCTGCACTTTTTTTTTTTTTTAAAGGCAAAGTAAACATAGAAATAAACCAATTATATTTAAGTCCCAGCCCACCTGTCTTCACTTTTGCAGTCACTGTCAAGTACGTTAGGTGTCTGAACAAGGGGGTTGGCAGTACAGGTGTCTAGTGCGTTGGCTAGGCTTGCATAGTCGTATATGTTGGGCAAACGATTCTAAAACAAAATAAGTAAAGAGGGAACAAGTTAAGAGTAGGGTTTGACTAGTGTTATCCCCAGGGTGTGTGAGTGATGTCGGATCATTAGGTCATACACGTCCCTGTCGGGATTTACCTCCTTCCTGATACCGGCATCAAGCCTCGAGCCTTGCGTCTCTGGGTTAGTGAGGGCAGGAGGGGAGCGGGGGTCACATAGTACACAGTGTGGTACTCGTTGTGGCCTCCAGGAGCGTGATCCAAGAGGCAGCACTTTCAAATGCCGTTTTGAAGTGGGCCATGTCTGCCACTATATTCACCCTGAGCTCAGCAAGCATGTCTTTCAGTTGGGCAGCCGTGACAGGTTCGGCAGAGGTAGGATGTTTGACAGTGGGCCTCATGGGTGTATCATGGGGTATCTCCTCTCCCATGTCAAGTGGTTTATCTTGTCCCGTGCAGCTCTTTGAGATCCCCGCAGGAGTTTGTCGATATCTCGGCTTGTTGGGGTCTGAACACCGGTAGGTGCCCGTTTTCATGGTAATAATTATTATTTAAGAGAGCCAGTCTCGGAGCTCGGGGGAAACGTGTCTGCTCTGTTCCACAGTTGGCTTCTCCCCCCCTCGTCCTGTGGTTTTTGACAGCAGATCCTTTAAATGCAAGGTGGGGTCTCCATGGATCAGATTTGTTTTCCCATAACATCCCACAGACACTGAAGCAGATTGAGATCTAGTGAACCTTTAACTTTTTGTCATGTTGTTCAAATAATTCCCGAACGATTTTTGAAGTGTGACAGGGTGCATAATGCTGCTGAAAGTGTGATAGGGCACATATCCTAAAAGAGGCTACTGCCATCAGGGAACACCACTGACATAAATGAGTGTAAGTGGTCTGCAACAATCTCTAGGTAGGTGGTATGCATCAAAGTAACATTCACATGAATGTCAGATCCCCCTCTTTCCCAGCAGAACATTGCCCAGAACATAACACTGCCTCCATCGACCTGCCGTCTTCCCATAGTGCATCCTGCTGCCATCTGAACCTGAACTAAGAAAAAGTGATTGCTCAGACCAGACATCTTCCATTGATCCATGGTCCAATTTGTATGCTCACATCCCCATTGATGGCACTTTCAATTGTGTTTTTGTTTCCTCTGACTTTTAATGTTTCTTTTTAGCAATTTATGCTACAGTAGCTCTTCTGTGTGTTTGGAAAATACAGGATAGCCTTCTCTCCCCATATGCATCAATGAGCCTTGGTGCCCATGACTCTGATGGCAGTTCACCTTTCTTGCACCATTTTTGGTAGTTACTAACCTCTGCATACCCGGAACACTCCACAAGACTTGCCGTTTTAAAGATGCTCTGACCAAATTATCTAACCAGCACTATTTGGCTCTTGTCAAAGTCATTCAGATATTTTCCTTTGCCCATTTTATTTTTTGCTTCCATAAGTTCAAGAATTACTTCCTAATATATCCCACCCCATGACTGGTGCCATTGTAACAATATAATCAATCTTATTCACTTCACCTGTCAGTGGTTTTAATGTGGTGGCTAATCAGTATAGATCTGTATTGTACATATATCTACTATGTGTAAGCAATGTGCCAGCATACAGACATTAATTTTATTTTTACAGAACTTTCACTTCCCAAAATGTCATCATGTCCATTACCTACGTAAACGGAGTACTATTTTTATCTGGATTTGTCAAATCTCTATCTTGTTTGAGCAGGGCCCTCTTCAACATATTGTTTTTGTAATTGTCTCATTTATTGTTAAATAAATCCCCCTTTTATAATATTGTAAAGTGTTACGGAATATGCTGGTGCTATATAAATAGAAGTAATAATAATATGTAACATAAAATAATATTGCTTTTCTATCCTAATATGTTAGACCTGCTGGAAAAAATCCTATCTAAGGTATACAATATAGTGTATAAAAATATGATGTAAAATCATGTCAAATAAAGGAAAAACTTAAATTTTGTAAATGTTCATATGTATAACTTTTAGGAATACCTGTATGTACCAATATGTTATGTGCTGCCTGTATCGCATATTTCACAGTGACTTTCTCATCAAGGATTTTAAAAACTGTCTATACATCGCAATCTAGTAAGAAACTTTTTCTTTTTATCATACTACATTGAAAGATTTACAGCTTAGATTTATAGCATGTCAGTATCATGGAGGAAGTTTACCCTGCTCAGGGAAGTATCCCAAAGGATGGCAAATCAGGGAAGAGTGCAGGAATATTGAGGGAAAAGGTGTAACATCCAACTCTGTAATGAGACCATGGCAGGAGAGTGGAAGCTCTGGTCAGTGGTGGCAGGTTCCCTTCACAACAGATGTAGAATCTCACTGAGCAAGATAAGAGTTCTACACCAGCAGAAACCGACATCTTGTCACATTCAAGTTAGTGGGATATAAATTCATAACAGAGGAGGTTGTGTGTTTGTTTCCTCTGACTTTTTTTCCTAGGAAGAACAGAAGTAAAAATTCAGGACCAATTCATGTTTTCTCTTTATCAGGGACTTAGAGAGAGATATTGCCTGAGAGCCAAGCAACAGGAACTTTAACACAGTTTGTGTAACACACTCAGTTATAGGCAGTCAGTCCAAGGTGTTTCATGTTAGCATGCTGTTTCATGCTGTGTGCTGATACAAACCACAAAAGTTGCACAAAACTGATATTGCCAGTTATTTATTTATTTATAAAATATTTTACCAGGAAAGATACATTGAGATTTCTCTCATTTTCAAGTATGTCCTGGGTCCACAAAACATTGCATTGATACATTAGGGTACAATAAAATACAAAAACAATATTAATACACAATTTATACAAAATTTAACATAGAACAGGTAGGAAATATATAATCAACCATGACACGTGTATTCTGTTTTGAGGTATGTAGAGAGGGAGAGGGAGAGTTAGGAGGACAGTATTCCCATTGGCTGATTGACAACTCAGGGAAGTAGCCCTACATAATAAAATGTTTTATTATTTATAGAATGAAAAGAAATATTGCATGGACAGGGTCTTTGCATCATCATGTATGAAGTTGTTATGGTACTGAGAGCTTCCCTTTAATCTATGGAAGTTTCTTAATGTCTGGGTTGAGAGCACACATTTCTTCAAATCATTTATTTGTGCTTTACCAGTTTTTAGAGGAAAATCACATTCATTAGGCATCACAATAAAGTGCTAATTGTAATGACAATTTGTTTCCCAGTGTTTCGGAGAACCCTTTGACACTGGACAAAAAGTCTAATCTGGGTCTTTTGCACACTTTATTTTCATATATATCACAATACATTTTAGAATGAGACATTGTGCTTGTTTTACATAAATATAATATATGAAATTTAAGTCCTTTTTTTAAAAAAAGTCTAAGAACCACTGATCAAAGGTATCAGACATTAACTGACATTTTTTTTTTAAAGACATTTCTGGCACTCCAGCTGCTATATATTATCCATCATGTTATACTTAGCATTCAGATTTCCACCTCTACATTTTTGTATTTCTACAACATGAGTACTTGATGAGTAACATGCATGTCAATATAAAAGGAGGAATTGAGCATTTCCAACTGAACAAAATTGATCTCATATGTCTAACACCTTGCACGCCACAATTTATGACACCAATTAGATTCCTACACATAGCTACATGAGCAAGTACTTTCATCTCATTTGTGTTTCACACATTTTCCAGTTAAGCTAACAAAAACATATTGCTTTTTGTCTGCCTAAAGTGAAAATAAAATAATGGATGCAGACGGATATTTAATAATCTTGACATAATTTTTAGATGAATCATGACAAGTTGTTTATTATATGTTAACCCATTCAATACATGCAATTCTAGAAGAAAACAGTACTATATATTGAATGATCTGCCCTGTATTTAAAATGTCTGATTGTGTTTTTGAAACTCTTGGAAGGTGGCATCATCTATGCAATTTCCCACCTAGTCTTGGGCGCACATGCTCTGCTACAACACATATGATTTGCTCAAGATTAGTCGGAGCTTCACTCTCAAATGTCAGCTGCAATCATTTACATTTCTCTCTCCTCCAAGCTGAAAAAATAGAGGTAGCTGACATAACTGCCTTCTATGAGAGTAACTGTCACTAATTCTATGCCTCCTTGAACCTCTACACTATGCTAATATTTACAGAAGACATAGCACTAGCCATAACTCTTACACTCACTAAGACTAACCTTAATTTTTGCTCTAAACCCTAATACCAAACCTAACACACTAATCTAACCAGTGCAATTTTAGGTCCAGGAGACATTTATAAACCTCTTGACCTTTGGTCTCATAGGCATTATTTACCAATTACATACAAATACAAGCACTTGCTAGTATCACTAATCACTAGAATGTCCAAATTCCATAATTCTGAAGTTCAAAATAAACATGTCATGAACAAACAAACTGTACATTGGACAAGCATCATTTGATTTGTGATTCAGAGTTCAGCCGGCGGTGATAAAAATAGATTGATAGGAAAAACGATGATTGATGGTTAGGTGATAGCTAGTAAATGTAGATTTTATTCATAGATCATGTGAGAATTGACCAGTAGAGGGGAAAAATAAAGTGCAGTAAATCTTTTTTACAAATATTATACATTTAAATATAGATTTATTTTTTTTTGCCATTCCTCCTTTTTATTTTTATGTGAATAGATCAATTAGTTCAGGTGTAGATTATCGATGCAGTCAGAATTTGATGTAGTCATCACAGGTGAAAAGGATTTGTGCGCAAGTCCAACATTTTTCAGTATACTGATTAACATATTTTCTTGTCCTTTTTGTTTGTCTAAATCATTTTTCCAAATAAGTTGCATGGACGAAAATCACCTGAGCTGAACTGCCACAAGGACAAATTTCGGACTATCCAAACTAAAAAATTTTATTTCGTACAAATTAATTCAGCCCAAACTGATTGTTAATAAATCTATGACAATGGAAAGTTATGTACTAACCTAATGTTTTATCAAACAACTGTGGCTTTTCTCCAGGGGCATCAGGTAAAAACTGTAGTGTCTGGTAGGGAAAACATGCACCTCTTCTCTTCATGCACACATCTCCACTCACATGCATAGCTAACAACTATCCAGAATCTGAGGGGGAAGTTCTGCTATGTACTTTTGTCCCGGTGTCCTAGGTTTTTAACTTTGGTATTCTATTTCTGCCATGAGACATCAATGATATACCGCCAATCTGGTCCTAGCCTCATGATCCATCCATATCTTAATTTCATACCTCCTAATCCTGGGAGGAATACACATCCAATCACACAATGCTCATCACACACATACAACACTTCATACCTAACTACCATTAAAGACAAGTAGTCTCACATGTACAGTACAACCACAATAAGAAGTGTGCAAACCCAACACACACAACACAGGCATTTATAAGTGTATGCATGTATAATAGTTGATAGTTAATGTTCACTTTTAACATTAGTTTGTTAAATAAATAAATAATATGAGACTATGCCTGTATATAGTTTTCTCATATGAAAAAAAATATCCACAAACTTTAATTTTGAGGCTACCTACTCTAAAAATACATTTTACTCTTCTACCTTTTATGAATTTTATAGCTAAAGAATTTTTGCATCTGCTGAAATTGCAAAGACATCTAAATGAAAGTACTGAATCAATATTCATGTATGGAAGTGAACCAAAAAAACTTTAAAACACGGCATTGGCATTGCTTAACCTTAATCTATGCTGCTTTTTTGAGTGTTTCCGTTTTGGCATTACATCCACATTGCACACAGCCCACATGTATAATATTTGCCTGCTTACAGGATATTAATATTTTAATTTGGGATTTTCTGTCCTTTATGTGTTATCAGAGAAGGTGAATAATTATTATGCCACATATAAAAAGACTAAAGTATAATTGTCAAACAATAAAAATGGAACTCTCATCTTCTTAATCCAATGTATTCAATGGATATTATTAATGGAAGCTCAAGTCCACTGCATCTTAAATATCTTTTCTATCCCTTTCTTTAGTAGTAGACTCTCCTTTCCCCATTTGTATTGATAAGCAGTATCCTGATTAGATTTGTATTACTAATGGGAGGGATCTCATTGGCATCTGCATTGTATTAAAGCCATGAGAGAAAGCCTTCAATGCAGCTATTAATGTTTAATCTTTGTAAATAGTATTTTACAAATTTTGAGCTGTTTCTGTGGGCACCAAGATATGGTTACACTTTGTGTGGTATGGTAGCTCTGTGTATATATATATATATATATATATAGTTACCATACCACACAAAGTGTAACCAAATCCTGGTGCCCAAAAAAGCAGCTCAAAATTTGTAAACATTCATTTATTAAATAAATAAATAATATGAGACCATGCCTGTACAGCACATTATCTTCTCATATGAAAAAAATAATTATCTACAATCTTTCATTTTGAGGCTACCTTCTCTAAAAATAAATTTTACTCTCATGCCCATATATATATATATATATATATATATATATATATATATATATACATATAATCTTGTAAGGGCATGAGAGGGATCTCTGAGCTGCATTTCTCATTGATTCAGCCTTGAAACAAGTAAAATTATAAAAATAATAAATAGTATCACATATACCACATGTAAAGCTATCTCTTCTCCCAATGTGCTAAACCACTTACCCATGCCTAACTAATCCTCAGCTCTTTATCACCTCTGTGGTATCATAATTCAACCTGTATTTCTTACAAGGTATCTATATCATCCCCTACATTTTTTGTGATATAGTCTATCAGGACTCAACACTATTTTAACAATAAGCACACAAGTTCTACTTTCTAAAATGCATAGCCACATTAGTTTCATTTTACTTTCCATCTACCATCATGCTTATCAGTCATGTTCATAAATCCATAATGAAAACAAAAGAAAAGGTCAAATACCCTAAGTAAACATATCCTAAGTAAGCTTATCCCTATTATCACAAATAATAACATATCAAATATTGTTATAATATTAAATGCGTAGAAAAATAGGTCAAACAAAACAGCAATAAAAATGATGTGCTGTCTTTTAACCGACCACTATGACGATAGCAGACATATCAATTTTTAAATAATCTTCGGCTGCTTGATATTTAAGTCCATTGAGCTTGCAATCAGATACATGAATCCGAGAATCATGGTGTGCCTCTTTAATAGCTTTGTTAATAAAGTAGTGTTCACCTAGTGGTACTTCACCTAGCTTGTAAGGCAATCTCTGCTAAATATTTCAATCAGGTTGGCTTCCCTTGAGGTCTGTTCTGGGCAAACACTCTCCTCTTAGATGCTCTTACACTCAATTCACAAGAATGCATTCAACTCCCTGCAATATGTATTTAAACCTCTAAAAACACTCAGTCACACTCTTCTGTCTCAACCTCATGCCTTTCTCCATTCTCTGCATCCTCCTTTTAAATTCTCTTCTTTCTTAACATAACACAGTTTATCTTCTCCCAACATTTTCTTGCACAGTTATTGAAAAAGTCCCTATCACAGTTCAAAAGTCCAGTGGTCATCCTGGAAAACAAGCATCTTTGCAAACATAATACTTGAAATAGAGAAATATATATATATATATATATATATATATATTGCATTGTATAGTATAAAGATGTAATGCAACTCACAAAAATATTATATTTGCTAATAAGTTAGATATGTATGAATGTGTAAATAAAGTATAAGAAAAACATTACATGAAACAGTAAAAAAAAAGTATATACATTGTCCAAACTATAGAGGTAATGCACTCACACTTAATAGAGCTACTAGTTTGGCTCTCAATACATGACATAGCTATTGCCTAAGTATCTTTAGGGAGGGAAAGGTCTTAGTAGTGAATGCGCAAAACAATGTGTAAAAAATTGGCCACAGTGGCAAAATGTACATAGGTATATAGTGCAATATGTATGGAGTATATATTTTAATAATTTCTAAAAGGAAATATTGTACTCACACAGACTGCAAGAAATTAGATTTAGTTTAACCCCTTAAGGACACATGACATGTGTGACATGTCATGATTCCCTTTTATTACAGAAGTTTGGTCCTTAAGGGGTTAAGGCAAATTAAAGGAGTTTTTTTTTTTACAGTAAAGACAATAGAGATGTGGAATTTTCTAAGTGAAGAGGTGGTTTTATCAGATTCTATACAGCTCTTTAACTGGAAATTGGATAAATACTTGCAAAAACGTAATATGCAGCTATATCATTTTTAATTAGTGGGGTAATAGATTTTTGAACCAAGGAGATAACTAACTGCCATTCTGAGGTCAAAAATGTTTTTTTCTCCAAGTTTGTTGCAAAATTGTAAGTGTTTCAAACTGGGTTACTTGCCTTCCTTTGGATCAACAGCAAATACACAAACTACAACAAATGTGAGAATAACCTTTCTCTTTTCAGCTATGCAACTGTAACTATGTAACAACTCAAATATATGATCAAACCATTCCGTATATGATAAAATGCATATGCAATCAAATAGAATAACCAATAAAATATGAACTTTAGAAAACTACTTCTTACATATCATATACGCTTTTTTTAATAAAATTATACATAAATATTATTATATATTTTACCACTTTTATTTTGTTTTACCATTTTTGTAAACTTGATTTTACTTGAAAACCAGCTGTTTACTGACCCCCATTGTTACCCAGAAAAGCTGCACATCTACTTTTGGCATATCTATGGTGTGGTCATAATACCTGTGCTCTCATAATTCAGCACTAAGCTGATCAATAATATGTAACTAGTTTTACAGTCTGCACTATTAAAATATTTGAATAAGTAATTGCAGGTGTGCTACTCTCTGGAACTGAACTATCAATCCACCCATTCACTTTATTTTGAAATAAAAAATACTAATACTATATATGTCTGTCTATTGCTAATCACATACAATCAAAGCAGAGGATCGAAAGAGTGGATTTACATTCATTTCTCATAATGACTGAATTTGACAAGGATGATAAAAGAAGAAAGATACAATCAAATAAACATGTTCTTATTGAACTACATTGCTGTTATATTATAATAACAAAAACATGCAATAACCAGATCATATTTAACCCCTTAAGAACACATGATGGAAATATTCAGTTATGATTCCTTTTTATCTCTGAAGTTGTGTCCTTAAAGGGTTAAAGGCAAATCTCTTACCATTTGATATCCGTATGGCATAATACAAAATATATATGATAAAAACTATTTAGTGTACTGCTTAAACATTGCATTATAGTGATTATAACATTGAATTATTAAATATAGGATAAATAGTTGATTGGATAAATTATCTACCCCAGAAAGCACAGATGATATGTTTATAGAACAGGTATTAAGGGGTATGGGAGAAATAATATACATTCACATTATCGGGTACATATGAAACTAAATAATGCAACATGTATTGGTTTCTAAAAAATAATAGCATCATCAATTTAGTTTTGTGAATTTAGACATTAATGATGTGAAAGAGACACAATACCTTTCATTTGGAGACTGCTAACAGATCATAAGTAATTTAATATCCCATAACTTAATCAGGTATGAAGAAATCTAGCCAAAGGTAAATGGTTTCTGAGATTGGCTCTCATAGAAACATAGAAGACATATGTCAATGCATCACTTTAATGTTTAAGAGCAGAAAGTTCAAGGACATATGGGCATTAACATTTGTTTGGCCAGTTTAAATCCAGTGCATTGATCACTCTCCTCTGACTCTAAAAGCGTGATGAAAGAAATAACATTGTGACTGAGTAGCTGAACTAATTCTATGACAGTGATAGCGAAAAGGATGATTGACAGCATCAAAACCAAGAAGATCAAGTTCAGAAAAATAGTAGCTTTCAGGGATTTGATCGAATGCAGACCATAAGCTGCAGTATTTTGGTGAAGGAATTGTCTCCAGTGTTAGATGCCTGGAGGCCCCAACTGTAGATGATCAAGTATTTCATTTCAGTTAAGAACAGGACGGGTGACATATGACATGTTTGAAAAGCTACGTTATGGTCGTGTCAACATGCCTTCCAAGCAGATTTGGATCTCCAGGAATATGACCAAAATGAGCAACAGATACACAGAAATTGGCATGGACATTCAGTGATTCCAACAAAGTATTGATTTAATTTATGCATTTTCCAAATAGATGGAGTAAATGTGAAACATGAATCAAATTGTACAGATTCAGTCTGTATTTCTTTATTTATAGAATCTTGAGACACACAACAGGAATTCCAACATAAATACATTAATAAATAAATAAATATGAAACCAAAGCATACAATGAATGTGCCAACTCAACACACAGATCTTTGTCACACAATAAAACAATATCATATATATATACACACCATATTTTTTCAATCATATAGTGAATAACTCTGAGGGTATTGTCAGTACTCACTAATCTGTTTCAATCAAATAGAATATATAGCCAGGCTCTCATCATCAAGGTGACATTAAACAAAAGGTGCATCGCATGTGTATAAAACGAGAAATGTATGAATAATATGTTATTTAATATATACCATAACATGCAGTTTCCATAACATTTAAACCTTTACTTTAGCAGGTATTATTAACACACATTATAGGCTTAACAGAATGTTTCAAATAAATAAATATGCATGCTCTGAAACAAAATGTTATAATATCTACTGATAACACACGTTTGCAATCTTCGCGCAAAGCCCTACACTAACACTGTACTTAAACTACCTATAAGCATACAACCACCATATTCACCCTAACTTTAACCCTATGCTATCCCTAATTACAGAAGAGGAATAAAATTATTGATAACTCGCATATGCTGTGTACTATGAGCAATGCTGCCGCCCAGGAGAAGTGGGAGTTTTAGTGCAGGACTTATTTTTGTATATTTGTATTTGTTTCTGTATTACAAAGCCATGTTACAATGCTGCCACCTACCCCATGTGCTCCCTATTAAGGGTTAATAAGTATGTAGGGGTTTAGAAAAATACCTCTTCCTGTCTCATTAGAGCTTTTGTGCCTGAAGCTGAAGGAAGCAAGGTAAATTGTTTATATAGGACTCACCTAAGAGATTTTCCTTGAAATCACAGGTGAGCTTACACTTAAATGTCTATTGGAATTAAACTAAAAAACCTCCAGTTATTTAAATGTGCATAGGGATTTGGGATAGTGTGCAAATAAGTCTTTTGTTTGGTTTTTATTGTATGTATTGGGGCTTTTGCACAGGAATTATTTTTGTATATTTGTACTAACTCCCATATGTGCCTGCTTGCCATACTGTGAGTGGGGGCATGCATGCTAAACAGCGAGCAGCCACTGTGTGCTAATATATATATATAAAAAAAACTAGTTTCTGGGTAGCTTTTGTCCAGTTGTTAGTAAGTTGTTAATTACACCCCTTGTGCTCCCACGCATGGACATGAGTTGGCAGCTTCAATATGTGCCCCTTCAGTGGGGTATTATTATAATAATATAAAGCAGGGGTACACAGTGGGGCTCTCTCTAAATGAATACTGTGGATAGGACATATTGTCCCCCCATGCTATCACCCATGGGTAGCATGTGTAGGTTTTAATATTGATAAGGGGAGGACCCAGTGTCCACCCTACCTCCACCAATGGGCCAAGGGTGGGGGCTCTACTTAAAAATAAAAGAAGGGGGTGGATATGCCATTGCCATCCACAAGGACTTTCTATCATCACCCTTAAATGACTAGGTGTCTTCAATCACTAGCCCCACCCACTTTAAATAAAAACTACCCCACCTACCTCCTCACCTTATTAATAATGAGGGGGCAATAAAACTAACACATGTAAAAAAAAATCTTACTTACTTAGCCATCAGTAAGTACAACTATTGAAAATAAAATAAAGGACTGATTCATAAAAAAACGACAGATAAAATAGTGAGTGAGTTCAGTAGGTGAGTCAATGGAGAGCAGGTACTATGATGAGGCCTAGTACGTACAGGGAAGATAATGAGTAAAGGGACTGGAAATGACAACCCAATGTCAACACAATACTCTGAAATTACCATGCACTGAGGATATAAGGAAAGTTATTAGATATCATTTGTGCAGGTAAGTTGGTAGTGTGTTGACAATGTAGCTTTCTGTCAGTGGAAACATTTTTAAAGATGTATCTTTATGTGAAATAAGATCTCAATGCAACCAATTAAAGTAAAGGCCAGAGGGTCCATCTCTGACTATCTAGCTGTCCCACTGCAATTGTGTGCATTGTTTTGGGTGCATTGTAAAGATCTGTGTAAGTTTAAGTTCCTCAACAAGAGGCCTTCTGATTTATTTTAGTATAGCTCTAAAAAAATTACACAAACGTACTTTTCACATAACCAGGAACAACAGAGGCATTACTTGTCACCAGTCAAGTCTGGCATTGGGGACAATGCCAAGAGGGTTGCTGGTTTTGTAAGTAAAAAATATAGTGTTACACATAGTTTTCATAAACCTTGAATCATTAAGGAAACTGTATCTATTAGTGTTGGTTTCTCTGATTTGAACCCAAGACAGAAATAAAACTTCTTAATCCCCAATTCTGAGTTTGTATCCAAAATTGACATTTCTCACTAACAGAGAACACACCAGATGTCTCATCTTATACATCTGTTATCAGCAATTTGAAATATTTTATGAAAGACATTGTAACATGAAGCAAACTGCAGTACATTTAAAGTGTTTCCAGATATGATTGTGTTAATTTGAATTATTTAAAATCTATCTGTCATATGTTACACATGCTATATGAAATACTCAACCAGCCAGACAGCAGTTTTAAGCCCTACTGACAAAATGAATGTATAAGTGTCTAGGTGAAAACAATGGTGACATGATAACTTAAAGACACGTGCAAGGTTTTTCACTAAACTGTTTATTAGTAGGAATCCAAAATGAAATGTAAAATTCTAAGTTCTAAAATGTGAACTGAAAGTGAATTAAAAATGAATTTCAAATAATTTGGAGGCTTTTGTTCCATTTTGGCTATTTGACCTTAAATTAGAAAATAGAAATTAGATTTGCACTGATATTACATTTCCAACAATTGATTTCCATTTTGTATGTCCCTTTTCTGTGATATGCAAAATAGAAGTATTTATTTCACCACTATTGTTTATTTATTTCTTACTTGTCGCAATATTATAAGACCTGAATTTGTAGGATAAATTGGTGAACTTAACATACACTACGTTGATTTCCAAGAGTAAGCACCATATCAGAAATATTCAGAAATAAAAAAATAATAATAATTTTGTGTTTAAATATGGGAAAAATTAAAGAGAGAATTAAAAAATTCAAATAGGTTTAACCACGTAGAACTGAATGCAGAACATTTGTTCTACATAGACTAAGTGGTCAGCATTAGTAACAAACTATGCAGTGACCTTGACTTGATATTGGATAGGTATTTTCACACATGTTGCATGTATCAAGAGCGTGGGAACCACATTTTCAATAGTGAATGGTTTTCATTTGCAGATTCTGAACTTATACATTCATATATCAGGTATATTTCAACAGATCTCTGGACAGATACTTGACTCCAAATAAGAATTTCTTGAAGACACCAAGAAATACAGGTAGCAGGTTCTGTGGGACAGTAGGATACAAATATTTGCATAGGTATAATACATCATGGCTGTCTGTTAGATCTTTAGTTTTGGTATTTGAGAAGAATTTACAAGGTCGTGGGTACTGACAGAGCAATGCTGACATAGGTCACCAGGTCAGCAACAAAGGAAAATGTTGATCCCTTACAACTTTTTTCTATTTTATATAGCAACAGAACTTATGTAATTTGTAATATTATCCACATAAGCATAATTTATCCTGTTACAAGATAAAATTAAATATATGCTGTTTGACATAATGAAAGATATAGAAATAAGTGATACTAAATGTTAATATGTAATGGTTGTCAATCAATTAGTGATGTATTATTAAATACGATATGGGTTAATGCACCTGATCTAGAGGTCTGTGTGTAATCTAAAGGTCACACATTTAAATCCCAGTGGGCTTACACAGTCTTTCATTCTTCAGAAGTTGTTGAAATGAGTTGATGAAATGAACACTAACTTGATTTAGTTATAGTAACTTTATATGACTTATTATAACTTACTTTGATGTTGGATTTATTAATAGTAACAGTAGATAACTTAGTATAAATTGCTTTGATGCTCAATTAAGAGTAAAATATAAATGATAAATTCAGTATCATTATGTTTTAAAGAATCATATTTGTGTCATGTTTGCTAAAAATAGCATAATATTGAAATGTACAAACTAATTTATGCTTGTCATTACATTTGTTAATTCTACTATACAAAACTATATTATTTGTCTTCTATTCTGTGTAGTTTTAGTTCCTCAAATTATTCTATAAAAGTGTTCAATGTGCCTTCTTTATAACAGGTTATTGTTTGCGGTCTTATTATTAAACAGGTGTCCACAGAGTGTAATGATTCTCTTTTTTTAGAATCGTGCCTACTTAAAGGGTCACTCCAACCACCATGACCACTTAAGCGATTTGAAGTGGTCATGGTGGTAGAAATATGTATGTGCAATATTTCTGCTTGAATATACACATGCAGAGTTCATACAGTTCCAGCACATGTGACTTTGGCAACCCTTAATGCTGCATTTTTCTCCCTATCCTCCTTCCTTCCTTTACTAAGTTGATCATCTTTTTTGAAATATTTCCAACCTTCCAATCCTCACAATCTCCCTCCCCACTCTCTCTTTACCTCCCTTTGATGTTTTTTAGTGCTGGAAGTGGGGTAGGACAAATGTATGCATGGGAGAGCAAGGTGTAGAATCAGTGTCTGAGTCAGGGTCATAAACAGGGTCATGGGTCAGGATATCATTTTTCAACTGTAAGGGTAATAGCTTCTTGATCCAAGGACAAATGACTGCCATTCTGGATCAAGAAGGGTCTTTTTTTTTTTTACTAGTTTGTTGCAAAATTGGAAGTGCTTCAAACTGTTTTTTTTTTTTTTTGCCTTCTTTTGGATCAACCACAGAAAAAAAAAAAAAAAGATTTGAGAAAGGCTAAATTTGATGGACACATGTCTCTTTTCAGCCTATGTAACTATGCAACAGGAGCAGCGTGCCAGGTAAACATGGCCAAAGCTTCAGAATAACCAAACACTGGACTGAGTGCACTGAGAGCTTTTATAATTGTTTCCTGTTCACAAGGGCACCCTATTCCTGAAGGTGACTCCATAAATGATGCCAGGTGTCGAGGCTCCATCTTAGCACATACTTGCAAGAGAGACTGAAGCCAAATGTACAACCCTGGAAGCATGGACAGTTACTGCATGGCTTGGAGGATTCATACGGTAAAGCTGGTGGTAAGCAGCAGGTAAGGGATTTACCCATTGGACTTGTGACAACCCCTTAAGGACCAAACTTCTGGAATAAAAAGGAATCATGACATGTCACACATGTCATGTGTCCTTAAGGGGTTAAAGTATAAACAGAAAAAAATATAAATGAAAAAACTAAACGCTTACATTTGCAAATACAAATTTAAACAATACTCTTTGTGTGTTTATCAATATGGAAGAGCAATATTCTTCACAATACTCTACAGCTAGTTCACTGAGGAGTTTTGATGAAGGCTCCTCAGTTAGCTGAAACATTGCTTATGTGACAATAAATTGTCATTGCTTGATACTGCATGTGTGCCATTGTCCTGTTTGTATACTCAAATAGAAGTTAAACTAATTTTATATTTAAACATAATGGGCCATAGAGGTAACATCACTGGTTTACTTAGTCTATGTTAAGCAACACAAAAAAACAAAACAAAAAAAAACTACCAGTTTTAAATCTCCTATTATGTAATTTCCAAAGCATTTAGCAGCATTAATATTATTAATTCTATTACTGTGTACTAGTTTAAAATGTATAAGTTTGTTCTTCCTGTCCCTTAAATCCAGTCTACTTTATGTATCCCTCATGCCAATACTTGAATTTAGTTTGTCTGAATCACTTTGTCTGAAAAAAAAAAATGTAGTTTGGGTAGTTCAAACGTCTCATCTGAATATCAAACATGCAAAAATATTTGGGAACTGTTTCAGACACACCAAAAGGGTGAGAAAAAATGGGCCAATCAGAGTAAAATATTGAAATTTTGAGGTAAATTTTGCAGCACACTGATTTGCACCATTTGGCTTACAGATCCAGTGAGTAATGTATCCAGGGGAATCTAAATTCTATTTTTATATAGTATACATTCATTATTTGTTTTGTTTTTACTACTCCTTTTTCCCCTCTTTTTTTCACTTCTAACTTGATCTGTGAATAAAATCAACATTTAGAAAATGTCCTTAAACCATCAATCAGCTTCTTTCTCATTAATCAACACTTTTTTTGGAGTCACAGGCAGAATTCCAAATCATAAAAATAAAAGGAACCCATTTATCCATTGCTCGTCATTTTTTCTATTATAAGTCCATTTAGTGCTTTGAAATTAAGAAACGCAGACAACCCACTTTAGTTTAGAAGAATTGCAATTCATCTGAAAAAAAATGTAAATCAGGTTTGTTTTTTTTTGTTTTTTTTTAAAAGCTGCCACTCACTTTCATCGTTATACAATACTGAGCCTGTTCATCCATGTTCAATTATGTGACGCAACCTGATTGAGGTACTATGACATGACCTCAGCAGCAGTATTCAGAGAAATCCAATGGCATCCTTTTTATGGTATAGTAAACTAGGAAACAGTCCATATGGAGAAAGCGTACACAGGGTTATTCTCTAGATTTTAGCAAATTATATCTGAATGGCCAAAATGAGGCTGCGTTGGCCAAGCCGTGGCTACAGCTGAGCTGCATAATTTTTCCAAATCAGCTACTCTAGCCCTAATTTTGCCGTTTGGATTTAATCTTTTGTAATATTTGCACTTGTATGTGCATTCATAACCATTTACTTGTGGATGAAATATGATATGGGTTTTAAAAATTCGATTACAATTTGCTGCAATGTTGACTTTATCATACAAAAGTTGCAACGTAGGATCAGCTTTAAAGAGAGACAATAAGAAAGCTGAAGACTATTTTTTTTTATCAACATTGTTATCAATGTATTTTCAACTTTTATTTTTGTATTTTTCAAATGTTTAGATCTAATCAAAATGCTTTATCACATTATAAAACCTCTAAGCGTTTCTCATTAAAAGAGAAAAGAAGATAAAAAAAAAACAAGCGCACACAGATTATTTTAACCCATTTACAACTTGAAAGCATATGTCACAAATTATATGATAAACGTGAGTCTGATCTTGTTGGCTGTTCTTAACAGAAATTCCATAATGGTTGCCATCAAAAGCATTCATAAGCTCATTACCTTGTGTGGAGACCATTATGATAGAGACAGAAGCATTACTGCGTCTGCTCAGTGTCAGACAAAATTTAACTCAAACTTTTCATAGTGGTCATGTACATATTTACTTTGGGACATATCTTTGAATTTAAAAATGAACTTCTGAACTGAAAGCATTGTAAGCTCAACATTAACTGCTTGCTATCACATATCAAGGGCAACTTCTATGACTTTGAAAAATCATGTAACAAAATGATTAGAAGCAAAATGCTTTCTGTACTTGAACAAGGTAATAATTGCTATTTTGCTTCTGTTTAATGGATATTTTTATTAAATTAAGTTGGTGTTCTAGCAAACAGCCCCTATAAGTTCTTATGAAAACAGGATTTTCTAAATTGAGTCAAGCATTTGTTCAGGAGCACCTAAAACTGCCATATAGAACAAATGAATGTAAACTAAATACAATGTATTCCAATGCTATGGATAAGTATATATCAATTTATTGTGGCATTTCTTGATTGTAATTTGACTCAAAGTTTATCATTCAGTTCATAATATAAGTTTTAGTATTGATATTTCTATGAGAAGTGCATTGTATATAAATAAAGCAGGTAACCAATAACTATTATAGTATCAGTAAAGTATTGGCTTATGAATTTCTGAGCTGAACATGTTTTGTGCTGGATGTATAGTTTATTGAAACCCGTTCTTGCAAAGATGTACAACAAAACAACATGAAAATACATTGAAACTCACAGATATCAAGCATTGGGGCTGTAAAACTGTTAAAAATACCTGAATTAAAGCAATTTATTATTATTTTTAGAAAGTCCTCAATTTTGCTTGTTTCACATAGAAAGGCTCTTTTTTTACTCTTAGCGTAGCAGCATCTCTATTTTAATAATGTTATTTTACACTTATGATTTGTTGTTTTAAAGTCTGCGTTTTCCTATAATGACGATCTAGTCTCAGAAATGTTTTTTTTTCCAAATTTAAAATCTGCTTTATGCATGATGGGATGCATTGTTTTAATACCCCCAACATACACATAGCTGAACATATAATTATATATCTCTGCACTTCCAATACTGGCTGAAACAGCCTCAATGTATCACCACCATACTTATTACTGAATATAAACTGGAGACTACTGCAATTTACTAACTCACCCATAATGTAAGCAAGAGATATAGTATGTGTGTGATTGTGTGTGTGATGTTACTTCGGTCAAAAAGCCAGAGTGTTGACATTATGGAAAAAGTCTACACTGTGTGGGGAACTGTTCATTACCAGGACCAATCGAGTAATACCATTTTTAAACCATAAAAAAATATGCTATGGCACTTACTTCACTTCATTGGAAATTGGCTTCCCAGCCCACCTATTCAGAATTGTTGAATGAGTTGAATAAACATGCATAAAAATAAGTAATTGACTTGGCATATGGGACTTGGTTCAATGATGCAATACCAGATGGCCAGCATGACTAAACAAAGTGTCCCCCTCCCACCCCCAGCATCCTATGGAGATCATCCTCCCTTCTAATATTTCTCTTTTATTGTTATATGAGTCATTGCAATTCTATGCACTTAATACTATGCACTTCCATCAGAACTGTCTGATCACTTTCTATGCTATACCTTTATTTTACCCCTTTTACCTTCCATGTTCAACTGCATTACCAATGTGTTACTTTAGTGCAGATGGAGATTGTTACAAGATTTTTTTAGCATTGTCAATGTTGGCTAATAAACTCTAAGGGGTCAGTTGATTCTGAGATTCTAAATTCTTTAAATGAAGATGTAAATCAAATTATGCACACGCAAGATTCCTATGTGGCTGCTAAACCAGTGTTGGATGCTCAACTATTGCTGAAAGTTAGCATTATATATACTGCATTCAGTGAGGGTTCATTGTTCCTTTGTATTTCTCTGTAACTTTTATCCTGCATTTTAGACCCTGTATGGTATATCTATTTTTGTCTATTTCTGGTTTGACTTTGGCTTGTTTCTTTGATTATTCTCACAGAGATTGGATGCCCTGTACCTTACCCTCTTATTATTATTATTATTATTAGTTATACAGCGACAAACATAATGCTCTACAAGAGGTTGAGTAACAGACATGTAGTTACAACAAGACAAGTTGGACATACAGGAACAGAAGGTGCTGAGTGCCCTACTCAAACTAGTTTATACTCCAAGGGGAGTGGGGTATAATGACACAATAGTTAAGGGTTAGCTATAATAATGTATGTTAAATAAGATTCATTATTCATTGTGTTCTTCCCATTGACATAGTGAGAACAAATCCTCCATAACAAGAAAAATTAAAAAGAGGACCTTAACGAAACTTCATCTATATAACCTATAATCTACAACCAGATATCTGTATTAAAAAACAATCTTGCAGTGTTAGTTTTAAATTATTCTTCATTGCTGTAAGGTAATCTAATTGGCTAGGCTGTTACATTTCTTAATATGCCCCATTCATTTTATATTCACTGCAATGGCTATGTTACTGAAATTATAATGTATTCTCTGATAAACACCGTACAATGGAGCTGTCAGCGATGTTGGTTATTGTATATTAATTATAATAAAATATGATTAAATGAAATTTAAATTAGATGTATTTGAAATGTACTTGAAAAGGAAAATAAAAAAAACCCCAAAATGCACTGTTTATATTTCCATCAGTATAGTGAGAATACCAGGCACCCTAAACTTTTTTTCAGAATTGTACCATAATTCATGATTGCTTAATAACTATACATAAACCATTGTCTTATCCCAGATGATGATATTAAAGCTGTTTTGAGATGCAAAAATGTTGTCATCAAGGCCTTTTTTGTCACTTTTGCTATGCATGTATGCACCCATACTTATTATAAATTGCTATAAAGGGGAGTTTTCATTTGAATCCATATATATACTTAATGCAACATTAAATATGAATAAAATATTTAAAAAAAATAGTTTTACATTAGTCATTTCTAAAACAACAAGAGCAACTAAAAAATAAAACGAACTGAAAAAAGATTCACTAATTAGTCCTAATTGTTAAAATGCCCAATATGTTCATTATTTCAATTCATTTATGGAAATAATAATATAAATATTGCAAAGAGTGAATTACAGTTTTAAAGCTAAAACTTTGTAAAATGTAGCATGCTAAGATTGCAACAGGGTTACACAGGGTTATTTACTAGATGAGATATCAAAGTCAATTTAAAGTGAATTCAAAGTGAATTTCAAATTTAAGGTCACACAAGCTGAATTAAAGAAAGTCAACATTGCTTTCAGTTTAGCTACTCTGGTCTTAAGTTTGAAATTAGCTTAGAATTCACACTTTAGTAAATAACCCTGTCAGAATCCAAAACCAGCAATTTGATCCCCCAGGCTATTTAAATAATAAAAATTTTTGGTGGAACTCTTTATCTTAGTGTAAATAAAAATAAAACATATAGAGAGGTACAAGAAGATTAGTAAACACATGCATGTAATTGCAGAGTTAAGAATTATGGTAAACATATATTTCAACATGTATCAGATGGACCATTAATATGGCTCTGGAGCTCAAAACAGGAATTATCTGTGTCAGAGATAGCCCAACTATGTTCAGAGCAGTCTTGAAACTATTCTGTTGCATTTAACAATTGGATTAATGAGTGAAAGAGAAGAGAGTAGAAAATAGAAAAGAGCTAGTCCTATCCCCACCACACACCCAGCTCACTCCCTACCTGCCTTCCCCACTTGCACCCTCAGACCAAACTGGTGAGAGACTTCATACCACAGTGAACATCTTAATTGCCTGCCTTGCCTCCATCATCCGCAGACCCCTCTTAGTGGGAAATAAAAGCATCCCAAAGATACGACTGTACTGCATGTTTTGCTCTAGTACCTCTCAAAGAAGCTATCAGGTATTCAGCTGATTTAACCTCATCCACCCTGTCAAAGCAAAACCTTATAGTGGGTGATTATGAACTCTTCCAGACGGCAGGTACAAGTGCCTTTGCTGCATTCAGAAGATACTTTAATATCAAACACCTATATTTAGATATTTGTAGATGAGTGACAAGTAGCAAGACATTTTCGAATGTGAACGGAGATGGAGTCCCAAATATCTTTGTGAGGGTATCCCTAACCATCTGCCAGAAGGGTTGTTTGATCAGTCAATCCAACCAAATTTGCTTAATTAATTAAGTGCCTACCTCTCCTCCACATCTCCAAAACTCTGGGGAGACTGACAGGAAAATCTTATGTAAAATTTTGGGGGTGGAATTCCACCATGAGAGAAGTTGATAATATACCTCCTGATATCTCAAACTAAGAGCATTTTCAAATTTTTAATTTAACCATTTTGTAACAACCTTTGTCAAATTACATTAAACATCCCATATTTTTTTATTCTACTACTGTATTCAAGTACAATTACTCATATTTTCCACTAATCCAGACCTTAATATCACCCATAATTCTACCCATAATCCAAACCATAATCCCGTCCATAATCCTGGTCCTAATCCAAACCATAACCCTTCCCATTATCCTATGCATATTCCTACCATTATCCCTACCTATTTTCCAACTTCTATTCCTGCCCTTATCCAAGCCCCTAATCTGAACCTTTACTCCCATCCCTAATCTCACTCATAATCCTATATTTAAGGGATTCCTTCTGCTGACATCAGTATTGACATCAACAGAGGCAGATTAAAGGCAGAGTGCTCTTTGAGGGAGAGAGGGAACTGAAACTGTGATTGATGCTGGACAGTTAGCAAAGTCCAGCACCAGTTACTTGGCCCTGTGGCATGCAGGGATACATCACCATTGTCTTTTCAGACACAAGAGTTCTCCCCTATATTGGGGTAGATGAAGATTCACTGCCACTGAGCATGATTGCTCAACTGTGATGATTAAAGGGCCATGCACAGCACTCATCTGTCTATTTGTCGGGGTGGCCTAGGAACTAGGAGCAGGAATTAAGCAGACCTCCCAGAGCTGAATAGGGAGGCTCTGCAGTAGGAGTGTATCCAGTAAAGAAACAAGACAAGGCTAGGAAAGGCACCAAACATGAAAACAAGACAGAACGAATAGAACCCAGAACCGGAGAAGGATAGGAAGCTAAACCCAGAACATGTACACAAGACATGAGGGAACATGAACATAACATGGTCAGAACTGTACATGGACTGGGAATACAAACTAAAACAAGACAAGATAAGATAGGCAAAACAAGAGGAGAAATAACTAAGTACTATATATGACAATCATGGGGATTTAGTCACATTATATGATCATACGTTGCATAAGCCTGCCAACAACACCAATGTACCCCATATCTGTCAGGTCCTACACTGCCTAATGTATGCCAAAATAACCAAAGAAGACATATATAGCACTTACCTGCAAGAAAGGGCAGAAGCCTTGAGCAGCTGCCTGCAGGAACACTGAAACAAAAAGAATGATGGAAAACAAACGGGTGTGGCAACATAAAACAAACATTTAAATGAAACCTGGAGACTGGGAATTCCAGGAACGGATTACAGGAATGAACCCAGAAAAACCCAGCACAAAGAAAACCAGACATAGAATAGAAAACCAAAAAAACAAGAGAAACTAAACAAGAATTGTAAAAAGATTCCTGGATACCAGAAGCCACCAGACTGATCTACAGCTAGGAACAGGATGTGACACTATTATACACTATTATACAATTTAACCTTGCTGGTACTTTTAATGCAGGACATTCTATGAAATCAGTGGGTGTTAAAGACCTGCACTGTATTACAGCTTAGACCATTATGCGGTCTTTGCAGGAGTTAATATCCTATTTTTGTTGGCTAGGGACTATGTCCACAACTTTATTAACATCAGTGTAACACTATTCTTATACTTGTCTCTGGTAACCATCACATAATTGGTCTGATGTCTCTGTGTTTGGCATGGAAATCAGTAACTGGAAATGGCTTTAGACACTTCCGACACCCTTATTTTTGGCAGCCCGAGTTTGCATAATATTTATGGTGGTAGTTACATTGAGTGCATGCATTTTAGAATATGTTGGCACAGCTCGATTCATGCAAGTCATTCATACTCTGTAAATCTGCAACTCTCAGGATTCTTTGAAGTTTCATATTTGGTTTTAAGTCAACTAGATGTTGACTCCTGCTTGTCAAAGTCCTTGACACTTACTCTATAATTATTTCTTGTATTCTGTCTTCATCTAGAATGTTAACTTCCCTAAACTTATCAGCAGGTATTTTGTTAAGCATAGTGATTCTAAAGTCTGTTACTTATTAAAGACATACTGCTTCTTGACAAACCAGAATAAAACTCAGATTTTTTAAAACTATTCATTGTAGGACTATTTATCTATAGGCATTTGGTATCCAGGGAAATCATCAGCCATCCTATAAGTGACTTACCACAATAGCCACTTTTTGGCTGCCTTCACTGCTGTCTGTTGAACAATACTGGCCACAAAGAATTATAGCTATGATAATGAATGAAAAACAGACGAAGAAAGGAGGATATGGACAAGCAGTACAGGAGATTGACTGATCCTAATTCCAACCACTCAGATTGCAATATTTGTTAATTTTGCCAACATATTGCCTAGTAATCTTATGTCTTATATTTTATATATGTCTGGCTTGATCTAGCAGTTAGTAAGGTTTGAATTTTTCTTGTCATATAAAGTTTATTTATATTGTATTGATGCATTTCATTATCACCATTATTCCAGAACTAAGTATCAATGACAGTTCTATTGCACATGGCCTGCTTTTTCCATGAATATATCCACAGCATGGGGTATGTATTCCGTATTTGTTTCATGATATTAACTCTCCTGCTGAGATAGTGATCACAATTTATTGGAATTTTTTATTGTGCTTTCATGGTGTACTTTGTAACTTTATAGTTATTTAAAGAGTGTTTTTGATACAAAACAATGAACTCTATTGTATTTAAAACAAATTAAGAGATCTATGAAACTAATGTAATGCTTCGTAAGGATTATTTCAGTACAGTCGCAACTTAGTTGCGTTTACAATGTGCTCATTGCTTAATACTTTATAATGAACAACTGGTGTTGTAATTACGGAACCTGAGAGAGTTGGAGACAAAAATAAATACAAACTGTTTTTACTAATTGCATTTCTTATGTCTAATTCATATTTTTCATTACTATACATCATGAGTATAAGGGTAAACACAGGATTCGTGTTTAGCAAACATAACAAAATATATATAGTGCCACACTATCTTCCTCAGTTCCATATGGCTAAACTCTCTACCAAATTTGAAAGAATTCATTATGAACATTTTCTACAGTCTATAGCAGTGGTTTCCAAACCAGTCCTCAAGGTATGCCTACCAGTCCATAATGAAGAGATTGATTTAAGGTTTACCCAGTTGTGTCAAGGCTTTTTTTTTTCTTGCTAAACACAACTGCTAGACACAACTGAGTAATCCCTAAATCCTGGATTTTCAGGATGCTTTGAGGACTGGTTTGGAAACCACTGGTCTGTTGGCACAAATGCACAATATTGCTATCTAGAACTAACTTAAAGTATTGCCCATTGCTGCAGCAATGAATAGAGCTTACATAACTGAAATTAATCCAATGTCTTATTTTTTTCTGTGTGGTGGGTTTGTGGTGGTAGCTGAATCTACTATTATTTGTAAAATGCCGGAGTCAAATGCCAAAGCTGAAAAGGCTCGCGCTGTGCATCTGCACAGCAACAGTCTTTCAGCCAATCAGGTGATCAGGAGAGCCGTGCTGAGATAGTCCCTCTCCTTCCTCTTCTAGAGCGTTTGCTAACTCTTCCTCCCAAAGCCATCCCAGTTCCAGATACGGCTCTCCAGAAATAGACTGGGAATCCGAGGAAGTGGTTCGTTCAGCAGCTTCCACTGAGTGAGGGAAGCTAAGCAATGTTCAGATGGCCAGAGTAAGTCTCCTAGGAAAGACTCTCCCATCAAAATTATTTCACTCCAGATGGGCTATGGAGCACGATTCTGAGGTTAGAGATTTTGCAAAACTAGCCTTCAGATCCCCTTTGGTTAAGGAGGATGACCTTCTCCTCAGGAACCACATCGGTATCCCGGACATTCAGGCTTTAATGGCCCCAGAGGTAGATCCTGCTCTGTTATCCATCACAGGGAGCAGCGTATCCTCTGATCCCACAGACCAGACTTTTCGCAATATACAGTTCAAAATTGCTGATGCTGTGGGCCCACTATTACTGATGTTGGATAAGGCAGAAAAAGAAGGCAATGCTCAGAAACCTTCCGCTTCATCTCTGTTGGCATCTAAGATGGCCCTTTTAAAAGCATCTGGCAGGGCAGTGCTAATTATTGGCCAATCCTTTAATTACATATCTAACATCCGCAGATCCCGCTGGCTCCATGCAGCAGGTCTGTCCGACCTAGCCCCCAAATCGCATGAGTTCCCAAATTTGGAGGATTCTTACCTATTCGGTCCCTCGTTCATTCAGGAGGTTAAAGGCCATTACAAGGCAAGGAGATCCTTTTCAGAACTCAAGAAGTCCGTCCCTGGCTACAAAAAGCCCTTTCGGACAGAGGGGTGCCCCTATAGGGCTGCAGGAGCGTCCCGAGAAGCCTCTCACCAGGCCCAGTACCGCCACTACAGTGGAAGACACAAACTCCCAGGTGGTGGCAGAGGAGCGCATTCCAGAAGCGGTTCAGCTTCCAAAAGAAAGCCCATGCATTCAAGTAAGTGTGCCTCCTCATATGCCACTAAATTGGAAGGATATTTCCTCAGACAAATGGGTTCTAAAGATTTTTCAAAGGGGTTTACAACTCCCCCTTTTAAGGTTCCCAGTCCAGAAATTTACAGAGAGGTGAACCCAGTGCTAGATGCCTCCCTTTCCTTAGCTTTAAGTCAAGGGAAAATAGAGTTGGCAGACATGTCTATTACAGGATGGGTCAGCCCATTGTTCCCAATCCCAAAATCAGACGTTTCCTGGAGACCGGTCCTAAACGTGAGGTCTCTGAACGCTTTCATCAAAAGGAAAAGGTTCAGGATAGAGGGTTTATCAGATCTGCCAGGCTTAGTACAGAAAGCTTTTTTCTGCATAAAGTTAGACCTAAAAAATGCCTTCCATTCAGTCCCCATAGCCAAGAAACACAGGCGTTTTCTGAGGTTTCAGTGGAAAGGGAAAGTGTGGCAGTGGACCATTATGGTGTTTGGTCTATCCAACGCACCATACACATTCTCCAGAATTCTGAAATCAGTGATAGCTCATGTCAGACAAAAAGGTTTCATGTGTCTATACTATCTAGACGACATCCCGCTCATGCACCCAGATGGAGAAGCCCTTGCTTCTCAGAGGGATTACCTTGCTTCCCTTTTACAAGACCTAGGATTTGTAGTAAATTTACAGAAATCAGTCCTAATTCCCACTCAAAGCATCCTCTTTCTGGGTTTCATACTGAACACCAGGACTATGTCTCTAGGAATCCCTCAAGACAAATGGGACAAATTACTGGTACATCTGAACTCATCTCTCAGGCACCAGAGTTGGTCCTTGAGAGACCTAGCAAAGATTATCGGAAAATTAATAACACCAGCATACAAAAATTCCCCCTTACTTTGCAGGAGAAGTCAGCTGTTTTTAGGCAACCGACTAAGACAGGGCGGCCATTGGGAATCAAAATTTGTTCTCCCCAAGAAGGTCAGAGAAGAACTGAAGTCCATTCTGGAGTTAGAAATTCCACTTCCCCGTCCCCTGTTAGAGCAGCCTGTGGCAGTCACTCTGACGTCAGATGCCTCAAGTCACGGTTGGGGGGCGTTTACAGCCCAGAATGCCTTAAGAGGAATTTGGTCAGACCAAGAGAGTCTCCTCCATATAAACATCTTGGAGTTACGAGCTATAAAATTAGCTCTCCAGGGCCTAGTTCCTCTAAACCTGTCACCGACGTTGGTAAAAGTCCAATCGGACAACAGGACAGCGGTGGCTTATATAAACCACAGAGGGGGCACAAGATCAAGGGGTCTTTGTTTAGAGGCTCTAGATCTTTGGTCCTGGGCCTTAGCAAGCAATCTTCAGGTTTTCGCAGAATATGTTCCGGGAGAGGCGAACAAGCTTGCAGACTCTCTCTCTCGCCAAAGTTTGTCCCTGGCAACAATTCAATTAAAGATTGCTCTTTTCCAATGGATAGAAAACTATTTTGGCCAGAGGCAGGTAGATCTGTTTGCATCCCAAACATTTGCACAAACTCCCAGGTTCGTCTCCCGGACCTGGACAAAGGGAGCTTGGAAAATGGATGCAATGTCTTTCCAATGGACAGATGTTCCAGCCCCTTATGCTTTCCCCCTCCATCTTTACTGATGAAAGTGCTGGAGAAGATCCGCAGGGACAGGGTGCAGAGCTTAGTTCTTGTTTATCCAGTATGGACCTACAGACCCTGGTATCCCTTGATCCATCAGTTAGTCAAGGGAACCAAGATCCCATTGGGCATGACAGTGGACTGCTTTCAGGAAACCAGCGATCTCCTGCTCAAGCTGCCGCAGCTGATGTGGATCGCAGCCCTGGTAGGCTGTTAACACATCCTCTTTTATCGGATCAGGTCTTGGATATTATTAATTCATCTTTAAGACGTAGAACTAGGGTAAGATATAGAAAGATGATCGAGGAATTCAAAGAATGGGAGATTTCTTTTCTGTCTAACACACAAGGATCCAACACCGTTCCATTGGCTTTAGAATTTCTTACCCTTAAGTTCCATTCTGGTTTATCTGTCAGTTCAATCAAGACATATGGATCTGCTTTAAACTTCCTGATCCCCAACCTTACTCAGGATGCCCTGTAGTTGAGATTACTAAAAGGGTTATCTGTCTGCCGCCCATATACCCCACGCTACACATCTACTTGGGATGTAGATGTCTTATTAAATTTCCTAAAGTCTTTGGATAGTGCTAAAATTGATTTTAGATGGACTGCTATTAAGTTGGCTTCTCTGCTGTCCTTAGCCCTGGCAGCTAGAGGAGCAGAGTTAACGCAAATCCATATTTCAGACCCTTGGTTGTCCAGGACCCCGGGAGGTTTCCATATTATACTAAAAGGCAGACAAAAAACATCCCATTTTTCTCCTGGTCCGGTAGAATTGGACTTGGTCCAAGATCTTTCTGAACCAGGCTTATGTTTAGTCAGTTTGTTACAATCGTACCTTCAACTTTCTGCTGTATTTAGAAAAGATATCAATCAATTATTCATTACATCAAGGAATCCCTTTCGTCCAGCCAAGGTTAATACTATTAGAGGCTGGATACTTTCCACCATGTCTTCGGCTGGAATTGATGTTTCTGTGTTCAAAAGCCATTCAATTAGGGGAGCCTCGGCTACTAAAGCAGCAGGGAAGGGCCTGCCTCTCCCTATTATCTTGAAAGCTGTGAGATGGTTGTCCAGTAAAACCTTTGTTAGAATTTACTGGAGGCCATCAGAATTTGAACGCCTTCAGTTTCTTAGGACCACCACCAGGTGTGTGCTATTCTACCCACTAGCTTTGCTAGGTGGTTATGCCTCCCGGAGGACAAATCAGAGTTTGCAGGAATCTATGATCTGCAAACTTTCTTTGTCTTAGGGATGAGCATAACCACCTAGCAATAGCGCCCGTCCCACCCTCCTCCAAGTTAAGGGTTTTGCCTGCTGGTGGTAGTTGTTTTTTTTTTCTAAAACACAAGGTTATCTGGTGCTTATTCAGCCTTTTGATAACTGTTCTCTGTTTTGTTTTTTACAGACTATAACCGTACTCCAAGACAAGACCAACAAACCAAGGATCCACCTAAGTAGGAGGATTGGATGCTAGTAGTCTCGTCAGTTTGATATTCTCAAGGACTCCATGCATAAAGAATCTGTTTGCTGGGGCTTGTTAAAACATTTATTTTCTCTTTATTGAACTTATATCTTGCAATTTATGATGAAGCGTACCAGTGTTCATTTGAAACCTTCCTTTGCTATACATTGTTGCCTTGTTTTTCAGCGCAGCTGTTTTATACAAAGTTTCAAGTCTATCTTGTATGTCTTCATGATTCATTAAACATTTTTCTTGTTCCCCTGTACTATGGGCAACTTGAATAGTTTTATTTTGTGTTTAGATGTTTAATTATATCCCTGTACACTGTGGGAAATATTTATCCTTCGTACTTCGTGGGATGTGCTAACCATCTGCAGTTTCCCAATTTTAAAAATCCGAGGTAATCAGGATTCCCGCACTCAGCACGGCTCTCCTGATCACCTGATTGGCTGAAAGACTGTTGCTGTGCAGATGCACAGCGCAAGCCTTTTCAGCTCTGGCATTTGACTCCGGGAGGCTGCCGCATACCCACTAGCTTTGCTAGGTGGTTATGCTCATCCCTAAGACAAAGACAGTTTGCAGATCATAGATTCCTGCAAACTCTGATATAAAGTATGTGGAACCTGTAGAGCGTGGAACTTTTAATTGCTATTGGCTTAATTACTTGAGAGTTAACCCTTAAGGGTCAACACTTAGTTACATCTTCAGATAACCTATCAATGACAAGTTTCATTATCATTGATGTCCTGGTTCCTAATTTTCTGCTCATGGAAATAGGACTAATATTGTATGTCATTATTAAAAAAAAAGTAAAATCTGACTAAAAAATAATATATTAAAATATTTAATCCTACTCCATCCAGATTATGTGAAAACTAGTTGGAAGTTTCGTGAGTTATGCTTGTAATAATTTTCATCTTTCTTTTTATCGAATCACCACAGCTAATATATAACAACTTCTGCTTTGTTGTTTTGATATTTTTTAATCTACTCGAAAGTTTCATTGAGTATTTTTTGTTATATTTAAAAACAATTTAAGGCTTTTAGTGTCAAAATGTAAAATAATAAATGGAAAAAGTAATGCACTTTTTGCCTCTCCATAACATTTAAATAAACATTCTACAGTGATTTAATGAGTGAGAGAAATTGAAAATACTTAAACAAGTAACCCATAAAAAAGTTAAAAGTTATTATACTGTGAACATTAAACAACTTGTGTTTGTCAGCTTCATGCACTTTCGAGTTTGAAAAATCCAGTATCCTTTTTAAATATAAAAAAATGTTAACAACATAACTCCAATGTTGCCATTGTCCCTAGAGATATAGCATTATGTGTCTCAATTCTATGTGCAGAATATTTATGTTTGATCTGTCAGTTACCCAGTGTAATTAACCTCAAGATTTGCAAGGTGGGCATATCATGTACAAATCAAATCAATTGCTAGTTTGTTTTAAAATATAACCAATGTAAATGGGAGAGAACATGTAGACGGAAGAAGAAGGTTAGGCAAAAAGAAGAATAAATATGGAAAACATTACTGGAAAAAGCAGGAATCAGATAAGTGAATGCGTTCTTCGTAACATGTAAGCACAGATGTCGATTTCTCTTCTTAAAATTACTTTGGAGATTGCAGACTTAGCACTGTTGTTTTCAGCTCTGGGTTACTGGTTATGTTTCACAGCTGGTTGTGTGTCAGACACACATGTCCATGTAATTATGCCCATTTACCCATTTAATTTGACGTTACGGCCACGGCTAACTTGAAAACTTGAACCGCATGGCCAGTTTAATAGTATTTTTTTTTTTAAATCATAAAAATTATGAATGTTTGTTTCAATAGAATAATTATTGATTCAATGCTTAAGGATGTAATTACTTGAAGATATTTTTTTAATATAACGGAATAGCTATTAGACTATACCCAGCCATTAAAAGTAAGCAATTATCCACCTGTTTGAATTGATGGACTGATGCAGGCAGAAATAGAGGACAACAGTTACAATGTAGAATTCAAATGATAAAGATCCTGCTGGAGATATAATGTGTCTGTCTGATAGGCAACAGGGATCGAGCTGGAGGGCCGCCTTCTCTGACCACAAGTGAAGAAACCCTTGTAGAGATGGTGTCCCCAGGAACATTGGGTTATGCACTGCAAACAGTAATTTGCATACTGATTTTGCTGACCATGTAAGTATTTTTATAATTAAATCAGCCATTTATTTTTATTATTACAGTCACTGTGCAACTTCCTTCCTCTTATGTGACACAAATTAAGTGAGTGCTGCATATTAGGTTTACAAGACAAGAATACAGAAGAGTAACAAGAGTAAGAGAAGTATGTAATTTTTTTTGATATACGTTTTACTAGAAAGTCCTTTTTATGTGTGATACCTTAAGACTGGCCTCTAGAATATTTTAATTTTTGACTTTTAATTTTGACTTTTTAAACTGAGCTTTATATTGCTTTCTATAGTGTTTTATGACACATTTTTTAAGTATTCTTAACCTATTATGACAGACATAAGCTTGCAGTTTTCAATTAAACAATTAAGTGTTTATTCCCTTAATGCTGTTATAAGCTCACAATATCATTTATTTATATTACCCCTGTCTGCTGAGAGCATCAAACATGTTACAGTGGGTGTTACAATTACTGTAAGACACACCTCTCCTGTATACCCCTGTTTGCGGAGCACATACTTGCTCTCCATAACAGGTTAACAGTCCCCAACACTTGATGTTCCCTATGCTGGTCACCCACAACATTTAAACCACTTGCAGGTGAATAACCTTGATTATATCATTACAATGGCACCTGTCAAGGGGTGGGATATATATTAGACAGCAAGTGAACAGTCAGTTCTTGAATTTTATGTGTTAGAAGCAGGAAAAATGGGCAAACAAAAATATCTGAATGACTTTGACAAGAGCCAGATAGTGATGGTTACATCACTGGGTTAGAGCATTTTCAAAATGGCAAGTCTTGTGGGGTGTTCCTGGTATGCAGTGATTAGTATTTACTAAAAGTGGTGCAAGGACAGAAAACAGGTTAAAAGGCGTCAGGGTCATTGGCTCTTAATGCAAATTGATGCATGTGGGGAAGGAAAGCTAGTCTGTCTGGTCCATTCCCACATATGAGCTACTGTAGCTCAAATTACTGAAAAACATAAATAATAGTCATGATAAAGCTCCTTCAATGGCAACGTGAGCATCAGAACTGGACCATAGTTCAATGGAAGGAGGTTGCTTGGTCTGATGAATCATGTTTTCTTTTAAATCAGGTGGATTGCCAAGTGTATTTGTGTGGTTTAACTGGGAAGAACGCAGGCAATTGGAGGCAGTGAAATGATCAGAGCAATGTCGTACTGAAAAACCTTAGGCCCTGGCATTCCTATGGATGCTACTTTGAGTGCTGGACCCCATCACATACCTACATTATTAACAGCTGATCTCTTGCTTACTATTGTTAGGGAGAGCAGATGACTTATCTTTACTTTTATATGTGGAACCTACCACTTTTTATTTATATCTTATTTGCACTATTATTGGTTATTAGCTCAATTATGGATATTAATGAGTCCAGGAAAACAAAAAAAAATTATTAACTAATACTTCATACAGGTTGCTGTAACAATGGAATGGCCACTGCTTGTATAACATCACACCTCCTTGTTTCTTTCCTTTAACTGCCACGCATTGAAAAGGGAAATTGCAAGTACCAGTTTTTATTGCAAAAAACTGTACATTGTACATTGTTCCTCAGAACAAAACTCAATTTTCTATATCTTGGCATTCTATATTTTTAATATTATAAATAAATAAATAAGATCGCATACACTGTAAACCCTCCTATCTACTTATTTATTTGTTTATGCATTTTAGAGGACATTTGGAAATTGCTCAGCAATTAATTTTCAAGCAGTGTACCCTTTTCTGTTCCAAATCATGTATAAACGAAATTATTTTTATTATAATTTGGTTTTACTCAAATCCAGTGCAATTTTTAGTTCTGTTGATAAAAAGCAAAGTGAATTTCTTGAAACAACTGACTAGTCCTATAGATCCAATTTGGACACTGAATCTACAATTAATTTAGCCTTTTATAAATACAATACTGCAAAAAATATGAAACAAGAAAAGTGAACTATTTATCAATCTATAAATTAAATATTTAGCAACAGATGCTTACTTAAGTTGCCCATTATATATGTCACATTATTACATTCAATCAACTTTTTTCTTATTTAACTTTTCAACCCTACTTCCTAAATGTATATTTTTAAAGCTAAATTTATTTTTCTAGTCAGAACTTCTTGATTAGAGAAAGATTAGCAGGGTAAATAAAACAAACTATAACTGAATAAAAGTGTAACTTGTCAACACTTACTTTTGAAAAATAATTTCTTTTCTATTTTTATTTTGTTTGTTTAGCTTGACTACGGGCCAACAAGGAAGTTGATGTCAATGAAACCATTGATTTGATGTTAATTACATTACAGGAAATTGCTTGCACCTCACTTCTAATTGGCCATGTCATAATCACACAAATTCAATGTGAACCCGATGTTTATGAACTCAATGTTGACAGTCTTTTACAAGCTAAAAGTGACCTCCCAGCACAATCATAACAAATAGTCATTAGAAGATTACATTCTTCCTACATAAAGTTCCATATTGAGATGGAAGCAGGTGCAGCTTTTTTGTTGCCAAAATGAGCACCATACACCAAAATGTCCCACTGTATAGTTTATTGTGCTTTTATTAGTGGTTTATTGTTTAATTGATTTTATAGATGTACTATAATGTTCTCAACTAAATCCCTGAATTCATGTCCATTTAACATTGCTTGTAAACAATTTAAAAAAGTTACCTCATAAACAATTCTCAAAAAGGTATTCATTTCATTGGGTTCCAAGCCTTTCATTTGTCCTTAATTTAAGGGAAACAGCTGAACCTGTTGAAATATGCCAAAAAGATATTTTATTAACTTTTTACTTGTTTATATATCTTCTGTTCTTTTTCAGATATCACAATGCACTTTTTATATACTTAGGAAATGCAGATGTTTCCCACGCATTCTTAGTCTCTTAAATGTTGTCAGTTAGATTACATGTATAGAAAATTATGTAGAAATAGAACATATGTAGCCTCTTTTATTGGTTGTGTTTTTGTCTCAAAGTGTAAAATGCCAAGCAGAAAAAGATTGAAAGAAAAATTAATCAATTTATATGCATTGCTATGGATAGGAGTCTGGTAACAATAACTGCTTTTAAGACAGTCATACAATATAGATTGCATATATACAAAACTAATTTGATGGTTTACAGCTTTGAAGGTGGACAGATGGATTTATATATTCCCCACACCAAGAGCTGATCAGTCAAGTTTGGAGATAATTTCATCCATAGTAAAACAGTTATTATGGCTCCACTAATACTCACAATTTCAATACCTATTACTCCCCAGGCATCTCATCCTCCACATGGGTATGTTCATAATCATTCTACCCAATAGGCATCATCTCATTCATTTCATCAATGCAACCTGTCTGCACATTATGATCTTAATTAAAGGGTGTATGTAGAGTTCATAGCTTCTATGGTCTTTTGTCAGGCTTCTACATGCTCTCTCCCTTACTACTTAATACAGGCAGTAGTTTGATTCTTCTTTTTGTCATCATGCATATTGCATACATGTTTTATATCCTTGTGATCAAAGGATAGAAAATAATTTTGTTCAATAGCAGGTTTGTGCTATGCATGTCCACTATCTTCAACGCCTTTCCATGAAGCACCAGAACATTTCCCACACCATTAATATGAAATACAACAATATCTTGCTAAAACCCTTGCTAATAGACAGTCTTTAGGCATTACCTAGCAAACATGTGCTAGATTTTGGTAACTATCTAAACCCCCCCTAAGGTCAGTTCCCTAAAGCAAGACATCATATGACTTTGACAGAGTTGGATGGTTTCTGGACAAGTTATTACCCAACATTATGTAACCGAGTTGACATATTTTCAAGTTAAATGTCGCATACAGTCCATACAACAAATTAATTATCTCAGTAGATTACTGACTTAATCAACTATGCATAGCAGAGACCAAGGAGAGCAAAATCACTTAGCCCATGGTTATTTAGAATTTACATGCTCTTTCCCTTAATATCTACACATAGGAGTAGCATTTAGTTTGTACGTTTAGCAATGAGGAATTGGGGATGATATTCAAGATATTACACACTTGCTAAAATTCCATTAAATTTATTTAATTCAGGAAGCTTTCTGATTATGTATTGAGGAAATGTTAACACTATTATGTATATGATGTGCCTTATAATTGTTAATTTAATCTGATTATTCAGGAAATCTATTATATTTAGGGTATTAAATGTAGCTACGAATTTATGTACAAAACAGGAACTTTTTGTGTATTCTAGTTAATTCTAAATAGCTTGACTCAATGCATCTCTTTGAGTAGATGCTGATTGAACATGTGGGGCAATTTTCCTTATTTTCCAATAAGGAAGCATTGGGTTGGTTGAAATCATCAGGATTGATTGACCACAGATGGTGAGGAACAGACAATGCTTGAGGGCTAATAGGTAAGTTAATTTCTTTATTTCTTTCATTTTAGGGGGGGGGGGGCAGATATTTAAACAGTGATAATAACACTCCAGCATTATGAATATATTTGTTCTAACACTATAGTGTTCCTTTAATGCACTTTTTGTAACTTAATTGATATATTATGAGAGCTAGTGTACAATGATAAGGTAAACAGATAATTCACAGAAGAACATCACCAATTTGTTGAGGCCGACATATGTAATAGAAGAGTTTTTCTGTCCATGCATGTGCAGTTATTGGCATTTACATTTTAGTGTTACACACTCTTGTATGTGCCCCATCATTACAATTTAAATTTTAGGAATTCTTCACAATTATCTCCTATGTGCTATTATAAAACATATTCAAGAATTTGATCAAATAAAGATTTGACATTTAAAATGTGGACAATGCAAATGTTTACTTGAGCTAATTATTTACCACCTGCTGGAAAGGATTAAAACAATCCTTTTACCTGACTTAGTTCTATCATATGCACCGAAGTCGTGGTGTACTGGACTTTTCGATGCCAGGTGAGTATTCTGACGTTATGTAGTTCACCCTTTTTTATGAATAAGAGCTCCAAAATAATTGGACCTGAATCACCATGATAGCAAGATGTTGTTTTTCAAGCTATATTGTATCTGATTATCTTTTTGAATCATGAAAACTCCTAAACTGAAGATACCTTATACCAAACATTTCTGTATTTACAGCTGTCAGACACCATACCCATTTTGAGTTCATAATACACAGAATTCCCACTGCTGCTCCTTTCAGCTTTGCAATTCATGCAGCTTTGATATAGTTTACAAAAACAGTGTGAATAAACAGGAATTGCCATTAAACACTTTGAAAACTTTGATAAAATAAGCCTGGAGGCCTACTCTTTCTTTACTTACAAAAAAAAAAATTGTTTATGTTTTTGAAAAGTTAATCACTACGTAGGTAAAATATTAAATTGCGAGAGAGGAAGGCACAAGCAGGATGCAGCTGTGTTTACTATGAAACAAACTGTCTGCATCACAGAAAAATCATCATAACATATGTTGCCAGTTACTGAAAGCTATTTTATTGAGCTGTTCCCCTTACATTGTCATTTTAGATACGATATTCATCTAAAATAGGATGTAAATGTATAAAACATGTCATAATTTATTTAGCGACTTATATTTACCAGTGAAAATGTCTTCCAGTTCTGTTTTTCTATAACTCCATAGCGTCATTGACATTTATATGTGACTTTATAAATACACAGTTAAAGAGACACTGAACGCTACAGCCTTAATATCTTAATTTAGTTCTCCCTAGCGATGAAAATAATAATGAAATGAAAATGAATCTAAATGAAAAGAAAAAAAAAAGCTCACCTTCTCTCCAGTTTTCATTTTAGAAGGGGGGGGCAGATATTTAAACAGTGATAATAACACTCTAGCATTATGAATATATTTGTCCTAACACTATAGTGTAGCATTACCCGTACGACTTCCGGGTTTAGTCAATCTGACTCCGCCCATGAGTCTGAAGTCACACGCTTCCCATTGAAAAGGAAGCCGCAAACTAATTAGGATTGCTCAGTCATTTTGTGCCTCTCACATACTTGCTACTTCGTTACAGATTGTCGTCTGAGCTTTACTACCAGTGTACCGAACCCTCTGTCTTACTCCTGACAAAGCTGTCTTCTCTGTGTACAGAACTCTCTGGCTTACTCCTGACAATGCTGTCTTCTCTGTGTACAGAACAGACATCACCACTTCCTCTATTCCTTTACATACTTCAAGGAACCATAACCCTCATTAATCCTGGAAAGGACTTCAATGCACATCATTCACAGTAAGCAAAATAAATTCTTCATTCTTGGGATTATTAATAGGTTCGCACCTGAAGTATTTGGGAAGGATAAGAAGGAATATAATTGTCTGGCTTTGGGAGTCAGCTATTCATCTCCTATTTATTGATTATTTCTGCCTCAACCTAAAAGACTCTGTTTTAGTTGCTAAGAATATTATTGTTATTATTGCTGAAGTTTAAGAACTTTATTATATGTTGCTAATTAATTAGTTTACTTATTTTATTTAATTTTGCCAAAACTTTATTCAGAGTGAAGCAAATAGCTGCAATATTATCTTTGCTCATGTATTATCATTTACAATTTTATTGCAACAGAAGATTATCAAAGCAAAATTGCTTTATTTCAATAAATGTTATTTTCTTAAAGTGACAGTATCAAATCTCTTCATTCACCTGCAGTTGAGTTCCAAATAACATTTCCACAAGTATAATAAGTGCCTACAGTGTTCCTGAAATGATGAGTTTAAGGTAATACAACTTTACCAATATTGATACTACTTTGGGACTTTGTGAACCAAGGCTTCTGCTCTCTAGCAACTAAAATAGCAATATATTGTAAGCTTGTTACTACAAGAATACATACCCTTGTTTTATGCCACTCACCTGGTGCCTTTACATTCGCAAGCAGGCAATAAACTATTCAAAATTTAAATATGTCATTGGTCACATGACCTTCAATGGAACCATGTGAACAATGAAAAATAGAATAAACAGACATTAACAGCTATGAGAGCAAGTAGCAAAATATATATGATATATACGTCATTGGATATATTTTTACATTATTATTATATTTTTTATTTTCTATAATTTTAACTGCTCTTATTCTCATTGTTATTTTAAATTTTTTCCCTTATTGTTTATTTAGATTTTTCGTAATTTTCTTATCATTTTCTTATAATATTATGTTTTTTAATCATTTTTAATATCTATCTTTTTTTGTATTTTATATTAATCTATTACATCTGCACTTATTTTTTAATCTCTGCAGCTTTCTAGTCTTCTTTTTTTTCTGGGATCTTATCCTTATTTCAGTTAGATCTTTACATCACATTAATTTTTTCCCTTTCTACAGCTCCTTTTTAAAAAATGGTTGCTGTATCACCCAATGTGACTTGCAAGCCCGGTTGGTCTTATGACAGACCAATCACAAAGTCACTGACACTTCTTACTATTTGGCCCCCTTATTTTGGCTTGTTTTGATGGTTTTCCTTCTCTTCACTGGTCAGGTTTCCCTTCTACCCTAGTTCAAAATGGCCACTGAGGCTGCCCACATGATCCACGGTCTCTGACATTTTAGCACTTTAACAAACTTTGTTTCTCTATAATACCCAGACATTCCAATAGACCTCTGCTATCCTTGTAGGTCATCTATCACGCGCAACCTTGATCTCTGTCACATGAAACTGCTTTTCCCGATGTATTGCTATTAATAAAGCTTGTTTTTAGGTTGCAATGATAACATAAGCTACAGTGGTATATATTATTTTGCTATTTGCTCTTATAGCTGTTAATGGCTGTTTATTGGATTTTTCATTAATCACACGGTCCCATTGAAGATTTTGTGAACAATTTAATTTTTTTTTTTTATTTCTTTCTTTATTCCGGTGATGATTGTACACACATGATTGATGTAAGAACATAGGTATAACATTACCAATACAAGATGAAACAGTATTTACAATTGTCCAGTGAAAAGACCACACAAAAGACCACACCATAAAAACATCCGTATATTAACATCAGGTTAATTTTCAACTTTTCACATTATTCATTAACATTACTGACCAGTTATCGGTTGTCTGTCTGACTTTCATTTAGGTACGCCTTCCGGCCTTCAACCACCTTAAAAAGGCCTGGTCACACACAGAACAACAATGTAACGTCATATGGGTGTACGAGATCCTGTTCATCTCGGTACAATTTAAGACAGACAACTATCCCAGAAGAACCTACACCCTGCTGACTTTTGGCAATATTTCATCAACCAGGGTGGAAGCCAACCAGGATTTATGCTGAGGGACCACTGCTGTATTATATGGTAGAAGGGTCTTTGGACCTTCTGATGTGCCTTTTTTTTATTTTATGGTTGTAAGTGTAATATTTCCCCACTTCTAATTAAATACCTGAAGAGTTTTATCTATTTTGTGAACGCTCTATTTATACTTTGAGCAAGAAGTGTTTTCTAATGTATGTATGCTAAGTTTTAAATTCAGTGTGACCTGACCACACACTATATATATTTGTTCATAATGGTGAACCACACTCTTTTTTGCTGTTTTGTTTTATAGTTACCTGTGGATACTACACCATTGGTTCATCTCTTCTTGTTTCTTATGTGTACCAATGACCTGTTCTAGTATCAAAGAAGCAATATCACCTCTTCAAAAAATAAATTTCTGAAAATTTTACTTTTTTCTAAATTTTCCACTTACATTACGTGCATCCTGTTACCGTTTGTTCTGTGTCTTTTACTATTTGTCTTAAGGGTAATTGAGGGAGTCATTTTTTTCAGTGGTTGCTTCCACAGGTAATCCATTGCATCATTTACTAGCGCTTATCCTTTTTTATATTTGAGTATTATAAATGCTGCTTTTTCACTTAAAAGGCAATGGTTACATTGAAAAGCATGCAGGGACAGGCTAAGCTGAGGAGAGTGTAGAGTGCTGTCCTTTAGGAGAGAGCAAAGGGCAGGTATGCGAGCTAGAGGTTACTTTGGGAAGTCATAAGCTTTCCTGAAGCGATGGGTTTTAAGGAACTTTTTAAAGTTAAATACATTGGGAGAGTCTGATTGCGGTAGGCAGGCTATTCCAAAGGAAGGTAGCTGTCCGTGAAGAGTCCTGCAAGCATAAGTTGGCCATATGGGTGCGAACAGCGGACAGGAGAAGGTCATGGACAGAGCAGAGAGACCGAGAAGGGGCATACTTATGGATCAGTAAAGAGATATAGGAGGGGCTAGAATCATTCAGTGCTTATAGGCATGGATTAGTACTTTGAATTGATTCCTATAGAACACAGAAGATAATGTAAGGACTAAGAGAGGGATGAGGTGTGAGAGGAGCGACTGGAGAGGAAAATAAGTCTGGTTGCAGCATTCATTACAGACCGTAGCTGGGCAATGCTACAGTTACAATAATCCATGTAAAAGATCATTAGAGCATGGACAAGCTCCTTAGTAGTATCTTGTGTAAGAAAGAGGAGGATACGGGCAATATTATTAAGGTGGAATAGACAGGATTTGGTGACAGACTGGATGTGAGGCTCAAAGGTGAAGCCAGAATCAAGTATAATGCCAAGACAGCACACTTGCAAGGATAGGCTAATGTGTGTACCACTAACTTGAAAGGAGAGTGAAAAAGGAAGTATTAGGAGGAGGGGAGACAAGGAGCTCAGTTTTAGAGAGATTGAGTTTCAGATATCAGGAGGGCATCCTGTCAGAGATGGAAGAATGGCAATTAGTGACACGTTGTAGGGCAGCAAGGGAGAGGTCAGGGGAGGAGAGATATACCTGGGTATCAACAGCATACAGGTGGTAGCAAAACCCACAAGAATTAATGAATTTGCCAAGAAAGGAAGTATAGAGAGAGAACAAAAGGGGACGAAGAGCCAAACCTTGAGTTAGTCCGACGGAGACTGGATGAAGGGAGGAGGTGATATTGCAAAAGAGAGCTGTGTCACAGAGACCAAAAGATTAAAGAGTTTGGAGAAGGAGGCCATGATCAACTGTGTCAAGGGCAGCAGATAGGTCAAGATGGATTAGTATGGAGTAGTGGCCTTTGGATTTATCCGCAATTAGATCATAGTGGTCTTTGGATTTATCTGCAATTAGATCATTTGTAAGTTTAATCAGAGCAGTCTCTGAGAAGAGGACAGAATCCAGACTGAAGAGGGATGAGGAGAGAGTTAGAAATGAGGAAGCAAGTCAGATAGTTAAAGACAAGTCTTTCCAGATGCTTTGAGGAAAAAGGGAGCAGGGATATGGGACAATAGTTGGAAGGGGAAGCTGAATCAAGACATGGCTTTTTTTAGGACGGGTACCACAGTAGCATGCTTAAGAGGAGCAGGGACAACACCAGAGGAAAGAGTGCAGTTGAAGATGTGCGTTAAGGATGGCACAAGACAAGAGGTGAAAGATCTGATGAGGTGAGACGGGATGGGATCAAGCGGACATGTGGTGGGATGAGAGGAAAGGAGAAGCACAGCCACCTCCTGTTCAGTAGCTGGAGAAAAGGCTTGGAGGGTAGGGATGGTACGGTCCAAGTGAGGTTGAGATAGAGAGGGGTGAAGGGAGGAGGATTCATTCCTTAATGCTTAATCTTGCCAGTAAAGTAAAATGTAAATATATCAGCTGAAAAAATAGTTTGCGGATTGGCCACAGCAGGGCAAAGAAGAGACTTAAAGGTATTAAAGAGATGCCTAGGATTGCAGGAGCATGGACTAATGAGAGAGGAAAAGTAAGACTGTTTAGCAAGGGTGAGGGCTGCGCTATTCAAGAATATCACAAAACAAGAATGCGAAAAGTCTGACAAGGTGCAAGACTTCCTCCAGCAGCGTTCAGCTGCCAAAATAACATTATATTATGATGGCTGACCATATAAGAAAAGCATCAGCGCTGTCACACATTAGTATACCTCATTGCAGGGTAGAACACCACATAGCAATTACTTACATGGAAATGAATAACATTATGCAATATAGTAGCACTTTATGTAAAAAATAAAAAAATAAAAAATAAAATGTATGGCATTGCAATTCATAACAAAAAAGTCATGGCTCATGCTGGCTACCTAATTGCAGCAATTATTTCCCTTCAGCTGTTTTTTTTAATAACTTTCCTGTAGTGAGCAGACATATGAGAGTTTTATGATTTAAAGTTACTTTCTTTGGCCATAAATTCTGGCTTCAGACTCCATTCAAATGGATATGTGTATATATATATATATATATATATATATATATATATATATATATATATTTATATTTATATACATATATATCTTTAGGATTGTGTGGCTTGTGGATCAAACATACTTTTTCAGTCTGATTTCAATGTTTACAATGCCAATTTCCTGTTTTTTGAAGAAGCCTTGTAACATCAGTCTTCAACTAAATCTATTTTGGTCAGTTTCCCATATGAACAGATTGGGATCAGTTCTGAGAATAAGCACAGTCATTTAAATGGGATTTTCATCACAAGTTAAGGCTGTAGAACGGGTTAATATATTGCATGTAAAAAAAAAAAAAAACTGTATCACAGGAAAACTCCATACATATCCAAGACTTAATGAAATTTCCTTAACATTATGCCTTTCGCTTAAGGCATAAACAAGATTGTTCTAGGAATTTGTCTATGATCTACTCAAAATTCCATTTAATGAATAACTTGAAATAAACAAGCTTGTCCTTAGAATTTACTTTATTTTGTGTGGCATGATTTTCTGAAAACATTTATATGACAGCTGATATTTTGAGACTATGTGACTTTGAAAGCAATTGTCTGGATGAAACCCATGCATCCAGGTCACGCTTCTGGGTATTTTATGAGATGAAGTAGAAAAACTTTGTGTTGTAGATTTCTGTCAGTATAATGCATGTGTATGTATTCGTTATTTGGATTACTGCTATTACACAGTGTTATTACACTACAAAAGAAAATACAAATTTTCTAGTGAATGACTAAATAAATAATCAGTTTAAAAACATCTTATATTAAAAGATATACCCCTAGAAAATAAAGTATTATTTTAGGGGATGCCAAATATGAAGCAGGAATTGGTATAAAAAGTTAAGATAGACATTCATTCACTAGACACAAATATAGTCAATTCCAGATCTGCTGTTTAAGCTAATTTTTGCCATCCAAATGTAATCTCACTACAAATCATTGTTTAATGAACATGCCTTTCATCAGTTTTCAACACACAATCAATATGTTTTTTTTTTAATGTTTTTATTAATTTAAAGCCTATATGACCAATATACAAATTACTAAACAATACAATGGGAATTTAATATGATAGCAAGTGAGTGTCATTTCAATAAATTCATCATTTATCATAAAAAAAGGATTTATTTATTTGTCCTTGTGTATTTATATGTATGATTCTAAAGGCTTAGAAAATATATCAGGGATGATACATGTTTAACAATATCCATTGAAGACCAATAACTGTTTAAACAATCAAGCTGTCCTTTAACCCCTTATGGACCTTGGAGGTACTAGGTATGTCCAACCAAAAATGGTCCTTAAGGACCGTGGACATACCTAGTATGTCCACTGCACGTCCTTATTACTTACCCGATCGCCACTGCTCCCCCTTTATTCACAATGGAATAATGCCATTCTGAGAGTAATCAATATACTTACTGCTATACCTTTTATGGCATAATTTCAGTAAAACCAGGACCCATTTTTATGTCACATCCCATCTTCTTCTGTGGTCCTTTTGAGACTCTCACACACAAAAGTGTATAATAATACCTAAAAAAGCTCTCCTGAAGAAAAAATATTTAAGATTCTCAAGGCCATGTAAAACCCATAGGATTTGGGAGTGGGTGTCATAATCAAAAAAGTCCACCAGGCCCCCCACTTACTGGAGTAACACAGATCATGGTCTATGTATTCCAACTTTTCATTGTACGTTATGTGCTAATAATAATAATTCAGGAAATCAGACAACGCTTCCCTCATCTGTTATCTGTTATAAGTTTATCTTAACATATCATCCGAAATGGAACCTCCAGTTTCTCCTTTTCGTGCCACTGTTACCTGCATATAAGATGAATACTGAATTTACCACCAGTCTTCAGGTATATATATATATATATACATATATCCTTCAGCTGAAGCCTGATTCTTTAACTGAAGCCTCTCACTGATGTAGAAATATAGATGAAATTTACTGTTGCCTTTGTGGAAGAGTAGCTGTGACTACTCTTCAGCTCAGCTGAAAAAAAAAAATCAAACTCGCTATTTTTTCCTGAATTATAGCAGAAAAAAAATCACTATATGCAAGCACACACAAGCACATCACTGAAAAAGGGAATTGTGTACTTGTGGCCAAAAAAGTAAAAAAAAAATCCTCCATCTTGACTCTTTTCCAGCTAGGCTATTATTGCAAAAAAAAAAAAAGGAATGCAATTCTAAGTCTCCTCAGTTAACAGTTTAGTGAATATATATATATATATATATATATATATATATATATATATATTAAGAATAATTTAGGAAACTCAAGGAGCAATAACACTTTTTGATGTGGTAAGATGATAAGATTTAGTAGGGTTTTGTATGGAAAAAAGATTTGGCCACTGTGTAGGCTCTGATTATTTTCTTGTGATGCTGTTCACTCTGCTAGTTCGCACATGTTGGGATATCAGTTGCTTTGGGGCTAAAATATGCAATTCCTAAAATGAATTAGTGTCAGCCAGGGCACATAGGGACAGTAAATCAAGTGAAAAAGATAGTGTGTATTAGAGCTGAACTACTACTCTTACTTTTGAAATAATTTATCTACATGTTTTGGAAAAATAAATCTCAAAAAAATGCTTAAATTTTAAATAAGTGCCATTATGTTTTATTTTGTTGTTTGCCAATGAATACATAACAGTTATAACAGTTTGATGGTCACTGGTGCTTTCCTGATAGGGATGTCAAATGATTTCAGTCTTGTAAGATACTTTTTTGTTCATTTTTTATAACTTATATTTTTTGAGCAGTTCAGAAGCATACTTAGCAACACGTAGTCAAAGCAGAGTGTGAAGCACATTTTTACATAAAAAAAATTGTGGTATGGTTAGAGAAGCATCAAACTAAAATTTTAAATAACTTCTGTCTTAGAACAACGTGTATCACGGGGGAGGATTTTCAGATAATAAAAAGATAAACAGTCATCACCAGAGTGTACTACAGATATATAATCTCAAATATACACAAAATAGTATCCTGCAAATCTTTGAAAGGGTTATTTATAAAGTGAAAGTTTGATGTGAATTCCAAGTAAAATTCAAAATTAAGGCCAGAGTATCTGAACTAAAATGGAAAACGGGGAATGTAGGTTGATGTTCTCTGCTACCTTTGTAAGATATCACATTGGATCGGTGCAGGACCCTAAAATTGGAGCTTACAGGTATAGACTCTGACATGGTGCACTTCTCCTATTATTAGACTTACTGTACACAGGGCAAGAGATACAGGTGTGTTTTTGTTACTGAATTACATGGATAGGTATTTGATGCTGTTTATCTGACAAGCGATATTTGGTATGTTCTTGGTATCTGATAATCTGGTTTTGTAAGAGTTAGATTAGACTATGTGATTGATATGACAACAGGTGGGTGGGTGTAATAAAATATGTGTGCAATAAAAAAAAAGATATAAAAGGTTAATGTGATGTGTGACAAAAGAAACGGCCAGGCTCCAATTATCAAAGACCATCATTATTGCATCTAACTGCAACAGTAATGCAAACCTCTATCCATTATAATCTAATTAGAAATATAAAGACAACTAATAATTAGGCATAGTGATTATCCAAAAAGAAAACAAGTATATCCCACAGCACTTATTCCTTTTATAACACAGCTATGTAATAAGAATGTAATTAGCTCAAATAAGAAAAAGAAGCTGAAGGTAAAAGAGATTTAAGTATACAATAGAAGAAAAGAATACATAGGCATTCAACAAGACACAAAATCAAAGAAAGTATTATTGGAAGTTGTTCTTTGTTATACAATTCTATGCCATAAATTTCTTAAAGACTTCAAAGTGTATCATGAAAAAGGTAGTTTTGTCCATTGTCTCATAATGATATCATAAGTATGGTATATATGCTTCATTCAACTTAGCGGGGAATTTCATGTTTTCTGAAATTTTGTTACTTGACACACTAAAATATAAAACAATTGTAGATTTCAGTAGTCGGGTCAACTTTAAAATATTTCTGGTAATTTGAAGATAGAGTTATGTACATATTTTAAAGTATAAAGCAAGGAAAGAAAAAATCCACTTAGAATTTACAAAGTTTAGCATTTGTAAAGCATATTATATCCATGTGAAGTGTTTCAAGACAAAGACAACCCATAGCAGCTGCTGCAGCTGCTAAGATTGTTATATGCTCCACAAATGTGCATGAGATGAAGTAAGCGTCATTAATTTGGCTCGTTACCAGGAAGATTCAGTAAGCTGCCCTTACAACATTCCACTTTGTAGTTGCTAAAGATCTATGAGGTAAGGCAATGTTATACAAAGAAAGAAACCAAAACACAACAAAGCAAATAATTAAGTTATAAAAGCAATTCTTTTATTAACTTTTTTAGAGTGCAGGGCTGAACTAAAAAAAGCAGCAGAGAAATAAATAATTTAAAGCACAATAAGATATTGATGTATCATCAATTTATAGTACACTATTGCTTTAACGGAACACCAATATAAATTAACATAAGTTTTTGAATGTCATGTTTTCACATAATTTTCATACATAGAAATAGAAGGGGCACCACATTTTTCCATTAACTGCACACTGCATTATTTTTGTTTGTGTTTATTTCATATTTTGTAAATTTTGTTCGATGGATCAATTATAAAGCCATGCTCAAAGAATATGTACACCAATCAAACAGAGTTAGTTACGTGTTTGGGATCTGTGCATGTATATCTGTTATGTGTATTTTTGTGTTTGTCCTGCATGTGTGTTTTCTTACAGTGTGTGTGTGACAGTGTATATGTGTGTGAGTAGATGTGAGTGTACTGCGTGTGTGTATTATGGCAATATAAGTTTATAGCAGTGTATGTGTTTTTGTGTGTGTGTATGTGTTGGCGGTAGTATGTGTGGCTGGGAGTGTGTCTGCTAAAAGAGGCCACAGCCATTCGGGAACACCATTGCCATGAAGGGATGTATGTTGTCTGTAACAATCTCTTGGTAGATGATATGTGTCAAAATAAAATCTACATGAATGCGAGGACCCAATGTTTCCAACAGAATATTGCTCAGAGCATAACACTGCCTCTGCTGGCCTGTATTCTTCCAACAGAACATCTTTTAGCCATTTCTTCCACATTTAAATGATGCACATGCACCTCATCATCAACCTGATCTAAAAGAAAATGTGATTCATCAGACCTGGTGACCATCTTCAATTTCTCCATGGTCCAGTTCTGATATTTACATCCTCATTAAAGGCTCTTTCTATTAGGCCATCATTATGTTTTTAAGCATATTGAGCTACAATCTTCTGTGTGATTGGGATAGACGGGCTAGCCTTTGCTCCTCACATGCATCAATGAACCTTGACTGCCAATGACCCTGACACTGGTTTACTGGTTGTCTTTCTTTCTACTACATTTGGTAGGTACTAATCACTGCATACCGAGAACAGCCCACAAGACATGCCGTTTTGGAGATTCTTTGACCCAGTCATCTTTCTATTTGGCCTTTGTCAAAGTCATTCAGATCTTTTCACTTTTCTATTTTTCCTGCTTCCAACACAATATAAGAACTGGCTGTTCACCTGCTGCCTAATATATTCCACTTTTTGAAAGGTGCCATTGTAGTGATTTAATCAATGTTATTCACTTCTACTATCATGTGGTTTTAATGTTGTGGCTGATTAGTATATATATTAATTGGGATATTTCTTAAACTGTTTGGATTACTGGCACTCCATTTCCTCTTTAAAAGGGTTAATATCTAGTAAATATTATACCACCACTGTGCGAGTATCCTCTCTATAACTATGATCCACATACTGTGAAGTCATTATCATTACTTATTTTTGTCCAATTTGATATTTCTCATAGAGAAGATTTAGGTCGTACTGTACATGTACATCAGTTGCTGTAATCCGCAAATAATGCTACAAACCATTGGAACCAATGCTGATACACTCATACTTTGAACTGTTGTGTGGCAAGACACCTATCCAACTTTTTGTGACATACTTTTAGAAGACATACTACTTGACCATGGAGCTATTGGCTTACTGTGGTACTATTTGGTTTTGCAGTGGTGTCCTTCTCTCTCACTCTTTTTCCTTTTTTCATATATCTCAACCCAACTCTCTCTCTTTTATTCTCCCTCTCCCCCCTGCCCACTCTTTCTGTATAAATACAAAAACTATAATGAATCAAATAATTAATAACAATCAAACATTGTATTGTCAAAATACACTTTTATACTAGTAATAGTGAAAGGTGGATATCTTTTTTGCTACTAAAGTATTAAATAGACAAATACCAAGACATAACATTTTGTAGAACAGAATAGAAATTTGTGCAGTACATACACATTCTATACAAACAAATTATTCCATCACATTAACTGTTCTATTTTTTCCAAGTTGAATAAAATGGGTTGTATTTTTTTCTTCTTCATTCACAACACAGCCGGTGAAAAAGCCCTTATATGTTGTATGCATTTTTTTTTTTTTTTTTATATAAATTTTGTATTTCTTAAACACACTCTGGAAAGGAAATTGCCAAACATATTTCTAACCAGAGTTATCATGTTATTATTATATCTTACATGTCCAAAAAATAAGAAAATATCAATGTCAAGTTTCCTTGATTGTAAATAAAATTCAGCCACATAAGTATTCCTGTTGAGTACAATATTTTTTCTAGATCCACAATTCTATAGCACAGTATCTTTGGTCCGTGCAAATCAACTGTATTGTTCTTTCATCCAGTAAGTAGACTAACAGAGTACAATATTAAAAAAGAAACAGTAAAACCAGGTTCAGAATCTAGTGCTTGATTTGGCTGATATTTAATACTGCGTAGCTATCAAAATTTTGGAAATAAAACACCTGACTCATTTATTTGAAGAAATGTAACCCTCTGGAATCATTTAGACTACTTAAAACTATAACAGAAAATAAACATTTTTATAGTCTACAGGCATGTATATTCAGAAAGAAAGCAGTACATGTGTATGGGAGTTTACTCATTAAACAGTTAATTGTAGTTAGTTGACAATAAGCATGCAAAATGTAGGATAAGGAGCAAAAAAAAAAAATGGGAAAAAATCAGGTTAGTTTAAAGATGTTTTTAAAAAAAATTGGACTGTAGTGATCTGTATCTAGTTAACTTTCCGTTCTATACAAGTCACTGGCCAATGATTTTTTTGGGAAAAGCAATAACTAGGTATATATTTACTTTGAAAACAAATATAAAAGTCATTCTAATCTTGAGATATGGAACATTTGAAAAAGAATAATACAAAAGTATTTACTACTACGTAGATATTTACCATCATTTGAATTATATAATGCCACATATTGTCAGAAATGTCAATAAGGCATTTATTAAAAGTAATTCAAGGATGAAAAGCATTTGGAGGGAGCATTTCAAAGTTGCAGGATTCTGCATTCAAAAAATTATACCCCTACTGAAGACTGCACAAAGAATCCTAGGTGGGGATTATACCACCCAGGCCTGATACAGAGAGTGGTTAGTCTGCTCCATCTATTTGTAAGTTTTTTTCTATTACTTGCATTTTATACTTATTATATACAGAGGCTACTATTGGCCTCCTTTTGTCAGTGCATATGTCCCAATTCATCACCATTCTACTGTGATCCATTACCTAAAGAATATCCTGCAAGTGTGGATATAATACCACTGCATGCTGTTTTATCCAGAGCTGGCCATAGCTCTACCGAATGTGAGTTGGCACATTAGACCTTTGTGTAGTATGTTACCCAGTATATTATCATATTGCACTATTGGTCTCCTTCTGTTTGTGTTCTTTTCCATATGCTGCTACTGACCGAAGTTGTCCCACAAGCACTTTATGAAGATGGAATATTACTTTTAGACTGTGTCTTGCTACTTGGTATTTTTTAGTCTTTTTATCAGTTGACAATATCAAGGACCATTTTTATTGAATTTTTATTGTGGTTTTTTTAGATTTTTTAGACCTCTTATCTCCCTTGTTCTCTTTGGCACTACCTGCATTTTGTTTTACTTATCTATTTCATTTTAGGGTTTTAGACGGAAGTTCAGGTGAGCTGCCCCTTTTATCTTTTCATTGTCCAGTTATTCAGCGCTGCTCCACCCTCTCTGTTTGCTTTGTATTACTGTGCTAACATTCAAAAAATGGTTACAAATAGCCTGGTCTAGTGGCTATTTAATATCAGACATTTTTGCATTACCAACTTTTAGTTGGCAAAATTAGAATATTATATATCTGGGTTAAAAAAATTAGGAATTGAGGGAACTTAATGTTATAATTATTTTTGTAATTTTGTTATTGTAATTCTTTTTCTATCTAGTATTCTGAAAAATGAGGAACATTTTACGTTCAAAAGAGGGGATTTATCCAAAATCTTTTAAAAAGTCAGTTGGCAGTTGACCACTCTCGAACCCGTTCCACCATGACAAGAACAAAGCTTTCCCATGCATCTAGTCAGTAGCATCAGTGTAATAAAAAAGTGCCTTATCAGCCTCTTCCAATTGTGTCTGTGGTGGTAGCAGGCAACACAAGACTCAGCCAAGCAGGGTAAAACCACTACAATGAAAGGCATTTAAAACGATGAGTTGCAGCTGCAAAAATGTAACCTGAAATTAAATCTGAAATACTTTTATTCACCTCCAGATTTACTTATTTTTTACATTTAATTTACTTACAATTTTTTTCCCTTTGATTGTTCTTAACTTCCTTCTGAAAATGTTAGGTTTCTCTGGTATTCCATGTGTATTTTTTATGTGTATAGGTCTTTATTAATCATGATTATTATAATTGTATTCCCTCCATGTATGATTGTATGAACTTTATTAGGCTTTCTGTGTGCCGGGATACAGTCAAAGACTAGCATCGAGTGTTAATCGCACTTGCATTCCACTACATGCAGATTGTAATGTTGAAAGACGTGAGGGGAATTGGTGAAACCCATATGCGTTCCAGGATGTTAATATCATAATGTTCTATGCCTACCCGGAAGAAGGATATGGATGTGATGACATCATCAGAATGGATGAGCGTTCCATAGAGGACGTTACATATGATTTCGGTGCCAAAATGCCTGAAAGTTGTTACACCAAACTACAGCTGAAGGAACCATTCCAGATTGGCAATCCGGAGGAGGACTTTATTACATTTAAATATGTTTTTGTGCATGTAAAGGTATATGCTGTGATTTTTTTTTTTTTTGGATATACTCAATCTTAATACCTCTATGGAAGTCTCATGAGAGACAAAATGTGTTGGGTGAGATACATGTGCAACACTGTTTATTATTTTTATGCCAACTTCATTCAGAGTGAAGAAAGATCAGATTTACTTTCCATTTGCTCTTTAACCCCTTAAGACCGGAGGGTGTACTATTACGCCCTATTATAGGCGGCTCTAAACGCCGCCGGGCGTAATAGTATGCCCTCCGGTCTTTCTATACTTACCCGGTCGCCGGCGATCCCACGCCGGCGATTGCAGTTGGGGGGACTCCCAGGGAGCCCCCCCGCAGCAGATCTTCCTCATGCAGCCCCCACGGCCATGTGAGAGTGAGGTCCTTGCGAGGACCTCACAATCACATGGCCGGGATAGCTGGCTGCAGCATTGCCAGCAGGGGGGCTGCCTGTAATGACAGGTGGTCCCCCTGCTGTCTAGAAATAAAATTAAAATAAATTAAATAGTGTAAAAAAAATAATAATATATTATTTAATTATATAATTATATAATTATATACATATGATCTAAGTATATATACACACATATACATACACACACGTACACTGTCTAGGTGTATTTTACTATTAATATATATATAATTATATATATATATATATTAATATCAAATTACACGTAGACTGATACTGATTAAATATATATATAATTATTGTTATATATATATATATATATATTTATATATAATATAAAAAATTAAATATGTAAATACGTAAAAAAATAAAATAAAAAAATAATAAAAAAAATAATAAAAAAATATATAGATGTGTGTTATTTCATTCTAACTGTATTGTGATATTAATATATATATATATATATATCAAAATACACGTAGAACGAAATAATATATATATCTATATACATAAATATATACGTATATATCACTATATATATATACCTATATATAAATAAAAATATTTTAAAAAAATTATGTATATATACATATATATTCACATACGTATATATATATATATATATATATATATATATATACATATATTAATTCTACATATATATTTATGTAATATTTTTACATAATTGGGTATCTTAATTAATTACAATTAGCGGGACCTGCCTGACAACCCATGCCGAAAGTAAAGGGAATTTAATTTGCTAGCACTATATTTAACCCTATAACTTTCCAAGACACCATAAAACCTGTACATGGGGGGTACTGTTCTACTTGGGGGACTTCGCTGAACACAAATATTAGTGTTTCAAAACAGTAAAATGTATTACAATGATGATATCGCCAGTAAAAGTGACATTTTTTGCATTTTTCACACATAAACAGCACTTACACGGACTATATTATTGCTGCGATACTTTTTACTCTTTTGAAACACAAATATTTGTGTTCAGCGAAGTCCCCCGAGTACAACAGTACCCCTCATGTACAGGTTTTATGGTGCTCTCAAAAGTTACAGCGTCAAATATAAGGCTTGTTTTTCATTTTTTTCACATTAAAATTCGCCAGATTGGTTACGTTGCCTTGAGACCCTATGGTAGCCCAAGAATGAAAATTACCCCTATGATGGCATACCATTTGCAATAGTAGACAACCCAAAGTATTGCAAAAGGGGTATGTCCAGTCTTTTTTAGTAGCCACTTAGTCACAAACACTGGCCAAAATTGGCGTTTTTTGCATTTTTCACACACAAACAAATACTAACGCTAACTTTGGCCAGTGTTTGTGACCAAATGGCTACTAAAAAAGACTGGATATACCCCATTTGCAATACCTTGGGTTGTCTACTATTGCAAATGGTATGCCATTATGGGTGTAAATTTCATTCCTGCACTACTATAAAGTCCCAAAGGCAACGTAACCAATCTGGCGAATTTCAATTTCAAATGTAACGTGCTATATTTGACCCTGTAACTTCCCAAAACGCCATAAAACCTGTACATAGGGTTTTACACGTTTTACACGTGAGACTTAACTGAATACAAATATGTGTATTATATTGCAGTAAAAGCAAACAGTATTATGACATTGACAGTTAAAATGTCATGTAGAATTAAAAAAATCAAAAAAAATCTTATTTTCTCACGTTTTTTTCATATTAATTTATGTTTCATAGCTAAATATTTGATATTAAATGAAAGCCCTGTTTCCCCTGAATAAAATGATGTATAATAAGGATGGGTGCATTTAATATGAAAGAGGTGAAGTACGGTTGGACAGACATGTAGCGCAAATGCCAGGTTTTGTTTACATTTTGTTTCGTTCACAACGTGTATATTTGGCTCTGTCCTTAAGGGGTTAACTACTGATCAAGCAGTTGTTGATGGGCTTTTAACTATATTTTATCTTGTAAGTGTGACTCAATAAAGCAGTTTGTTATAACTTTATACAGTGTATAAAGTTATGGTTTTCCGCTGTTTCTTTTACATGCACTGCTGAGAATATAGAAGAACTTGTCTACCAGAGATTTTACAATCATATCAAATGAGCTTTCATTTTATTACACACTTGTGACTTTAAACTTGACATTTTATTTCTCCTAGTGTATTACTATACTACTCTATTTATTTTGGTCCTTGTTGTTTTATTTTTGTAGATACATTCTTGTGTTCTTTTATATTTGAGGAATCCTTATGTTATCCACAATATTTTAAACACAAGGGTAAACAAAAGGGTAAATATCTATTGTACTTTAACACTGCACTATAAAGGTGAACTTGCCATTTGAGGTTTTTTATCCTTCCAGTATGTCAGACTTCTGGACTGAAGTCCTAGGATAAAACAGAGATCTAATTCCCTGTTTTCCAGGAAGACATCCATCATGTTTATGAGGTAGAGAACAAGAGGATGACCTGTCCCAAGTTGGCATTACTGTGGCTAAAATTGTCTGTCATGCTCCTGAATGGAGTAATAACTGTCACTAGCTGTCCTCTTATTGTCTAATCCTAAAGCCCAAGTGAGGAGTCAATGCCAGTGGAGTGGTGGAAACATAGACCATGTGTTGCCCTCTGCTGTTCAAACTTCTATGCAGCATGTCTAAAGTGGAGTTCCACCACATGCTGACATACTGTTAAGGGCAGTATGTTGGAAGCTAGATATGCCCGGATATCCTCCTGAAAAGCTTTAAGTATGGTTTGAACCTATGTGTTGGCTTTCTGAATTGCACCATTTACTACAAGAAGTTGGATGTGCAGAACAGGCACTCCTATAAAGGAACCATCCAAAGAGCATTTGCCATGTTATCATGCTGTCAGGTTACCTCTGGTGTCTACCTCGGAGGAGGTTAGACACCTAGACGTCCATCCTCCTAGGGGGGCTGACTCACCCGATCCTCGCAGTCCTCCCGGCCGTTTACACGCCGGCCGCGATAGCTCCGCCTCCTTTTATGACGCGGCGCTCAGTAGCCGACGTCATGACGGCAATCACGTTCCGACCCGTCAATCACGGCAACCAAGTGCCGAACAACGAATCAGGACTCGTTGGGGGCGGGGCCAACAGTTAAAGAGCCAAGGTATAAAAGAGGGTTTTGTGGAATGATTCATTGCCCTGTCGTGGTTCTAGCTAGTCTGGTCACTCAGTGCTCTTACCTCTATTGTCTTTTGGTTCCTGACTCGGCTTGTATTTTTTGACCCTGCTTCCCTCTCTTGTCCTTTTGACTCGGCTTGTCTCTCGCTTACCTACTCTCTCGTTCCCTCGACCTCGGCTTGCCTCTGACCATTCTTTGCTTTCTCCTTACGTTAGTCCGGCCATTCTAAGGTCCGGTATACGTACCTATCTCCTGTTTGTATTCTGCGTGTTGGATCCCTGTCACGATCCTGACATTACGACAGGGCCAATGGATCCTGCAGGTACAAACTCTCAGGTCGGTTCTCCTGACTCTAGATTTGAGGCCATGGATCATAGAATGGACCAGATGGCTCTAGCTCTGCAAGCATTGCTATCTCGTCCTAGTAATCACTCAGAGGAGATGCGTACCCCATCTATCTCCCCTGTAAGTACAGGCCTAGAGGTAGCCACAGTGGCTGCTTCTTCCCGTGTTACTTCCCCTTCACGCTATGGCGGCTCTCCTGACACTTGTCGAGGTTTTTTAAACCAGATAGGTATTCATTTTGAGTTACAACCCCACGCCTACCCTACTGACAGGGCGAAGGTTGGATTTATAATCACGTTGCTCATTGACAAGGCACTTAGATGGGCTAACCCCCTGTGGGAAAATGATAACCCGTTAGTTTACAATTATAATGCTTTTGTCGCTGCATTTAGGAGAACTTTTGATCCCCCAGGAAGAAAGGCCAATGCAGCTAGACTACTGTTACGTCTTAGACAGTATAACCGAACCCTCGTGGATTATGCGTTAGAGTTCAGATCCTTGGCGGCAGAAGTCAAGTGGAATGAACAGGCTTATATGGACGTATTTATAAACGGGTTATCTGATGAGATTCTAGATGAGGTTGCCACAAGAGAACTTCCTGAAAATTTGGAGGATTTGATTTCATTTATTTCCCGAATAGATGAACGTATGAGACAGAGGCAGAATACTCGGGATAGAACCCGCAGATCCTCCATAAGACTAGCTCCCTCATTTCAGAGTTCTGATTCTACTACTTTAGCTCTCCCAGAACCTATGCAAATAGGTAACACTCGACTCTCAGAAGAGGAGAGACAGTACAGGAGAAGGGAGGGGCTTTGTATGTATTGCGGAATAAGAGGTCACCTACGCCTAAATTGCCCTAACCGGCCGGGAAACGCTCGCACCTAAGTTTCTCAAGAGGACAGGCCTTGGGTGTTTCTATCTTGTCCTCTATATATGATTATAAAGATCATAGGCTTCTGATTCCTGTTTCTTTAGCTTGGGAAAAGGGAGTACTTAATGCTATGGCTTTGGTAGATTCCGGAGCAGCTGAAAGCTTTATTGACCAAGCCTTTGTCACTAACCATTCTATCCCATCTCAGCTAAGGGATACACCCTTGGCCGTTGAGGCCATAGATGGTAGACCATTATCTGAACCTGTTATTTTTCGTGAAACCATACCAATTAAGTTAACCACTGGTATCCTACACGAGGAAAGAATATCCCTCATGCTGATCTCATCTCCTTCAGTTCCAATAGTCTTGGGGTATCCTTGGCTTAAGAAGCATAACCCTACTATTGACTGGGAACTGGGTGAGATAGTCTCCTGGGGTCAGGGTTGCCAGAGAGGATGTTTACAGAAAGTCTCACCGGTTTGCATGGTTGACGCCCCGGTTAACTCTTCCCAATCGACAGATTTACAGATACCGTCTCAGTACCTGGATTTAAAGGCAGTCTTTGACAAAAAGAAGGCTGATACTTTACCTCCACATAGGTCCTTCGACTGTAAAATTAGACTCCTGCCTGGTACTATGCCTCCAAGGGGTACGGTATATCCTTTATCCACTAAGGAGAACTTAGTCCTAGAGGAATACATACGTGAAAACCTAGACAAAGGATTTATTAGGAGATCTTCTTCTCCGGCCGGGGCCGGTTTCTTTTTTGTGGATAAAAAAGACGGCACTCTACGGCCTTGCATTGATTATCGGGGCTTGAATAAGATAACTATTAGAAATGCTTATCCTATTCCTTTGATTACTGAGCTCTTTGATCGACTGAAAGGCTCCAAGATTTTCACCAAGTTAGATCTGAGGGGAGCTTATAACTTGGTGAGAATTCAGCAGGGAGACGAATGGAAAACAGCTTTCAATACCCGTTATGGCCACTATGAATACACGGTAATGCCCTTCGGGCTTTGCAATGCACCTGCAGTATTCCAGGACCTAATTAATGAGGTTCTTAGGGAATTTCAGCATGAATGCGTTATAGTATATTTGGATGATATACTAATACACTCTAGAGAGATTGAGACTCACCACAGACAAGTTAGAAGGGTACTGCGCAAACTGTTACAACATGGATTGTACTGCAAATTGGAAAAGTGTAGCTTCGACCAATCTCAGATAAACTTTCTTGGCTACGTTATTTCTGGAGACGGTTTTAGGATGGACCCCATTAAACTCCAATCGATTTTAGATTGGCCATTGCCCAGGGGACTCAAGGCCATTCAGAGGTTTATCGGATTCTCCAATTATTATAGGCGCTTCATTAAAGGTTACTCTTCTATTATTGCTCCTATTACCAATATGACTAGACAGGGTGCTGATACCAAGACTTGGTCTACAGAGGCTCTCTCTGCTTTCAAAACACTCAAAGAACATTTTGCCTCAGCACCGATATTAGTTCATCCTGACACCTCTTTGCCTTTTCTACTCGAGGTAGACGCCTCGGAGACAGGTATAGGCGCTATCTTGTCCCAAAGGCTAGGTTTGGATAAACCGTTACATCCATGTGGTTTTTTTTCCAAGAAATTATCTGGGCCTGAAAGTAGATATGACATTGGTGACAGGGAACTGTTAGCAGTCATTATGGCTTTAAAGGAATGGAGACATTTGTTGGAAGGGACTTTATACCCGGTTACTATTTTGACGGATCACAAGAATTTGTCCTATATAGGGGAGGCCAAGCGCTTGTCCGCCAGGCAAGCTCGTTGGTCCTTGTTCCTTACACATTTCAATTACGTGCTCACTTATAGACCTGGTTCTAAGAACTCTAAGGCAGATGCATTGTCCCGCCAACATGAACCTTCTACAGTGTCTGAAGCAGCTTTGTCTTCTATCGTTCCCAAGTGTAATATTATTGCCAACACGTGTGTCAGGATACACTCGCCGTTACTTGCTGAGATCAAGAAAGTACAACATCTAGCTCCCAAACCTGTTCCTGGGGCTCGGTACTTCGTTCCTCCTGAGCTCCAAGTGGAACTGCTGCATTGCTTTCATGACAGTAAAGTTGCTGGGCACCCCGGCATACGCAAAACGTGTTCCCTGATTTCTAAAGATTTCTGGTGGCCTTCTTTTCGTAAGGATATAAGGGATTTCGTAGGGGCATGTGCTGTCTGTATGAAGACTAAGCAACCTCATGCGCTCCCATGTGGGCTTTTGCACCCCTTAGAAATTCCCGAGAGACCATGGTCCTGTTTGGCTATGGACTTCATTGTCGATTTGCCTGTTTCTAAAAAACATACTGTTATTCTCACGGTGATTGACAGGTTTACTAAAATGGCTCATTTCGTGCCCTTGCCTAAACTGCCCTCGTCTCCCGAATTAGCTGAGATATTCGCGAGGGAGATTTTTCGTTTACATGGTATTCCCTCTGAAATTGTTTCTGATAGAGGTTCCCAATTTGTTTCCCGCTTTTGGAAGTCTTTCTGTTCTCACTTAGGCATCAAGTTGAATTTCTCATCTGCCTATCATCCCCAGTCCAACGGAGCTGCCGAACGCACCAACCAAAAGATTGAACAATATTTGCGTTGTTTTGTTTCTGAACACCAGGACGATTGGGTTGGTCTGATTCCTTGGGCAGAGTTTGCGCACAACAATCTCGTTTGTGATTCTACTCGTTCTAGCCCCTTTTTCTTGAATTATGGCTTTCATCCTTCCATTCTTCCGTCGGTTTCCCCTTCCCAAGGGGTACCGTCGGTTGATGTTCATGTCGCCAATCTGAGAAAGTTGTGGGATCAGACTCGACGAATTCTTCTTCAGAATTCCACGGTGTTCAAACGACACGCTGACAAACGGAGACGGGTGGCTCCGGTTTTTGCCCCGGGTGATAAGGTGTGGTTGAGTACCAGAAACATCCGCTTGAAGGTTCCTTCCATGAAATTTGCCCCTCGTTACATAGGCCCTTACAAGGTTCTGTGTCGGATTAACCCGGTTGCGTATCGTCTTGCCCTTCTGCCTGCCCTGCGCATCCCTAACTCTTTTCATGTTTCTTTGTTGAAGCCTTTGGTTTGTAACAGATTTTCCTCCGCTGAGTCCTCCCCTCTCTCTGTCCAGGTTGAGGGTCAGGAGGAATATGAAATCAAATCCATTCTCGATTCTCGTATTTCTCGGGGGAAGTTGCAATATCTTGTTGACTGGAAGGGGTATGGGCCTGAAGAAAGGTCTTGGGTGGGCCGTGAAAATGTGCATGCCCCTCGTCTCCTCCGGGCATTTCATGCTCGTTTTCCGTCTCGCCCCGGTTCCTTCCGCCCGGTGGGCGTTTCTGAGAGGGGGGGTACTGTCAGGTTACCTCTGGTGTCTACCTCGGAGGAGGTTAGACACCTAGACGTCCATCCTCCTAGGGGGGCTGACTCACCCGATCCTCGCAGTCCTCCCGGCCGTTTACACGCCGGCCGCGATAGCTCCGCCTCCTTTTATGACGCGGCGCTCAGTAGCCGACGTCATGACGGCAATCACGTTCCGACCCGTCAATCACGGCAACCAAGTGCCGAACAACGAATCAGGACTCGTTGGGGGCGGGGCCAACAGTTAAAGAGCCAAGGTATAAAAGAGGGTTTTGTGGAATGATTCATTGCCCTGTCGTGGTTCTAGCTAGTCTGGTCACTCAGTGCTCTTACCTCTATTGTCTTTTGGTTCCTGACTTGGCTTGTATTTTTTGACCCTGCTTCCCTCTCTTGTCCTTTTGACTCGGCTTGTCTCTCGCTTACCTACTCTCTCGTTCCCTCGACCTCGGCTTGCCTCTGACCATTCTTTGCTTTCTCCTTACGTTAGTCCGGCCATTCTAAGGTCCGGTATACGTACCTATCTCCTGTTTGTATTCTGCGTGTTGGATCCCTGTCACGATCCTGACACATGCTAAATCAGTGACCGGTAACCCAACATGCAAATCAGTGCCTGTCTGCTCTTCTAAATTTCACACCATTATCTGATTGCTTGCAAGTGTTTGCTGAAGTGTACTTTTCCTGTAGTACCTTCAAGAACAGTACAGTAATTGGATTATCTTCTTGTTTGGATAATGTGGCTTGGGAGTCTATGTGCCCCTGTCTCAACAAACCTGCCTAAGCGTCAGTAGTGGAGAAAGTACCAATAGTGGTATCTGGTTGTGTAGAGCAAGATACAGCACCAGTGGACCTGCTGCCTGCTCTTGTACCTTCTCGTTCTGCTTCTTCCTAAGCTGTGCAAACTCATGGTGTCTTTGCAGATGTTGGTTTATACTGGCAAAAGTAAAATGCCCCCAATCTCCTATCTCTCACTCAATGCTGTTTCAAGTGCCTAAGGCAGTAGCTGCTACAATCACCAATTGACCCAGACTAGGCAAGATTAACTTTTTTCCCCCTTTGTTACTAAACACCACACTTTGCAAAAGAAGGATTGTTCATTGTTTCTTTAAAGCTCTATATAGGAAGATGCTATCAGCTGCTATGTTGCAGCTGTAAAATAGTTTTATTTTTATTTAATTATTATATTATAATAATTCATAATAATCACAGAAATTTAAATTAAAATCCAAAAAAATGAACTAAACTCATCCATAAATAGAAACTTGGGTGCAACCCATCCAAGGGCCAGAACCAAGGGCAAAGAGATAGTTTGTAGTCACAAAGGAAAAAAAGGTCCAGGCACTCCAAGGCTTAGAAGGGTAAATTCATTGGAACTAAAATGTTCCGCAGCAACGTTTCGACCAAAAGGTATTTTTCAAACTAACACACTTATGCAGACATGAAAAATATATATGCAAAGTAATTAATAAAAGTAATTAAAAACAATAGTAAATAAGTCAAGTGATAATGAAGAAGGCAGTACTTAGTAACTTCATTCCTAAGTAGGTGACATTGCATCCAATGTCAGAAATGTAATTAAAGTCTTCAGACTTAATATAAATTAGTATGGGAATGGACATTGTTGTACTTTTTAATATATTGTAATAGTGTTAACACGTTTCAGATGGAGACTCTCAGTTGTATTAAGTAAAGCACGAGTTCTAAGTGAATTTAAATTTAAAGCCAAGGAGAAAAATGGAAAGCATAGCTAACAGAATTTTTCCAGTTGAATAATTTTGACCTAGAATTTTAAATTCACTTTAATTTCTAACTTTTTCACTTGAATAACGCTGTAGATCCTATATAACTTAGGGAGTTGGAACATTTTTACTTTATTTTTCAAAATTAGAAACAAAAAAGTAAACAGCGAAAATAAACTTGCCCCCAAGGCTGTTTACTAGGATTATGCACCCCACCTGTATAATAACGAGATAAGTATTTACAATAAAAGTTAAGGATTTTCACAGTAATATTTTTTTTTTCTTTCTCGATACATTGAAATTTTGACAAGCATTGTATACTGGTTTGGTAAATTAAATGTCTACTTTAATTAATGTAGAAACTTAGCCATTCTTTATCCATTGATGTTCCAAGAATTAAAATCCTTAATCTGTTACAAAGTTTTGGAAAGGTATTTGTTCATCTATCCGAAATCAAGATTCTAAATTATTTAAATGATAAGCTACACTGTTTTTGTAATTATCAAAGATCACCAAAGGCTTTTTGGGCAAATACAGCAGAACCTTCTTTCTTATTATTATTACTACATTCACTTATTTCTGTTCATCATCCTGACAGGTTTTCTTCTTAGTTCCGGATATTCCCACAAATGTGGACAAGTGCTCTTGTTTGATCCTATTGACTCATTGTCTCTGTGTCTTGTATTGCAATACCAATAGCAAAATATATACAAAAGACATTGTGAACCACTGGAGCAATTTTTTTTTTTTAAAACATAGATTTAAAAAAAAAAAAACTTACCCCAATTAAGAAAACAAGTCCTGTTCTCTTTCTTCTGCTAATTCTCTGTATCTTGTTCTGTTCCCTAGAGTTGTTCTTTATAGCCTAATTTACTGAGTTCTGTAGCATTCTTTTTTAGCCAGAGAAGAGATTTACTCATTTGAAATGAATGCTAATAAAATGTTCACAAAACAGAAACGTAGATTTCTTGCATTTCAAATAAGAATTTCTATTTGGCTTGCTATTACTTTAGTTCAATATGCTATAAACATGCTTTTTCTATGCAAGACACTATTTTTGTCTCATTCATTTGAGTGAGTCAGATTTATTTGCCAGTTCCATAGAGTAGCTCCACTAGACTTTCAATAGGGTCCTAAATCTCTCGTCCGACTGTTTATGATTTACATTTGACATGCACATTTCTCGGTCTCATTCATATAAATTAATCCATGGCATCAATGGATCCATAGCTATAGTCCTTTTCTGCTTCTTTTCAAATCTAAAAGGACAGACTGAAAAATCAGAGGAAGAGGTTTTGTGACATATATTTTTCTGTTTTAATAGATAGAAGGATCTATTTGAACTAAAATAAGAAAAGTTGCTAACATAGTAAGCTTATGCAAGTTGGATCGGGTCTAATACATTTTCAAAGGTTTGAGTGTGAATCAGAATAAGCATGCCTTGGATTCTCATCAACAAAAACATATACAAATCTTACTAAAAAGTAACAACATCATAATATTAAATGCACTTTGAATAATTATTATAATAGTTATGTTTAAATACAAAAAAATGGTGCTGTAGTGTAATGTTCCTTGTAAATCTAACAAGACCAGTACTTTGAAACTCTAATTATTTTTCAAGTTTTTGCCTTTGTTTAGGTTTTAATTATATGAAAGCATACATACATAACATTCTGGGTCAACTTTTTATTCTCTATAAAATTACATATTCAATTATGTGGTCCCAAGTTAAGTACTGCTAACAATACTCCTTTCCAAAGCTATATATGTGAGGAAGCTCTGGAGGGGATTACATACCAGAAAGTTTTCTGTCCATTAAAGGAGATCACCACGACATAGTGTTGGTAAACAATGAGAAAGGTGACAGTCTATATCAACTTTATCCATTTGACTACAATGCACAGAGCTGATTCTCCACAAGGCAGCATTGACGGCCACCTATCATCCAGGCAATTGCAGGGCCTTGTGGGCACTTCTGGGCCAGAAACCTTAGCTCTGGCTATTAGGGAGCCCTATTCAGGCACACTCTAACTCCCCTCAACAAACAAACAACACTCATAATGTGATATATATCCTTATATCCAAAGCAGCCCAATTTGAAATTCACTTTGAATTTACCTTGAATTTTCATTTTAGTGAATAACCGTAATGCAATACAATTTCACAAACATAATGGACCACCCTACAATTGCTGTTTGGCTTAAGGATACATTTATAGCAAGTCTCTAAATGTTGCTCAGGCAAGACACCCTAGGAGTTTCCTTTTGCTCTCATGCTAAGCCCTGTAGCGAAGACTAGGTCCTTGGCTGAGAGCATAAGCCAATGAGCTAAGCACTTCACAGTCAGGTTTAGCTCAAAGACAGAGCTTCTGCCTTTCACTGAGCTGTAGTATTTAAAAACTATATACTACAGTGTGCTGTAATTTTCATGGGGCTTTTCAGTGTTTCTTTAAAATGCAGGGTAACAGCTTGTTGATCCTAGCAGAAATCGACCTGTCATTTTGGAGTCAAAAAGGATTATTTCACATTTTGTGGCAACTTTGAAAGCCAATGCAAATTTGATTTTTCACCTTCTTCTGGACAAAGCTACAACAGACGTGTGTGGAAGACTGAACTTGATGGACTAAATTTTCTTTTTCCAGACTATATAATTATGTAACTATGAGAATTTTCCCATTCAGCTGTTTAACCTAAAATGTGAATCCCTGGTCAATTCTCCATAACTGTTGGTTTAGTGAATACATCCAAAAGTTATTTTTTTATGTTTGTAATGTTCTATTTCATTTAATCAGTGAGTAAAACAAAGCGTGTTTCTTCTATACGCTACCATGCATGAAGATTTGAGGTGATTGCCAAGCAAAAAATATGCCAAGCATGGGTCCACAATATAAACGGAACTAGACAGTTGGCACTAGGCAGTAGAGAAATGTATTGCTAAAAGTCAACTTCTGATAAGTTTATTAAAATATGGAAGAAGTGTTACTATACAATTACTACAACATTTTCAAATGTTTAATTATAAATTTTAAAACCCAATTTAAATGTATTAAAGCACTTAAAAAAACTAAGTTATGTCAGTTTTGCTTTTTCTGGCTAATTGTAAATTGCCATTTGTTTTTGTAATTGTTAATGGTAATTTTCAATCGGCATTAAAAATACTAAAAACACTTTATTGAAATGTGAAATATAGACAATTTGGGTCTGGTTTCCTCTCAATGAACCACTAATATAAATGACTAGCATATGTCCAGACATTGTTTGTTACCTTAAACACAAATGTATATTTTAATGTAACTCAACGATGATTCATCTCTTAACGTAGTCTTAGTTCTTAAACATTTAGAATTATTTATAAAATCACAGGACTGATGAGGAAAACAACTATGGTAAATATACTTTGGCACATGGTCAGAGTATTCTAATTTATCAATGACAATGTATTTGTACTAATATTTGGCTTTTAAAAGACACTTTCAGGAGGGTAATTTTATTAAGGTTTAATTATTGTTCTGGAGTACAGTTAATGTGCAGTTTTTCATTTGAAGAGATGTGTTGAACTATTATTTTATTGCAATAATTTATTTTTTTGGGGGGGATACTTAACCATTCCATAATTGTTTTCTAACACCACAAAGCAATTGGCTATGGCAATTAGACTTGAAAATGTATGTTTGGATCAATGTGGTGATCAAAAGAAATTCAGATTTCCGAGATGCCACATACCACAATCTTGAGGGAACCAACGTAAGCAAGCCTGAACATATATACTTACCTTTAACTTTTTTGGTTCTTTAATCACAGTGCCATTCCTGTCACCAGAAAAAATAGATTCCTGTAATCTACAATTGAAGAAGCATCTGGCTAAGACTGTAATTCAGTGATTGCACTTCACCACAGATTTATGGAGTACTCCTAGTGGCCATCATGTCTTCCCCACAATGATGGCACACTGGTGGTAGCCCATGGTGCTTGGCCTTAGTGGTGGCAGTGAAATAGATCCAATCTTAGCAGCATTTCAGGCTGAAACTGTAGCAGTAGGGCAGCAGGACTGTTGATATGTTTTCTAACTGCATGCTGAAGTGATGGACAACAAGCACACTTCAGCAAACATATTGCAGATTTTCAGACAAACAGTGTCAAATTAAAGTGGTTGGGTAAGCCAGCAAGCACCAATCTGCATGTTGGGTTCATGGTCACCAATGGAGATGATGGAAGGAATTTTGGAACAGCAGAGGGAAATCCCTGGTCTTCCAATCACTCCATTGGCATTGACTGACCACTGGGACATGATGATTAGACAATAATAGATCAGCTAGTTTAAATTCTTATTCCATTTGGGGAAATGACAGTAGATTTGAGCTACAGTAATGCCAGTTTGGGAAAGGTGTTCTCCTTTTTCATCCACTTCACAAGCATGATGGATGACTTCTTGAAAAACAGGTAATTGGTTCCTAGAGGCACACTCCACACCAATGTAGCAGCAGAGATCAGGAAGTTAAAAGATTTACTCAATGTTTGTCCCAGCAAACAAGTTGCTAATTGCCCAAACTGATGTGAGCTTCACTGTGTGATCCCAGGAATAAGGAGAATGTGGTACACCCATTCAACAGCCTGATATACTGGAGGAACATACTTATTAACATAGTCTGTGATTCGCACCAAAAGAGAGGAATGCTGGTCGAGGAACATTTTTGCATAAACCCTGTCATGTTGCTATTGTCTACCACACCCAGCAGCAGTGCCTCCATAGCAGAATGGAGTAGTTGCATTTTGGCTTAATGCTGTTCACAGTTTTAGGAAAGTAGTAGTGTTTCAAAACAGTAAAATGTATTACAACGATGATATCGCCAGTAAAAGTGAAGTTTTTTGCATTTTTCAAGCACAAACAGCACTTACACGGACGATATTATTGCTGCGATACTTTTTACTGTTTTGAAACACAAATATTTGTGTTCAGCTAAGTCTCCCGAGTACAACAGTACCCCTCATGTACAGGCTTTATGGTGTTTTCAAAAGTTACAGCGTCAAATATAAGGCATGCGATTTTTTTTCACATTAAAATTCGTCACATTGGTTACGTTGCCTTTGAGACCCTATGGTAGCCCAAGAATGAAAATTACCCCTATAATGGCATACCATTTGCAATAGTAGACAACCCAAGGTATTGCAAACAGGGTATGTCCAGTCTTTTTTAGTAGCCACTTAGTCACAAACACTGGCCAAAATTGGCGTTTTTTGCATTTTTCATACACAAACAAATACTAACGCTAACTTTGGCCAGTGTTTGTGACCAAATGGCTACTAAAAAAGACTGGACATACCCCATTTGCAATACCTTGGGTTGTCTACTATTGCAAATGGTATGCCATTATGGGTGTAAATTTCATTCCTGGGCTACTATACAGTCTCAAAGGCAACGTAACCAATCTGGCGAATTTCAATTTCAAATGTAACGTGCTATATTTGACCCTGTAACTTACCAAAACACCATCAAACCTGTACATAGGGGGTACTGTCTTACACGTGAGACTTTACTGAATACAAATATGTGTATTTTATTGCAGTAAAAGCAAACAGTATTATGACATTGACCTTTAAAATGTCATGTAGAACTAAAAAAATAAAAAATAAATCGTATTTTCGCCCATTTTTTTCATATTAAATTATGTTTCATAGCTAAATATTTGATATTAAATTAAAGCCCTGTTTCCCCTGAATAAAATTATATATAATAAGGGTGGGTGCATTTACTATGAAAGAGATGAATTACGGTTGGACAGACATGTAGCGCAAATGCCAGGTTTTGTTTACATTTTGTTTTGTTCAAAACGTGTACATTTGGCTCCGTCCTTAAGGGGTTAAAAAAGAGTGGTGTAACGGAACTGCTGGCACCCCGACCGGGTACCTTCCGCCGACGGATGCTCCTAGTGCTTTCCGAGGACTCCAAGCACTCTGCCGAACACCATAACCACCGCAGACCCCACGAACCGCCGCAGCTTGGTTGGGGTCTCGCCGTCTCCACCCACTCTGGACCCAGGACCAGGGTCCAGCTTCCAGCAGGTTGACCTCTCTCCAAATTCCAGAGAGCAGGAACAGGAACAAGCTCTTAGCAGAGCTTAGTGATTATACCCTGGGGAGTATAGTGATTATAGCAATCCCCAGAGTGTAGTTTCTCCAATCCCCCAAACATGAGCCGAAACTTCATGAAGGTACAAGATGATCTGACTCCAATGAGCGTTTATTACTCCTTATATACAAGTTTTCAGGTCAGAGGCACACCCCCTGGACCTGGTGGTAAACTGTGACAAAAGGGACACAAACCAATGGGAACACTAATTAACATGATAACACTCTCACATACACAATGAAATCCCTTCTCTCCATCCTGGAGATAATTGGCTTAAGGCACTGCAGTAAACTCAATTATCTCCAGGTACAGAAAATATCTACATTTAACACTAACAGCAAAATACGTAAAAGTACATAAAAATACATAATTCTTATTTTATTACACAGAACCCTCACATTTAACCTATCCCCAGATAGCTCGGATCTGAGCGCCCAATCTAGGTGAACAGCGCTCAGATCCCATGAACAGAGTAGATTTTCCAAAGTGGGGGTAAAGCATAGCAAGGGCTGTTGAGAAACCAAGGAGGGACAAAAGCAGTCAGTTCCAACTGGTTTGGCAGTGTGCCTGGGACAACGCCCTGCTGGAGAACAATAGACAGGAAACGGGGGAGGGGAAGAAACACACCTTCCCATGGATTCAAATGGGAAGAAACTGTCTTTAGAAGCCAATAAGCCCCAAATAGTCTTTTTAAATGGCAATACACCCCAGGGCCATAGTCATGAGGAAGGAGGCTGGCAATCAGGCTCCTCCAAAAGCCGGGGGCAAAGGGAAGCTTGTCACCTAACAATCCAGGGACAAAAGGCATTTCGTCACAAGTGGATTTAGTTTTCTTTACTTTTTTAAATTATCATTATTACATTAAAAATTAGTTCCATCCCTACTGCATTACTAACTTATTATATTCAGTTTAGAACTATTTTGGGATGTTATTAAAACAATGTATGATCTTGTGAGCATTTTCTTGTGACTTTGAATTTATTGTCCTTAAATTCAAACGCATATGGATACATGTGAAAGTTGGGTAGTGACATTAGCAAGAATTGATGACAATTTATTCTTCTGACATTTATTCTACAGCCATTAATACATTTTAACATCAAGAATAACCATGAGCACACACCAATAGCAAACTTAAAATCATCTATAACCCAGAATAATCTTGCAAGAACAATTACATATGAAATCCATTAAGCTACTTTTCTTTTTCCTTTTTTTTGTCCCAAGATGCTTTTCTAAATGTTTGGATAGGAGTATCACAGTATTTTTGCTTTGACACTGACTCTGCATTTTTGGGCATCTGTTTCTGACTTTTTGGTCTTGGTTTCCGCCTCTGCACCTTTCCCATATAATAGTATGCTTGCATGCATTGATATTGATGCAGAATGCTGTTATCACTTGTCTATGTATGATGCTGCCAAAGTTTTCATCAAAATTGTGAGCGTGACTGCTTCTGCAATGAAAATGTTGCACATTTTGGCATAACAGAAATGACAGTGACCAACAGGAGGGTGTCCTGACCTATAAAAACCCCTCTTCTTGACCTGACCTTTGACCTGTCATGGTTTCTGTTTAGTTCTACATTAGATTAGATTAGATTACTGTTGTGTAATTTACTGGCATTTAGTCTTGGCTTGTTTTTCATGTCTGTGTACTTCTGTAATCCTGACCATGGTTTGTACTCATATTCCGGTAATTCCGACATCTCCCATTAATGATATATCTCTCTTTTAGCTTTCATCCTGGATAATTTTGAGGACCAGTAATATGCTCTGTCCTACTTTTGCGTGGTTGGGTATTGTAATCCTGACAAGCATCAGAAATCATGCAATATGCATGAACTTTCAAAAAAGTAGTTCATTTACCATTTAAACTAATACAGATGAGATTAATTGTATTCCGTTAAGACATTTAGTGAACTCAATAACCTATACTTACTAATGAGACCGATTTATTTTCTGTCTTGGTTTGACATGCTTTACTCACTTAGTACAAATATGAGAATGTGTGCCTTAAATAGCACCATATGTAAAACTTTTTTATACTTTTCTTTCCCCCAGTCCATGTATATATTATTAGATATCATGTAAAATTTCTTCACACATTCATGTGGAGAAATGGCAAGGGAATTGCATAGTTTAGACCAAGGTAGTTGGGTTGTAAAAATAGTTGAAGTTTTACCATATGGGTCAAAGAAGACATATCAAATATAATTAACTCATACATTTCCAACTAAAGTACAAGTTGGTATGAATAAAATCTAATTAAATGAGGGGTAACCTTATACTGATATTAAATATACATTATTGAATGCAAGGTATTTCCAAGATAAATGTGGTGTCCCTTTTAATAGTTGTGCTATCTGAACAAGATTCAAGTGAATGATGTAGGGCGTTAAACTTTACTGGTAAGAAAAATGACATTAAATTGGAAAAAATAACAATTTCTCAGACTTGTAATCAGAGAAATAAAGGAAAACAGATAAACTATACTTCCATGATATGACGTATATATTTTGGTTATTTAGCAGGACAATGTTCCAAAATACAAGAATACATCCAGCTAAGAATGACTCAAAAGAAATCTTTTGTTATAGTGGCCTGACTGGAACCCTGGTGAGATCATGTTGCAGGAACTTAAACAAACAGGACATGTTTGAAAACCCTCAAAAGTTGCTTAATTACAGCAATTGTGTAGACAAGAATAGATCAGAAATCATCCATGTTTTTGTTGTTTATTCACATTTTTTTTGTCTTAAATTTTGTATGAGGATCTCAAACCGTGTAGTGTAAGGTGTGGGAACGTCACTCACTTTATTCTGCTCTGTCAAAATTCTGTGCTCTACTGTCAGAGTGGCCAGCTCACAGTTATTGTAGGAAGAGATGACCAAACACACAGGATAAAGGCTCAGGATAAATCACCCTGCTTTTTACCCTTTGTTAACAAAGCATCCGATGTGACTTTGCATCTTGCGTGCCATGTTGCATTTTCATACCCTGAAACCATTCAGTGTGACAAACGTAAAATATCAGAAATGGCAATTACTTATTACAGCATTGTATAAAAATATGTTCATATTGGATTGTGGAATACTAAAGTTAGCAGACTTGATCTGTTATTAGATAGTTTAACGAAAAACATACAAATTTGAACAGTTTTATTAACTTAATAATATGATGCACATGATATCATGAAATTCCACTTGAACCATACAGTTGCTTCCAAGTGAAGATAACTATGCAAGCACTCACACATATCTGATACCCTGATCTAGAATTGTATGCTTTCAATATGTCCAGATCCTGTCTTCTTGCAAGGCAGTTAATCCCCATATAATTGCAGACCCCTCGTTTATCAAGCTTCTTTGGCCTTCTCTGTTAGTAATGCAAGATTTCCTCATGGTAGGCAATAGAGCAATAGATCACCCCAAATGACTGAGGAGTGATAATACAAGCAGATTTTAATTATGCCCTGATGTCTGCTTGTAGGAAAATGAAATGCCTTTGACTAAGATAGACTTGCCTGAAATGTATATTTTTTTATATCAATTTTTCTTGTCTTTTCTGACACCTCTGCTGTACTCACATAAAGAATCAAAGAAAGCAGCATTTATCATTTTAATCTATTTTCTGTGGTGGATTATTTTGAATCTGGGCAGAGAAATGTACCCTGGTGAAATAGGAAGGTAACATAAAAAAAAAACATAAAGTGTTCAATCAAAATGTAGTGCGTATATACCTAAACAGTTCATATCATTTTTGGTCTCTATAAAAACATAGAATACTACTATAGTGCAACACTGTATATACAAAAAATAATCCCAAACCCCCATTTGTATGAAGGACTCGGTACTACTCAAACAATTCAACTCTGGGAGGATCAGATCCTGGAGAACATCGGATCCATAGGTAAGAAGGGGTTCTCCCAATTTGATAAAATCACTACTAACCGGATCTTTATATCTTTATTAAAAATATACCAATAAAAACAGCCAGCAACAGGGAATATGGTCACAAACAATCTCAACAATATCCATAATACGCACTTATGACAGATACACCAGCAAGACAATTGAAAATCTTGCTGTTAAAAATTATCAAGTAACATATAACTGTCTCACTGTGTCCAAAAAGAATATGCTGCAGAATCTTTTTCTGATACCGTAAAACCTACCCGTCTGCATGTTGCCAGTGTGGTTGCGTGTGGTTTTTATTGGTATATTTTTAATAAAGATATCAAGATCCAGAAATCTGCACTTTAAATTAAACAAGAGGACACACTGTTCACACATAAAGCATTTGAAACCAACCATTTCCAAATATTTATGTTAAATATCTGTGCTAAAATTTGGTTCAAAATATTTTGGCCTACTGTAAGAATAAATCATTAGTTGGACTATATCAATGGCAGCAGATTAACAACGTATTCATAACAAAGTTATGATGTACAAATAGCAATAAAATATTAAAACAATATTATTATGAGCATTAGCATTTTTCTTTGGGGTTGTCTGAGGGACCATTTCGAACAAAAAGAACATCATAAATTATATAATACCTTAATTGTAATTGAAATATTGAAATATTTGAAATTTAAATATTAGCAATACAACATCTTCTCAATTAATTGCTCTGATGAAAATTAAATGTGCTCACTGGAACAAGAAAATGTTTTTAAAAATCTGTATCTATCTATCTATCTATCTATCCATTAATTATTGTTCCTGTGAATTCAAGCACATTACTGTGTGCTTGATAAAAGCAGGCAAGAATATTATTAAATAATAGTAATCAAAATAAATCTAAATCCGTATTAAAATGAAGATCTACGTGATTATATTTGATAAAGGGTGCCTCAAGTACGTTTCCCACTCAGGCGATCATTCTTTTTTCTCTCATTTATAGGCAAAACAAAATGTTTGTTGGAATGGACGCAATGAGTACTCAATGAAATTCAAAGCCTAATGGCTCCTGCAATAGTCCCACAGTAGGAAGCTCATTCACACCCTGCAGGGGGAGGACACACTTTAACTAGTCAAGTTGACATTGTACAGCATTTACAGTCTGTTCACATTACCCTATTCTACCTTAGAACAAAAAAGTACTCTAGAGACATTAGGCTCAGCTTATTTCCTGACAGGCACGATGAGCTCATGCTGTAACTAAAAGAACCGTCAAGTTTATGTTCTGCTTATTTAAACAAAATCCCTAGGACTCTAATAATAGTATTTAACCAGGGTTTAAGTAAGAAATATTGAACCATTTACCTTCAACTGCTGTTTAATTTTATTCAAGCATGTTACGCATGAAAATATGTGCATATCGGCTAAGTGTTTTAATTCAGATTCATATTGTGCATATCTTAATACTAAATAACAGCAAAAATAGTAGTAGTTTGGAATGCAGAAAACAATATATCTTTTAAACAGATACTACACTGCCCAAATAAAGAAAAATAAAATCACTGGGTAGTAGATATACCTCAAATAAAAACACACATGCATCTAGTTTGCATTATTCCATTGGGGATATATCTCCAGTGCAGATATATAAAAACAGCTTTCAAAATCTGCAGTTCTCCTGTATGAAGCCTTTACAAGCTCTCCCCTTCTTACTCAACCAAGACTAACAGTGGCTGTCCAATCACACTGAACAAAACAAACCAGGAAGTAACAGGACCATTTGTCCGATTGACATCTCGAGGGGTGTAACAAGGTTAATTTCCAAAATGACAATTTCTATTGAAATCTACAATTTAAATGAAAAAAAATAGAGGACACGTTCTTCACCTATAAAGTTTTCCAGAAAGCTGAATTACTTTAGGGGTGTATAGTGTCCCTTTAATTTAACAAATAGCATTACAAATAATTGTTAATATTAAGATAAATGTTATGTAAGATGTTGATGAGTATATCTCCCCCTCAACAACCTACTGTCACTAAATGCTTTTTTCCCTAAATAATGTAAAAATTAGCCTTAGAAGAACCTATTTTAATCTTTTTTTTGGCCCATGTCCCCCCTTTGCTTTCTCCCTGCTTTCTTTATTTCAGCCATACTGTCCACCAATGGCCATATTCCAGTGATTCTCTATGAGAATCAGTAATGACATGCCTTACTGGGTGTGCCTGAGTTTCACTCAGCTCAAAACATGCCCCCGATGCCTGCCCAAGCCTCCTCTGAGTACTAAGCATTCAGACATTAGAATTTACAAACCACATCACACACACAAACATTTCCTCACCACAGTAGGTATCATATAGTGTCATATGTTTATTATAAATATATAAATATAAAAAGAAAGACAAACTCATAAATACCTATAGAGCTTTGTGTTATCTCTCTATTTCTCTATCTATCTATCTATCTATCTATCTACATATCTAACTATCTATCTGTCTAACTAGGAGCTAACAAGGGGTAGAGTGGTTGGCTGACTGGGACTGGCAGGTAAGGGGATAACTGTGGGTAATGAGGTTGGCTAACTGGCACTGGCAGGGAAGGGGTTAACAGTAAGTAGTGAGGTTGGCTGTCAGTGACTGGCAGGGAAGGGGTTAACTGTTAGTAGGGAGGTTGACTGGCAGGCAAAAATGGGTTAACAGTGGGTAAGGAGGTTGGCTAATCTTGCATTAGAGGGAGGGAGGGAGAGGAGCACATATGGGCTTAAGATGTGTTGTGAGCATTCCTTACACTAGATAAGACATGCCTCTATTTTCATTGGCTGCAAAAGGTATGTTTCTTTTAGATACTGGGAATCATGTTGAAAATTGAGACGGGGTGGCTAATGATGCAGGGTTACACTGCTGAAAACAGCAAAACATTTTACAGCACTGCAGAAAAACTACACAGAATTTAAATAAAATAAACTAACCATAGGTATTTTGAGCTTATTAGCTTTAATTTAAGCTTAACTTGTTTATCTGCCTTGATTATCCCTTTAAAATATATGTTTTTCAAACGTGCCTCTTTTCCACCTGTCAATCAATCCTCCACATAGACCTCTCTATGCCAATGAAGCCAAATGTTGGTGGCAATCGGGAGGATTGTCCTGCTTGGGGAAGTTCCCCCATGCATAACCTAACACATTTCAGAGTAGATGCAACCGGAGGGTAGTTATTACAATACTGTGCACTGAATGTCAGCTCAGAAATGAGATGTATAAGTTTACTGCTAGTATAACAGGTCCTAAAACAACTAAATGTATAATGTATCTCTATTATGTTGTTTTATATTAAAGTGAACCTGGAATGCCCAAATCCCTACAGTCTTACTTATCAGTTCTTTGTCACTTAGCAGTTAAAGGGAAACTCCAGTGCCAGGCAAACAATCCTCTCCCTCCCACCCCCCAATCCCTGGTTGTTGAAGGGGTGAAAACGTGGCATGCGTGGAAATCTACTCTGAAATGTGCCGCGCAATCTACTCTGAAATGTGCCGGTCATGCGCATTAGCGCTCCCCATAGGAAAGCATTGATAATGCATTTCAATGCTTTCCTATGGGGAAAAGAGCGACGCTGGAGGTCCTCACACAGCGTGAGGACGTCCAGTGACGCTCTAGCACAGGTTTCCTGTGCTAGGAACCAGGAAGGGCCCTCTAGTGGCTGTCTAGTAGACAGCCACTAGAGGTGGAGTTAACCCTGCAAGGTAATTATTACAGTTTATAAAAAAACTGCAATAATTACAGTTGCAGGGTTAAGAGTAGTGGAAGTTGGCACTCCAATGGGCAGAAGTGGTCTGGGTGTCTCGAGTGTCCCTTTAAATCCCTTTTTTTATGCAGCCCTATCTACACCTCCCCTGGCAATGACTTAACCAGCCTGCACACTTCCTGAAATAGAGGCCTAGTTTTAAACTTCCCATATCACGCAGTGTGTTTCCTTTAGAGTTTTTATCTCCTACTCTATTAATTCCCTGCTGGAGCCTGTGCCAGTCTCCTATGTGTAATTAATGTTTAATCAACATGGCAGGATATAAGAAGTTCTAAAGTAAACACATTGTGCTATAAGACCAGCTTGAAAATAAAACCTTTTTCATGAAGGATGTGAATTTTACTAAATAAAATAGTAATTCCCACTACCATAAAGCTGAATAAAGCTACCTGTGAGCCAGCATTACATGCAAATTCTCTTTGTGATTTAAAACCAATGTTGTTTTAGCCTGTTCCTTAAGTGCAAACACAGGATACATCAATGGTGTAGCTCTTGGGGCAGAGGGGTCAGTCCAATGTGGGCGGCACTTTTTTTGGGGCAGCACTTTTCACATGAGACCCAGGGCATGCTCCAGAGCCCATGGACCAAACAAAGGTCCTAGTGGAGACATTGTGCTCCTCCAGCCTGTGCGCCCTGCGAAGGCTGACTGTGCTGCCTTATAGTAGGGCTTTCTTGGCCGGCACTAACATAAGGTGGTACAGGCAGCTGCCTCAGAGCACACGGACTGGCACAAGGAGAACGGACCATAGCAGTGCACCAATGGAGTGGTAACTCTGTGACCAATCTATTTGCTCAACTGTATTTCATGATTTTTTTGGGAGGTCCTTGGAGACAAGTACTCCATTTAAGTACCCCCATATAAGGGAGAAGGGGAGATTTCAATAAGGTAACAGTATTACACTGTTTCATTCTTATATAATTTTTAAGGGGAATACAAAGTATCCCTGTGATTTTATACAGAAGTAACCTCGTTAAATGAGAGAGCTGAACTATTATCCGAACTATTATCGGAACTTTGGAAAAGTGTTTTATATTATATGTATTTGTGGCACCCCAGTATAACAGTTTGAGTGGGGTATGTACACTAAGCGCTGACACTATCTTTTTAGAATTTAATGTTGTTGGAACTACGGAGGTTCAGTTGTGTCTAGCAGCTTTATACAATTTTAGTGTGATTTTTATTCATGTTTTTACTATTTCTTTGGGCTCTCTTATTCTTCATTTTCTTAACAATTAATGTGTTGTGGCAGAGCTCTGCCAGCACCTCTGTCTGACCCACCAGCTCTGGAGGGTGCCTCAGGTGGTGTGGGGGGGGGGGGTGGGGGATATGAATTACAACATATCCCTGCTCCCTGTATATCTCACAGTGCAGCTGGGTGGTGGTGCCTTAATCTTGAGGCCAGGGTGCGAGGGATTACAAACTCAGAGACCACCCTGGACGGCAAAAGCTCTACTTGCTCCATTAAGGTACATCATTCTTGGGGGTGTTTTGGGAGATTTCCTCCTAATGATCCTTTTGCCACATACTAAAAATTACACTGTAGTCAAACATCACATACAATGTCTGAAGGAATAAAATGGTTAATAATCCACTTATTTCTCAATTCTAATTTATCTTATTAAAACTTGATTCGTCAAAAAAAAAATTCATCCAACTTAACTTAATTCCAAACATCTGTGTTATAAATACGGATTTAATTGTTCTTCCAAATTGTTCTTAATAGGTGATAAGAGTTTTTCTGGTACTTGTGATGTCATAAAAAATGTAAGAATCCCAAGAACCCCTATTAACTCAGTTATCTGTGCAAGCAGCCTCTCTTCCTAAATCCCTAAATGGTAGATTGAAGAGTAAGCACATATTAGGATTGACAAATAACACTAACCAATCCTGGTGATAATGAATGAAGTGCAAAAAAGAGAAAACTTGATTAAATTATAATGGAACGTGTGCTAGTAGGCTATAACCAAAAGTTCTAAAATAAACTCAACTAATACTTTATACGTGAATACAAACTCTCTGGTGTGTATACAGTCAAAAGGTTAACTAGGAGACAATCTTTCAGTATAAACCTGAAATTATGTTGTTACCAAAAATATTTGCCTCGACAGCAAAAGATAGGATAATGATTTTCTGCAAGTTAATCCAACGCGCATGAATTAGAAATGCCCAAAAGCAGTGTGGTAAATCTGGATTGCTGCTGTCAGGAGTACACGACTCCTCTTTTTACGTCTCTTGGTCAATATGTATGTATCTAACATTCATTGTATGAAGTTGGTGTTTTTAAAATCACAAAAAATCTCTACACATGAAATGTATTGGGGATTAAATGAAAAAAGACACACCATCCAGTGTTGGAAAAGAAAATCCTTCACTGGGGTTGGTAAGGTTGTAGGGTATTAGGGCACAACCCAAGGTTATTTTATTCACTCCTTAAGAGGGGCTAATACAAGTTTATTATTTTCTATATATTTCACTTATGTTCTACACTGGCAAGTGGCTGCCTTAGACTAATGAACAGCTTTAATTCAGGGTATAGGGACTGATTTCTGGGAGGATCTCTTGGTAACCCCAGTTCAGTCTCTTCCTTTTCTGTATTGGGGATTAGCTATATTTAATCCTTCAAATCATATAATTAAACTAATTTTAAAATGACATTATGGATATTATATAGAAGGATTGTTTGATGGGGAATAACGGTGTAAACGCATTTTACACCTATGTAACATAAAAATGTTCCTCATTATTTATGTTAAATGGCAGTGCTACCAGTATAATAATAATACCAACAGTAATACTAGTTACCGTGGAAACACAGAGGTTAGTTAACTTGTGTATCTTACTGCAATAAGAATATTATAGACTGTTGTTGTTCATGATTATGCATTTCCTTTATTGTTACATTCCTCTTTCTAGACCACAAAGCCTACATATAAAAACCTGGTCATACATCCTTAAATAAGCAACATATGGCTATTTGGAAAAGAGTTCCTAGTTACTGTATTACAGTGGTTTTGCTGCTAGTGGTTTCCATTGTGGAGTTAAACTTGCAGACAAAATAAATATTTTGGCAGTATTGTCTGAAACATTTACTTGTGGTTTAATGCAGTATATGCTTTCAGTGCTATACTTTTTTCGGGTTTAATGTAAAGGTATGTTTTGACCAGAAAAACAATTGTTCTTTACTCAAAGTTTGTTTGAGGTAGCAAAGCCATAGAAAGGGATATGATTGTTGTTACAAAATTTAAACAAATCAGAAACTGTGAGACCATTTTACATAGTGGTTTTTAATGGAAATGTACAGATGTTTGTAAGTTATTTGGACCCAGGTTCACATATAGGTGTGTGTTCATGTGTATATTCTCCATTGCCAGAAGACTAATAAGCACATTTTCACGTGGCTACAAATGTTTGACTTTTATTTTAACATTTTTCTTGTAAGTTGCATTTTAACGTGTGATTATATATTTTTTTATATATATAGAAGAGATGCTATTAATTGAAATCGATATTCACAAGAGGTTGTCTATTAAAATGGGATTTCTGCAAACTTGACAAGATAGTTGCAAAATATAATGCCAATATAATTAATCTGTAAAACTATCCGATTTAGTATATTTTACAGACATCCCAACTATCCCGCTGACCCTATGCTAGTATCCTGTTCCACTCTCCTGATTTAGATTCCTGGTGTCCCACATCAGGGGCACCAGGAAACTTTCTCTGGGCAGCACAGGCTGAGCACATTACCAGATGCTCTAACACTGTGTAGCGGGACTAGAAACATGAAGGAAATGTCAAGCATGGTCCTGTAATTTGAGAGAGCCTGTCAGCTAGGCATGCTTGACACCCAGAATGTCCGGGCCAGCACCGGTGTCATTAGTGAAGCAAGTTACATCATTGAAGACACCCCCCCAGTCCTGATTCCATATCTCGCAATGTTGGGAGGTATGTGTTTTTATGAATGTGTCTTTTTTGGCAAGTTTTCCTCATTTTTAGATTTGATGAGTACACCTGTTAATGGTTACTTTATTAGTATCTTCAGGCAGGTGTTACCATAAAGTGAGCAAAAAAAACCTGTCGCAAGAGTATTCTGAGAACAGACAGCAACTGAAATAGCCTGCCCTTCAGTGGGTCCTCGCTCAGAACTCAAGCTGGTTACCATAAAGTGGCATAGGTGCACCAGCCTGGGGGGAACAAAGTCTGGGTGAGAGTCACACTATCGCCCCCACCCACCATTCACTCTGACTATTGTGACCTTGCAGGCAGCAGTAGAGGATCTTCTTTATCGTCTGGCTGGTCTGACAGGGAGCTTCTCATTATGAGTGAAGAGGTCACTCATAATGAGACACACAGACACACTGCATCCCCAAACACACACAGCCCCAAAAACACACAGACCCACACTGCATCCACAGACCCACACTGCCTCCCAACCACACACAGAGACACATTGCCTCCCCACCACACACAAATACACACTGCATCCCCAAACACACACAGACACATATTGTATCCCCTGCACACACTGACATACACTCCATCCCCAACACACACATAGACACATTGCCTCCCCACACACTCTAACACATAGACACACTGAACTCAAGCACATCATCTTTCGACCCAGGAAGCACAATGTCTTGGGCTGGCCCTGAATCTGGTTACATTATTACTTTGCCTAGCTACTATCAGAGCCATTTATGCCAGCTTTGATTCACTGATTCAGAGTGTAGCAGGCTTTGAACGGTTTGTAGAAAGAACATATTTTTTTGTGCAAGTGTGCAAGTAAAATGCAGTGCACTGTGTGCGATGTAGTTTTTCTTAAAATGAAACACAATAACGTTATAGTAGTAGTAAATCCGCTAAGCAGAAACTCATTCTGCAGCACAAGGTATATTTTAGCCTAAAGTTAGTTGTTAGTTAACACAATACAAATGCATATCCTAATTTATTTTAATAATAAAAACAAGCCTACAATCATGAATGTTACATTCTAATTACAAGAAAAAATTGACGAAGGGTTCGGGTCATTTTATACAGTACACCATCAGCAATAGTGTCAGATTCTTAATGCCTCTTCTTCGATCATAAATACTGCTGCCACCTCTGCTATACTCTGCTATACTGCTGCCACAATCATTGCCACCACCACCAGAGGTAGCACTATTAGTAGCATTCAATCTCAGGACAGAGAGAGTGAGACTAACATGTCTGTTACATGTCTGCAATTGATTACTCAAACTAAAAATAGTAGAATAATCTGTAGTTGCAGCAGTAGAGATAGCTAGGCCCATATCTAGTAGCATTGTAAATCATGAAGGGCTTCCACCAACACAGTCTAAGCCCAAATAGGGGAGAAACCCAGCTATAAAAGATAGTAACCGACCCTACTGAAATTACCTCACATTAAATTATTCTTAAGGTAACAGCAAAACTACTTTGAAAAAAATTGCAAAACTTTATTAAAGGTATCTAAGAACCTAAGTCTAAAATGCGATAAAGTAGAAAGTGTGAATAAGAGGAGAGGGGGAAATATACTTGGTTAGTGACAAGTGGGGAGGACGGCTACAGAAATACAGCAAGCCCCAAAAGAACCCCAGATAAATATTTAATCATATAAACCCTATATATAGAATGTTCCTTTAGGAGTGTCTGTAATACGTATATATATATATGCCACATAAATTGCAGTTGGAGTGAATGTAATAGTCATCCATTGAATATAGAGAATAGAGAGATAGTAGATGTAAGCAGAGAAATATGAAGTTTAGTGGAGAAACGTCAGGGTAGAAAAGTGGGGGCTAGTCTATAAATGCTTTTATAGTGAGGTAATCACCTCACCACTGCTTTCCTCTGATATAGCAAACTCCCACTCACACTGTCTAAGAACAAGTCCCACACCGCTGCTGCATCGTGGTCAGAAATGCCTGAAAAAACTCCCTCCTGATACCTAAAGTAAGTAGATTGTTGCTTCAAGGCAGCCTGGAAATAAACTGCCCAGAGCAAAAGGTAATAGGCTAGATATTCTCCTCTAAAAAAAAATTCCCTCATAGAAAGTGAACTAAAAACAAAATTAGTGCATTGACGCGCATTTCGGAGATACTACAATTCTTTATCAAGAGCGAAGGTGTGTCAAAAAAGTGCTCTGTTTTAAAGGGAGGTTAAACACTCCTCCTTTGGCAGATTGGCCAGTCATTGTTATACTGTAATCAAGTAACGCCCACAGGGCATTACCTTTGTTGAAAGTAGGTAGTGGCCAATCCGAACCTGATGATGTCAGAAAAAGGAGGGTATAGTGCTCATCACCTCAAAAAAACATATACTGAGAGGCTAGTAAGTGTAAATTGAGGCGCGGCTAGACTTGAGCATTACTACAACCGTGACTAGAGAATTTTTTTAGAGTATAGTATGCGGACATAAAGGAACAGTGATCGTACGACTACATCTCTGTCAAAGTTGTATTTACCAAGTCACTATATATGCCCCAAAAGTCATCATTTAACATACTAACAGAGTACTAATAGACACAGGATACACAAGGTTTTCTTAGCGTTGTGTATGCTTAGTAGAAATGACCCATTAAACTTACCAAATAAGTCATATAGGGTATAGAGAGCTACCCATATCTTCATACATATAACGATTATGTCATGTATTGTCTCTAAGTATTTAGAGTTATAAATATAAAGTATTTAGAGTTATAAATATACATTTCCTGGCTTCTACTTATAAGGAGAGAGGGAGGATATAAAGTCTAATTTACCATTTAGCATCATTAGGATTTTCATACTAATATAGTATGTCAACCAGAAGATGCTGGGCTAGAAAGATAGATATTGTTAACCACCAAGGTTCACCGATTAGATATTACAGACAACATGATATTTTAAAGTGGAAGTTAAAAGATAATAATAGCAGACTAAACTATAGCAGACAGTTCATTAGCTAAAAGGGTAAAATGTGAAACCCCCATTTAGTCCTAGTGGGTGTAATGTCTTTAAATATATATCCACATGCATTCCCTCTGTCTTAGCAGTCTGTCAAAGTCACCACGTCTCTGATCTCATTTGACTGCTTCGAGGCAACAGAATTTAAGAACTTTAGGGTCAACCCCATGGCATTCTTTACGATGTCTCGAAATTAGTGTGTCTACTCTACTTTTGGGAAACATGATTATTATTTTATAGGTTTGGTGTCCTTCGCTATCTGCCACCTTTTTCGAGTCATGCTGGATGTACTTGCATACTACACATCTCCCGCATTAATAAGTGCCATGGGGGAGGGAGTGCACAGCCATGTACTCATTGAATTCACTTTCAGTTGTAAATGGCTTGGAACTTGCATATCTCTAAAGTTCCTACCTCTACAAGAAGTGATGTTCACACATTTGCCAAGGACTTCTTTCAGGTAAATATCACTTGTCAAAATCGGCTAGAACCTTTGAATGCATTTTTGTACCTCACTCCATCCCGCGTCATATGTTGTGATCATCCTAATGTTTTTTTCATTCCTACATTCCTATCGGCCTCCAACGCCTTCCTATATGCTCTTTTCAGGCATTTATTTGGGTAACCCTTATCTTTAAATTGTTGCCTGAGAGTTTTTGCTTTGAGTTTGAAATCAGTTATATCGCTACAGTTCCTCCGTAATCTTAGATATTGGCCAACTGGTATGCTACTTTTTAAAGGTTTTGGATGGAAACTGTCCCAGAGTTCCTGGCTTCCTAAAGAGGGTAGTGGAGAGAGAACCATCCTTGGTAATTGATATTGTCAAATCCAAGAAATTCAATGATGTCCCTCCAAACTAGGAGGTAAAACATAGGTTCTCCTCATTTATGCTTAGAATGGACACAAAACTTGTGAATTAATCTGGGGTACCCTGCCACACAACCAAAATATTGTTGATGTAGCCATGCCATAAATAGATTTTCGAAATATACTGTGTCAGAAATTCTGACTTCCAGTTGTGTTCTTCCCACCAGCCTAGATGAAGATTGGCATATGATAGGGAACAAGCTGTGTCCATCACTGTAGCTCTTTTTTGGTGGTAGAATTTATTACAGAATAGAAAGTAGTTGTGTGACAGGATAAACCCCAGAAGTCTCAAAAAAAAAAAAGGTTGTATGTGTCTGATGATCCTACTTAGAAAGTATTCAACGTGTTTAACCCCTCAATCGTGCAGGATGGAGGAATACAGGACTTCCACATCGAAAGCTGCATTCTTGGGTACCTTAAGTCCAGAGAGGAAGGTCAGAGCCTGCTTGGTGTCTTGAATGTATGAAGGAAGACTTATTATGAATGGTCTCAAAACCCTTTCGATATGGAGGCTCCCAATTTGGGTCAGATTGTCTATTCCTGAAACAATGGGGCGACCTGGAGTTTTTTCCAGGTTCTTGTGGACTTAGGGCAGGCAGTAGAAGATTGCTATCCTAGGGTGACAATTTCAGATGAACTCATACTCATCACCCAATAGCAACCCCCCACTGCAGCCATCGTCCAAATCTCCTTGTATCTTGAAAGGAATTAAATTGTAGGATCTGATTTCAAGATACTGTATGTATCAGCATCACCAGGGACTTCCTGAACCATCTTAGTATATTTCTCTAAACTCATCAGAACCACATTACCCCCTTTATTGGCTGGTTTTACAACTAGATTGTCATCGTCCCTAATTGTTCTCAGTGCTAGTTGCTCTTTCCTAGACAAATTGTCATTTGATTGGACATCAAGAGATCTTATGTTGATCTTCTCGATTTCACTCTTGACTACCTCCAAGAACAATTCAATGTTCATGAAACGGCCGAAATTAGGAGTAAAGCGGCTCTTTGGCTTAAGGTCAGTGATGTTCATTGGTGGCTGTCCAGGAGAAATACAAGTATAGTCAAACACTCATAATCTTTCTTGGATAGACCTAAGGCTCTGGCCCTATTCTCAGTGCATAGTTGGTGGTGTTTGTGGAAAGCAATTTGCGAACAAATAAATGAAGGTCCTTGACCCACTTGAATTTGTCGAAAGGCGGAGTGAGAACAAATGATAAGCCTTTTTCAATGACACTCAGATGAAATTAATCGAGTTGGCGTTCAGACAGATTTATCACACAGAGGTGGGGAATGCATGTGGAATTAGATTCAAGACTCTCTTCTAGTATCTACTTCTCCTCCCTCCCCATCCTCTGCTGATAATGTTTGATAACGGTTTTGATGTATCGGGTAGTCATCTGAGGTGCCCAGTGCTAAAGAATTCACCCTCTTTTTCAGGATGCTTTTTGGATTGTTCTCAAGTGATTGGCTGGGAGTCTGAGGCTGGGGCTGTGGAGTAGTTTGTGAGTTACTAGAATCTGTGTCAGAAGAATCATAGTCAGAGGTCATGTTATTGTCGGAGTTCGGACTCTACGGGTAAAGTGTTTATAGACATTCCCCATTTCAAAATCTTTAGAGTCACGGATGAACTTCTAAAGTTTTTATTGATTGCTGGTATATATCTAGATTCTGTTTAAGTCTTGTTTCAAGATGTTCATAGTTGGGATCTGTCTGAAATTGGTTAGCCTTTTCTGTTTCTACTCCTAGTTTAGAGTTGGTATCTTGGAGTTTAGCTTTTTCAGTTACAGATGATCTCCATGAATCTCTAAGAGCAAGACTCAGCCGTACTCCCATTCTTTCATAAACTCTGCATTATCAGAATATGATGAGGGAACATTTTGAACCCTTAGACCTCTCGGTATCATGTCCTTTTTAAGGTAATTTTCAAGAGATGAGATCTCCTAACATATTCTGATTTGCTGTTTATATAATTTACTCAGACTGTTAAAAGACTGATTGATATTAGGGACTGATAGCAGCACCTCTAATTGATCATTAGAGAAGATACTCTCGGCGTCTTTGCACCAGACACTACTATCCAACTTGTTTGATAAAAAAGCCTGCCATAATTAAATGTAAATAGAAATAGAACACTGATATATGACCCAAGTACTGAAACCCATTTTCGGAAAACCAACAGGGGGGCACCCTGATTTCGTCCTACTATTTTCACAGTCTAAGGGTATATACTATTTGCATACCACCAATATGATGATACTTAACTGGTTATCTATCCTGGTGTGTTGTCATACACAGTAGATTCCCCAGGAGACTTTACATTAGTCTCCCTACCAACAATTCTATACCATCTGTAATATAAAAACCAAAGAAACGCAAAAACATAGCATAATGTTATTATTATTATTATTAATGATATTTATACAGCGCCAGCATATTCCATAGCGCTTTACAATATTATCAAAGTCGAGATTTAACAATGAATGAGATAATTACAAAAACTTACAGGAACAATAGGTTGAAGAGGGCCCTGCTCAAGCGAGCTTACAGTCTATAGGAGGTCGGGCGTAAAACACAACAGGAGGTAGCAATCAAACACGGTGGAGTGAAGCAGATCTGGAGGAGAGAATAGAGTGTTGCCCTTTAGGAGAGAGCAAGGGGACAGGTATGTGAGGTAGACGTTACTCTGTGAGGCCATAAGCTTTTCTAAAGAGATGGGTATTGAGGCACTTTTTAAAAGATTGAAGAATAGGGGAGAGCTTGATGGTTGTAGGCAAGCTATTCCAAAGGAAAGGAGACACCCGCGAGAAGTTCTGCAAGTGCGAGTAGTGGACAGGAGAAAGTCATGGGCAGAGCGGAGAGATCGAGAAGGGGCATACCTGTGGATCAGTGAAGAGATATAGGAGGGGCTAGAATTGGTCAGTGCTTTATGGATGTGGATTAGTACATTGAATTGACTCCTATAGGATACAGGAAGCCAACGTAAGGACTGAAAGAGGGGAGAGGTGTGAGAGGAGTGACAGGAGAGGAAAATCAGTCGAGCTGCAGCATTCATTACAGACTGTAGCTGGGCAAAACAACTTGTGGGAAGACCTATTAGTAGAGAGTTGCAATAATCCATGCAAGAGATGACTAGAACATGGACAAGCTCTTTGGTAGTATCTTGCGTAAGAAAGGGGCAGAAGCAGGCTATGTTTTTAAGGTGGAATCTACAGGATTTGGTAACAGACTGGATGTGAGGCTCAAATGTGAGGTCAGAATAAAGTATAATGCTAAGACAGCGTGCTTGCAAGGATGGACTGATGTGGGTACCACTAACTTGAAAGGAAAGTGAAAGAGGAGGATCAGTATTAGGAGGAGGAAATACAAGGAGTTCAGTTTTAGAGAGATTGAGTTTAAAAAATACAGTCAAAACATAATTTTAGAGTGTTACACTGCTGTATAGTTGCACTCAACAGAAATAATAGTGTTTCAGTGCATAAAGGTGTCTCTGCTGATATTTGTACATTTGTACGTGTTTCCCCTTTAATGGGCTTCCCCTAGGACTAAACTAAAACAATACAGCAGCATTCAAAATAAATCATCAAAAAAATGATTCAGCCAAGCCAAACATTTTCTGTCATGTACTAGTATACAAAATGTTAAACTGCTGGACATACTCATTAAAAGTACAGTCTAAGCAGCAAAATTACCTAGGTAGCCCTATTGTTGCAGGGAACAATGCTGTTTACATTTTGCAATGCAACCCTGCTAGCGACTGTCAGACAGGCAGCCAGTAGGGGTTTCTTTGGTTGAAGAACTTAAGCATTGCTTTGGCTGAAGGCTGCAGTTTCCACACATTAATTGTTTGTCTTCAATGTATCTTCATGAGAAGTATCTGATATGAAGTAATGATGACTACAGAGGAGGAAGGTATGCAGTGAGGAGCACAGGAATAAAGGTAAAATTAATGTTTTGTTTCTCAAATAAAACATGGTGAGGGGCTGTTATGTGACAGGGTGGGGGATGTTATATTAAAGGGTTAGGGGGATATGTGATGGCATTAAGTTGGCATGCATCAGGGTGAGAGGGTGTTATGTGACAAGGTGGGAAGAATCGGTGACAACATTAAGTGGGTATGTGTTAGAGTGACGGAGTATATATTAGGGTGAGGGGCAATATATAACAGGGTGGAGGGGATTATGTCACATAACAATAAATTGCTGATCAAATTGAACTACCGGAAGGATAAGGAAACTACAGGTTCCTTGAAGAAAAACAGGGGGGTAGGAGCAGCGCTTCAGTAATCCTTGACAAGGTATATGTGGAGAGGGCCAGAGAAGAAATAATAGTGTAGTATTTTAAAACTGTAGTTGTGATAGGTAAGATAAAATATGTGCACTCACACTTTTCTGGAGCTTCAATACAGCTCCAGTGTATGCCCCTGGGTGGAATAATTCCTGCCTATGGATCAACTGCAGAGGTCATTCTTTGAATTATAGGTGTAGGAGGGGGTATCCTTATAAAAAATAAACAAATAAAAATTGTATTTGGTGAAGTATGTAGAGCTATGGAGCAAGAGTAGGTAAAAACTATAAAATGTACACAAATCGTGTAATGGACCCGTAAAACCTGGCTCCTCTGATAGCTCTTGAAGTGGTATGATCCTCATTCAAGGATACAGGTGTAAATATAGTTTCAAAGCTGTTTATTGAGCATAAGAAATAACAATATGTAACATGCAGAGACATGTAGTCTTGGGTTGGACGCGCAGGTCCCGCTCGTGTGAGTATTGCAATCATCGCATACAAAGTATTCAACTGTACAATTTTCCATAAAGCAGAGAAAACATTAACGACATATGCATTGTAATAAGATTTTAGCTAATTGAACAGTGTGCGCATCTTACAGCAGTGGGTATTTAGAATAGCGGTTAGCCACTTAGTCTGTGATCAGAAAGATACCTGCCCGCTTACAGAGGTAGGGGGCGAGCGAGCATAAGAATGTAGAGAGAGAAAGGACAGAGGGTGAGGCAGAAGAGATGTAGAGTACAGGGAGAAAAAGGTGAGAGGGAAATGGGGCCTAGCCCATCCGCCCAGAGTGTGCAAGGTCCCCAATCCTTGGGGGTGTTCAAAATAGTGTGAATCCTCAATGTGTTGCAGTGTCACCTTTTGATTCCATCTTGGCATGCGTAGTGCAGCCAGACTGCACAGGTCAGGCCTGCTGGTGACAGCATGTAAAAATGTTAGAAAATAGTAATGCATGAGCGGACATGTGTCGAGGTGTGAGTAGAGGTGTTCATGCCAGGTGCATTTGGGGGATGCCTGAAAGCAGTCTTTGAAACCTGTCTTCGTAGAAGTGGCCCAGGTGTTACTCTCGGTGCAGGAGGGTGTAAAGGGGAAGCTTAAAGTAGGACAGTAGTTGGGGGACCCAATTCTGCAGTTAGACATTTTGATGAATGAACATCCAGAATGTGCATATTTTACATACATATATATTAGCAGAGAACCCACGCGTCTTCACTCCAGGGAAAACCCCTAAACATAGGGCAGTCAGCTGTGTGAACACAAACCACAAGTGAAGGCGTCATAAAGTGCTAGTTAGTAGGCATCCTAAAGGCTTATATGAGATGGCAGAGTTGGGATGCACCTTCGGTCATCTGTAGGCAATGAAGTGGTAGTGTAGGCAATGAAGTGGTAGTTGTGGGGGGGTGTTTGTAGCAGAGAGTATGTGAAGTACTTCCAGGGAAAGTGGGATGTGGTGGGTGTGTGGGGTAGAGATATGGTGGGTGCCATGTACCAATCGTATGAAGCTTTGTGTGCTGATCTCCCCTTTTAGGACCGCCTAGCAGGGGTTAGTGTGTTAGTGCCGTGTAGGTGTGTGGTCCTTCAGTTTCAGGTCCCCTCCAGCGGGGTGTTCTGTTCTTAATCGGAGTCTGTGTTGCCTGTTTGGGGTATGTGGTCTTCTCAGTAGTTAGCCCTTGTGGGTAAAATTGATGATGGAGTGCTGGTATATTATTATACTGATCACTCAGAGGCTGCGCTCTGCGGATCTTAGGTGTGTATAGTGGCCGTCAGTCTTCACTACTGTGAGAAGCTCCTCTACACGCCGGTCGGACAGGGCAGTATGAGTTGGTGTGCAGGGTTCAGGGCAGAGAGTGTAGCTGAAATAAGGAGGGGGAGGTGGGGTTCCCCTTTCCTAGGGGTGCTTTTGGCTGGAATCGCATATCGGGGGTCTCACTGACAGGGTAGAAATTTCCAGATCTTCCTTTATACAGGTGTAAATATTATTATTATGATATTTATAGAGCGCTGTCAAATTCAGCAGCGCTTTACATTGGGTGGACGAACAGACATGTAGTTGTAACCAGACAAGTTGGACACACAGGAACAGAGGGGTTGAGGGCCCTGCTCAATGAGCTTACATGCTAGAGGGAGTGGGGTAAAATGACACAAAAAGGTAAGGATAGTATTAGACTAGTGACAGTATAAATTATTCCGTCTGTGTATATGTGGAGATAAACAAACAAAACCACAAAAGTGTACACCGTAAAAAGGAGTGTAAAAAAAAAAAGTTTAACCTACTCACATGCTAAAGAGCAAATTCCGGTTTGCTCAATCCAAAGTGCTTGGGTGGTATGATCCCCACCAGCGATATAGCTCCAAACAATCCAACAGCAGCAAAGTTAGGTCCAATTATAAAAAGTAGTTTAATATTAAAAAATAATAAAAGTAATACAGTATATATTTAGATAAATTAGTGATACAAAAGTTATAAACAATACACTTAGCATGTTTCTCCTTGGATAGGCTTTATCAAAAGTGTTCCTTGAAGTAACTGGACCAGGGCCCTGGTTTTGCAGATCATTACGTCAGCGCCTTCAAATCATAATTGCATTGAATAGTTTTCAGATGGAAGAGGATGGATGTAATATCATTGAGTATGTATGATTACTTTGATCATAGCATTTTTCACATTCTCGTGCTGTTGTAATCCTTTGCCTTGAAGACCCAGGAATAGTGCACGCATTAGGTGTGATGACCCAAAGATAGGTTTTACCTTTGTTAGATCTATGGAATCAGTTAGGTCCCAATTGCAATTTGTAAATGACACATGATATTAGAGTCTATATTTTTGTTTTGGTTGTGTGTGGTATGGGTATGGTTTATGTGAAAAAAATAGCACAGGGAATATAGAGCTGGGAGGGCTTCATTCAGTGTGAAAGGAAGTGAGAGGGAACACAGAGCCTTCAAGGGAGACGCAGTAAAATATGTAATATGTAAAATGTACACAGAATTGGTATTAGGCAGACCAAAACAGAGTTCCAGGCTGCTTAGATGTGCAACTTAAACCCTGGCACAAAAAATGCCACAAGATTATCAGTCAATTTCTAATAGTAAACCTTAAATAGTTTTGCAACATATTGGTGCTTTGACTTAGCTTTGAAATTCATAACCAGTGTTTTTGTTCTTACTTTTTTGGTGTCAGAAATATTATCTCTTGCTAACATAAACTTTGTTGAACAGATGTGGTTTCTATGGCTACAGGCATACAGTACTTGGTAAGGTCAGACTGTATGCAACAATATTTAAAAAATTATTTTTATAAAATTAAATCTTACTGTAGTTTTAACTGTGTGCAATAAATAAAAATGCACAAAATCTGATTTAGAAAGCAAAATGATACAGGAAAAATACATGTGATTCTTAAATGAAAAGAAAAGTATCACTGTATTTTATATGATCAATTTCTCAACATTTTCTATGCAGTAAGAGACAAACAAGGGAGTAATAACATTTGAATAAACTAATGCTCCCACTACCCCCATTGTCTGAAAATAATTATGCATTGCAGCAGGGTTAGCTAAATGACTGAAAGGGCTTATTTAGACAGAGAGCATCTGGCTCAACATTTTTAGGAGTGAAGGCGAGGAACACCAGGTAAGAAGTCAAACTCCTTAGAGCACACTCTTTTTATATAAAGGAACTGGTTCTGAAAGCTTGCCGCAACAAAAGCACACCTCATGAGGATTATCCTACCATGTGAATCTTTGCTGATCTCTCCGCGGCAACACTGAAATGCAGGAAACGTTTCCAAATAGTGGTGGATGCCTGACGATATCAAGGAATCCGATATCGCTGGGGATACCCAACCAAGCTTTTGATCCAAAGCGAAGGAGACATAAAGCCAATTTTTACTCCAGAACAGGGACTGACCAAACTTACAGAATGGGGCATACCAGTCAAGATGGACACAACCGCGCCAGTCCCGCAATGGAGACGGGACCCATAATGGTGCAAAGTGGGCAAATGTTTAATTAGCCACAAGTATTGTGCATAACTATAATACATTTAAAGTTTTTAATGTTTGACCGCGTTAAATTGGTCCACAGAGCACAGTGCAAACAGGGCATTACATCCCAGGGCATTACGTACCTCTGGCCTACGATGGCAATTGAGTTAACAGAGTCGTCTGCTGAGACTTCTGAGAGCGACCCAGAAACATTGCACTCCCAGTATTAGCTAAGCAGCTTTTAATGTAATTCTGATGATATTAAATTTGGGTAGAGTATGACTGCCATACTCTGAACATGGAGAGGCTCTTATATATACAGCACTACTGGGGACGTAATTATACATGTAGATCACTATACACTTATGTCAATAGCAATCTCTGAAATCTCACTACTGCCATGCTAGCCTATTAATATGTGTTCTGACTCACTAACTGCACTAAATAATTTAACAGAACACATTGTTGCAGCCTAAATAAGTTTCCACTAACATAACTACTAAGGTCTCACTAGCCGCTAGTAACATATATAGCCATAGTGGACCTTTTGGATTGACAGAAAATAAAAAGCGACTTTTGGAAGACCTAGAGTGCCGGTATTTTTTCTACTTTATACATACAAATATACATAAGTACAGTGTATGTGATTGTGAGCGGTGCAGCGTGTAAGGGATACAGTGTGTATTTTTTCTACTTTATATTACCATCTCTACTGTATGTATGTGTATGTATATGTATGTGTGTGTATGTGTATATAAAAAATACATATACACGCGGCATGTGTTTGTGCTTTAGGGTGCACACCCTAATGCAACAGGTTGCGCACACCTATGCGCTTATTACATTATTGTGTTTTGACTTAGGCACCAAGAATCCTCTCACTACAATGATGTGTTCATCACATCTTTCATACAGCTATACCTCTCAACTACCCAACTATGAACTATCACACTACAACAACTTAAAATACGAACCTAGTCTCAGGGTAACAAAGCAATGTTGAAGAAAAAACAAGCACAATCTAAAATACCTTATTTAATCTCAACACAATCAAAAAATTTTAAAATCCCCATGACATAAATAATGAAATGGCCTCCTTCTACCACACCTCGTATAATTTGAAAAACGATAACACTCTGCACCACCCAACCGAAACAGAGATTGACGACTTCCTAAACCTCATTGACTTGCCATCATTAACCTCACAACAACGGGAAATATTACAGAGTCCTATAACATGTCAGGAAATCTCACAAACTATAGCATCTCTTCCTTCAGGGAAATCCCCTGGGCCGGATGGTGTTACGAACTCTTATTACAAGCTTTTCTCCCATATCCTGGCCCCGAAATTGGAACGAGCATACAATCACATCATCCGCACAGGAGAAATGCCACACCAGATGCTTATGGCACACAAAGCGATTTTCCCTAAACCAGGGAAACCCCCTATCAAAAGTCAAAATCTGTGACCCATATCATTACTCAATACTGGTGCCAAGCTACCCGCTGAAATCTACTCCAACAGACTATCCCAAATTATCCCTAAGATTATACATGCAGATCAGGTAGGGTTTGTGTCAGGGTGAGGATGGTATGAGGAAAGTTTTGGACTTGATGGGTGGGCTGTGTGGATGGGAGTCCCCCAGTGTACTTCTTCGGCTGGACACGGAAAAGCCCTTCCCACTGGCCCTTCCTCCTCGTGGCCCTAGGGTAATTTGGATTCCCCCCACAATTCATATCCCTGGTAAATGTGCTTGACTCACACCCCTCAGCACAGGTGGTTAATGGGGGCTTCACATCCTGCAGCTTCAATATTTCCACTGGCTCAAGACAAGGTTGCCCATTTGCCTCAATATTGTATATCCTAGCATTAGAACCCCTATCCCAAATAATCAGGGACAATCCCAACATCCATGGCATCAAGATCATGGGCAAGGAATATAAATTAACCTTGTTTGCGGATGACATCCTACTCACACTAAGAGAAAAAAGAACTAGGGTAGAGCCAATACTAGGTACACTTGCTTGCAAGAATTAGGTTGTCATAGCCTAGCGGAAATAGTGGTAGGTGCCCTTGAAAGCACGGGAGGGAAGCAGCTTAGCACTAGTAAGCTATCGGTGGGATATTCTCTTTCGTACCATATGGGAGCAGTGTTCTGTCTACCTGCCACTTAGTGAGCTGAGTATAACCTGTTATCATAACAGGTTACCATTAGCTATCTAACCACTAAACCTATCCTTGGTCTCGGGAGGGGTTGCAAGGATTTTTGTAGTATTAGTCTTGGCAAGTTTTCCTCGTTATATATACCTTACTAATACCAACATGATTTCACCGTCCTTATTGACATTATAGGTATACAGGATTAGTGTGGAACTATATCTTTATTTATTTATTTTTACTGCAAAAGTTTTTTGTTTTTTTTTACTTGTCTTGCAGCTTCCCCCCCATGACCTCCTTTTTATGCTTCATTACCTTCCCATTTTTTCTGTCAGAGCTCTATATCTAGGCACAGACATGTGCAGGATAATACAGTTATCAGGTTAGCTCCACTAATCTCTAATATACTTACAAAAAGAATAAAATAACAGGGTATGGCTTAAACTGTTTGAACAAAAAAAATCATTTATTTTATAAACAATCTGAGAGTTTTGAGTCTTTTGATGTTTTCACATGCTCAGAGTTTTTGTTTGTTTGTTTGTTTGATTTACATTGGAGCTTACACAATTATTTCTCAGTAGGTCTATGGTGCTAAATTTCTAATAATTATCCAAGTGGGAATGATTGAGGTTTTGCAAAAAACAGTTAGCTCTCAAATGAATAATATTTATTTTAGAATATCCGTCAGCATTTTAGGATTCTGACTAATGAAGCGCTTGTCTGTTTTTCCTGTTCTTATACAGTGTACTCTTTAATGTCATTTCCTTCCAAATACACTAATAAATGTGACATAGATAAATGCAAGTCACTTCCTCAGTTCCCAGGTTTGCTAAACAAACTGTTATGTTATGTCTGTCACTGATCACATAAATCAGATTGGAAGTTTTGTCTATGTTACACCACTTGTTTACATTTGTGATGATGCGGCATAGAAAACACACACACACAAATCTCAAACAATCTCATGGTGAGAAAAGACTGTTTGTCTAGAAAGCTCCAAATCCACTGAATTGGTCATACAGTAGTCTGCTCTAAGATAATACAATCTGCTTTAATAGTGCTTTCTTTCAGAATATTTTGTACATAGTTTATATCACTCTAAAATGCAATTCTTGCTAATCTGAAAAATATAATTTATGCTGAAAAAAAAAAAAAAAACAACTAATGATTCAATTGGAGTGGTTTCATTTTTGTTAAAATGAAATCTAGCTATTTGACTATATAGACTAGATGGCTATTATTATTTATTTTTTTTTGTGGAAATTATGTTCTTAACTTTACAGTTACAGTTTTTACCATACTGATATAATCAAGCATGACTTATAATACATCTTTGCGAAATATGGAAGCAGGATGAGTAAAATGACTTACTCATATAAAGTTTTTAAAAAGTTGTGTCATATCCAATAGTGTACGGTAATAACACCCCCTAAAATTCCTTGAGAAATGTCAAAGTTTACTATCCAATTATAATTTTGTCATAAATCTTATGGACAGATGTGTGACTTAGTCATGCGTCAAGGTTCATTACTTCTACTTTAGAGTAGATCTCAACAGAAGATGGATTATACCATTGAGTCTGTTATTTAATTTCTATGGTGGCAGACCAAAGAAAATTAAAATAATCCATGCATTTTTTGCATTTTACAGCTTTACATCTGCACAATGTAATGTGTTCAAAACATACAGCTCGACTTGTAAAATCTGAATTTTATAATAACCGTTAATATATGTACTGTGTTTTCCAAAAACGTTCTCATGAGTATAAAACAGGTGTTTAACCCCTCACTCTAGATTCAAGAGTAGACATCAAACCCAAGGTTTTGTGGATGACATGCAGATAAAAAGAAGAGGACGCATTCAATTGATTCAACAAGTACTAGAGCTTAAATAATGTTCAAATTGGGAAGATTAACAATGTGTTGTTTTTTTCATCTATGTAAAGCTAAACTTTTTACTTTGTGATATTACCTGTGACATACGTCATTATCCACGACTGTATAGAAATATGAAATAAAATCAATGTTGTAAGTACACAGAGATTAATTTTGGGCAAATTTGATCTGATCAGGTTATCAGCACAATTCCCAAGCCAAAAAGTACCCTAATCCCAAACCAACTGAAATGTGCAATGGCCAAAAATGTCCATTTCAGTTCAAAATTAAAAATTCTGCCTGTGACATAAAAAAGAGCTTATTCATATGAAAACAGATGATTGATGGTTGGGGACAGTCACTAAAAGTAGATTTTATTCACTGATCAGGTGAGAAGTGTGCAATAGAGGGAAAAAAGGAGCAGTAAAAAAATACAAAATTATATTCATATATCATGGCAAAGCAATTTTAAAGTAAAATTTTTTCTATAGTAAATCCATGTCTCAAGTTCAAATAAATTACTGATCACTAAACTTGTAATTTGTTTAAGAAATGTAACCAATGTGAAGATCGGAATAAAACATCAATCACATGTAATAATTTTGCAGTTTCTCTTTTGTGTGAGCCAGTTCTTTATTTTTCATTCTTGATATTATTTTAGCCTTGTTCTTCTTTTTCCAATTTTTCTTTTCTATTTTGATAGCATACACAAATTCTGTAATTCGATAAAGGAATCCATATAACTTGGTTCTAGCTTAAAATATTCAACTGTTAATACCACATGCCCTCTGCTGCTTGCTTTTGTTCCAGTGACTTTAAATGAAACTTTGGAAACTGTGGTGGGTTTTTTCTTTCTGACAATTTCAAATTAAAAATAAAATATCTGCTCCACATATGATAATTTGTGTATCTTTTTTACTATAAACCAAGGGACTGGGGTCGGTGTCACTAAATCAGCCTTTGTTAACTCACACACGTCTCCTTGTAGCTCCTAGCCAAATATCCCTCCTCTCCACATGTATATATCACTGATAGCCACTAGATTTTTTAGTCGTTTATCAAAGGTTATGTTTTAAGTTACTTCATTCCACAATTCTTCTATTTTTTACTTATCAACATTTTCACAGTGACTAGTGGAAAATGGCAATTTTGTGTCCTGCTTTTATGTTAAAATGCATATTTAGGATAGGGTTTGTGTTTGTTAGTGTAGAATAGTGGTTAAGGATTAATATTAGGATATAGTAGGAGTTAATTGTTATTATAATGTAATCTAAGGGTTAATGTATAGTGATAATATAATGTAGTTTTGTGGAAAGTGAGGGGACTTTGCTGTTTGATCAGAAATGGAACAAGCATCTCCCTGTACTGCCTTATATTAGCAGGTATCCTAGGCTATTATGCCTGTTACTGACATTATTTACATACAACGGTCATTTTAGCAATTTTAGGATATCCTTAAACAGGTAAACAGAATATATACACATCATTGACCTTTTACACTACATTTATGACAGTGTTCAAAATTTCTACTCACCCCTCAGCACTGGAAATATACAACTACTGAGTGTGCTTTGGACCCTCCAGACATGCAGTGGTGAGTGGCCTTAAGACCTGTCTATTAGCTTAGGATTTAACATTTTCAGTCCTGATTTAGGAGATAAATATGCAACCAATATTTCAAATAAGTGTTAAGCTATTTCTAATTAAAATACATTGGTAGTCAAAGGGACACTAAAGTCACCAGAACTAGTACAGATTAATGTAGTTGTTCTAGTGTTTACAGCCTGTCCATGCAGGCATTTTAACCCCTTGAGGACCGCTGGTGGTTCAGGACCGTCATCGGAAGCATCTCCTTGAGGACCGATGATGGTCCTGAACCGTCATAACGGTAATAGTTACTTACCCAATCGCCGTTCCTCCCCTCGCTGAATTAGGCCCCCGCAGTCACATTGCCGCAATAGGTGCCTGTGTATCTGCCTGCAGGGGGACTGCCTGAACTGACAGGTAGTCTCCCTGCATCTGTAAAAAAACATTAAAAAAATTGTTTTAATCAAAATATAAATTTATATGTGTGTGTGTATATATATATATATATATATATATATATAAATAAATAAAAATCATATGAAATATATGTCCATATACAAAATGACATAAATAATTTCATAAATATACACGTAGACTTCAAATATATATAAATATATATATATATATATATATATATTTAAATTCTATGTGCATATTTATGTAATAGTTTTACATAATTAAGTAATTGTATTGATTGCAATTTAAGGGACCTTCCTGACAACCCAGGCCAAAAGTCTAGATAATGTAATTTGCTATACATACTTACAAAAAAATATGGAGTGTAGTTGGTATTCACATATGGTATCACTGCAAAAGACAGAAAGACAAGGCCCAAGCCTAGTGCAATTCAGTAAAATATAATACAGTAAGCAGATGAGTAACTCTAGAATATGGTACTCACAAATATAGAGCCTATATGCAAGGCTCACCACAGGTGCAGGTGGGGAAGTTAGAAGGGACCACACTCCCTTAATGATGCTGTAGAAGTTTTATTCTTTACCCAATAAGTTCACTGAACGTGATTTCCAAAAAACGGAAAAAACTTTATTGGTACAAAAATTCAATTAAAAGCGAGTTAAAAATTGGTATAATAAATAAAGTCCAGATAAAATAATTGTGTGTATAGAGAGGTGAACACACAGGTGTTAGATTGTGCTGGTGGATTTTAGATCACACAGCAGGACTTTGTATTTATTTTGTAATGTAATTTGCTAGCACTGTATTTAATCTTGTAACTTTCTATGACACCCTAATATCTGTTACATGGGGGATATTGTTACATGGGGGATATTGTGATCCTCCAGTGGTTACAGCAGAAAAAGATGAAGGTTCTGGAGTGTCCATCACAGTCTCCTGACCTTAATATCATCGAGCCACTATGGGGAGATCTCAAACGTGTGGTTCAGGCAAGACGACCAAAGACTTTGCATGACCTGCAGGCATTTTGGCAAGATGAATGGCAGTGACACAGCTACACCACCTGCAAGAATTAGTGGCCTTATAGATAACTGTTACACAAGATTGCACACTGTCATTGATGCTAAAGGGGGCAATACATAGTATTAAGAACTAAGGGTATGCAGACTTTTGAACAAGGGTTATTTCATTTTTTTTTCTTTGTTGCCATGTTTTGTTTTATGATTGTGCCATTCTGTTATAACCTACAGTTGAATATGAATCCCATAAGACATAACATATTCTCCAAGGGAATGCAAACTTTTGAGCACAACTGTATACATGCCATTACTTTTATTATCAGGAGTGATTTGGTTATATTTTTTAGAGAATGTTTGTTTTTGCTTATCCTTTAATCTTTTGCGTTTTTACAACAGATTTCTATCTGCTTATGTAAGGGTTTATTTACATATTTTAATTTGGAAGGCAAATATAAAACTAGACATATTTCACATATAATTATTTTTAGAAGGGCAATGTCTTTTTTATGTTTTGTTTTATTTCTACCTCAGACTGTTAATCAGATTTCAGGATAATACTATTTTTAAATCTAAATGCAAAATCAGTAGAACTTTGGGAGATGCAATAGATACACATGATGTCCTTCTGAGATAATTAGTTAATTACCTGTACATATTTGTACCAACCATTCCTGAGGAATAGCTTAATTTTTTTGTTAACATTTTATAAGTAGAATGATTTGTCATTATGCAAAAAAAAAATGTGATTTTAATAACTTGCAGATGTTAAAGTATATGTAAGTGTAATAGAACAAATCTATTTATTTTAAATTAACATTTATTCAGTCAGAATTTTAATTAGAAAAAGAACATATAAAGTCAAGTTTCTTAAACCCTTCAACCTTTTCCTTAAGTTTCATTACAGAGAGAACTAATTTAATCCTCGTAGGAACGAAGCATTTAAAGTCACAGTGCATTTTAAACAAACTTATTATTAACATTTTAAAGTATGAAGGCTAATTGTGAAAAGCTTGAGTTGCACTGCATCAGTAGCTCTTTAATCATCTCATTAGAGCCCACATGCTATGAACTCAATGTGAAGAGCCTAATGATCTTCATTAGAATGTAGAGAAAATAAGTGAAGGTGTTTTTTTAAGTCACGCTAATTAGAAGGAATTGATGTTTCTATTAGAAGGGCAAAAAGGATAAAATGTTGACATATTTTTATAATCAAAAAATAACTTTTATAAAATGATTTACCATAGCATTGGGATGGTTATATTGGCAGAATTTCTAGATTTTATTTTTCATATTTAAAAATTCAGTATTAGACTTTTCATGTCCATAAATATACTATATTACAAACTTACTAGTTGAGGCACCTGTGGCATAGATAGGCGAAATATCAGAAGGCTTTGGTTTACACTACAAAACAACATGTATGCATGGAGAATTTTAAGCACTATTTAAAGGAAAACTGTACTCACTATAACAACTTAATCTAAATCTTCATCAATTTTTTTTATAGTGTGTACAATAGATCTCCGTAAGTCCGAGACTCAAAAAAGTAATTATTTTAATAATTAGATGGCTTGAAAGCATGGCATTTAGCCATGTCTATAAGTCCTCTTGGTAGTCTTGCATACCCTTGCATACCGTGACATCATGAGCACATGCCCAGTACCATCACAGTTTGCCACAGAGTATTATTGTATTCTAAGGCAGAATCGTAAGTGCATCATGGCAAGCATTGCGCTTTATTCCTACTGTCCCTAATGCTTCAAGAACGGACTGTTCACTTACTGCCCAATATATCCCACCCCTTGACAGGTGCTATTGTATCAATATGATCAATGTTATTCACTTCTTCTCTTCAACTGTCAGTGGTTTTAATCTTGTGGTTGGTCTGATTAGTGTGTGTGTGTCTGTGTAAAAAAAAACAAAAAACAAATAAATATATATATATATATATATATATATATATACATATTTGTGCTCGGAATTTAAATACGTAATGGATAGTATCTGTGAGCAAAGTTGGTTGTGGTGTGCCGAAACCAACGTACGAGTGGGCCTGTAAATAAAAGAGGGCCCACCAAGGATAATGTAGTTAAAACAGGGTGTAGGTGGGTGGGGACAATCAGCTGAGCGGCAGCGGTGAGTAGGGGCTGGGAGTTTAAGTAGGGGACTTACTCCTCCCACAAATTCAGGCCTAATGGCCTTTCTACTTGTGCTCGGAATTTAAATACGTAATGGATAGTATCTGTGAGCAAAGTTGGTTGTGGTGTGCCGAAACCAACGTACGAGTGGGCCTGTAAATAAAAGAGGGCAAAAAGATAAATTCAAGAAAATACACACTTTATTGCATTTTACAAGACCAAGTTCCTGAAAGCTTGGCGAAGCTCTTTCTCTGGTTGCGGAATATATGCGTTATATATGGAGGATTTCCATCGCCCGAGCCTTTTGATGATGTGGACCGGTGCGTTTGTGCTAGAGGCTGCTGAGGCGGCTCCTATGCAGAAGGAGTGCCCGGAGAATGCAGCCGGGTTGTGTCCGAGCTTAGATAACAGGGTTCTGACATGTAACATCAATTTAGCCGTGGTAAGCGGGTGCCCTTGTAATGTTAAGAGCGGAGAGTCTGGCAGGTGAGTGTGAAGAGTTGACCGTAGTTGGTCGAGAACTTTCACCGGACACCAGGCATTATCAGTAGGGAAGAGAGGAATTATAGTAGGATGTATTGATCGGTTGGTTTTCGTGGTAGGGAGAGAAAGGAGGTAGTGATCCTCTACCTTGGTGAGGTGTGAAGTTTTAAGGCATCGTGCCATATCTCCTTGACAAATCACGGTGAACTCTCTAGGTCTGAGAAAACCGTAGAAAGCGAGATATATGGCAGATTTTATCACCGTATTGGTGTAGCTATCAAATGGGGCTGTGTCAAGGAGATTGCTAAGTGACCTGAAGATAGGCCCGTCTATGGCTAATCTAGTGCTTGCGAGTGGTGGTGAAACCTTTGATATACCTTTCAAGACCTTTTTAATGGGGTATGAAGACAAAAAAGGAGTGCTGTTAGGAAAATTGGTGAGGCTGTGGTGCTGAACCCCGGTGAGGTAAAGTTTAATGGTGTTGTGTGACAGATTAAGGTGTAGGTGGCAAAAAGAGGCAAAAGACACCATGGTTTGAATAGAAAAGTCACCTTGTAGCCCGAATTCTGCAGTGAATTTGTTAAATATGTTAAGTGCCCTATTGTAAGTGATAGCAGTGTTGGGTGATAATGCTTGGTGAGTGAGTGATCTAGCGTGAAGCAAGAGTGTGCTTAATCCAATATTAGTTCGTGAAACCGTGGTGTCCTGGATGGCTGTTGGTGAGCTGCTGGGAGTGCCTGAGAAAATGCCTGGAATCGAGAACGAGAAAGAGCGTCAGCGGCGGTGTTGTGAATACCCGGGATGTGAGAACATACTAAGTGAAACTGATTGGATGCTGCCAGCCAGGTCAACTTGCGAATCAGCCGCATGATGGTCAGGGAAGATGAGCGCCCTTTGTTAATGATATCGCAAGCTGCCGAGTTATCTGAGTAGCATTTTACTGCCTTGCCGGACCAGAGATGACCCCAGGTGTGTGCGGCCGCCACAATGGGGTAAATTTCAAATAGGGCTGAGGTCTCCCTGAATCCTGGCAAGGCATCCGTCTCAGTGGGCCAGTGGCCCCTAAACCAGTGGTTCCCGAAAATGGCTGCGAAACCGGTGTTGGCTGCTGCGTCTGTGTGGATGATGGGTGAAGAGGTGGAGAGAGGGGGGATAAACATGGAGATACCATTCCAGTCTTTCAAAAACTTCCCCCACATAGCCAAGTCAGCCTTGGCGTGGGGGTCCAAAGAAACTGTGCCGGAGTCCGGAACTCCGTGGAGCAGGCAAAGAAGTCTGGAAATGAAAGACCTTCCCTGCGGAATGATGCGCATGGCGAAGTTCAGAGAACCAAGAAGGGACTGAAGTTCTCTCCTGGTGCAAACGTCATTCCGCAGGAACGTGTCTATCTCCCCTCTCAATCGTGAAAGTTTGTCGTGTGGAAGGCTAGCTCTGAGTTTGACAGAATCGAGCTCTATGCCTAAAAAGGTCAACTTAGTAGTGGGTCCTATAGTTTTGGCTGGGGACAAAGGGACTCCCAGTGTGGAAAAAAGTGCGGTAGTACTATTGATTGCTGTGGGTGTTGATGACCCTGGCTCTATCAGTAGAAAGTCGTCTAGATAGTGAATAACGGAGTGACACCTGATGACGTTCAGAAGCAGCCACCATAGTGACTCCGCGAAAATGTCGAAAAGTTTGGGGCTGCTTCGAGAACCAAAAGTGAGTCGTGTTGAGAAGTAATAATACCCTCGCCATTTAACACCATGTAAGTGCCAGAGTGAGGGGTGTATGGGCAGTAATTTAAAGGCGTTAGTGATGTCTGTTTTGCTGAGCCAGGGTCGATTACCAGATGTCATGATGGACTGTATGGCGTCGTCGATGGTGACGTACTGCAGAGAGAATTCGTCTGCTGGAATGAGTGCGTTTATGCTTGGAACAAAAGAGGAGTGCGGTGCCGATAAATCGATAATGAGACGTTTTTTATTAGAATATTTGTGAATAGCAATACCAATAGGGTTAGTGCGCCAGGAGGAAAACGGTGAAGAGGTGAAAGGACCAATCATGAAACCGTTTGTGGTTTCTGCGGAAATGAGAGTGTCTACAGCGACTGGGTCTAAACGTGCAGACTGGAGATTAGGACATTCTAGTGTACCTGGGGGAATGGCTACTATGCCTGTGTGAAACCCTTGTGAGAAACCTGTGGTGAGAAAATCCACTAAGTGCCTGCTGGGGTGAGACCTTAGATAAAAAACCAGGTTGTCGATATTAATGTCGGTTAGTCATTTGTTTGGTGACAACCTGGCTGGACACATGGTCTTGGTATGTGCCCTGAAACATATGGAGCAGATGTGCAATAATCTACAGGCGCTGAAACTGCAGGAGCCTGCGTTGAAATTATTGCACACCTGTGCTTTACCTAAAAAGGAGATGGGCCTACCCAGCTTATCCCGGAGACCACCCGCTGGCTTGTTGTGAGGGGTGAAAGAGGAGTGTGGTGTGAATGTGGGGTGAGGGGTGGGAGTGGAGGTGGTGGGATCTGGTTCGACGGGACATAAGTCCGCCATGTGGGATGTAGAATTACAGATGGCACAAGCCGGGGGCCTGAGTCCAGCGAAGTGGCGACAGAAAAGTTCTGTGTCCATCTGACCCCAGTTCATTCTAATGTTGAACTGCTTGAGGTGGGTCACCGCCTTCGCTGAAACTGACTTGTGGTAGTCATAGAAGGAAGAGCACCCGTACTTGATGCCTAGATCCACTACCTTGTGGAGATAGAGATCTAGCTCTTCTCTCCTATGGGGATACACCGTACAAATGACGTCGCGGTATATCCCAAAGGCTATCACAAACTGTGGGATAGACAATTTTTTATTAAGCCTGGGATCCCTCGTTTTGAGCACCACTGAGATGTCACCATAATTGTATGCCTTGTTCTCGAGTACATCCTGAGAGGCTATGAGTAAAGACACCAGACACACATCCTTCCCGTCTAGGATATCTTTCCTGATAGAATCTGGGACGGAGTGTGCTGGTGACTCGAAAGGTGTGATGGCTGTGCCAGGTGCTAGAGGGGGGAGTATAGAGGGACATGTAGGTATGGCAGGTACAGCCGTGGTAGAGACTGGGACTACGGTGTTAGTACCTGAGGAGGAGATGGCACTCTCCACCTTAGACAGCCTGCTATTGAGGGTCTGTAGATTGGCCAAGATATCTGCCAGGGTATCCTGGGTTGCCGTGCTGTTTCTTGGTGGTTGTCCTTGAGAGCTAGTTCCCGGCCGAGGCTCGGGGACTTGTTGGGTAAGCATAATGAAGAATGAAAAAAGGTAAATGCGCACACTTTAACAAGGAGGTTGTTACCTGACGTATATATTGGTAAAGAGTAACTCCTCCTTATATGTAGTATGTGTATACACTGTAGATATTACCTATACAGAAAATACAGACACAAAAAGAAACATAGTGTAGTCTGTACATAAAACTCAATAAGAGGGAAATAATGAGTTGAAATCACTCACACTTTTCTGAGCCGTTCAAAGTAGGCTCGGGACTTATGTAGCTCTATATGTCACTTTAAATGGGACATCAGCATTCTTTTACTCTTTTGTTGGGTAAGCAGCCTGTAAAGTTCTGCTTTTCTAGCTGTGGCCGGAAAGGGGATTCCCCTGAGCCTAAGTTCGGCCGTGATTTTGGGAATAGTCCATGCTCTCAAGGACGTGGGGGTTGAAAGCGTAAGTGATTCGCCTGGAGACACGGGTCTGATTGGCGTGAATGGTGTTTCTTCTATCGGTTCTTCGGTTGGAATTGGTTCTTGGGACATTCTAAAAAGGAATGATTATGTGAAAGATATATAAGAAGGGGAGTGAGGTAAGAAGGGGGGGGTATGGGGCGTGGTATGTCTGGAAGAACTGGACTTTAATACTAGATGCCGAGGCGAAAAACTTAAGTATGAATGACTGGATAGGTGAGGCCCTGCTAATGCCAAGTGGCGGTGAGAGGCTCTACCTATGATTTGGCTTATGACGTAGGTGCCACAGACGTGGTGGCGGGATGTTGGCCTCTCGGTGACGATAAGAGAAATCAAAACGTGTGGCCGTGACAGGTGAGGCCCTAACTAGAGCCCTGTAGTAAGGCATGCGAGGCTTATAACTATGATTTGGGCGTGGGGCCGTACCTCCGTGTTGAGGTGGGGTGGGGGTGGTAGGCCTCGCGGGGTCAGATTTCCTGATAGGGTGGGCTAAGGCATTAGCCTGTGCCGTATAGCCAGTTCGATTGTATGCTTAAGGGTAAAGTTAGAGGACTGGAGTGGTGTGCGGATACTAACCTTGACTGGTCGCGAAAGGTATCTGGAGCCTCCTGATAAGTGTAGAGAGTCTTGTCTTAATGTTGTCTTTGAGGAAGAATCCTGGGGGTTTAAGACAGATGTTGATGTGTTTATACGTATCGTGATGTCGTATGAAAAGTATTGGGAGAAGGTTTGTTAGGGGCACCACGTGAGATCCTGCATTGAGGGATCTGGGAGGTTAAAGGTGTAGGAATGGGATGATTTTGGATATGAGTGAGAAGGCAGAATGAGGCCTTTGGATAGCGAATGGACGTACTTGAGTAAGGACGTAAGTACCTGAAGGTATGGCTGAGTACCGGGTCAGGTTTATTGGTGTCTTCTGAGCCTGATGGCCGTATGACCGAAAGTCTGTGTAGACAAGTAGTAAAGAGATAACGTATCCTGGGCGTAAGCCTGAGGGAAGGTAGTAATGGAGTTGAGACCGCGTGAGGTCTAGTATTGTAAAGAGAGTGAACTATACCTTGGTTTTAAGTACAGAGATTGTTTGATCGTGGCAGGTTAACTGCGTAGAAACGGTGGAAGCTTAGATAAATACAGGATCTAAGGGTTTAACCAAGACAAATTCCATATTTAGCAATAGATGTGAAGATAATAGATAAAACCTGAAAACTCAAGGTGATAATAAACCATACCTGTTCCTGTAATAAAAGGACCTTGAAATAACAACTTTATGCAGAAAAGCAAGAGACCGATGCAATCTGTAAAAGCCAAAATGTGACAGCGTGATTTATGTGCAAGGAATAGTACGGATTATGTGTAATGGGTATAACTTGTAAATAGAGTTCAAATGACTTATCTGAGTGTTATTCGGAAAGAATGGTATAGCTTGTATTTAGACACGTATGAAGTTATGAACCATGGTAAAATATTATGTTTATTACAGAAAAATACTTTAAATGGTTTAACCAGGTAGGAAAACCCAGGGCTGGTAGTTAACCAGACAATGTAACCAAAACTGATGAGAAGGAATAAATAATAGTAGGATAGTGTGATTAGAACTAATGCAAGCTTAGCTTAAAAGAATAGAAATAACCGCATGTAAATTAGTAAGATGGTGTTCGTGAATTTTACCATACGAATAGTTAGGTGCTGAAATGACCGAACAGAAAAGTGAATACAGATAATAATGAGCTTAAACATGAAATATATATTCGGTAGTTTCCGTACGAAAATGCTTTAAATGATAGCGAAATGAGCCGAACGTTCGTGAGTTTTTTGGCGCGAATGGAGATTTTCACGAAAAGCTGTATTCGTGAAAATGCGAAAGGAGGGAGCCTACCCCTACGTTTTTAGGCCCGAACGGCGGGGAAATAGCGAACGCTGATTCCCCCGTCTTGCTTACGTGAACGCGCCGGTCTCGTGACCGGAAGTCGGGTACCTCGACCGGAGAGAAACGGAGTGGAAGGACCTCGGATGGACGGAGGATTGCACAGGGCGTCTGGCTGCTGGGAACAGGTACAGTTCTGGCGGGAAGCTGGACCGGAAGTGCTGGACAATCAGCTGAGCGGCAGCGGTGAGTAGGGGCTGGGAGTTTAAGTAGGGGACTTACTCCTCCCACAAATTCAGGCCTAATGGCCTTTCTACATATATATATATATATATTCAATAGCTGAACTAGATTGCTGCACTCATGGTCTTCAAAATTAAAATTCCAAGCTTTATTTCATAATTTATTTCTTCACTTTACCTGTCAGTGGTTTTAATCTTGTGATTGGTCTGATTAGAGTGTGTGTGTAAACTCGGAATAAAAAAATAAAATGAAAATGGTCATCCACGATGCGAGTCATTTGTTTTTAAGATTAGTCTATATGGCAATTTGGAATTCAAGAATTTGGACAATTACCTGATCATCCCAAATTTGAATGTGTTGCAGTTCATAATGAAATTAATCTACAAGTCTAGATGATAGTTCTGGAGTAATCAAAAAACATGGATGCTGTGGGCCTAAATTCAAGACTACATATCTTCCATTTTTTTGTCCAAATCCCAGTTGGAAGATGTTGATGAATGAGGTGAAACCATGTTTGTTTGTTATGCTTTCTGTGGAGTGAAGTAGCCTGTGTGGATGATGGAATACAGTTTGCCTACATTGATTGAGCACAGCAGTATGTGAGTAAATCCCTGTTATACACATGGAAGAGGAATAGTCTAGACCATTTAAACTGTTTAAACTCTGTATTCTTTTATCAATAACATTGAAAATCACATCTTTAAAGGGGTACGATATTTTTCAGTAAATCTACACATTTGTGGGGATAAATGAAATAAAGTAGCAAGTGAATGTTTCTATTATATGTGGAGTCAATTGATTCTAATTAAATCATACACAAATTAAAAAATAAACTAAATGTTATCATAATAATATCAACAATGTTGTTGTGTTTTAACCCTTTGCTGTCCTATGTCGAAATATATCTGTCAGATTTTCCCTGGACATTTACGCCGTTCCTTCATGCTGGGTGAATCGCATTCTCGATAAGTCTGACCTTGGACCACAAGAGGTAAAATATTTTGTTGGATATATTCAGACATAGTGCTGAAAACGATTAAAGTATTGTTAGATATTTGTAAAAGAGCTGTAGAATGGCTGGGGTGTTCACTTTATTATTTTTCAAACTTTAACCCCATAATAATGGAGGCAATTGTCAAAGTTATAAATCAAAACACATAGGGTTATTCTCTAAACTGAGAAATCAGCATGGCATATTTTACTGTGAAAACACACACATTTGTATTCTGTGAGTCCTCAAGTACAATGCCTCCCATCCACACATTTGTTTGGAAGTTGCAGGGCCAAATAAGAGGCCCAGTGTGCAAAGTAAGTATAGGCAACACTGAGGTGGTGCAAAAATTAAGTTGGAGTTTATTCAATGACATGCTTCCCCACAAATACAAGGTTTCAGCTCAATAAATCTTAAAGGGATTCTATAATGCCAGGAAAACAAACCCGTTCTCCTGGCACTATAGGCTTCTGCAGTGCCTCCCTTCCTCAAGCCCCCCTCCTGCGGTTTTGAAGGGGTTAAAACCCCTTCAGTGACTTACCTGAATCAAGCGCCGATGAACCTTGGAGCTGGGTCAGGCTTTGCCCACGCCCCTCCTCTGCCGACGTCAGCCAGCATAGGAGACCTAATGCACATGAGCAGCAATGGCTGCGCTCGCATTAGGACTTCCCCATACTGAAGCATTATTCATCCTCATGCAGAGTGTGAGGATGTACAGCATCAAATAATGGACCAAAGGTCTGTTTAGATTCCCAGAAGTCCCTCTAGTGGCTGTCTGGTAGACAACCAGTAAAGGTTGATTTAACCCTCAGAAGTAATTATTGTAGTTTCTCATAAACTTCAATAATTACCACTGTAGGGTTAAGCAACATGTTACCTAGACCACTTTAATAAGCTGAAGTGGTCTGGGTGCCTACAGTATTCTTTTAATCATGTATAGCCAAAAAGTGATCTTTGTCCATGAATAAACTCGAACCTTACGTTTGTATTATCATCTAAGCGTTCTTCAGATTGTGCTATTCTGCTTGGACGGAGTGCCAGAGCGGTGAGAACCTGTGTGCAGTGTTTTTCATTGTCTTAAAATATGAGCCCCAGTCTTCATACATAGAAACTTGACAAATTGATTTCTGTTGCTTTTGAGATTGTATGGCAGCTCAGAAAACCAAAATGGCATAGAATTTGCAAAAGTAAAACAACCCCAGGTGCTCCAAAATATGTATGTTCAGTCTTTTTTTAGTAACCACTTAATCACAAAATCTAGCCAAATTTTGTGTTTTTATTATTTTTCACTGCACTTTTACTGTTTATATCATCATCGTTATATGTTTTACTTCTATAAAACACTCATATTTGTTTTCAGTGATGTTTCATGAGAGCAACAATACCACCTATGGGAGACTACTATGCATTGGTACAGGACCTCCATCCTCCACCTTCCCCTGAAAGAACTGTTATTCATTTGGCTAACCCCTTTCCTGCTCCTCCTCTCAGCTAGAGAGACAAACAATCCATCCAAAGAGCCAAAGGGGCTACCAGGTGGCCATTACAAGCACTCGAGCTACTCGAAAATCTCAGGGAATTGTAGATTAGATTGTGGGGTTGCTGTGGTCTGGTCAAACTACAGCAAGGTAGCTCTTGGCTCAAGTAACATCAAACAGGGTGCTCTAAAAAGTGGCATGTCCAGTCTTTTTTAGTAGTCAGTCACAAAATTTGACCAAATTTAGTGTTCATAATATTTTTGTGTTTTCACAATAACACTGCATTTTCACGACATCATTATCCTTTTATTTTTTACTTCAATAAAACACTCATATTTCTGTTCAACTCTGTCCCATGTTTAACAATACCACCATGTACAAGTTTTATTGGGTTTTGAAAAGTTACATAGTAAATGATATGTCCTGCCCATTTTAGTTTTTAGTCATAGAAATTTGAGAGGTTACCAGTGCCTATGTCACCTTTGAGTCAGTATGCCAGCCCAGGAATAAAATTTACCTCCTTGATATTATTCCAAATGGTGTATTTTTAGTTGTTTGGTCGAGACACTTTATCACAGATAATTCTATTTTCACAGGACATTTTATAATCCTGATATATGTAACTTTAACAAAGAACCAATGTTTTTATTTAACATTGCCTCATGAATATAACAGTGCCCTCATGCACTGGTTTCCAGATGTATTTGGGAAGCTGCAAGGCCACATATTAGATGCCGCTTTCAAACTTGGAAATTTGACAAAGTGATTTTCTGGGCCTATGTTATTATCATTATTATTATTATTGGTATTTATATAGGGGGATTTACCAAATGAGACAATAACAAAATGTAACAGGAACAATAGGCAGTTGAGAACCCTGCTTATAGTCTAGAGGAGGTGGGGTATAAAACACAATAGGAAGGGTATTGAGGGAGGCAGCAAAAAGACATGGTGGAAAAGTAGCAGAACTGGAGGTGAGAGTGGAGTGTGGCCCTTTAGGAGAGAGCAAGAGGAAGGTTTGAGAGATAGAAGTTACTCCTGGAGGCCATAAGCATTTCTGAAAAGATGGGGTTTGAGGGACTTCTTTTTGAAGACTAGGGGAGAGTCTGACATGGGTAGGCAGGTTGTTCCAAATGTAAGTAGCTGTCCGTAAGAAGTAGTGCAGGTATGAATTTGCAGTAATGGTTAACATATCTTTAAGACAGTATGTTACCCATTATGGCTGTCAATGATTTTGTTTTTGCTTGTACGGAGAGTTTATTCTGACTACTCTATATCCTTATCCTGTTCATTTTTAAAACTGTCCCTCTGTGTATGTTCCTTGAGTGCTGTCTGTTTTTGTCCCATGTTACATTCCATTGTGGATCAACAGCAAATTTCTGTTATTCTTTATTTTCCATCTTAAATGATGATGTATAATACATGTGTTTTATTCTTTATAGCCTCTTTCCAGCACAGCAATATTTGTTATAGTACATTATTGGGAAAAGCCTTCAAAGAAAAAAAAAATAAGAAACCAATGTGGTACTCTGCAGACGTGGGCAAATTAGTAAAAAAACTAAAAGTTAGCATTTAGTAATTATAAAAATCCCAGAGTGAGGAAGATAGAGAGATCTATACGATGAGGCAGAAAGAGGCTAAGCAAGTTATAAGAGCTTCCAAATCACACACAGAAGAGAAAATAGCACAGTCAGTAAAAAAAGGGGACACAACATTTTTAGATACATAAATGAGAAAAGGAAAGTAAAACAAGGATTATTAAGATTAAAAACAAAAGAAGGAAGGTATGTAGAAGAGGATAGAGGTCTAGCTGACTGACTCAATTAATATTTTTGTTCAGTATTTACAGATGAAAATGAAGAAAAGGGGCCTCAATTAGGAAAGAGGACAAACCAGTAATGTGTTACAATTGAGTTTACAGAGGAAGAGGTTCTATTTCAACTGTCAAAAGTAAAGACAAATAAGTCAATGGGACCTGCTGGAATACACCCAAAGTTATTAAAAGAGCTTACTGGTGTACTAGCAAAACCATTAACAGACTTATTTAACCAATCATTGTTAACAGGAGTAGTCTCAGAAGATTGGAAGTTAGCGAATGTTGTGCCCATTCACAAGAAAAGTAGTAGGGAGGAGTCGGGCAACTATAGGCCAGTAAGCTTTACTTCAGTAGTGGAGAAAGTAATGGAAACCATGTTAAATGATAGGATTGTTGAACATCTAAAATCACATGAATTTCAAGATCAGAGACAACATGGGTTTACTTCTGGGAGATCATGCCAAACTAATTCTATTGTTTTTTTGATTGGGTAACTAAAATAATAGATCAGGGTGGTGCAGTAAACATTTCTTACCTAGATTTCAGTAAGGTTTTTGACACTGTTGCACATAGAAGGCCTATCAATAAACTGCAATCTTTGAGTTTGGATTCCAATATTTTTGAATGGGTAAGGCAGTGGCTGAGTGACAGGCAACAGAGGGTTGTAGTCAATGGAGTATATTCGAAGCATGGGCTTGTCCCCAGTGGGGTAGCTCAGGGATCTGTATTTGGACCCATTCTCTTTAATATTTTTATTAGTGATATTGCAGAAGGTCTTGATGGTAAGGTATGTCTTTTTGCTGATGATACTAAGAAATGTAACAGGGTTGATGTTCCAGGAGGGATAAGCCAAATGGCAAATGATTTAAGTTGTGGCAATTGACATTTAATGTGGATACTTGCAAAATAATGCATCTTGGACGTAAAAACCGAAGGGCAGAGTACAGAATATTTGATATAGTCCTAAGGGATTTAGGGGTAATTATTTCAGGTGACTTACAGGTAGACATACAATGTAATAGAACAGCAGAAAATGCTAGCAGAAGAGAGGTATAAGCAGTAGAAAGAGGGAAGTGCTCATGCCATTGTAGAAAACACTGGTGAGACCTTACTTGGAGTATTGTACGTAGTACTGGAGATCGTATCTCCAGAAGGATATTGATAGTTTAGAGAGAGTTCAGAGAAGGGCTACTAAACTGGTTCATGGATTGCAGGATAAAACTTTCAAGGAAAGGTTAAAGGAACTTAACATGTATAGCTTGGAGGAAAGACAAGACGGGGGGGTATGATAGAAACATTTAAATACATAAAGGGAATCAAAACAGTCAAGGAAGAGACTATATTTAAAAGAACAACAACTACCACAACAAGAGGACATAGTCTTAAATTAGAGGGGCAAAGGTTTAAAAATAATATCAGGAAGTATTACTTTACTGAGAGGGTAGTGAATGCATGGAATAGCCTTCCAGCTGAAGTGGTAGAGGTTAACACAGTAAAGGAGTTTAAACATGCGTGGGATAGGCATAGTGCTATAAGATAAGGCCAGGGACTAAAGTATTTAGGAAATTGGGCAGGCTAGATGGGCTGAACGGTTATCTGCCATCACATTCTATGTTTCTATGTTTTATATCAGCAAGTTCTAAGGCAGAGATTTCCTTTAAGTGTATCAGCATGGCTTTCTCATCCTTCTCACTTTATTTGTCGAGAGACTATTATGTAGGATTTAAGCATATATGTAGTTAACAAAAATATAATCATTGCACATATAAGACTGTATAGAAGGCCAGCAGTCAAATCCATATTATTCATATGTTTTCATTTAAATCAGAGTAATGTTATTTTGTTTTGTTCTGCGGCTTCTGAAAACCTTTCATTAAAATCAATTTTGAAAGTAACTGAGGAACTGCATGATTACAAACTAATTAACTATAAGTTATACAGTTGTAGAAGTATACTAAATCTTCGAATATGTTGTATTAAAGGGCACATGGTTAATTGCAGTTTTCTAAATTAAATCTTTGCTCCATTTAATAAGATTAAATTATCAAATAACTCCCCTGACCTTATATCAATTTAACATTTCAAAGGAAACTACGGCCCTCACAAATTGAATAATAGGAGGCTATTTAAAAAACAGTTTTGTTTTGATTCATTTTTTGAGGCAAGAAAACAAAGTTAATGAAATGGATTGAAACAAATCATCTATTTTGATGACATAATACCTAGGTATGTGTGATTGTATGGAAGTGTGTGCGGGGAAATATATTTAACCACTGCTGAATGCTGGCATTTAAATTCAGTCCAAAGCTGAATGCCAGTTTAAAACAAATGTACAAGGAAAATATATTAAATATCTTTTTTTTGTATCTTGATCAAAGTGAACCATTGGCAGAAACATCATCTCAGCACAATCGAAAATGTTCTCTACTCTTTCCAGATTCCATTTTGTCTCTTGTGGTTGTTTTCCAATTAAAGAGGATATAAATCAAATGAGGTAAAATGTACTGAGCAATTTGCAACTTTCCTTCTTGCTGAAAGGTATAAATTAGATTAGTTTGGCATTTTGCTATTGGTAAATCTGAATAAAATCAAACATATTGCATCAGGGTAATAGCTTTTGAGTACTACCTGGCCAAGCATTACACATTTTTTTGTAGACTTAATACGGTCTATACAAAGTATGTATCGGGAGATATCTCAGAAATGTTGTATTTAGTATGTTTACAAGGCTAGATTAATTATTATTATTTTTTAATTGTCATACTATCATTTGCCACACTAACATTGACAAACTGTCAACTGTGCCTGTGGAGGTAGGGAGGGTGAAACCATTAGACCCTCAAGAGAAAATATAGATGCTAACCTCTGGTATGTTGGGGTGAATTTGCTGCTGCTGCTACAGGGAGTAGTATCCAATTGAGGAGTGAGGAGTCAATGACAATGGAGTAGTCAGAAAATTACCCTCTGGTGTTCCAAAATTATTTCCAATATGGTTAAAGTGGAGTTCCACTGTGTGTTGACATCCTCTTGTAAATGTGTGTTGACATCCTCTTGCTCCTGCCTCAGGAGCTGGCTAGCCCTGACACTACCATGGAAATACCCAGAAATCCTCCTGCAATATTCAAATATGGTTTGCACTTTTATCCTAGCTTTGTAAATTGCACCCTTTCCTTCAAGATGTAGAATGGATATAAAACAATGCACACCTACAAAGGAGCCATCTCACATAGCTTTGACTATTTTAGAAGCTCCATCAAGCTCCACAGGCTCAAAATGCATATTAATGCCCCACACTCTCCCAACCACTGTAACACAATTCATCTGATTGTCTGAAAGATATTTGCTAAAATGTGTGCAGGAGACATTTATAGCCCCGATGCCTTATAGATCCACTCCTAGCTTGACATGCTACTGAGGTTGGATCTCCTCCATTACCTGTCAAAGTCATTGTGGACTGATACCTGGGTGCCATAAAGGAGAGAAAGGCATGCTGGCTACTATATAGATTTTTTTACTGCTACTCCATTTTTCCATCTATTGTCACTTGTCACTTAATCTGTGAATAAAATAGTGACTAGTTGTTTGCCCTGATTTAAAGCAGCATGGTGCTTCAAAGGTAGGAATTCCGCTGAAGAGTCGATCATCCTAAATTTGAACAAATCTCAATTATTTTTTAAAAATATGCCCTTTTGTGCAACAATTTAGTTTTCCATGATTGCTAATAAACATAGAGGTTAAGAAAACTAAAATTTGGAAATATTTAGTTGTTTGTATTGATCCCCTTCAAAATTAACAACTAAAACAGATTAAACTTCCCTATCATGTGAAAAACAAGTGAATTTATTTTGAAATACTTTTCTCAATCAGACAAATTATATGTACATTTACTACTACTTTGATATAACTGAATTTTATTTTTAGATGAGTTGTATTTTGTATTAAATAAAAGTCTCTCCTTTGAAATAATATATATATTATGCATAGAAAAAAGTAAAAAAGCATGAATTATATTTTAAGAAACATAGAGCAAATATGTTAATAAAGTATTTGCAGACTTTATTACATTTATTAAATATGTTAAAAGTAACAGACTTTATAACTAAAGAGTTAATATGAATAATATTTTCAGACACTTCATCGCCCAGCTAAGATATATTCTGCCAAGAATATTTTAAATTAAGTGATTTTAATAGAGCACTATGGCAATAAAACAAAGTGACGATTAATAGTTTCACAGTTACATAGATGATTTAACAAATTGTTCAGTGGAAATACTTTTTGTTAGGTTTGCAGCCTTAATTAGTGAAGTGGCATGCTGTTGATTTCCATTTGATGCCTGCTTTGCACTCTTTGTATGGGTGAGATGAAGGGTAATGCATCAAATTAAAAATGAACAGTGCATATCAGACAAGGGTGTCATGAATGAATCTGGGGTGTGTGCTACATGCTGGAGGAATTGGAGAAAATCTAAAAGATTAGAACTGAATGAAGTGCTGGATTACTCGTAAGGCTGAGACTAAAAAATAATTCAGCATATGCAATATTAGCTTTTCACATAACACATTGTCCACATTAAATATATTTTATATTACACAATTTTAAGAAAATTATATTTTGTTGTTTAGAAAAATATTCAATTATTTTTGTTACAATTCATTTAGTACCTAATCAAAAATCCGTTAGAAAAAAAACTGGAGAGACAAGATCACCCGTTAATATCTCCTCAGCTCCTCTCCCAACATATATTTCACTAGTACCAGCCCAAAAGACACGCTCCTGTTCTGCATTTGTCAGTCTTTACACATAGGCAAAATAGAAGCTATCCAATAAAGCACAGCAGGGAAGCAACATGATTCTTAAGAAGATAGGGCTGTGTGTCCCATGTATAATATGCTACCAGGCAGTAAGCAGGAAGGCCAATCATAGAGTTGTCTGTGAAGGAGTCGTGCAGCTTTCCAACCTATCTGCACATTAGCATGGACATCAGGTCAAAGTATACAATTTATTTTTGTTCTTCCCCTTCCTTTCCACTGGATGCAAGCCACCATGGTAAATGTAACAATCTCAGCAGAGGCCTTTAACAAGGAGATGCACAGAGCAGTTAAAAGAGCAAGTTGAACTCTGAGGGCACCAACATATTTAATGCCTATCTTACTGTTTCTTGGGGTGCAATTATGTGTGTGTTTCAGAGTGTAATTATGTATGTATGTATATGTGTGTGTATGTTTCTGATTGTATAATTGTGTGTGTGTGTGTGTATTTGTGCTTGAGGGTGCATTTGTGTGTTTGCTTCTGAGGTGGTGTAATTGTGTGTGTGTATTCTTGAACTAGGATCAATGACCACTACTCCATACTAATTCTTCTTGACCTCTCTGCTGCCTTTGACACTGTTGATAATGTCCTTCTTCTCCTAACTCTTCAATCTCTTGGTCTCTGTGACACAGCCCTCTCATGGTTCCCCTCCTATCTCTCCCAATGCTCCTTCAGTGTCTCTTTTTCCAATGACACCACCTCTCCTCATCCTGTCTCAGTCGGAGTTCCTCAAGGTTCAGTTCTTGGTCCACTTTTGTTCTCTTTCTATATTGTCTCTCTTGGCAAACTTATTAATTCATTTTGATTCTACTGCCACCTATACACTGATGACACCCAGATATATCTCTCTTCCCTTTACCTTTCCCCTGCTGTCCTACAATGTGTCACCAATTTCCTGATTGGATAGCCTCCTGCTTTCTGAAACTCATACTCTCTAAAACTAAGTTTCTTTTTTTCCCTTCTCATAACACTGATCCTCCTCCCTGCAGATTGAGGGTACTTACTTCACCCCCTCCTTTCAAGCTTGCTGTCTTGGGTTCATTTTTTTATCCTAGTCTCACCTTTGCACCTCATGTCAAGTCTGTTGCTAAAACCTGTTGATTTCACATTAAAAACATTGCCCGCATATGCCCCTTTCTTACGCAAGGTGCTGCCAATGAGCTTGTTCATACTCTAGTAATCTCTTGCATCGATTACTGTAATTCTCTCCCTGTTGGTCTCCTCAGAAGCCGTACTGCGCCCTACAATCTGTGATGAATGCTGCTAACAGGCTGATTTTTCTCTCCTGTCGCTCCTCTCACATCTCACCCCTCTGTCGATCCTTACACTGGCTTCCTGTATCCTATAGGTATCAATTTAAAATACTAACCCTTACCTATAAAGCTCTAACCAACTCTAGCCCCTTATACATTTCTTCACTCTCGGTCTCTCCCCTCTACTGGTGACCTTCTCCTGTCTTCTGCTCGCACCTTAACTGCAAATTCAATCATGCAAGACTTCTCACGGGTGGCTCCTTTCCTTTGGAATAGCCTGCCTACCACTGTCAGACTCTACCCTAGTCTTCAATCCTTTTAGAAGTCCCTCAAAACCCATCTTTTCAGGAATGCTTATGGCCTCCAATAGTAACTTCTATCTCTCAAACCTTCCTCTTGCTTTCTCCTAAAGGGTCACAATCCACTCTCACCTCCAGTCCTGCTACTTTACCACCACATATATTTGCTGTCTCCCTCAATACCCTTCCTATTGTGTTTTTATACCCCACCTCCTCTAGACTGTAAGCTTGTTTGAGCAGGGTCCTCAACCACATATTATTCCTGTTACACTTTGTTATTGTCTCTTTTGGTAAATCCCCTTATATTGTAAAGGGCTGCGTAATAAGTTGGCACTATATAAATACCAATAATAATAATAATAATAATAATAAAATGACACAAAGGCAACCTCCTATTTCCCACTCATGGTAGCTATATTTTTTAAGTGCCAATAACAGTAGCTATATAGATACAGAAATACATTAAATCGAGTCTCTCACTAGGATCAGTAACACATTTAGTGGCTGTCACCTAACTAATTAATTATATTTGTTTTGTCTAGCTCTTGATTGGACATGAAATAGTGCCCACAAGGTTGGGCAGACCTCCTAGCCATCATGGCAAACTAAGCTGGTTATTTGCCCCAATCAAAAAAACAAAAACAAAAAACAGCATCATCTCCATTCCATTCACAATATTTTCTGGTGTCAGGAAAATCACACTAAATCACAAATCAAAATGCTCATGTTTAGGCTTGCGAGAGTTTCTGTAGTATAGAGGTCAGGATATCGTATTTTCAGCCGACCACACAATGAGCCTGAATTCAACTGAATTGCCGTTTAGCCCGAAATTAATCTACAAATCTATTATATACAGATTATTATAATTCATTCTACTTATTAGCTCTTTTCTTATATTACTTTGTTAAATTCTGCTCATAGTATGATAACATAGACAATCCCTACAGCAGTGATAGTGCATATGTAGACATCCAGCTGTTATTGGCCAATGTTTTTAATAAGCATCTCTCCACCATGTGTTGCTTTTATGGATGACAATAGTATCTGGGAATAGCTCTTAAATCACAGCTTGATTGCACTGGCGTGTAGAGTAAAACATGATGATATCTTCAGAAAAAAAAGAAACAACAGAGAATTTCAAAGTATCTACAGTTAAAGACTGTGTTACATGTCTAAGTGAAAGCAACATGTTAGTACTGTAAAATGTAACAAATTTTAGATTTCCTCTTAAATGCTAGAATAATTTTTTCACCAAGACTGGATCTCAACCCTGGAGCTATTAAAATACAAACTGTTAAAACAAAGTTATTTTCCTGATTATCTTGCTACCTTGAGAATTTGATGTAAGAAAAGCACTCACATTTGACAGAGACTTAAAGTTCCCACTGCTCATTGGCTGTAGTGCTAACATGAAGCAGAGGTTCTAAGTCTGTGACACTGACAGCTGTTAAAACTAACAGGGGATCCAGAATTTTACGTTTCCAGCTATAGAATAGGGGCCTCTTGTAAGTGGTAACTAAAGTAGACAAACTGAGCCAAGGGACATTTTATAATGGATGATCCAAGAAACTTTAATAACATTTCCATGATGCAATGTATGCATCCAAAAATTCATAAATATAAATCTCAAAATAAACAGGTTAAATATTATATATATAATTCAGACACTGGAATGAATATGCATGATTTAAAGTAATTTTACTGTAGTTTATATTCAAAGCCTTGTGGGCTAATATATCTATTTAATATACAAGTCACTTCCTTACAGGAAAAGAATCTGATCACAAATGAACAAAATGCAATACACAGTGCAAAATTCATCACATAGCTCAGTTCTTATTTGTAGATATGTGATTTAGATAAGTAAGATTTGTGAGACTGTGTGGCTTTACATGCATTTGTTGTTTTTCTGCACAACCAATGTAATAAGAGAATAACAATGTAGGATTTGTAAAATGGTTTCTTTTTGAATTATTAATATTTATTTGTGATAATTTTAAGGGAACAGTTTACTCTATGTAATAGTGTAACAATTAGTATTTCGAGAACACTGCCATGAAACTTCTGTTTGATTCTTAATACTTAGCCTCTAAAGTCTTTAACCAATTTTATCTCACAAAACACAAACAATATTAACTCCTTTTGAAGATGGTTCTACTATCATCAAAAGGATAACTATATATTATGCTTGTGTGGGTTTTAAAGGGACACTAAAGTCACTATAACACTGTCACTGTCCTTCCATTCAGTGTTAATCTATTCTTAAGTGATTTAACATTGAATGAGGATCCCTGGCCATCCACAATCTGGCCCCTACTGGAGATGTGGCTGAGGGAGAGATTACACGCTTCAGTTCAGACACTATAACCAGATCAACAAGATTAAGGGCCTACAGTGTCCCTTTAAACATTGTTCTGTCCTTCTAGTTTCTCTATTATATCTGCTTCCTGCTTAATACTCTCCATGCTTTGCATACAACAGGCTTAAAGTTACCAGAAAGTGTAAAGATAATCCAGCCAAATGTGAGTAATTCTTAAACATAAATGTTTATTACCAACAGTGTATAATAATTTTACAGAGCCAATAAATAATTAGTATTTTCACAAAAATGCACATCACTGTCCACATCTAGGCTGTCAAATCATAGCAGTTTGGTCCTTCCTTTTCTGTATGTTGCATATCCCTTTCAATATTACTAAACTAGATATAATTAACAATTTCCGAATCTGATATCCATACCTATGTGCTATGTATGCTTTGTTTTCTAGTCTGGTAAACCTAGTTGCTACTATCCACACTGCACTAGATATGGTGGAGAATGATGCTTAGAAGATGATGTACGGTGCTGCCACTTTGCAAGCATCAATGTTCCACAGTGTTTGGTGAGCCTAGGTCTGTCAATAACACATTAATACCTTTATATTCATCTACCTGCATGTTTACTCTATATTATTCCCTTCTATGCTTCTTATTGCCATGCTTGCAAATATACAGGAACTGAATGGGGCACATCATATCCTGTTCTCTTGAAACCCATGATTGCAGCAAAGTCAATTTATAATTTTTTTCAGGTTGTTGCACTTAATTTGTAGTAAAGGAAACAGAGCCCACTCAACACAATATACACTTTGAGTGTAACTAACCCTCCTGTCTCATGAGCATTTTTACCGTAATGGACTTACCTCCCATAGTCCACTAGAATTCAAACCTTACATCAAATCTGTCATTGGACAGAACAAAATCACAACTCTGCTCAAATCCTATAAGTCAGTGTTTCCCAACCCAGTCCTCAAGGCACACCTACCAGTCCAGGATTTAGGGATTACCCAGTTGTGTCTAAGGTGTTTTTTTTCTTCTCTGTAAAAACACCTTAGACACAACTGGGTAATCCCTAAATCCTGGACTGGTAGGTGTGCCTTGAGGACTGGGTTGGGAAACACTGCTATAAGTGATTTATTTTACACACTCTTACAAACTCATCAACATGGTGTAGTATGTAACTCATTCCTGTCATATCTCATCTCCACCTCATCAGCATCATCCACCTCAGGAGCATATTCTTATTTTTTTTCTTACTCCAATAAAAACTCAACTTCATCCTCTTTTAAAAAAATATTATTGTAATTAATTACTCAAATTCTAACTGATCTCTATACATAACACTACTAAGCTAGTCTTTTTTTCTGATGTAGATGTTTACCATTCGTGTTGCAAATATGTTGTTTCATCTATAATCCCACTTAGAATAAGAATTTTATATATATTTTTAATTTTCCCACATTTTCTCTAGGTCGCCAAGCTCCACCTTCTGCACAGTGACATTACACAAATATGTCTAACTTCCCTATCACAAAGTCTAACCTAATGTATTTTACTTGCAGGAGATGTGCTGTGAGCTTTAACACACAGAATTCCTAAAAAGGTGTATACCCACTTGTTCAGTGATTCTGACATGAAGAATTTTGTTTGTGTACAGTTGCTTGGGCTATTAATGGAAACTTTCCTGGCATAAGCAAAAAAAAATTACCTTGGGTACAGTAGATTATTGAAAAAATAAAAAATAAAAACACAAGGAAATTAAAATATATACTTACAGGATCCATGACAATTTGCATGGTACCACTATATAAATAATTATAACCAAGATAATAAACTGAAGTTTTAGAATGTTTTCAGTATCTCTGAACGTAAGAAACATGCAATTAATAGATGTATAAAATGTCTACAATGAATGTAAAATTGCAACATAAAAACTATATAAAATCTGTTAATACAAGCATTATATGGTGAGTGATTTGAATGAAAAGCAGACTTAAGCAAGGTTTAATATAAACAGTCGGCGACAATTGCAAGTTGCACATGGAAAATATTTTCCTAGAGTATATAATACAGGAGTGAAGATATGCATCTGTAATATTATTTTTACATAGTCTGTTCAGAGTTTGTTTCTAGAATGTGAATGTTTTCATTTGTGTCCATAATACTGTCTGCTTAGTTAATAAAATTTGACTAAAATATTGTTTAAAAAATCTGAAAATGTTGCAGGATCAGAGTCTTATATATGTTTAACTGGCACATTTAAATGCTTTTTAGTCCAAAAGTCCAATCTGTTTCATTTCTCACAACAAGAAAATTAATCTCTCCTCCAAGATGAAATTGTTTATTGAAAGATGAACTAAACCTTTTTATCTCGGTATTGTCCGGATACTTGTACAAATATTTGTATGAACATTTCATGAATGTTAAATGTATGTGATAACAATCCATCCATGCTTACTTCAAATAAATGATAAACAGATAACATAAAGGATGTGTTAATTATTTTTAAGTGCATCTAATTCAATAATTAATATGATGAAATGTGTGACAGTTTTCAGTTGCATCTATCATTTCTCAAAATCAGAACTATTATCAGAATATATTTTGAAGAGTTTATTGAAATTGGCTAATAATTGAGTGTGGTGGCACTGCGGAATCTGTAAGTTGCTAAATTATTCCTTGATTTTGTTTCAACTAAAAAAGAGCTAAGAAAATAATCAGACAAACTGACACACAGGCAATGAGTGGTTATCCCTAAGGTTAAAAGACCAAAAGAGTGAATGAAATCTACTGTGAGGAAGTTAAAACATAACTTCAATTAATCAAGAATTATTTTAAAAAAGATATTGTATTCTAGAAAATTGTGTCTAAATGTATATCTTAAACTTTGCACAAACTAGTAGATTAGTGTGCTAATATATTTATTTATTTATTTATTAATTTATTTTATTCTTTAACATATTTCATGCTTATAGATCTTAGACTTGATTGTTTTAAGGAAAAACTACACTTCTCTGGAAAACATGAAAATATATCATAGAATAATATTGTAAAGAGCTGTGGAATTTGTTGGTGCTACATAAATGCAAATAATAATAATAATAATAAAAATAATAATAATAAAACATTTAAAACAACTGTTAATTTGCATTATTCCTTTTTCAGGTGGTGTTCTTTTCTCTTCTAAATGGGTTTAGTTGACTTCACAATCCAGTTCAGTCCAAGGATCCAGGACACCCGATGTATTGGAGAAAGAGAAACAGAATTAGTGTTTCTTTTTCTACTCTTCTATTCTAATTACCCTCATGGCCATTGAATGTCACGGCCTCCATGAAAATAGGCAATTGAGGGGAGCTCTCTATGTTGACTGACAGATGCAAAGACTGACTTTTTTTAAATGACAGAAAAGGCAGAGTTTCTAAAAAAGATTGACAGGCAACCCATATCTAGGCACTCCATTCGAGGACCATAGTAATTACAGCTGTGTGGATTTTAACATATATTTTAAACCTTGCAAACACTTTTTTTTTTTTTTTAAATAGACGGATAAGTAATCATAATATTGAAAATTCTGAAAAGTCCCTTTAACTTTGCTTCAATACATATTACATTATTATAATTGCCCATGCTATAAATGTCGTTAGTAATTGGATATCATGGATTTTATATATGTATAGCCTTAGACAGCATTATTATTATTATTATTATTTAACTTGAAGGATATTTAAAGTTCTCCACTAAACCTGGTGCTATTTTTGTTCTTTTCTAGCACAAACACACAGTAAAATGTGTCGTGTTAGATTTGGTTGATAATGGCTGTTCTACATGCTAAAGAATGCAGCATAGCAACACAAAAGAAAAACTAATTAAAACTATTATTGGCCACTGACAGACTGGTCTATTAGCAGCCAAACCCTTCCTTCCATTACTCTCTTTTACAAACATTTCTATCAGGGTTATTCACTAAAGTAAAAATTGACAGAAATTCAAAGTGAATTCAAAATGAGTTTCAAAATTTAAATCAAAATAGTAGAATTAGAAAAAGGAATCAAGTCATTTTGTTTAAAGTTTGGCCATTTCATTTTAAATTTGAAATTCACTTAGAATTTTCTTTTATTGTCTACTTTTGTGAAAATGCCTGTAAATATAACTATCAAAATTAGTATTGAGAACCAGTACTAGTGGACATTTAGAAAGAGTGCACCCTTTTCTCCTCATTGTGTTCTGGAAGGTGGAGGATAATTAATTGTAACTGGCTAGGGACCGGTAAGACACCATACCATCAATAAGACCCTAGATTTATTTAAGTTTTTTTCCATTTTGACCAAAAACAACAATGAGGTTTCACTGTTTGCGTCCATAATGTTCCCCTTGTGCCATGATTTTCCAAGTATTGTATAAGCTCTGCACATTTTAAAACGATTGTTACATTACATTCAGATGTCTGCTAGCTGAGTTTGTAAATAGCATAGACCTTTTTTCTGACATCAACGTGCAAGTAATTTATTCAGATACAGTTGTGCTCAAAGGTTTGCATAAACCTTGGAGAATTGGTAATATATGTACCATTTTAAAGAAAACATGAGTGAGCAAGCAAAACACATTTCTTTTATTTCTTATGGGATTCATATTCAACTGTATGTTCTAACAGAATGGCACAATCATAAAACAAAACATGGCAACAAAGAAAATAATGAAATGACCCATGTTCAAAAGTTTGCATACCCTTAGTTCTTAACAATGTGTATTGCCCCTTTCAGCATCAATGAGTGCATGCAGTCTTTTGTAATAATTGTCTATGTGGCCCCTAATTCTTGTAGTTGGTGTACCTGCCCATTCGTTTTGGCAAAATGCCTCCAGGTCAAAAAAGTCTGTGGTGGTCTTGCATGAACCACACGTTTGAGATCTCCCCAGAGTTGCTCGATGATATAGGAGACTGTGATGGCCACTCCAGAACCTTCACCTTTTTCTGCTGTAACCACTGAAGGGTCAACTTGGCCTTGTGCTTAGGGTCAGTGTCATGCTGGAAAGTCCAGTCCATGTGCAGCCTTCATGCAGAAAAATGCAAATTATCTGCCAGTATTTTCTGATAATATGCTGCATTCATTTTGCCATCCCTTTTCACAAGATTCTCTGTGCCTTTAGAGCTCACACACCTTCAAAATAGTGAGCCACCAATATGCTTCAAAGTGGGGATAGTATTCTATTTACTATAAGCCTTGTTGACCCCTCTTGTGACCATAAAGCTCTATTTTTGTTTTGTCACTCCAAAATATAGTGTGCCAGAAGCTGTGAGGTGTATCAAGGTGTTGTCGGGCATATTGTAACTAGTCTTTTTTTGTGGCATTGGTGCAGTAATGGCTTCTTTCTGGCAAGTCGGCCATGCAGCTCATTTTTGTTCAAGTATCGTCGTATTGTGCTCCTTGAAACTACCACTCTTTTTCCAGAGCAGCCTGTATTTCTCCTCAGGTTACCTGTGTTTTTTTCTTTGTATCCAGAACAATTCTTCAATATATATATATTTTTGCATGATCAATCATATTTTCAAAATTAATGCCAAAATTTCACAATTTCTGACAGGGTATGCAAACATTTGAGCAAAACTGCACATCAGTTTTTTTTTTTCCCTGAAGTAGTAAATCAACCTGCACATTAGAACATGTAATCACTTTGTACACATTTCCATGAGTCTATTTTATTTGAATTTTACTTTAAAAAAATATATACTAAATTAAGTATATATTTTAAGAAATGCATTTGTGCCTGATTTCATAGTATAGCTACAATATCAACCTACCTGAAGTAAAATTTGCTGTCTGTAGGTCTTCATTAATATTGACCAACCACAACTTATCACATCTAAAATTCTAAGGATAAAGGTGTGGTTAATTTTAAACAGGTTACTAGGAATGTTACAGAGGACTTCTAGTTCTAACTGTGAATTATCTTAACCCTAATTCCCACCTTATTTCTGCATACACAGGGACAGTATGTATGAGTTAAAGAGCACTAGATTGGTACACTAGCTTGTTTTAAAGACACATTTAAAAACATTTAATTTCACTCTAGAAGTAACAATAGTAATAGGAGTAAATATGTAAATGTGAATGTAATTTGGCAAATGCAAATACCGTTACATCACACAAAAGTAAGTCATTTCAAATGTATATGTTTACAAATGGTTTAAAGAGAAAAATTCATATGCTTCAATTAAAATATATAAAGCTGTGGTTGTTAATGGCAAATATCCGCATGTACACAAACACGAACGTACACACACTAATATTTTTATTCTTTATGAAGAAAATGCCCTATATTTTTTATAGCAATAACATGTATACTGGCTAGCAATCTTTGATATACTATAATCAACCTGATAGTTTAACTAAATATAAAAAAACATTTTAAACATTTGCCCTTTTCACTGTAAGTTTCTGTCAGGTTTAATCACAGAGAAATATAAATTTACTCTGTTCCTGTGATCCCTGCACTTACAGGGTAAGTCTATTCACCACCACACTGAAATTCACACCCCATAAAGCATTGCCTCTCTGCATGTGGCTTCACTTTGATCATTGAAGGGAGACAGAGCCATTAATGAAAGGGGTATATGTGATTTAACACTTTATAGTAAGGTTTCATAGATGGCTTTCTATGCTGTTTTTAATTTGGGTTTGTATGACCGCTACTGAATAATGCAATGATCCTGTGGCAATATCTGTACTTTTAACACAGAAAAACACTTTAAATACAATAAAAATAAATCTCTAAAGAAAGTGTTCTTAAAGACGTGTTTCAATGTTAAAGATGACATAAATAGCAATAAAAACAGAGCTTGATGATCTACGTGCAGATGTACAGCAATAATATGACTATCCCATATTCATAGAAAAATCTGACTCACAGTCTAAGGTTTACTAATAAACAAGAAAAAAGGCACTCACATCTCGTTGCCGATCTGTAGTCTGATACAGGCACCATAATAGTCTGATACACATGCCCCATGTCAATCTCCTGTCTGATTCGCTCAGTCTTCAAAACTGCAACTTGCAGATGAAAATAAAAAAAACTAATTTGGTCTTACTGCAGGCTGAATGAAAAAGTAAAAAATTACATAACAGCAAAGTCAACAATATTGGCAAAGATCACATGGTGCTTGCCATTATATATTTGTGTCTCAAAATGAGGGCTAAGCTGACACATTCCTATATCCAGTAAACCAGGGCTGTACATGGACAGGGCGCTGAAGCTTTATTGCATGGGCAAAAATGCAGTGGCTTCTCTGAATGACAACATGTTAGTTGTCTTCTTGCGATGTTGGAACACAAAGCTCAAATTGAGCCTGTTCCACCAGGTTAGGTATCATGTGATTGTTTATTTAAAGCATATTTTATATTTTTTTGTATAAAAGAAAAAAGACATTTCTGTGCAACAATGTAAAGTCAACAGTATGTGTTATAATAACACTGCAATAGTGATGTCCCGAACTGTTCGCCGAACGGTTCGCAAACGGTTCGCCACGAACAGTTCGCCATGAACAGTTCGCCACGGACTCATCATTGAGTAAACTTTGACCCTGTACCTCACAGTCAGCAGACACATTCCAGCCAATCAGCAGCAGACCCTCCCTCCAAGACCCTCCCACCTCCTGGACAGCTCACTAAGAATGCAGCTTCACAATGGATGCTGTCCAGGAGGTGGGAGGGTCTGGGAGGGAGGGTATGCTGCTGATTGGCTGGAATGTGTCTGCTGACTGTGAGGTACAGGGTCAAAGTTTACTCAATGATGAGTCCACGGCGAACCGTTCGCAGCGAACAGTTCGGGACATCACTACACTGCAATGCTTAAGAAAGCAATTGTACCATGAGTTTATTAAAAAAAGAAACTAAGAGATAGCTAACGTTTAAGTGTAGAGTTAGTAATCACAGATTTTAGGTCCTCAGCAGAAAAGGTGAGGAGTGTTAAAATGTAGAAGTTGTCTATGAGTTAAAATAATTGGAAGTATGCATTGTGCATCATTTTTCCGACTAAAATTTAACTAGCATTGAACTATAAAAAACATGAGTTGAGGGGAAAAAATGGGGCCAAACAAGTTGCTGATGTAAACAAGGGGTTAGTTGAGAGGGGATAGAGTAAAGTGAAAGAGAGAGAAGGGTAAAAAGAAAATAGAAATGGGATTAAAGAAGTAGTTGTGCTTAATTAAAAAAATGTTTAAAAAAGTATAAATAAAATAAAATTAGCAGTTCTTAAAGAATCATCAGTTTTATATTTATACATTGTTTAAATATTTATTATAAAAACTCTTATCTAGAGTTCTTTTACACTATTAGTGATATGCAGTACAAAAGAAAGAAGAACCCTGTCTATGAGCTTGTAATCTAGTATATGGAGTGATTTTATACAAAGTGCTTAGCTAGATGGCCCACAAGCTTTGAATTTCAGGGAGATAATGGAGGCTAAAAGAAATGGTATTAGAGAAGATATTCAAGTTGATGGCTAAAGATTTTAAGGGTCAGCAATGCTAATACTGTTTAGGATGTGAACAATTATGGTGTTAGTGAAAAGATTAGAATGCAATCGATTTCAGACATACAAAGAATAATGTTCTATAAACTAGTTGGTGGGCTTGGTATTCTAGGGATGCTAATGTATTGGGTCTCTCACAAGAGATGGAATTCAAACAGCAGATATGATGTAAAAAAACTTGGGTAAAGAAATAGAAAAAGGGAAATAGAATCAATAAGAAAATGTTTGACCTTTCTTAGCTGCATTTTATAAGGGAGGAGCAAAGTAGAAGGGATTAAGAGAATAAAAGGTTAAGGAGAATGTACGCATATACAGATGCATGCTTTTTAGAATGAAAGCATTGCAAAACAGTTGGTCTCAGATAGACAGATAAATAGATAGCCAAGTTAACAAAAACAACAAAACTAGATGTACATATGAATGAAGAAACAAAGAAGTTTGGTCCCCTCAAAATCTTTAACAGCATCCACATGAGAAAACACTTACTGAAATGTGAAAATAACACAGAAGAAACATGTGGTATAACTGAAAGCAATATGAAGTGCTTTGATAGTAGCTTTTAAAAAGATAACTCTATTACAAAATATTTTAGAAGTTAAGAACTTGAATGTCTAGAGTAGTTTGTGTTCAGGTGTGATGGACATGTATTTAAAGGCTCAGCTTTGGATGGAGGTCAGTAAAAGTTATATTTTGTAAGTGAGCTGTACAGCTGATTAGAGAGAAGGTTTCCCAATTTTTGAAGGAAATGCACTTTTCAAAATAGAAATGGGGGGAGGGGGGTCAGAAAGCAGATTCGATAGAGTTGTGCCTAGGAGAAAGAATGTTTGCTATAAAATGTGTAAGAACTATCTTGTCTATACTTTTTTATTATTTTCTTTAATTTTATATATATATATATATATATATATATAAATCTTTAAAGAAAGTGTTCTAAAAGGCGTGTTTTAATGTTAAAGATGACATAATAGCAATAAAAATGGAGCTGGATGATCTAAGTGCAGATGTACAGCAATAATATGACTATCCCATATTCAGAGAAAAGTCTGACTCACAGTCTAAGGTTTACTAATAAACAAGAAAAAAGGCACCTGACTTCTGTTAATAATCTATACTCACATCTTGTTGCCGATCTGTAGTCTGATACAGGCACCATAATAGTCTGATACACATGATCTTGGAGTCTATAATGCCTAACAGGAGTTCCCATGTTGTGGAGAGGCAGGAAACTCCAATATCCAAGGGCATATGAGTCAATATATGAGCAATAATCAGAAGGGAATTAGAAACAACACCAGAGGATCAAAACACCAACTACTGGTAGACTAAGCAGTCACAAGGGATTCCAAGACCAGACAGACCAATCTGTGCATGGCCTGGATTGACTACAAGAAAGTCTATGACACAATGCCACACACATGGATACTGGAATGCTTGGCTCTCTACAAGGTCAGCAAAACAATAAGAGCCTTCATCAAGAACTCGATGGGCAAGTGGAAAACAGCTCTAGAAGCCAATTCCAGGACAATAACTGAAGTGAACATCAAATGTGGCATATACCAAGGTGATGCGCTATCCCCAATGCTGTTCTGCATAGGCCTTAACCCCCTTAGCCAGATCATCAAGAAGAGTGGATACAGATACAGGTTCAAGAGTGGAGCCACCATCAGCCACCTATTCTACATGGATGACATTAAGCTGTATGCCAAGAATGAGTGAGACATTGACTCACTGATCCACCTAATTAGGATATACAGCAAGGACATCGGAATGTCATTCGGACTAGAGAAGTCCTGGTGGATGATAGCAAAAAAGAGGGAAACTGATCATTACAGAAGGAGTTGAAGTTCTAGAAGGCCAAATAGAAGATGTAGATAACAGCTACAAGTACCTGGGAGGTACTACAAACGCATGGCAACCATGAGGAAGAGGCAAGGAGGATAGCAACATCCAAGTACCTCCAAAGAGTCAGACAGGTCCTGAAGTCAATGGCAAGAACAAGATCCAAGCCATCAACACATATGCCCTACAGGTCATCAGGTACCCAGCTGAAATAATGAAGGTTGGAGGTTCCTTGGCTAGACAAACCTCTCCATGGGGTGTACCATCAACAGATAGTGGATGTGGCTCACATGACAAAATCCTACCAGTGGTTGGAAAAGGCAGGACTGAAAGACAGCACCGAGGCACTAATCCTAGCAGCACAGGAACAGACTCTTAGCACCAGATCAATAGAAGCTGGAGTCTACCACACCAGGCAAGACCCAAGGTGCAGACAGAGCAAAGAGGCCTCTGAAACAGTCCAGCACCTAGTAGCCGAATGCAAGATGTTAGCAGGAACAGCATACAGGGAGATCCACAACAAAGTTGCTGGGATTTTGTACCGAAACATCTGTACAGAATATGGATTGGACCTGCCTAAGTCCAGATGGGAGATACCACAAAGGGTAGTTGAGAATTACAGGGCTAAGATCCTGTGGGACTTCAAGATCCTGACAGACAAGCAAGTGCTGGCCAACCAACCCAACATCGTCGTGGTAGACAAGGAACGAAAGACTGAAGTCGTGGTGGATGTGGCCATACTCAGTGACTATAACATCAGGAAGAAGGAACATGAGAAGGTGCAGAAATACCAAGGATTGAAAGAATAACTAGAAAGGATGTGGAAAGGGAAGGCAGTAGTAGTCACAGTTGTAATAGAAGCACTCAGGGCTGTGACTCCCAAGTTGGGAGAGTGGCTTCAACAGATTCCAGGTGGGACATCTGATATTGCTGTCCAGAAGAGTGCAGTTCTAGGAACAGCTAAGATACTGTGCAGAACCCTAGAACCCGAGAATGAGGAATAAAAAGACCACCCAGGAAGGGTGAGAAAATCAATCAATATATATATATATATATATATATATATATATATATATATATATTGATTTTCTCACCCCTCCTGAGTGGTCTGTTTATTCCTTATATATATGACTGGACATAAGAGCATTAAGCAGAAGACAATTTTCCTTCTCTCAAATCCACTAAGAAAAAAGAAATTCAAAATGTTAGCATAATTGTGAAAGAAAAGGGAGGAATAAAAAGAAATAACATTAATAATATAAAAATTAACTAATTAAGCACAAATATGTCAAGCAAACACAAAACAACCATGCAAGTCCATAAAAAGATAATTGTTAGAAAGTGACAAAATAAAAAATATTGAAATAATAGAGAAAAGATGATGATGAGAATGATTGTTTAATTTTACTTAACATTCTGACAATAACTATACCTTTTACAGTGGAATGATAGTATTGAACTCAACTTAATATATATATTTCTTTGACAAGTATAAGAAGTATATATATATTCCACTAAACAATTTAAAACACATTATTCAATTAAACCCAAAGAAGCAGGGTAATTGCAATGTAAACAACTATAAAATAAAAAATAAAATAAATATTTATATTGATCATCAGAAAAAAAAAGATCAGACAGAGGTTTCCCGTAAAATAACTTAAAAGGCATAATATTATATGTTTGATGGAAATTAAAAAAATACTGTTGTGGATCACCTGCATATCTCAAGTCGGACCTCGAGAAAGTCAACGTTGGCACATTTCCTAGCTTGAGATACGAATGAGCACAGATAGGCATTGAGTTTCAGACTTCATCTTGCATTTCTGAAGACACCATTAGCTATGGAATGCTGTTTTAAAGAGCTTTTTCAACCAAAGCATAGGTTTTAACAACCATGTAAATAGTGAAATAAGGCACATAAAGTAACATCCAGTCCAATTTTTTCCATAATATATATATATATACATATATATATATATATTAAATATATGAAACCAAGAGGGCTGCACTCACCCTGAAAAAAATGTATACATGTAAGGCTACCGATTGGGCCAATTTATTCAAAATAAACAATCCAGCACTCTCGCTCATTCACTAAGCCGCAATTTCAAGTCTCAAAGAATGTTTTATTTAAAAACCCCTAGCCTAGTCAAAAAATAATGGGGGATTAGTTACAGTATATGATCATATATTGCATAAGCTTGCCACAACATCAATGTACCCATTCTTACTCTAGACACCTAATGCCTGCTTTTATGAGATGAATCCACTTACTTGGGAAATGCTTCCTCTAGGGACTCTCTGCAGGTCAAGTTTAATATATACATACATATTGTGAACAATAAGAGAACAATTAGAAGACAATACCTTACAGCTTTGCACCATTATAGGAATGATGCAATTTTCATGAAAGTGACATCATATAAATTAATTACAACATTTTCCCGCACATCTCAAAAAGCACATTTACCAATCTTATGGTTAAATAGGCATAATATGGACACAATTACATAAAATAGACTATAAAAACAAGCGCTACTTCTAAAGATAACATAATGGTATAAGGTTTTGCAATACCATATGGTCCTCCAGATCAAAAGTGAAGTTTGCCGACATTACCATGCATTGCCACGAGGAATGAGGAGACACAACCCCAGATAAAACATAAAGAAACTCCATATTCAAACACTGCACTGCCGTGGCAACCAAATGACAAATGCAGTCAACAAAATACCAAGATACTACTAGTAACAAGCTCTCCTAATAACTCGATAGTCAAGTAGTATCCAAGGAGACGCTATTAGAGTTATTAGTTAACCATTGGACAAGTTTATCTGACATTATATTATGACTATATTTAAGTTTTAGTTTGAACATATTAGAAAACAACCAGATTTTCTTATTTTGTCATCAAACTGATTTCACATTTTACTATTAAACCCTACACTTTTCTCAAATCTGATATTTCAGACTACTTCAGATGCTCTAAATAACATAATAGTCATATATTGAAAATTAATATCGACACCCACAAGAGTGAAGAAATAATAAGGTTAGTTGTATAGTTTAATAGTTTTAGTAATGTATTGTTTATTCTGAAGTATGTAGCTATGTTTTAGCAAACTTTGTAAATTACAGTTACCTTTTTGCTCTCTTATGAGCTCAGTTGTTGATATGTTTCACAACAAAGACTAATTTTCAAATTCTCCACAACACATGCATTTTACAATATTAAGGGTTTCTACACTGATCAGCCACAACATTAAAACCACCTGCCTAATATTGTATAGATCTCCCTTGTGCTGACAAAACAGGTTTGATGCTTTCAAGTATGGATGCCACAAGACCTCTGAATGAGTCCTGTGATATCTGGCACCAAGACATTATCATCATATCCATTAAACCCTACAAGTTGCAAGGTGGGACCTGCATGGATCGGATTTGTTGTTCCAGCACACCCCACAGTTGCTCAATTGATTGAGATCTAGGACATGTGGAGGCCAAAGATCACCATGAACTCTTTGTCATGTTTCTCAAACCATTCCTGAACAATTTTTGCAGTGTGGCAGGGTACATTATTTTACTGAAAGAGGTCACTGCCATCAGGGAATAGTATTGCCATGAAGGGCTGTACAATATCTGTAACAATTTCTAGGTTGGTGGTACGTATCAAAGTAACATCCACATGAATACCAGGGCCCAAAATTTCTGAACAGAAAATTGCCCAGAGCATAACACTGCCTCTGCTGGCCTTCCCTTAGTGCATCCTGCTGCCTTCTCTTCCCCGAATAAACAATGCACACACAGCCGGCCATCCACCTGATCTAAAAGAAAACATGATTCATCAGTCCAGGCAACCTTCTGCCATTGCTCCATGGTCCAGTTCTGACGCTCACATCTCCATTGAAGGTGCTCTCAGCAATGGACAGGGGTCATTATAGTCACTCTGACTCATCTGCATTTCTATCATTGGCAGTATCTACTTTTTTCAGCAATTTGAGCTACAGTAGCTCTTCTGTGTGATCACACCAGATACATGCTTCAATGAGTCTTGGGTGCCCATGACCATAACATAACATGGGTTCACCAGTTATCCTTTCTTGCTCCACTTTTGGTAGGTACCAACCACTGAGCAGCGCGAACACACCACAAGAAATGTTGTTTTGGAGACGACCTGACTGAAAATTCTAAGTGAATTCAAAGTCAGTTTTAAATTTAAGCCATCATTTGGCCCTTTGTCAAAATCACTCATTTGTTTTCACTTGCCAGTTTGTCCTGCTTCCAACACATGAAAATCAAGTACTGACTTTTTACAAGCTGCCTAATATATCCCACCACTTGACAGGTGTAATGATATAATCAATATTATTAACTTGTCAGTGGTTTTAATGGTGTGGCTAATCTGTGTATATACACTACTTTCATTGTTTTTTCAACTTCCTTATCAGTGGTCCCACTCTTTCCTTTACTCTTCACTCAATATATTTACTACAACTGGATCTACATTAAAATATGTTTTAAAATATAATACCTATCTTACAAAACACAGAGCATATTTATCTAATCTTTCTATTTTTTTTTGCTGTTAATGTCTCCCATATGTACCTTCATTAAAAATGTCTTGTAACTTTGTACCAGTCCACATATGTGGCTCATGAAAAGGAATTATTTTCAAAGAGATTACACAGGTGTAGGACCTTCAATGAAAAAAAAACTAGTGAACATTGACAGGATATAGTCACAATTATATCAGAGGCCATTGCAATGTATTACAATGCAATGTGTCGGAACCATTTGGGAAGATATAAAAATCGTATTATTTTGTCTGTAGCTTATGGGTTTTACTTCTCATTCACTGAAAGTGCCTGTGGAGCAATAAATCAAATACACATGATGCTTTAAACTTGAATCAAGAACAATATACTATCTAGAATACATATTTAAAACATAAAAACAAACAGCTTTACAAGGTGTATTTTTATTGTTGAGAATAGAATAAGTCTTACAAGGGAGATTGTGCTGTTGCAAGGCTAAAATACTGTAATTCTACATGGTTTGATAAAAATAATTTATGTATAGCTTATAACAGAATCTGATCTTCAAATATCTTAATTTGTTCTGAACGTTTCAGTCATAGAAGATTTGATTACATGAATATATCTAGTATTTTAGGTTAACTTAGAGGGTCATTATTAAAAAAAAAAAAAAAAAACACTCAGTGCATAATGCTCAGTGGCACTGGGAATGGGCCACATTTTACTTCAACTAACTATTACAGCTAAAAGATAAATCAGACAAATGTGCACATCAATAAATAGGATTACACACACACACACACACACAGTATTGTATTTTCTGGTGGTGTAAAATACTGATCTAAAGTTGCTCTAAATTGCTGATGGCTGCAATGACAATAGGCATCACAGAATGGATACAAAGGCAGCAATGATGGGTGCAAGAATGGAGAGCACCAAACACATTGCACTCAGTAATATGCTTCTTGCCTGGTCTAATTTCTCCAGTTGGACCAGTAAGTAATTCTATCCAGAAAAGAACTGAATAGTCATCACAGTTCACATCACGAGCAGCTGAGACATCACAGCCACAACAGAATCTACCCATATTAGAGGGCTCCTTGTCTATTCGCATCCAGTATCAGCATCCTCTGTTTTAAGCACATTGACATGAAACACTCATCTCATGTGGGCACTGACAGTGTTTGCATACAGTGGGAGCTAAAGTCAGAGGAGTGGGCAGTAGTTGCATTAGAAGAAAAATGACAGAGAAAACTCAAGCAGAAGTTAGTTATAATTGATATAATTGTGATTTTATTCACTGATATATGTGCATATGTATATTGGAATATCAGTTGAACATGTCTCTTAATGGAACACTATAGGGTCAGAAACACAAACATGTATTCCTGACCCTATAGTGTTTAACCCACCATTTAGGTGGCTTGGACCCCCCCTTAAGCCCCTATAAAACTTTAAAACTTTAAAACTCATTATTTCCAGCGTAGCAGGGGTCTGCAGGTGCTGGCTCTGTTCCCTCTGAGACATCGTCATAATGGCCGATTTTTAGCCAATCCAATGCTTTCCCATAAGGGGCGGGCCAAATGTCATTTTGTCCAATCAGGACCTCTTCATAGAGATGCATTGAATCAATGCATCTCTATGAGGAAAATTCAGCATCTCCATGCAGATTGTAGGGACTCTGAATGTCAGGGCTTCTTTTTCGGCAGCATTGACCCAGGAAGCACCTCCAGTGGCCATCTAAGGAGTGGCCACTTCGAGGTGTCCCTAGAGGCAATGTTAACATTGACTTTTCTCTGAAAAGGCAGTGTTTGCATGAAAAAAAAGCCTGAAGGGAACTATTATACTCATCAGAACAACTACATTAAGCTGTAGTTGTTCTGGTGACTATAGTGTCCCTTTAACCCCTTAAGGACACAACTTCTGGAATAAAAGGGAATTATGACGGTTGTTATCTTGAATGTGTCAATAGTCATTTTCCTTGTTTTAATGTTTTCTACCTTCTGTTAAATTTGAGAATACATTTATTTATTTTGAGATTATTGCAGTGTATATTTATATACATACTTTGTTTTGACATATTATGTATTGTATGCATAGATGGTGCGTGTCTATTGAGCACTTTGTGTATGTATCTATTTTATCTTGCTAACATATGATATTGATTCATGAGGAATAGTGAGTAAATATATTTGCAGATTTATATATGTGTCAATGGGTGCATTAATTAATGTACTCATGCTGTGATCCCTAGATATTCTATATAGGACCTGACACTCAATTTTGCACCTATTACACTATCTAGGATATTTACTAAACTGTGAATTCAAAATTAATTTTAAATGTAAGTCCAGAGTGACTCAACATTGAGAACTTTTTTTTTTCCATTTTGGCTATTTTGAACTTAAATTTGAAATTTACTTTACATTCACTTTGAATTCTCACTTTGGTGAATAACCATGTGTATATCCTTAATATGACATTAATCACAGTTTTGAGTATTCATTATTACAAATATAATCTGAGGTCAGTTTAATGACCTGTCAGTAAGGATAGTATGTAGGTGGATAAAACATCTTACAGACATACAATTTGACAAACTTGCTTGCCAGTTTCTTTGGCAAAGTATCAGCTATTTTAAATACACCTAACTTTATTAAAACCAACAACGGCTGCCAGGTGCAATATGTACTGTTGGTTCTGCAAAATATTCTGGCCTTCAGAGGTTGTTTCTATTACCTTATGTTAAACATGGTCCTGTCAATATCATTGTTTATGACCTGGAACAATATTGGTGAATAAAGCTATTTTAATAGAATTGACATTCCATTTTACCAGCTGGCAGGTTGTTTGGCAAATGTGTCAGCCATTTTAAATACATGTAACTCCACAGTCATCACAGTGAACACATCATGATGGAAGAAATGTGTTTCTTCTGGGGAAATTTATCAAATAAATTTTTAATAATACTGCTCATAAATTTATGAAATGCTGAAACATAAACTTTGACAAAGCATGGCAAACTGATAGTTACAACAGGTATAATCCCTGTTAAAAACAAATACATGTTTGTTAGCTTGTTAATTCCTATCTTAGTATGTAATGTTTTATTAGTCTTTACTTTCAAAATAAGCAGCAAATGGAAAGTATTACTGTATTTGAGATGTGCGTACCTCAGCAATTTAACTCCTATAACGTGCCATACCTTTGTGAATATTCCAAAAAGTTAGAAAAAGACTATGGATATACAATCCTTATCCACTCCTGAGCAATAAAAAGCAGATAGAAATACCAAGTTAAGTATGTGTTAATCAAAGTAAATAGAAGAGACATTGGATCAAATCTTGGAGTCTGGCTTTTTTATTGCTGTCCTGGCTCCTGTGGAAAGCATTTTTTGCAGACAATATACTTAACGTATTTAGGCTCTGACAAATGTTTTGATCATTACATATAAATTAAATGGATATCAATAGTGAAAAAAAAGTTCACATCTGCATCAGTCGGCATGTTTACAATCATCTTAATTACACTATTAAATGTTATTTTCCAGTTCACATTATGAATACAAGCAAAATATGTTAACCACCTGTATGTAGTTCAGTGAGAAAGGCCCTTATTTTTATTGTGATTTGTCTGTGGACTTTTAAAAATTGGAACACAATTCACAGGAAACAGATCTCATCAACAAGTGAATCATGAGTTCTGCTGCATACTCCTTTTCTCAACATTTATGTTTCATAGTCTAACATTTTATATCCACCATTTAGACCACTTATCTACCATAACTGTATATACACATTTTTAGTGTAATTTTGCAATGCAAAATCAAATGTAACTACACACACTTGATTCATATCTAAAGATGGCATATTACTATAGGGGAATGTTTTAAACCTCCCTATACCTCTATCTGCAATGTAGACGTTAACGGCATATCTACTAAATATGTAAAACTAGCAACTGGGAAGCCATTGCTTCCTAGTCACTAGAAATGCCCATCCCATGGGGATGGAGTCTGTAAAAAAAAATAGGAGGGACATAGATAACTAAGAAATGAGGGTTGGATAGATCCACACCCATGACAAGCAGGTGGGTGTAGGCACTATTAAAATATAATGGAAGGACCTAAAGTTCCAGCCCTCACCCATTGGTGGCATGGGCTCTAAATTATTTAACAAGGTTCCCACCAAATGGGTGTGGACTCTAAATAGTTATACAAAGGGTGTGAACATGCCAGGTTGGATGAATACAGTCCGTATTTGGCTTTAGTACATATGATTATTGTCATTCTGGTCAGATTCTGGCCATTTCCACCAGATATTGTGCCTAATCCAGTGTTTTGTGAATTACCCTGTATGATTTTGCTTTTGCATTGAAGGCTAGTCAATAGCTGATATTCTGAGACAATTTTTTATATCCTATTTAAGAGTAATTTATTGAAGTTTACATATATTTGATTGATAGACATTGTTACATCTGTCTTTTGCCAAGGTAGAAACATAGAAACATAGAGTGTGACGGCAGATAAGAACCATTCGGCCCATCTAGTCTGCCCAATTTTCTAAAAACTTTCATTAGTCCCTAGCCTTATCTTATAGTTAGGATAGCCTTATGCCTATCCCATGCATGCTTAAACTCCTTTACTGTGTTAACCTCTACCACTTCAGCTGGAAGGCTATTCCATGCATCCACTACCCTCTCAGTAAAGTAATACTTCCTGATATTATTTTTAAACCTTTGTCCCTCTAATTTAAGACTATGTCCTCTTGTTGTGGTAGTTTTTCTTCTTTTAAATATAGTCTCCTCCTTTACTGTGTTGATTCCCTTTATATATTTAAATGTTTCTATCATATCCCCCCTGTCTCGTCTTTCCTCCAAGCTATACATGTTAAGATCCTTTAACCTTTCCTGGTAAGTTTTATCCCGCAATCCATGAACCAGTTTAGTAGCCCTTCTCTGAACCCTCTCTAAGGTATCAATATCCTTCTGAAGATACGGTCTCCAGTACTGTGTACAATACTCCAAGTGAGGTCTCACCAGTGTTCTGTACAATGGCATGAGCACTTCCCTCTTTCTACTGCTAATACCTCTCCCTATACAACCAAGCATTCTGCTAGCATTTCCTGCTGCTCTATTACATTGTCTGCCTACCTTTAAGTCATCAGAAATAATCACCCCTAAATCCCTTTCCTCATATGTTGAGGTTAGGACTCTATCAAATATTCTGTACTCTGCCCTTGGGTTTTTACGTCCAAGATGCATTATCTTGCACTTATCCACATTAAATGTCAGTTGCCACAATTCTGACCATTTTTCTAGTTTACCTAAATCATTTGCCATTTGGCTTATCCCTCCTGGAACATCAACCCTGTTACATATCTTAGTATCATCAGCAAAAAGACATACCTTACCATCAAGACCTTCTGCAATATCACTAATAAAAATATTAAAGAGAATGGGTCCAAGTACAGATCCCTGAGGTACCCCACTGGTGACAAGTCCAAGCTTCGAATATATTCCATTAACTACAACCCTCTGTTGCCTGTCACTCAGCCACTGTCTTACCCATTCAACAATATTGGAATCCAAACTTAAAGATTGCAGTTTATTGATCAGCCTTCTATGTGCAACAGTGTCAAAAGCCTTACTGAAATCTAGGTATTATCTATTAACAAAGCATTGTTTTGTTCCTCTTTTGTCTGATTTAACATAAATACATCCTCTGCTCCAAAAGGTCTATAAAATTTCATACATCATTTTAAATTATAACTAGTGTCAGAAGTGATCTATTGAATTGAGTTGATGCACGTTCAAAGGCTGCCTCTTGGGTTCTATTTATAAATACCTTAAAAACTAACATTTCTTTAACAATACACTGAAAACTTATTCTAAAACCTAAGCGATGAAAAGACTGTCAGGGTGTCTTGGACAGTTCTCTGCATGGTGCAGCAAAGAAGCAACAGGTCATATTTATTATGAGGATAGGATCAATAAGGGTCAATATGGTTTCAGCTGATTAACCATGACATCCCTTCCCATTCACTCCTTAATGAATGACTATAGAATAAAATCCACAATGCTAAAATATTGGAACTTATTGAACCATGGTAAAGAAGAAAGTAAATGTGATACTTAGCTAGAGTTTGAAAACAATGAGGTGGATCCACCTGAGAATTCACATTCTTGTACTCAAAAGCAATTCATTAGTGATGCTTCTTGTCAATTTCTCCTTCCTGGTCTCCCATGCAGTATAACTATAGACCAAAGGTCTTTACAAACTAACAGAGCAGAACATTGTTGTGTTTTATTCGTTAACATTTTTAAGTATAATATTATTAATTGCATTTATCAAATATAAGAAAAATATAGAATTAAGCAACCTAAATTGCACAGCTGAATTATATCAACTAGAATGTTTGCAACCTAAAATTACATAAATCAATTACAATTACTGAATTAAATCACTTAACATTTTTGAGGTGAAGAACAGCTTTAGATTCCTAAATCTTCTTCTAAATGTACTTGAACCCTTGTGTAGGATTGACAGTGAATCCACAAGTAATTTTAGAGTTGTGTGCTTTCTCTGTTGTGCACAGATGTATCAGCCACTAAAGCCTGTATTTATGTTAATCCCAACAGTTAAGATATATGAAATTTAGGTTTTATTTTCTCTCATCCGTGGTGTTTTGTTGTGTGCAACAAATAAAATATGTGTCCTTCTCTCATGTGTTTTGATTACTTATATAGCATACTCTTCATTTACATCATTCCAAAAGTAACCTTGGACCAGAATGTAACTTATGGCTGGTGCTGATGACATGTATTCTCAAGCTTAGAAACAAGATTGGAGAATTGGACTTCATGGACTTTCAATCCAAGGTTTGCTAAAGATCTGAAGGGGAAGTTTTAGAAGGTTTAGAAAAGACACCATGTTGCCAAAGACACAAGCTCTATAAAGTATCATAGTAGTCAATAATTAATCTCTTGTGCCACATGGTCCCTCTCGTTTGTTAGCATGATGGGATGATCCTCACTTCACAGATCATAGTTAAAGCAATTTTATATATATATATTATGACTCACACTCAAAGAGTAAGTATTAGAAGAATTTTGTGGTACGCTACTGGAAAACCACATGTATTAATTAAGGAAAAACAGTCAATAACAATTAAACTAATATAGTGTAATGCATACAACCAATAATGAAGAAAAGGTTTATTTCAGTGACTTTCACAACTTACATGCCTGTCAATGCTGTTTCGATAGCAGCAGTAATGCTGTTACAAATGATAAGAAACAAATTTAGCATCCAACTTGAAAATGACTTTTTTTCATTGTTGTGTCAATCTAAATATCTGCTGATATTTCTTTGATTAACTATAAAAATGTTGATTTGGAAAAGTCAGGTTAAAAAAAGTCTTTGTCAGATAGGTAAACTTTATAATGATGTTGCATAAGAACATTTCTAATGATGTTTTATAGAACCACATCATCATTAATCCTGTGGAAAACAGATGTTGTATTTAGAAGAAAGCAGTGCACATTATACTATTAATGAGCTATGGGTTAGGACTAGAGAAGTTTAGATGGACTCCTTGACACTAAGCCACATTAACTCAAAGTCCTTCAACAATTGTATGTTCCAGATGTTTGTACTACTTTAATATTGTTTGGACAGTATTATCTCTCTCTGTGTACTACATATCCCCCAAGGCATTAGACTATCAGGGAAAAGTTACCTTACACTGGTTTGCCAGTTTCAGTTAATTGTAGAATTTCTATATTTAACATATTTTTAAAGTCATATAAGTTAACCATCAAAAAATGTAATATAGGATGTAGCCACAAGATCTGGGTTATAAACATATAAATGTTTTGTAATTAATTCAAAATATACATACTTCATTATTCTACACTATCTTTTTTTAATTAGAATGAATGTATTTTAGAACAGACAATTTCGGGAAACATTCTGTGCCTCAAAATATAGAATGTAGGTGTTGAATAGTCTGGTGTGCCTGATGTTTCATGAAACTGATGGAATTATTTGGATGGAAATTATGCATGATACGTGTGTTACCATGTGTGTTTTCATACATATAGATGTAAAGATATGCTTAATGAATGCCTATGTGGCTATTACATCAATATGACATATTGTGGGGTTTAGGCAATAAATTATGAATCAGACAATCATTCATCAAATAAATTGGTCAATGATCCAACCTTGTTGAACTGATTCTCCTTATCTACTTTACTTTGATTGCAGAGTTGTCACTACAAATAATGCTGATTTCTTATACAAACTCGTATTTCTGAGAAAACGTATCTCAGCACACACAGATGTGTTTTTTTCTTAGGTTTTCATTATTGTTAAAAAAAAAAATTGAATTGCAATATGGTCCTCTGGCTCTCTTGGTCAAGGATGGTGGTTATGGATTTTTTTTTTTGGACACTCATTTTCTCTTCTCATTTCCCTGTATCTCAGGGAAGCCCTTTGGATAGGTTAAGCAGGACTCTGTCTTTGGGCCTAGCACTTTGGAGAGCCTGACACCTTTCAGCTACCATACACAGACATTGGGAGTGCTGGCGAAGCATGCACTTAGGAGAGCTACTCAAATAACACACTCTACCTTCTTTATTGTTTATATTATCACTCTTCGTGGCAACCCAATAAATGTTGCTTTCGGCTATTAGTCCATGGTGAATGTGTTAGTATGAGTGTTAGTGTGTTTGCATCAGTGCATGTATGTCAGTGAAGGTCAATGAGAATCTGACATGAGTTTCAGTGTTTGTCTGTATATGAACTTCAGTGTGTGTGTGGGCATGTTACTGTGTCTAAGTATTAATGTTAATATTTAATAATATGTGTGAATGTGTACGTGACCATGTTGCAAAATAGGTTATGGAATGTGGTAAGTTATGTATGTGTGAATGGCTAGTTATATGTATGTCTGGGTATGAGTGTTGGTGCAGAGCTATTTTTCCATGTTATCCTAAATATTGTGGTGTTAAATCACTGGAAAGTCATCTGACACATAACCAGGGAATGACTCCAGAAGCCTGCAATCAACGTAATCACTACAATGGACCCTAATGGTTATGATGCTTAGAGAGTCATTTTAAATGCTGATGTACTGCAGATTATTATTATTATTATTATTATATTATATTTAAAATGTTTTATATTCACCCTATGATTGAAACACATTATACTAATTTTTTCAAATGAAAACCAGAAAAATCAGAAATGGTTAAGTTAAAAAATAATATGAACTATTTTCCTCCCTTCTGTGGTTATTAGTAACCAATAATGTAAAAACACTTAGGACACTTAGCACAAACATGTGCAAAGTATCCAAAGGGAAGTCTATTAAATAATGGGAATCATTCCAAAGTGGCCATAAAATGTTTTAAACAGAATAAGTAGTATACAATGTAGCTATCCTTTCTGGTTCAAAAAGTGTCTATAAAATCTGTCCTTCTTTCTTATGAGAAAATGGTTAATGCATATTTTTGCTGTATCTATTTTTTTATATCTATCTTTTATTTTGTTTTTATTTGTTGGGCTGCAAAACATGCACTTACATTTCTGAAGACATTAACCCTTTCATGACAAACAATGAACCAGATTGTAACTATATCAAGAAATAATCTGTTGTTATAAATGAGGTAATACAAAGGCATAGTTAAATATGTGTAGCTGTCTACGCTAATAAATAGCTGCTTTTAATTAAAAATAATATTTAGTTATTTTGTGTAAGAAACATTCTAGGCATCAGGAAAACAGATATATGCCAGAATGCTGAATTGCCAAAATTTTGCCAGATCACAATTAAAAGGACACTGTAGGCACCCAGACCACTTCAGCTCATTGAAGTGGTCTGGGTGCACTGTTCCAGTCCCCTTAACTCTGGAAAGATAATTATTGCAGTTTTTAATTAACTGCAATAATTACCTTTATGGGTTACCTCCACCTCTAGTGGCTGTCTGATCGCCTAACAGATGCTCTGCATGAGGACGTCCAGCGTTGCCGGAATCCCCATAGGAAAGCAAAGTATAATGCTTTCCTATAGGGCTGTTTTAATGTATGCATATGTGCAGTAAAACTCCCCCACCAGCTTACGTCAGTGGGAGAGAAGTGAAGGAGGACCCAGAGCCAGAGTTTTTAACCCCCTCTGCACCACAGTTGGGTGGGGGGAGTGGGGCACTATAGGGAGCTATAGTGCCAGAAAAACAACTTTATTTTCTTGGCACTATAGTGTTCCTTTAAGTTAAAATTCAATAATGCAGGGTACTACCAAATGTGTAATTGTGACATTGAAATGTTTATATTCTCTAAAATCAGTATCTAATCATGAAATATGTTATTTCTGTAATCCAGCAATGTAAACCCATGTTCCACAAAATGGTGATCAGGAAACCTCATGTGAATGTCATTATGAATTTTGAATATTTTAAGTTTATTATGCTACCCACAGACTTTTACTTCTATAGGGAATTGAGAGAAACTGACAATAAATATATTTAACTCACAAGATCATGTTCAATTTCATGTGTTGGTGGTGATTGTTCATAAAATGAATCAGTGAATAACCGTCACACGAATGAATGGAAGCTGCTGCTAGCCTTCATTCATTTGCATGAGGGTAATTCATTGACTTTATTTCAATGAATATGTCAATCACAGATGCATTGCACATTGCTGGGACAGTGCTTTGCTAAATGAATTTAGTAGTCAAGCATTTGCAGGCACTGTTCTTCAATTGTAAATGCACAAAAATGAATACTTAAAAATATTATATATATATATATATATATGTGCATTGCTTACATATCACAAGTCAGATTTTTGGAAATAACTGTTGTCTTTGGCATAACAATTTAAAAAATCACATTGTTATGTAATGAACAGACATCATTAAGGTTATTCACCAAACTGCTTTTGGTTGACAGGATGGATCAGCAGTTCTTATATTTACTTAACTTAAATCCTATCAAAATTTTATAATTTCAACCAAATCTGCACCTTAGGGCACGATGCATTCAGTGACAGTTTTAAAATAAGTGCTTTTCTGCATCTGAATCCTATACAAAATATAGAATCCAGATAATAACAAAAACATTGATTTAATTTTTTTTTATTTAATGCATTCAGTAAGACACGTATTCTGTCAATAAAATTCACTTGCCTTTTGGAAAGTGAATTATACTAATCTGGGCTATTTACTATTTACTAGTAACTAGCACTGACAGTTAGACTTGGAGATTTGTTCTGAGCTGGACTGCAATTCCACCAAATTTGTGTCAATCAGGTGATCAGACAAATTCTCAAACTCTGAGCTAAAATGCATCCAATACATGTAACAACTGAATTTCACAATGCGGAACATGTTCAGTTTGGAATCATGGCTCTGAATTCTACCCATAGTGCCACAAAAAAGGTGATTGATGGGACATAAAGATGAATGATGACTAGGGAAAAGTAATTAATTATTGATTTTATCCACAGATCTAGTGAGAATTAAGCAATAGTTAAGAAAAGGAAGAGCAGTAGAAATATATGTTTATATGCTACATATTTAACAAATATATAAGAAATAGATACACAAACCTAGATTCTTTTTTACTGCTGCTCCTGTTTTTGCCTCCATGGGTTATTTTTTCTCACTGATCCTGATGAAAGTCTTTGATAGACTGAAACGTTGATGTAATGTGACTGTATTCACAATAAATATTAGAATTTGGTTGAAAAGTCCAGTGAGAGCTCTCCTTGGCAAGTACTTCTGGCAGGAGTGTGCAGGACCTTCGATTGTGTGTGTGTGTTTATATATATATATATATAGATAGATAGATAGATAGATAGAGATATATATTATTATTATTTTTTGCAGTACATTATTTTGCCCATTTTACTCCTTTTTGTTTTTTGTTCTTCTGACTCAGTATCCAAATCAGAAATTTGGTTCTAAGATTCTGTCGATCTGGACCAACAGTCAGCTTAAATTTTGGGCATCCTGAAATATTTTCTATTTTTGAAAGAAACGGTTCAGCCAAGCCCATTTTCTTTTTCTACTGCCAGTGAATTTCCAGAAAGGTCTCTTGGTTTTAAAACCATCCATTCAGAAAGCTCTTTCTAAAGGACTTCCCATTTTTAAACATCAGTCTGTGTGGGAGCAATCCATGGGGATTGCAATTTGGATTTAGTAGCTTTTAATAGGTGCTGTAGCGGAGCTCCCTATACCCCAGCTAGGTACCTCCGCCAAAGGGCCTGCTTCCTAGCTGGAACAGAGGAACCGATAGGGGAACTATGTCTCAGTCCTTACAAGGACTTTCCCCGCTGGATCCTCCACCCGCTGCGACAAGCTGGCACATGAATTGACCCTTTCTTCTCCCCAGTAACTAGACAAGACCGAGTTCTGGAGGTTCAAACACTGACTATCCTTTATTGGTACACACAGCTTTTATGCACAGACCCCCGCAGGGGATCTCTACTCTTTCAATACACTTTCCATTGTCCCAGGCAGAAGGGGGGGATTGGTTACAGATAACCATCTCCCGCTCTGGGAGATAACAACAGGACACAGTTACATACATTAAAACATATTACACACAGGGGGGGAAACTGGAGGAGGGGTCACACATGTAAAACATATATCACTGGATAACCCCGGGTCCCAATTAGGGTCCCTGCAAATAGCGGGCCTATCGGATGTACAGAGCCCAAGAAACCATCATACAAAGTCTAGGCTGAAAGCATGGATCCTGAAGATTATGAGAAATGTTTTGATTTTTCAGTTTGAATGCCCCCAAATAAAACCTGATGGTTTTGCCTCATTCAACACGCATTCAGACTTCAACTCTCGGTACAAAATAAGCCCATGTGGATGAGACTCAAAAGTTGAAATTGTACAGTTTGTGGTTCATGTATAGTCTATGGTCTTTTTGGATCACCACCCATGAAATGTTTAGATATGCTCCACCAGTTAAGTAAGTATGTACAAGTCTTTATCAATCTTAGGAATTTAAAATACATTTACAGAATCCTGTACAAACACCATCCACGTTTCTTTGCCTTGACAGATTTTCTTTGAAGACATACTGTAACTTATATTTTCAATGCATAATCTGTATATGATATATACTGCTTTAAACTCTGAATTGTTTTCAGTAATTGTAATAAAAGCCAGGTATATGACTAGAAATCAAAATGGTGTGCACAATTTAATCATTTGGCTTTGGTTTTACAAACAAAATAGCATCTACCTAGCAGCCAATGACCTTTGCATAATGTGCACACCCACTTTTTTTTTTTTTTACAAATAACTAGTATCCAAGGCAAGTCCTAGAGATAAGCTGAGAGTACTGTGCTGAGCTCTCTGCATTTTCACATATCCATGTTGGATGGAGACAATTGATATATAAACTGTTGAGAAATCTGGAGAGAGAACAGTCCAGAACAATTGCATCATAACCTCCACAGTGACATTATGTTGCTTAGATTACCTCTGTAAATTTAATTGTTAGACCAAATATGATGTTACATTTGAATGTGGGTATATTTTAATGCCTTTATATAGCAGTGAAAAAATGTGACTATTTATGGTTATCATATCATGATGTATCATGTAAGAAATGAGAACAGCACTAAATTAATTTATTTCTTCTAGTTTTCACATTTCAATGTTATCTACCTCTATGTGAATGGACACATTAAGTTTAAAGAGCTAATCATTTTATATCCATTTTTCAAATGTGACAGGGAATGCTAAGCATCTGTTCCTTTAAACAATGTAATACAGCAGGGTATTAACGTGCTGAGAACTTATATAGTCTAAAGCAGCATGGGGGTATGTGTATGTATTTTTCTACCTTACTAGTCTATGTTGGGAATCAATACTTTTAAAGGCATCTTCTCTCTTGTTTTTCTTGTCGCTACTAAGTATTTGAATTAGTTTCCCATCTAAGGCTTTGCTTCATCATGTCATGCACATGTTGCTTTGGATATGCTGAGCCTTTACCACATTGCTTTTATGCTTTGAACTAAGACGTCTGATTTTTCTAGCTCTAAGAATGCTTTCTCGCAAAATTTAACAAATGTGCTTGTCTGTTTGACAAATTGCATGGGTATTTTCCCACTGTCCTGCCATTTGTTGAAGGGGACATGTTATTGTAGGTCCGTATAAGTAGATTTACATGAAAATACAGCCACTAGTAGTGCCTTTGACTTTCTAATTCATATATGCCCTAGTCTGCAGTCAAACTTGTGCTTTTTACTCTTGGATTTGAATCAATCTATCCATGCAATTGTACTTCTTATTCTAGGTTCTGTAGCCCACCAAAATAGTTAATTTATCAGCCTAATCTGTCTGTTAATCAAAAAAAAGGAGATTAAAAAAAAAAACATTTGATGCATAATTAGTTCAATTTAAGAAAAGTAATTCAAAATAAATTAATTTATTTGTCTTCATTTTATTAGTACATGTCTAGGATTTCAATTATTTTTGGTAGTTACAGGTCACCAAATACAACAAGTAAAATACAGTTTCAATGTGGAGCAATTTAAAAAAATGTTTGTCTTATATGCTTAATAGCTATCACAGTAAACAAAATATACTCACAAAAATATATAAGGTAGACATCCTAGGCTATAGTAGACATCCTAGGCTATTTAAGGGTATTTTTTGTCAATCTTTCTTTTATTAAGGCAAGAGAGTTATAAGCTACAGAAATAAAAGCATAAGAGGTTATGACAAGTGCAAGAATGTCAGAAACAACTTGTCGATTTTAAAGTAATATATATAAAAAATGACTACGCTATGCAAATATATCTAAATATATCATGCAAATGCAGTATAAATGTAAGACTTAGTAAGCATGATGTAAATGCAAACATGCTAATATGAAGCGAACTGAGTACACATGGCTGCATTAATAGTGTAAGTTATACACAGTGACGTATCTAAAAATGCAAGACTTGGTGAGTATCGCTTGTACATTATAATACTTAGGCTAGGTGAGCATATCCAGACAAAGAGTGAAATATAGGCTGACAAAAAAGAAAATGAAAACTTTTTCAGACAGAAAGATTAGTGATAAAGTATTTGTGTTAGGTCTAAAACAAACATCAAGATTGTAATTCAGGCTCAGGAAGCATGTCTGCACAATGAATAGACACAAGGCATATAAGTAACAGGGCCTATGAAAACGGATTATTAAGACCATTGGCCCCAAACTCACTGCTGTGACACTGCATCAAGCCACACAAAGCTGAAAATAATATAATGAAAAAAAAAACTAAACAAATGTATTGAGAAGAGTATACAGCTGATACTGTAATGGGGAAAGTAAGGGGTCAGGTCGGTAAGTCTAAGTTCAGTGAAATCACAAAACTGTAAAGCACAAACCATTGTGTGGAAATCTATTCACAAACCGGACTTTACATAGGACACGAGGCCATGCGTTTAGACTGGAAGAAAGAAGATTTCGTTTAAGGCAAAGGAAAGGTTTTTTTTACTGTAAGAACAATCAGGATGTGGAATTCTCTGCCTGAAGAAGTGGTTTTATCAGAGTCCATACAGATGTTCAAACAGCTACTAGATGCATACTTGCAAAAACAGAATATTCAAGGATATAATCTTTCAATGTAGGGTAATAACTGCTTGATCCAAGGATAAATCTGACTGCCATTCTGGGGTCAAGAAGTAATTTTTTTCCTAGCTTGTTGCAAAATTGTGCTTCAAACTGGGTTTTATTGCCTTCTTTTGGATCAACAGCAAAAAACAAATGTGAGGAAGGCTGAACTTGATGGACGCAAGTCTCTTTTCAGCTATGTAACTTCAGAAATTCCCTGAATCTGATGGTGGTAGAGGTGTAGAACCCATAGCAGCTTCACCAGTGTATATTTTAGTGTGGGCACTTATGCCAAGAAATAAGTGAAATGTACACTTAATATATTGTAGAAGCATTTCTTTATGATATCCAGTAGTAGAAACCGATATTGTATGCTTTGTGAAGCCAATTTATTTTTAATGAGTGAGAAAAAAGACTTCTTAAAACAAGAGTGGGTATGGAAAGTCTGATGTAGATAAGAGAAGACGGTGATAAAGTTCAAGACCCATATTTATGTTTTCATACAATCAATATAATATTTTTCATCTGCTATGGCAAAATCAACTTGATTGTTTAAGAAATATGATATGTAATAAAGAGTATTTAAATATATACCTGTAAAAACCATGTGATTTCTGTAATAGGTAAATGATCCTCTTGTGAATGGAGAGTGGAACATTACAATTCATGATTTGCTATGTGCTTGGTAATTACATTTCAAAGTGTGTTGCAGCCAGGCAAATCTTATCCAAAGCTTATGATTTCAAAGCATTTATTATATGCTGAAAGGACCTATAACATACCCCTGACAGTTACATTTTTCAGATGTTTTCTAAAGGAGAAATTAATATACATTTCATTATACACATTTGACATGATATCTGAAATATGAAACTTATATAATTTCAAAGAACTTAGTATCTGCATATTAATCATTGCTGAATGTGAACCAAGCTATGAATAATATGACTGTGGCGTGGCCCTTGATTAAACGCTTTTAGAATAGCTTTGAATATAGTACAGCTATTGAATAACCCTTAATGGTTCTCAAGCTTTCATGCTCTTTAGAAATCAGTATTCATTTCAGATGGTACTGGTGCCTCTAGGGACACATAATTCAAATAATATGCATTCTATACATTAATGTATAATTTGTAAGTGAGTGGATACTGACTTGTTTACAGTGATGTGAAATCGCAATCTTGGAATAAGGCTCTACATTGCCTGCACAAAGGCAGTTTAAGTCAGGTACTTAATATAGGTGAACCCAAAATCAGTTGTCCACAAAACACTGCACTTAGAAGACAGTTATTCACATTGGAGACATATTTGTTCATGCTTTAGATATCACAGCATGAATACAACTATATTAAAAGCCTATCAGGTAGTTGAAAGCAAAATAAAAAGTGGCACAATGGGTGGATAGATGAATGGTTTGATAGATGGAAGGATGGACAGACAGATGGATGGATGAACATAAGAATGAACATATGAATGCATGTATGTTTGTCTGTCTGTATGTGCAGGGGTCCTAGATGTTCCACTAGACTGGGAGGCAGATAAGTTACTTCTTTTCACCCTGAGCAACATGAGTCTCACAAACCCTCACTAACCAGGCAGGACCTGGAGATTGGTCCCAATTATTTACATTTTACCTCTTTGGTGAACATATTTGTTAAAGGGAAACTATAGTCACCAGAACAACTACAGCGTATTGAATTTGTTCTGGTGCATAGAATCATTACCTTTAGGCTTTTTGCTTTAAACACTGTCTTTTAACCCCTTAAGACCGGAAGGCGTACTATTACACCCTATTATAGGCGACTCTAAACGCCGCCGGGCGTAATAGTACGCCCTCTGGTCTTTCTGTACTTACCCGGTCGCCGGCGATCCCACGCCAGCGATCGCGTTTGGGGGGGCTCCCAGGGACCCCCCGCGGCATGTCCGACCCCCTGGAAGCCCCCCTGGCCTCACAATCACATGGCCGGGTAGGCTGTCTGCTGCATTGCCAGCAGGGGGGCTGCCTGTAATGACAGGTGGTCCCCCTGCTGGCTGAAAATAAAATTAATAAAAGTTTATGTGTAAAAAAAATAATAATATATACCTAGATCATATATATATATATAATATATATATATTATATATATATGATCTAAGTATATATATACACATATACATACACACACATATACTGTCTAGGTGTATTTTACTATTAATATATATATATAATTTTATATCTATATATATATTAATATCAAATTACACGTAGACTGATACTGATTAAATATATATATATATAATTATTGTTATATATATATATTTATATATAATATAAAAAAATTAAATATGTAAATTTCCTTAAAAATTGAAATAAAAAAATTATAAAAAAAATAATAATTAAAAAATATATAGATGTGTGTTATTTCATTCTAAATGTATTGTGATATTAATATATATATATATATATATATATATTTATATCAAAATACACGTAGAACGAAATAATATATATATCTACATACATAAATATATACATATATATCACTATATATATACCTATATATAAATAAAAATATTTTTAAAAAATTATATATATATATATACACATATAGATTCACATACGTATATATATATACACATATATTAATTCTACATATATATTTATGTAATATTTTTACATAATTAGGTATCTTAATTAATTACAATTAGCGGGACCTGCCTGACAACCAATGCCGAAAGTAAAGGGAATTTAATTTGCTAGCACTATATTTAACCCTATAACTTTCCAAGACACCATAAAACCTGTACATGGGGGGTACTGTTCTACTCGGGAGACTTCGCTGAACACAAATATTAGTGTTTCAAAACAGTAAAATGTATTACAATGATGATATCGCCAGTAAAAGTGACTTTTTTTGCATTTTTCACGCACAAACAGCACTTACACGGACGATATTATTGCTGCGATACTTTTTACTGTTTTGAAACACAAATATTTGTGTTCAGCGAAGTCTCCCGAGTACAACAGTACCCCTCATGTACAGGTTTTATGGTGTTTTCAAAAGTTACAGCGTCAAATATAAGGCTTGCGTTTCATTTTCTTCACATTAAAATTCGCCAGATTGGTTACGGTGCCTTTGAGACCCTATGGTAGCCCAAGAATGAAAATTACCCCTATGATGGCATACCATTTGCAATAGTAGACAACCCAAGGTATTGCAAACAGGGTATGTCCAGTCTTTTTTAGTAGCCACTTAGTCACAAACACTGGCCAAAATTGGCGTTTTTTGCATTTTTCACACACAAACAAATACTAACGCTAACTTTGGCCAGTGTTTGTGACCAAATGGCTACTAAAAAAGACTGGACATACCCCATTTGCAATACCTTGGGTTGTCTACTATTGCAAATGGTATGCCATTATGGGTGTAAATTTCATTCCTGGGCTACTATAAAGTCCCAAAGGCAACGTAACCAATCTGGCGAATTTCAATTTCAAATGTAACGTGCTATATTTGACCCTGTAACTTCCCAAAACGCCATAAAACCTGTACATAGGGGGTACTGTTTTACACGTGAGACTTTGCTGAATACAAATATGTGTATTTTATTGCAGTAAAAGCAAACAGTATTATGACATTGACCGTTAAAATGTCATGTAGAACTAAAAAAAATCAAACAAAATCTTATTTTCTCCCATTTTTTTCATATTAAATTATGTTTCATAGCTAAATATTTGATATTAAATGAAAGCCCTGTTTCCCCTGAATAAAATTATATATAATAAGGGAGGGTGCATTTACTATGAAAGAGGTGAATTACAGTTGGACAGACATGTAGCGCAAATGCCAGGTTTTGTTTACATTTTGTTTCGTTCACAACGTGTACATTTGGCTCCGTCCTTAAGGGGTTAAAAAAAAAATGCAGTGTTAACATTACAGCCTAGTGATAACTTCACTGGCCACTCCTCAGATAGCTGTTAGAGATCCTTCCTGGGTCATGGCTGCCTAAAATGCATTCAAACATTCAGTGTCTCCTCCCTCTGCATGCAGACACTGAACTTTCTTTATAGAGATTCATTGATTCAATTCATCTCTATGAGGAGATGCTGATTGGCCAGGGCTGTGTTTGAATCATGCGGGCTCTGCCCCTGATCTGCCTCCTTGTCAGTCTCAGCCAATCCTATGGGGAAGTACTGTGATTAGATCAGGCTACCACTTCTGATGATGCCAGCAGACAGTTGCATGATGTCAGCAGACATCATGCAGATTAACAGCTTCAGGCTTGACTTCAGTAAGGTTTTGCTATATTTATGGAGGCATGAGGGGCCCAGGGGGGCAAGATGGTGGTTTCAACACTATAAGGTCAGGAATACATGTTTGTGTTCCTGGCCCTATAGTGATACTTTAATTTCAATAACACAAAAAAGATGATTGATGGGAAATAATGGTTGTAGGTTAGGGGACAGCCATTAAATGTTGATTATATTTACAGATCACAGCGACTTATAGAGGGAGAAAAGGTAGCTGTAAATGAAAAGTATTTAATAAACATATAATCTAGAAATGTAGTTGTTGAGATTATTTTTTTTTTTTTACTGCTTTGTTTTTTCCTCTATTGATTTATTTTTCTTACTTTATCTGAAAAACAAATGGCACAAAAATGCACCTATCAGTGTACTGGAAAATATATACATAGTTTAATACTATACATAGTATTTTTTGTGGCTTTTTGATTCATCTGAATCATTTGGCTGAACTTCCACGTGGATAGCTATTTGACTATCCAAACTATTTTTTTATTTTTTTGACAAACTGAATGTTTAATATGTTTAAAATGTTAAACTATAGTGCATTTATATTTGCAATTTCCTAACTTTATAACTCTTTCATTAAGTAATATCTCAAATGTGTTACTCAACTTTTTCATAATTTTTTTAATCTGATTTGTTGTATTCTTTTCAGTTGTCCAATATAGCTAGTACTAATACACAGAGCTATATCATATTTTATGTCTGCATTCATTACTCTGATTATCACAGATTGTAGACAGTTATAGATCTGTATAGCTAGTTCACATCTTAACAAAGATCTTGTAAAAGCTCTTCAGTCATGACCATTAAAACTCAGACGTTACTGCTTTCATACTAGCTCCCAGGCAATTTATTTGGACATCAGAAGAACTGAAATGGAATTACATAATGCAGTTCAAGTCAAGGAAATTCTCCAACTCCAATTTAAATGAGAAAGCATTCTCAATGATTTTTGATTGGAGGTGGCAAATAGAAAACATAGAAATGTCTACTGTGACTTAGAGTATTGCCAGGCTGTAAGACTGCGCAACTGGAAAAATCAGCTCAATAGCCCTCAAATTAAGACAAGTAACAGATCTTTAAAAAACTAACTAAATCTGTCAGCACTGAAGTTTCTGTTCAGGGGATAATGGAGTGTGCTGGGTTTTCTTTTTTTATTGTATAAATTGGCTCCCAGCAGCACCCTATTTATGCATATTCAAGTGAGTGCAGCCAAACCCCTGTTTTCTCATATATATATTTGGGAGTCTAGCCAACTCCTTGGCTTTGCACCCCTCCCTGTCACAAGTGCCTCATCCCAGGGCCTTATTTGGCCTTGTACTGCAGAGAACTCTAGATGGAATGTTTTGTTCCCCAAGTAAGTAGCTCATGAAGTAGACACTAGACTGGTAGTGTAGAACTTACCAAAGATAGGGTACATTGACGTTGTGGATTTGTACATTGACGTTGTGGCAGGCTTATGCAATGTATGATCATATAATGTAACTAAACCTCTATTATTTTTTGCCTGTATTAGGTGTTTTAAACCCCCCCCCAAAAAAAAACTAACTAAATCTGTCAGCACTGAAGTTGCTGTTCAGAGTATAATGAAGTGTGCTGGATTTTCTTTTTTCTTTTTTTAAAGTAACAGATCTTTGACATATAAACAATTTGACACACAGATTGGAAACTATAATGTTATCAGAAACCTCAAATAGAAATATACCTTTTTATAAAAAAAAAGTACAGTACTGGCACTCAGTTCTGGGAACCAGCATGCACCAATCAGAGTTAACCTTCTCAGAAATTCCTTGAATATAACGATGCAAGAACACTGCACTCTGTATCAGTAACAGAAAGCCATAGTTCAAATGTAAATATTGTATTATATTTTATTTAAATCGAAAAATTACCTCAAGTGAAAAAAACATCATATAAAATAAAAAAGACCATTAGGATTGGAAATGTCAGTTCAACAGAAACATTCCTGAATTTCAGTGATGAAATAGATATTTATTCCACATAACCACAGAGTTTCTGCTCAAAGTATATGTACAGCTAAAATCAGGGTGTTACAAGTTATGACTCTCGGTATTGCATGTTATTATAAGTAAATGCAATATAAAAGATATAATATTTAAAAATAGCAACTGTGCAGCCATTTCTGCCCAGTCACTAGAGAGCAACCATTCCATGGGGGAAGTGAGACTTCTCTCAGGACTTGGTTGTCAGAATTTACTGATTGGTTAATCATATTGCAGACATTTTCTGATGCTGTGCAATATCTGAGTTAGCGTGGTAAAGTCTATATAAGGGCTTTCGCCACCAACCAAGCTCATTCTGAGAAGAGCCTTCCATTGCAGAAGATGGCTGAATTTTTATTGCGTTTTAATTTTTTTATTTTTTTTACAGCAATTTTTTTGTGGTCTGGTATTATTTTAATTGTAATCAGTGGTGTGGGTGATTATGGACTTTTATTGGTCCTTTTTTGGGACTGATAATAAAATAATTAAAAGAAAGTAGAAAGTAGGTATGTGTAAGTATATTTTTTACAGGTATAAGATTAATTGCCCCCCTCTTTCACCATTATTAGGGACAGAGGGGAGATAAGGTTATTTATTTTTCTTAGGGGGTGGGTATGGGATTGGGGAGTCCTAACCATCCGGAGGTTGTGGGAATTGGGGTGAAATATTACTATTGTGGGGGTGGACAATGGCATTTTCACCCTCCTGTTGTATACTTAATCAGGTCAACCACTTGCTGCCCATGGTTGGAGGCTAGGGGCACATAAGATCCTCCCCTTGATTATTACTTTTAGGGCCCACGCACTAACACGTGGTCTGTAAATTTCCACAAAATAAAACTTGTGTCAAAAAAAAACCCCATTAAAAAATTTACTTATTTGACCTAGGTTTCTGATAAAATGAAGAGTTAAAGGAAGACTGGCAAAATGTTATATAGCTGGGGGACATATGTTCTGCAGTGATTCTGGATGAATAGACTACTTATAAAGATGTATTCTCAGCATGTCAAATTTTGTAAAGTTTTACCTTTAAAACAGTAAGTTGCTCCTTGCTGGATTTGTTTTATAACTTCTAATAATCAATTGAAGTCCTAGACATATTGAACATTTTAACAAACAGGACTAAATCAGTGAATCTATTTTGAGTTAGTTTTCTTTATTTGTACTTGGTCTAAAAAATATTTAATGTGAAACTGAGAAAGAAAAATTTTATTTCATTTTCATTTCCATTTTTTAATACTTGATATATATTTAATATTTCGTTATTCGTACAGATAGGGTATCAAAAGAAAGCCCTGTATCTTCTTTTAAAAAAACAAAACATTATAATTTATTGCATGTATGGATGCACCTAAACAGCAATGGTGACATTGTGGTAGAAGGAACACATGGCAAAGGCTTTGGTCACAAATGCATTAAATCTCCAATAATAAAGAAGTCTTGGTCCTAAATGGGTTAAGTAACCCTATGTATATGGCAAGTGGTGTTTAAAAATGAATGTTTTTGTGCTGCTTATAGACATTTCAAGTTGTGGGTGAATTATAGCTTTTATTATAGTACAATGGCAATGAATTATGAGACGTAATTCTTCTACAGCCTGGAAGTTTCTACAGGTAACTTGGAATTGAGATCCACATGCTAAAATCTATAGCCGGTCTTTGAAAACATCCTGGATTAACAATGCAATTTAAAACAGAACATTAACGAAGGCTAGTTAAATATTTCATTTATGGGTATGATCTTCATTTTGGCAATGTCAAGAATTTCCTTAGCTTAAAAAATAAATATATATATATGTGTCTAATTATCTTTCTACCAAAGATGTTTTTTCTCCACAGGGACTGAAAACTGATTTTAAGTTCACACATCTTCTACTGCATTCATTCTATGCCAATTAAGTTCACTAACACTGAGGAAGAAATTTACAGTACGGTACTCTGATGATGGCACAATGTTACGTGTTTTAGTTTGGATAACTGAATGTCTTGAATAGTCATGGTAACAAAGCATTACTAGTTTAACATTGCCTGTGGGACAATATTTTTTATTACTATGTGAAAATAAAATCCCCCTGGTGTTTAACAGTATTTTGCAAATTAGAATATTTAAAGATTTGTTTTTCTGAATGACAGGCATTATCCTTGCACAAATCCCATGCATTAAACTACTTGTTTTCATTTTGGCAATATATCATCTTATCTTAATTCAGAACTATAGGTTCCTTTAGATCTTTGTCTATTCTGCCCACCCCTTTTCCTCATTAAAATTAAAGGGTCACTCCACTGCCCCCACTCCCAGTAGGTATTCTCCCAAAGAAAACATGAAAACATCCATGCAATTAATTATGCATTATTTCCATTGGCGATAAATCTATATAGCAAATGTTGCAGATCAATCTCATGTCTAAAGCCTTTGCAAGCCCTTCCTTTCTAATCCTGCCCAGACTTTCTGTAGCTGTCCAAGTGCGAACTTCCCAATATAACTCAATGAGAAGTCTTTGCACTTCATTGAGATGAAGTCATCAGGCTGACTTTAGTGGCCCATCAAGTAATACTGATAGGTAATAATAAAGTGATAAGTAGATGCTCTAAACCTGATGCTTTTCAATGTGTAGGTGATATTGAAAATTAATGCAAACTAGGCGCTGTGTCAATAGGGTTTTGGAGGCCCATTAGGTTTCCTGTTCAAACACTAGACAATAAAGTAAAAGCAAAACAGCTGGAGATAGAGTAACCATGCAATTTGTGCAAGGCTCAATAGGCTATATGTTAGGTTCAATCAGCAAGTCTTTCTCAAACAGCATAGCTCTCTGCACATCTTATGTTAATAAGCTAGCAAGCTAGCATCAAATCAGAGTAATTACAAATTTGCTTGCGAACACAACTATTTCAGCTTCCTGATCACTGCTACTACATTGCTGTGGACTGTGCCACCAGAAACATCTTTGGTTTCCAGGAAGTCATCCATGTTGTTTATGAGGTGGGTGAACAAGGGACTGACTTATACCAAACTGGTATTAATGTAGATAAAAGTGTTGGTCACATCTCTAGATGGAATAAGAACTGACACTAACTGCCCTATTATTTTATTTTTTTAATTCTTTATTTATCAGTTCATGTATATCGATTTACATACTTTTTCAGAGGTCAAGACGGGTATAACATAACATTAATTACAATGAAGTGTCACAGGTATGAATGTTCAACAAGTTTCACATTGAGTGTTATACAAGGTAATTTGGCTTATGTACATTTGTGATCCAGCATTTGTCTCTGTATAAGGATAAGGTTGGCAGGTCTGGCGTGCCTGTGCAATTAGCGCAGAGAAGTATTTAAAGTGTTTGTTTGCTTATGTAATTGTGTCTCTTGAACCCTGCAGTATAGCAGTTTAAGGGATGATCAGACCAACTTCTCGGTACTCTCTAGTGTTGATGTGTCTCGTGAACTCCATATATAGACATGAACTTTGTTTTTGTTTTTTTGAAGAGAAAGTAAAGTGAGTAGCGTGAGAGGGACAGGAATGAGGAGAGGAAGGAGAGAGAGAGAAGAGGAGAAGAGACAAAGAGAGAGGAAAAAAAAGTGGTCGTTCCCAGCCGGGGCAGCTTCTAACTCCACTCATCCGCAGTCTTCAGCGGTCGTCGTAGTCCTCCCATGGTTGCCAGAATTTAGTGAATGTGGGGTATGTGTCTCGTACTTGAGCTGTGAGTTTGTCCACTAAGTGTGTCTCCTATTTATTTAAATAACCCTGTCCATCTGTGGCATGTCTACGTTCAGCCATGTTTGTGCCATTGTTCTCCTAGCTGCTAGATTGATTTTGTTCACCAGTTTTTGTTCCCTGTTGGTCAGTCCATCTATGGATTTTGCTAAAAAGATGGTCCAAGGATCTGTCATGATTGGTCTGTGCATAACTTCAGTTAGGATGGATTTGGATTTGGACATGATTTGGACATGTCAACCATATATGGAGGTATGATACCCTTCTCCCCACACTCCTGCCAGCAAGTGTCTGTGTTTGTCTTTCCCATTCTATATTGTTTAACTGGTGTGGAGCACCATTGCATAAGTGTTTTGAAGCTTTGTTCTTCATGTGTTACACAGATGAAGACCTCTGTGGCAGCCTCCCATATGTCATGCCACTCCCCGCTTTCCAGTGTTTGTTGCAGGTCTGTCCCATAGTGAGACATATGTGGGTGTGTGTTCATCACTGTTAGTTGCGCGTACATAGTTGTGATGAGCCTGTTTTGGGCCCCTCTGTCATGCAAAGTCTCTCGTAAAAAGTTAGTTTGGCCTTTGCCGCTACTCTCATTTGTGGTTGTCTGGCAGAGTCTCTAAGTTGTGTAAATATCTTAAGTGATCCTTGGAGGTTAGTGGAGCTAGTGTTTTTAATTTGTCAAAGTATCTGAATGTGTCTGCATTATACAGGTGGCAGTAGTGCTGTAAGCCTGTGTTTTCAATTTCCCTGAATTCCCTAGCTCTCAAATCGGGTTCAAATGCTGTGTTTCTGAGATATGGCATCAGTTGTGACGGTGTGCATTTGAGGGAGTGCTTGCGGGCTGTGGAGTCCCATATTTGCATTGAATTCAGTATTGCAGGGCAGCTAGTGTGGATATCGCGTCTATCCGCTTTGGGGACCAATATCCAAAACTGTGTGAGGTTAATTTTAACTGCTCTATTATTGACTAATTATCATACCCGAGTTTGAATTTACCATTAATGAAGTGGTGGTAAAATAAACTTTCCTCTGCTGTTCCAAACTTCTTTCTTGCATGTCTAAAGAGATGTTTCTCCACATGTTGACAATCTATTGTAGATGGTTTGCTTTTGTCACAAACGTTGGTAAGTCCACAGACTAGACATGTTCAATTCGTTTCGGTCCGAATATGAATTTAGATGAATTTCGGGCAATTCGGACATTCGGGTACTTCCGAATGTCCGAATTGCTGAAGTGCCGAAGTGCTGAAGTTGCCGAAGTTCCGAAGTCCCGAAGTCCCGAATTGCGAAAGTCACGAATTTCGGAATGCCGAACTGAACCAAACATTTTCCCCATGCACATGCCTACCACAGACTACAGGAAATGTCCAGAAATCCTCCTGCAATGATAAAATCTAGTTTGAACCTTTGTGTGCCTTCATGAATTTCACTCTTCACTACAAGATGTTGGATTGAGAGGTGTAGAATTGTGCACACCCATAAAGGAGCCATCTTGCAGATCTTTGACCATGTTTGCAGCTCCATTTGTCACCATTAACCCAACATGAAGACTGATGCCTGGCTGCTCTCCCAAAAACATAATCATATTTTGTATCATAGCCTGCAAGATGTTTGCTGAAGTATGCCTTTTGTCCATCACGTGCATGTAGCAGGAGAGATTGTTAAATTTGCTGCCCTATAGATTCATTTCTAGCATGACATGCTGGTGATGTTAGAATTCCTCCACTACCACTCCCAGGCACCATGTACCCTCATGGATAGTAATACATGCTTGCCACAAGAAACACACAATAAATCTGTACTAAAGTGTACCCACTGTCCAAGAGCTTTAAGCAGCTGAACCTTCATTATTAGCAAACAGGAATGGTACAGTGGTAGGGCTATGTTACTGTTGAAAGGGAATTGTGAGGGCTGCTGAAAGTTCCTGTATCAGCTGCTTAAAGGGCTCTCCTTCTCTCATGACACAAAACTTCCACTGCAATGGTCAGCTTTTGAATTTTGCTCTTTTGACATGACCCTGGACGGTATAATCCAGCAAAATGTTCAAGAGTGGGCTGTCGTACATGTCCCTGTAATGATGAGGATTGTGTGTCTGCCTGTCCATTTCACATAGTGTTACTATGATCAACAGCCCCCTGCTCTTGCTGCATGCCCTAGTACCTTCTCGATCTAGTTTTTCCTTCTGTAATACAAACTTGTGGTATATTTGCATATGTTGGTTCAGATTGGTACTAGTGAAAAGACCTTTCACTCAAAGAAAATACTGGGCTTTAAGAAAATGCCTCAAGCCACTTAATAATAAATCAGTTACATCTCACCTTTATTTACATAACAGTATGTCTGGAATAGACCAGGGAACCAGTGGAGCAAGCAGTCTAAGAGAGTGCTTTGATCCAGAATGCGCTGATTCATTGCTCGCCCCTGTTTCTTATAGTCACTCTGTTATTTTAATAATAATCTGATTATTATCAAAGTGGATCAAGTCATTTTTTAAGTCTGGTCTTTTCCTAAGCCCATTAGATTACCCTTATGTTTACGGCTACATTCAGGTAATTTGAGGGCATTCTCTCATCGGGAGAACAATCAATCATCATGGCCTTTTAATATTACATGGACAGTTTTGGCCATATATTTCCACAAATCAGATAGAATTTAATTTGGTACTGGCCTGGATTCATTACAGATTGGAGATAGTTTGCATAATCTTTTCTGTGGCAGTGCTACACTGGGATAACATACAGAGTCTAATTTAAGAAAGAAGGACCCAGCAAGCAATCCAGCTTTAACTGGGCCCCAAGAAAGCTACCCTAATGAGACAACAGTTGTAACAACAGGGAAGTGCATAAATATTAATTTATTAATGCATTTCTGTTAATAGGTATGTGCGTATCTGTGTGTGTGTATCATTGCTTGTATGTACACATGGCACAGTGTGCACATCTGTGTGTGTGAAATTGTGCTTCTGTTTGTGGAAACGTGTGTGTATGTTTATTTGTGAGGCAGTGTGTTTATATTTGTATATGTCATTTGTTTGTATGCCTGTGTGTATCTGTGTGTGTGAGAGAGTATATGTTTCTGTGTGTGGGGAAGTATGAGTAGCAGTGTGTGCATATCTGTGTGTCTGAAAATGCAAGCATAGCACTGCACTTGAGTTTGAGTCCCTGTATTTCAGAACCTATTTGTAAGTAAGTGTGTGCAATAGGTAACATGATATTGGTGGGCTCTTTTCTTCATATGAAATTTCCCCCTTTGAAACTCATGTTTTTACGTTATTCAAGTTTACCTATAAGGGAAAGAAAAACTGCTTTATTTTCTCTACTCTTAAAGCAGCACCTAGATATACGATATATGTACAGGTCAGAGTTACACCTCTAGACTGCAGATGTTAATTGCATCTGACACTATAAATGTAGTTTCCCTCCTAATAATATGTCGGGAAACAAGTTGGGTCAAAATAATTGCTGTATTTCTCTCTCTTCAGCTCCTGTCATGACATACATTTTGTTATGATTCCTATGTGTTGACGATTGTAACATTCAGTGCCGTGTTTTTACCATATGTCAGTAGGTGTCCCTAAATATCACAGAGACTCTGGAACATGAACTTCCGCCAACCATTTATTCAGCACTAAGCACACATCTGCGTCACAAGCTGATTCCTCGGTGACAACTCAAAAATGTTTCCAACTCCCGCATAGAGACCTTAAAATTCCATGGGGAATGTCCTGTTGTTCTTATTATTATATTATTATTATTATTGCCATTTATATAGCGCCAACAGATTCCGCAGCACTTTACAATATTATTAGAGCCTGGATTTAACTATAAATAGGACAATTACAAGAAAACTTACAGGAACGATAGGTTGAAGAGGACCCTGCTTAAATGAGCTTACAGTCTATAAGAGGTGTGGTGACAGGGGTCATGTGACCAAGCTCATGTGTGCCTTTCTTACAGGGGGATAAGCTTTACCCTTTGATATGGTAATTGGGTAATTCAATACCTTTACAAGTCAGGAAAGAGATAACCACTTTCTTCTATCTCCATTCCTCTCTGTTCCTTCTTGGCTGTGCTACTGAGCAGACGCCATGTGATATCTTGGTGAACTATGTTACTGTCTGTTGCTTCCTTTTCTTCCTTAGTGGATGTGATGTTGAACCTGCAGAAGTGAGCCATTACTAGATGTGAAGGCCTAACTGTGGGTGAGATCAAACGTGTGGGGAAGGGGCTTACTATATAGATAGATTAAAAGGGGTTGTTGCTCCATGGGTCTGGGCTGTGTGTTTGTGATACATTTATAGTATTGTGTTGTTGCCTTCTAATAAATACCTTTTAATGTAGACAAACCTTGTGTAAATATATATATATTAATTTGGTGATTTACCACAGGAGGTGCGGTATAAAATAAATTAGGACAGCAAATAGCAATCAAATAAGGTAAGACTGAAGCAGAGCTGGAGGAGAGAATAGAGTGCTGCCCTGTAGAAGAGAGGGCAAGAGACAGGTGTGTAAGGTAGAGGTTACTCTGGGAGGCCATGAGCTTTTTTAAAGAGATGGGTTTTAAGGCACTTCTTAATAGATGCAAGACTAGGGGAGAGTCTGATGGCGGTAGGCAGACCTGCAAGCGCGAGTTGGCCGTACGGGTGTGAGCAATGGACAGGAGGTGGTCACGGGTAGAGTGGAGAGACCAAGAAAGGGGCGTATGCTATGTTTTTAAGATGTAATCTACAGGATTGGGCAACATACTGGATGTGAGGCTCAAAGGTGAGGCCAGAATCAAGTATGAAGCCAAGACAGCGCCCTTGCAAGGATGAACTTATGTGGATACCACTAACCTGAAGGGAGAGTGAAAGAGGAGGATCAGTATTAGGAGAAGGAAAGACAAGGAGCTCAGTTTTAGAAAGACTTAGTTTCAGAAAGCGGGAGGATATCCAGTCAAAGATGGAAAAAAGGCAAGCAGTGACACGTTGCTGGACGGTAGGGGAGATGTCCGGGGAGGAGAGATGTATCTGCATCTCATCAGCGTACAGGTGGTAGTGAAATCCACAAGAGGTAATAAGTTTGCCAAGAGAGGGGAACCAAGGACAGAGTCTTTGGGGACTCCAACCAAGACAGAACGAGGGGAGGAGGTATCATTAGAAAAGGAGTCACTGAATTAGCGTTGGGAGAGATAAGAGGAAAACCACAAGAGGACAGAGTCACAGAGACCAAGTGATTAAAGAGTTTGAAGAAGGAGAGCATGATCAACAGTGTCAAAGGGAGCTGTGACTAGGTCTTTAGTAACTGTGACAGTAGTAGTCAGTATCACCGTCTAGTTCTCCTTTTCCCAATAGAAGAATAATTCCAATAATCCACGAGAAGAAATATCGCTGTAATCGCCAAATAACCCACACATGAGCCAAAGCTTAATGCTGGAACAAGACTGATTTTACTGGCACACAGGACACACAATTTATGTGATACAAAACTCCTCCTCTGGGCCAGGCTAGATGATTGAGTTTCAACAATACACAAAGCTCAATTATCTGCTGGCCAGAAATATTATACATTTTAACAATTTTCAGAAAAGTACTTTTCATAACATATACAACTATACTTTTAACATCCCTGGGTAGCTGATGGTCTGGGGAGCAACATACTTAAATTTCATGAAAATCCGTTCGGTAGTTTTCGTGTCGCGTCATGTGGAAGTTTTACAGGCTCACTGCATGCTGGTATGCGATTTAGAGTTCCATGAAATTGGGGCTAAGAACCGGTCTCCATTTGCGTCAATTTACACGAAAACTACGAGGGTTAAGATGTAGAGAGTTTGTGGAAAGTGTTTCCCTCATTCAGTAAATTGAATTTCCCGAACGCCGTTCGTATCAAGTTCGTGGAAATAAGTCAGGCGGGACTTCCATGGGGGACCGGGTCATGCTGGAGGGCTATGCCAAAAATAGTTCCAGGTGTTCGACGCCTAAGTCCCGCTGACTGGCCGTTCAGGAGTTTAAGATGGCCACTATCCATTGTTCTTCGCCACGTGTTCGGCTCCCGAAATGGCGGCCACCCGGGAACTCTCAATTAACTTGCGGTTACACACGATTCTAAGTTCTAATTGCTACCCAGGGTGGTCTTTGTTCAGTAAAACTGCTATTTTACCGAACAAGGGATTTGAACGCACAGAAAATAACGAATGCACCAGTAATACAGGTAATAAATCTCACGAATACAACAGCAGGGAGGGAAATCGTCAAATGAATTGAGGGTGATTCTTCACAGTAACTTTAATAAGAGCAGTCTCAGTAGAGTGGAGAGGGCAGAAGCCAGATTGAAGATGCTTCCTAAAGACTGAACATCTAATTCACTGAATATGGGTAAGAGTTAATTTATTAAAGAAACATTGTATGAAAAACAGTATGTTCCATTCTAACACCTTGTCAGTTTGCAATATCTTAAAGACAAAGTACATAGTTTAAAATACAATTTTTCATTCTAAAACTTGTAATATTTGCATTTGCCCATAACAAAGGAGAGAGTTGGAATTGAGGAAGTGAGACATATGGGTAAAGACAAGTCTTTCCAGAAGCTTTGAGGAAACAGGCATATGGGACAATAGTTAGAGGGGGAGGACAGGTCGAGAGATGTTTTTTTCAGGACAGGTAGTACAGTGGCATGTTTAAGGTCAGCTGGGACAACACCAGAAGAGAGAGAGCAGTTGAAGATGTGTGCTAAGGAATGCACAAGACAAGGGGAGAGAGATAAGGTGAGATGGGGCAGGATCAAGCAGGCAAGTGGTGGGGCAAGAGGAAAGGAGAAGCGCAGCCACCTTTTGTTCAGTAGCCAGGGAGAAAGTCTGAAGGGTAGGAAAGGCATGATCTACGTGTGGTTGAGAAAGAGAATGGCAAGGTGGGGAGAATTATTTCCTTAGCTGTTCAATCTTGTTGGTAAAGTAGAATGCAAAGCTATCAGCAGTAAGGTTAGTTTGGGGGTTGGCCACAGCAGGGCAAAAAAGAGAGTTAAAGATGGCAAAGAGATGGGATTGCGGGAGCATGAACTAATGAGCGAGGAAAAGTATGGCTGTTTGGCAAGGGCTGTGCTGCATGAACACAATATGAATATATAATGGAGAAAGTCTGATGGGGTGCAATACTTCCTCCTCTTACAGCTGCAGTCATCTCAACACATTTCACTAACTGAATTGAGGCGAAATCGCTGCCCATTAGAGTAATCTCTAATAGACCAGGACTTGTAGGATCCAGTGCTGCCATGAAATTAGGTACTGCAATAGTATAACTGTTAATTATATGCACTAATGAATGGATTTTATTTACTTGACACAGTTCATATTTTAGTTCAGGGATTTCTTGTTGGAGTCTCATACAAAGCATTATAATAAATGCACTAGTAGTCAGCTACTACGTACTCATAAAAAAGTATATTCCATGGTGGGATAAGGGGAATTAAAGACATAATGAGCATGACTTACTTAATTCACTTTCACATACTTTGTAGTTGAGCGACTTAGAAAAAATCCATTAGTGTGTAGCCATAGTTGAAATCATTTTCAACCTTTCCTCTTTAGATGATGATATGTCAGATTATGGAAATGTCTGGTGAGTGATGTACTAAAAATGGCAGATTGTTCGAGACAATTATTCAATCAAATCATTGGCCCAATTCCATAAAAATAATAGTTGAGGGCTACGTTTTTTTATTTGGAAGGCCGGTTCTTTTGTTTTTGTACACTCAGTGTTCTCTTTTGTTTTTCACGTTTTTAATACTTTTTTAAATCTTCATGGATGCTTATTTGAGTGAGAAGATGATGATATTTACAGAGGCTCTGGTGGATAATATGGGACTGTGAATAACATGTCTTTCTTTATTTTACAGTGTGCATACTCAAATAGTATACCCCTGGTAATAGCTGGTTTTTGATGATCCTATTATTTTTAATGGAATTAAAGCCTGGGTGTACACAAAAAAGGTACAAAGGAATATTAGTCATATATATCATTTAGACTTAAAGGAATCCTCCAAGTGCCATAGAAAATTAATATTAATGTTGTTGTTCCTCTCCTGCATTGTCCCTCTCCTCTTGTGCTAAGGCATAAGGCATAAGCAGTGAGGAGGAAGCAGTCATTGGTTGAGAGCGTCAGTTGCTTTTAGCTTAAGCACACAATTGAGTACCACTACAATACATTAATTTGGGCTTAATATTTGGGGAAATTATTAAAGCAAAGCTGCAGCCACGTTTAAATACATATTCACAGTATTACATATTCTGGAAAATGTACTGTAAGAGGCACCACTAAAAGAGGAATGTATTTCTAAATGTAGAGGCATACTGATGTCATAATTGCCTGCATACTTATTCCAAGTAACAGGTTCAAACTATAATATAATGAGAAAAAAGCTAGACATTTTTAAAATTATATCATAAGTTAATATACACACATAAATCAAAATGTCAACAAATTGACTAATGTCATTAGCTTCAGAATATATTCCTCTGGAATAACACGTTTCATTTTCACTGTCCCGTCAATAATAATGTAAGAATTGCTTTCAAGCTAAATGGTAAAATGAGCAGGTATGACCCAGAGGTCATAGAGCAGATACACATATTTACAAAATGAATTCAATAACTTTAGTTCAACTTTTAAGATCAACCCTACAGTGTATGCATTTGACGCTGATGACCAGAACAGTCAGACTACTCGTCTATAATATTGAAGAGATTGGTTGCTCCTGACACCTCGTTAAAAATAATTATTGTGTGATCATGTGTTACCTTTGGAAACTCATTACATGAGCAAGTAATGGGTTCAAAGTTCATCAGTATATAGCCAAAGGTCCCATTTTTCTTCTACCTTTGTAGAAGCATTTAAAGTATCCTTTTTGCTATGTGCTTACTAGAGAAAAGCAAATAGGAATGAGGAAGTAAATCTACTGAATGTCACTGTTTCTATTACCTAGTTAGTATTTGATTTAGAAATTGTTTACACACTACATCATGCTGAATGAACATGCCCAAGCTATCGGTGCACTGTGACAAGTTAGGTTTTCTTTAGAATGATGTATTTGTATAGCAATCAGTTCGTTATACTCTTGTACCTCAAATGTTTTTCTAAGCATGTTTTTTGTTAGCAGACAAGCATGTGTAGAGATCAAACACTGAATTATTTTTTAAAAGAATTTTTAAAAATGTTAAAATGAATATATTTTTAATGGATTGGAATGAACCTGCTTTTTAAGAAGGCAGACAGATGTCTTCCTCTAAAGACCAAAAAAGTTATTTTTTTTTTTTATATTTTGCCATAATGTCATTATTTTGTTTAACTGTATACACATTGCCACAAGTCACTAATATGACATGAAAAAGCAGCTGTATTTGAAGTAAGTGTATGCCCAGGTATATGTATATTAGCGATTAATAAACTTAGGCTTTACTTAGAAAGAAAATATACTTTATCTAACAAAATGTAAAAAAATTGCACAAAAGTAAAACACAGAACCGAAAGAAGTATGAAACCTGCCACATACAAGTGTGCATCTCAAATTTTCAACAATAAAGTGTTTTTTTATGGTTTTTACCCCTCTGATATGTGAGCTTCAAACCACATGCCATAGGCAACATTCCAGTGATGCAAAGGATTCAGAAGTGTGAGTTATTAGCAAAATGCTCTGTCAGGTTCAAGGAAGCTGGAGTACAGACCTTCAAGATGGTTGGTTCTACCCCTACTAAAAGACGATTTTAATGTCTGTCTCTAAATGAGGATAAAGCTTTCCTGGCAACAAAGGGATAAACAAAAGTCATCTAAAAGTCATCACTCAAATATTTGCAGTAGATTATTTTTCTTTTGAGAAGAAGTGCATTCAGTTAAAGGCTACATTCCGGCCAGAGGGAAAATTAACTAGCCTACACCAGAATTAGGCAAGCTTTGGCACTCCAGATGTTATGGACTACATCTCCCATAATGCTCTTAGAGTTATAATGCTGACAAAGCATCATGGGAAATGTAGCCAACCACATCTGGAGTGCCAGATGTTGCCTTCCCCAGGCCTACACAATATAAAAAAAAAAAAAGCTATGAATAAAAAGGATGCAAAATTAGGATTCACACTCAAGTTTATATTTGATAATCCCTCAGAATATCACTGTATAGTCTCTACGGTTTAGAAACACTCAGACATATACATTACACAGCTTTGCCTGTCTTTCTACCAAGATCTTACTCAACATTTGTCTTCTTGCGGTATTGTCTGCACTGGCATACATATAGGGGTTGCAGAGGTCGCAGGTGAGACTGGGCCTGTCACTCCAGGGTGCCCTGCCGCCCTGCAGACCCCTGCGACCGTGTGCACGCCATCTTCATTTGCGGCCCCGGCCTGTGTGGCAAACCGGCGGGGACACATGTTAAGGTGCTCATCAGGTGGCCTATGCTGTCAGGGCCACCCGATACGTATGGATTCTCGGTCAGCTCTGCGGCACTTTAAGAGCGACTGGGCCCCCTGCGATGAGATCATCACATGCTGGGAGGAAGTCACTCCTCCAAGCTATCACTGAGAGCCCGCGTGGGAGGAAGCAGAGGGAGTCAGAGTGGGAACTTTGACTCCCATCAACCTGAGCCACCACTGGACCCCAGGGAAAGTCACTCTCCTGCACTTAAAAGGTAGGAAACAGGAGGGTGACTTAAATATTATGTGTGTGTGTGTTTGTTTGTATGTATGTATGTATGTGTCTTTGTCTATCTGTCTGTATGTATGTGTGCCTGTCTGTCTGTTTGTATGTATGTCGTTTGTGTGTGTGTGTCTGTCTGCCAGTATCTGTCTATTTGTCTGTATGTATGTATGTCTTTGTATGTATGTGTGTCTTGTGTGTGTCTGTATGTATATGCGTGTGTCTGTCTGTATGTGTGTGTGCGTCTGTCTGTATGTATGTGTCTGTATATATCTGTCTGTATGTATGTATGTGTGCCTGTATGTCTCGTGTGTGTGTATGTCTGTCTGTCTGTGTGTATGTGTGTGTCTGTCTGTATGTGTCGGTCTGTCTGTATGTATGTGTGCCTGTCTGTTTGTATGCCTGTGTCTATTTGTCTATATGTATGTGTGTGTGTCTGTCTGTGTCTGTCTGTATATGAATGTGTCTATCTGTCTGTATGTATGTGTATGTGTTCCTGTCTGTTTGTACGTATGTGTCTTTGTATGTATGTCTTTGTATGTATGTCTTGTGTCTGTCTATCTGTCTGTATGCATATGTGTCTTTGTAGGTATGTGTGTCTTGTGTGTGTCTGTCTGTCGGTATGTGTCTGTGTCTATCTGTATGTATGTATGTATGTCTGTTTTTATGTATGTATGTATGTGTCTTATGTGTGTGTCTGTCTGTGTCTATTTGTGTCTGTCTGTCTGTTTGTATGTATGTATGTATGTCTTGTCTGTATGTATGTGTGCCTGTCTGTCTATCTGTATGTGTCTTTGTATGTATGTTTGTCATGTGTGTGTGTGTGTGTCTGTCTGTGTTTGTCTGTATGTGTGTGTGTGTCTGTATGTATGTGTGCCTGTCTGTTTGTATATATGTGTCTTTGTATGTATGTGTTGTGTATGTGTCTGTGTTTCTTTGTATGTATGTATGTGTGTGTGTGTTTCTGTTGGGTGGGAAGTTACAGGGGGAAGTTAGAGGGGGGGGGCATGGATCAGTTTCGCACCAGGGCCCCATGGGTTGTGTGTACGCCACTGATTGTCTGCTTCAGTTCCTGTAAATTAAATGTAAATAGAATTTACAATAAAACCTCTGATTTACTTCCGATTTATTTTAATGCAACTATGTACAAACTAATGGATGCCTCAGAGGATGGTTAAGACTTTCCGACACAAACTTTGTGCAGATGATCTGGGCCTCCAGAAACATAACAAGCTTGTAAAAACATATGAGGAATTCTGCAAACATGGTATTTCATCCAAATCTGCTCTGTCCAAATGGTCTCTGTGTGTTTTTTTTTTTGATCCTACCTAAAACATGGACCATGTGATTTTTAGAAGTCGTAGACTGCTCATATGCTGCCCTGCAAATTGTTTGATGTTTATTGCCCTTTACACTTATAACCCCTCATTTGATAGTTTTTATTCTTCAATACTGAGAGTGATAGCATATATATATATACATATATTAGAAGTTTTCATGAATAATATTGTCACTAGTGTTTCTTTATAGTAGTGGCCAATTGTAGTTTCACCTACAATGAATGCAGATGTTTCTTCCATAATTGATTAATTTCATGTGATGTCTATTTGTCTGTTGGTTTGTAAACTCTTACACGCCTACATTGTATTTGACCTAGCTGTTTCTCTTTTTTAGAAAATGTGTGGTTCCCTGTCATTTACGTAAGCTGCATGTTAGATGTCATTTTACCTAAATTACTAAATATATAACTTAATTTAAAAAAATCAATTAATACTATACTGTTTGTCTTTTTGAATTGGATGAATTTATGTAAATGAGATAGCTGTGATTCAAGCAAAATACGTACATTTGAATTGCAAAGGGAAAGTGTGTCTACTCAAGGTTATTTTTTATTAAATTTTACAAATGATTGGATACATCTTAAATTGCAAACCTAGCCTTAATTTAATAAGCTTTTCAAATGATTCAATATTGCTAGACAAACCTTCCAAATGATTTCTCTACAAAAATTCCCATAGTCTTTAATGGTGACTTCTGTAGATAAATCATTTGTAAAGTTCTAACAGTATCGAATCTTTTGAAAACCTTATTAAATTGAGATCATAGCTGGTTGTTTAATATGAACAGAGTTGCTATCCATTATATAGCCTTGCAATCTTATGGCACTTAAATTAAAAAAAAAAAATATATATATATATATAAATATGTATATATAATAATGATAGCTGACAGCAGACTCTGATTCAGGTCAGTCTTTCAAGTTGTGAATTTCATGTTGCATGTTCCTGGTGTTCTAATCTGAACACGTTGATACATAAGGAGCTTATTTGTTGCTCCCTCCCCAACCACCACTCATAGTGTAAAGGAGAGAGGCTAGTCACGCATCTGGAGATCAGGGATTTTAGCAATTCACATCCCTGTTGATATTGCATGTTTATATTGGGTGGTAAAGAGCATGGCAGAGCAATATTCACCTTGAACTGACTAAACTGTGTCAGTCCAGGATAATACTTAAAGTACTAACTGGCTTAAAACAGTATTTTAAGGAACAGAGAATATGAGAACTCATATGGCCCACTTACAGAGTGCACCTATATTTTCATATCAGATTAATCCCACCCATAAAGGTAGTCCATATCTGGAATGCAGGCAAGCTCTCTTTGCACGAGAGATACAGCCACTACAAACACATGTTTTCTGCCTTATTTGGGCCTCACAAGCGAAATTTAGCTCATACATCTTGATTACCCTTTTAATTTCGGTAGAGCCTAAGTTAATACATTGCAACAAAAGCAGAGAATATGAGAACGAACAAAAGCTTAGAGAAACTCAGTAACTTGCCCTGTAAACAATTACCACTCAGTATTTTCAAGAAGTCCTACAATGAGTGTTGGTAACCAGTGTTGGTAATTGGTAATTTTATTTATTCTATGCACAGCTAAGAGAAAACACTGAGTGGTTTATTGTAGTGCATACGCTGGTGGCTTCCAAGGGGAGTCAATACAGGCTCAGAGTAAGGGCACTCCTTACTCAGAATGTGTACAATTTCTTGGTTGCATACTCTAACATATATTACTAAGCAGAATGTATTTTTGCACATTGCCACACTTTAAACATTTATTTAAACAATTAATGTTAAAAACAAGAATGTTTACAAGAACCATGTTTAAAACCTATTAAAACCTATTTTTAAAATATATTATGGGACATTATGCTACAGGCCTATTGATTTAGCATGCCAGTCTAATACCTTACACATATTTTGTATATCCATTCCTAAATATAATAGAATTCACACACGTAGGCATTGATTTAATTAGAGCCAGACATGTTTATTAGCAGTGTCTCAATAAACCATAATGTTTCCGATCAATTAATTTACCATCATTTAAGGCTTATCGTGAGCCAATAATTATTTGTTTGAATTTTTAAACCAGATATACTTTATCTTGAAAATATCTGATCAGGTGATTTCATTTTTTTTATTGGGCACATCATTCCTGATAAATGGCCTCCTGGGATTCAACAAGCAAAAGTTGTTGATAAATGTTTTTATTTGCCTTCTGGCAGCACTAGCAGCCAGTGGGCAAATAGTAAAAAAAAAGAAAATTAGAAGATATGGTATAAAATATACACCAATTAGTGGAGTGCTTATACAAATATAAAGTGATAAAAGGGGTCCACTTTCCCCGTCAATTTAAAGGGGTCTCACACTATAAAATATGCTTGAGAACATATATAAAAGGGAAAAAACAGATATATAGTGTAGATGGTCTTTAGCGTTGATGAGTGATATAGATAAATAACTAGAACCACTCACATGGTCTGGAGTCTATATGATATTGGTTCCGTAAAATGCACCTTTTTGCTGTTTGGGCAGCAACACACCACTTCCTCTATGATGTACCTCCAAAAGAACATGAAAAAGAGGAGAAACAAACCAAATGGGTAGTACAGTGCAAACTGGTGGTAAATGTGCTGGTATTAAATTATTATGCTCACCTTTTTGAGAGCCTTAAATTCCTGTCTATGAGGGTGTTCAGCAGTGTGCCAATATATAGGGATGGCACTTCCCAACAGAAATTACTGAAGGCTTCAAGGACTTAATTAAAAGTAATAAGTAAAACCAAGAATAAAGTATAAAAATACAATTAAAATATAATTAAAAGTCCAATAAAAGTCCAAATCAGCCAATACACGTTTCACTTGTCTGTGAGCTTCCTCAGTCAGCTGTAGTTTTCCCTTTTATATATGTTCTCAAGCATATTTTAAAGTGTGAGACCACATTAAATTGACGGGATAAGTGGATCCCTTTTATCACTTTATATTTGTATAAGCGCTCCACTAATTGGTGTATATTTTATACCATATCTTCTAATATTGTTAATTGATCATAGAAATAAGGGTATTCCACTTTATGTGTTGAGCTGCTTTGTATTTAGGCACTATATATTATCACTTATTACCTCTGAAAAGGTTTTTTTTCTGTGTTTTTTTTGGTTTGTTTTCTTTTAAAGAAAAGCCTATGGCAGTCAATAAGATAAGGGAGGTTTAATAGCTCCCTTACGTACCCAACAGCAATGCTGAGGATGGGCAATTCACTGCCCTCATTGATAAGGGGATAGGGGTCCCAAATGTCTCTACTTTAAATTCTCTTCGAATACATTTGGGCTGCACTAGTAGGTCTATCTAACTAAGCATTGTGGATGAATACTTTCAATGACTAACATGATTAATCATTAAAAATGTCTGTGCTATCAATGTCTATTCATTGGTGTTTTTATTTTTAGCTGTGGACCTGTTTATTAAGTTCAGCCAATACATTTTGGCTGGATTAAACCCAGCCTAAAATCTTTACATTAATTTTCTTTAAAAAGTCAATAAGTATCGACTGTTTTTGTGCCAAAATAATTAAATCAAGGCCATAGCTAGAAAAACATTTTTATGAAAACACCCCAAATTCAGTTTTAAAACCTTTCACATCTGTTAGGCCCCATAGTGCCTATTTATTTTGCCCTGACTTCCCTTCAAAAGCCAGGTATAAAAATTCAAACAATAATGTGCTTGAATATTGAATATCTCTTTAAAGGGACACTCCAGGCATTCAAACCATGTCAGCTAATTGAGGTGGTCTGGGTGCTTGACCCTTTTGTACTTAGAGCTGCAATGTTAAACATTGCAGATCTCAGACTGCCCTCTAGTGGCTGTCTACCAGAATCCAAACCGACCTTTGGTCGGTTATCTGATGCTGGACGTCCTCACGGACCTCCAGTGTCAGATTTTCCCCATAGAAAAGCACTGAATAATGCTTTCCTATGGGGAGGTCTAATGTGCGCGCGACTATTGCCGCGCATCGCAATAGGTCTCCCCCGCCTGCTGACATCAGCAGGAGGTAGCATTGGCAGAGGGTTTTTACCACTTCAGTGACATGGGATTGGGGGCTGGAGGGAGGGGGCACTCCAGTATTCTCTAGTGCCAGGGAAAACGGGTTTGTTTTCCTGGCACTGGAGAGTCCCTTTAATTAAGAGAAATGAATAGTTGGCTGAAGTGAGCCAATACCTGGCAACAATAAAGAATGTAAGGTGTGCAATACATGTTAGTAATAGCAAAACCTGGAGTGAATCACAGAAACACAGTTTATTTCCAGGTTAAAAAACAAATATGTGTCAAGTTTTTGTTTCATTATTAACAACTGTTGTATCTGCTACAGGAATACTCAAATACATAATAAAGCATTACTGAAGATTTTCAGATATTCTTTGTCACATTTAAAAGAGAAGCATCACTTCTCTGGAAAGTACTCCATGGAACAAAGCACTGAAAAACATCAATAACTGTGTTGTTTTTTTTCTGTTTTTTTTTTTATATGATGCTCTGTTTTATTTAAAATGTATATTAGTATGAAAGATTTAGCTACTGATCTCGCAACTTAGTTCAGTCTATGCTCAGCCACGGCACATGAGGCATTGGAGTAGGAGAAACAGAAACATTGCTTTTTCTTTCTCTACATCTACATAATCTTTCCAGTGTCAGAAAATGGCAAAGCTTGTAATATTGATTGACAAAGAGCCAAGATGGAGACATGCAGTTCCAAGACAGAGTAAACACAGTGGTGTAGATTTCTACATTTTCTACATTTCATTTTATTTTGCAGACATCCCAAACACACATTTGTTAAATATAGATTAAATATAGGGCGACACTTAAAACCATTGCAATGACAGTTGCTCTATAATCTACCAAGGTACCCAGCTAAACATATAGTATTGCAAGTTATATGTTAATACAGACAGGAAGATTAGTTTCCGGCAATCAATTTTCAATTAAATTAATAATGAGATTCATACTGAAATGTTTAAATAATTTTTAAGTTCTGGGAAAAAAATATTTTGAAACAACAGTTTCTACTTGAATAGTTTTCTTTTTTTCAGTTTACTCATATCTTATGCCTGTCTTCTAACATGTTTAATTCAAAACCAAAAAAATCTTACATATGTTTGTTGCAAGTGAAAGTTATCATCTGTTGCTAATGGTAATATATTTTATTTGTTTGAAACCGCCAGTAATCATTTTTATGCTTGTACCATTTCATTCTGATGTTAGAACTAAGTGTAATCAGTCAAAAATGCTGGCATCTAATCAGTTCTTTTCACTCATCATCTTTCTACCAGCCATAGAGAAATGCACAACCTCTGTACCACATCAACATAAAATCCTATCAACAGCCTTTCCAGTAATTCGTTTTGATATCATCGTTCAAGCTAAACTCAAAGCTACCTTATGTCTCCAGCAGATCAATGTGTGTTGAAATCTACTTGTTCAGACCTGAATAGTTCTATTATACTTGCTTGCTGAATGGAACCAATGAGTGTCATACTACTACAAAACTATGTCCGTAAAGGTACAATGCCACTTTTCAACAACCCTTTTCAAATGGCATATTTTTTTTTTCTCAGCAACCTTAGCTTCCTCCTATCCCTTTCACTAACAAAGCGGATTATGAACCAAACAGTTGTGATGATTTGAGAATAGAAGTTTAAAATGTAAACTAATTTTCTGTTCATTTCTCATATGTTTGCTGATAAACTTAGGTCTCTCCCATGAAAAGGTATGTAGTTATAGTATAATTAATATATTATCAAACATCAAATAATAATATATTAAGAACATTACAATTGATTATAATCAATGTGATTTTGTTTCTCTTGGCAAGCTTATTACCTCTTTTGGATTCAAATACCACCTGTACGCTGATGACACCCAGATATATCTCTCCTCCCCAGTCCTCTCCCCTGATGTCCTGCAACGTGTCACCTCTTGCCTTTCTTCTATCTCTGATTGGACGTCCTCCCGCTTTCTGAAACCGAATCTTTCCAAAACAGAACTTCTTGTCTTTCCTCCTCCTAATATTAATCCTCCTCTCTCGCTCTCCCTTCAGATTGGTGGTACCCATTTCAGCCCATCCTTACAAGCACATTGTCTTGGTGTTACTTTTGATTCTGGCCTCACCTTTGAGCCTCACATCCGGTCAGTTGTCAAATCATGCCAATTCCACGTCAAAAACATTGCCCGCATCCGCCCATTTCTTACTCAAGATGCTACTAAAGAGCTTGTCCATGTTCTAGTAATCTCTCGCATGGACTATTGTAACTCTCTACTCATTGGTCTTCCCAATAGCCGTATTGCCTCGCTACAGTCCGTAATGAATGCTACATCCAGACTGATTTTCCTCTCTAGTCGGTCCTCTCACACCTCACCTCTCTGTCAGTCCTTACATTGACTTCCTGTATCCTATAGGAGTCAATTCAAAGTGCTAACCCATACCTATAAAGCACTTAATAATCTTAGCCCCTCTTATATCTCCTCATAGATCCATAGGTATGCCCCTTCTTGGTCTCTCCGCTCTGCCCGTGACCTTCTTCTGTCCGCTGCTCGGACACGTATGGCCAACTCGTGCTTGCAAGACTTTTCGCAGATGGCTCCCATCCTATGGAATAGCCTGCCTACCACTATCAGACTTTCCCCTAGTCTTCAATCATTTAAGAAGTGCCTTAAAACTGATTTCTTTAGGAAAGCCTATGGCCTCCAAGACTAACCTCTACCTCACATACCTGCCTCTTGCTCTCTCCTAAAGGGCAGCACTCTACTCTCTCCTCCAGCTCTGCTCCACTCCCACCTAATTTGAATTCTATTCCCTGTCCTAATGTGTTTTATACCCCACCTCCTATAGGCTGTAAGCTTGTTTGAGCAGGGCCCTTCTTCAACCCTTTGTTTCGGTGAGTTTTCTTGTAATTGTCCTATTTATAGTCAAATCCCCCCTTTAATAATATTGTAAAGCGCTACGGAATCTGTTGGTGCTATATAAATCTCAATAATAATAATAATAATACGTGCATTTTAGGATAGGATGAAATATTGGTTAAGCTGTATTCATCCCTTTTATTTTCTACATTAATCAATTTTAATGTTTAAAAAAGTTAAAGATGTCTGTTACCTTATGTATATAATTAATGAGTAGTGGATACAGTGTGCTACAATGCTTCAATTTCTTGTTCAAAGCTAAATATGTCCACATATTTATTTCAGATAGTTATTGAAGATAATTAATATTGCATTAAATATTGGAAAAATATAGAAAAAATGTTTAGAACACATCCTGATGCTAGCTTTTGATAAAGCATTACATGATAAAACAAATCTGGCATACCTTGCTTCCTAAACCTTTCTGTGTTTAACCTTGGAAAATAAATAACAGACAGTTATGGTTACAATTTTAAGTGCAGATATATTTTCATTCCAAAGATCCTGTGCTGAGCAACTAATTCAACAGAGAAGCTAAACTCTAAGCTTTGAGTGACCATTTGTAATGAATGGTCTTGGGACTTTTGAAATGTACCGAAAACAAAGAGAACATCCAGGAAAATAGTGAATGGCTTAACAACAGAGTTTCAGAACAAGCTTAACCAGTAACGAGTTTCAAAGGGAATAATACAAATCTCAGTAAGTAAACAAGCAAAACCTGCAATGTTCCTGTTTAGATCTCAGAAATAGGTTAGAGATCCTCTAAATCCTCAAACCTGTGGAAAGGTTAGATCTGCTGACCTTTGGAACTATGCCTCATGCCTGTGTAATCTTTGCTGTCTGTCTTGTCTGCCATGGCTTTTTACTAACTACATCACCATTGTATGCTTGCTTATAATCAAAATACCTATAACTATCTCTCAATCAGATTTTTATTTTCTTTACCAAATATATGTTTTTCTGAGGAATTTGTTGACATAATCTAATCAATTATAATGAGACATGGAAATTCCTTTTGTTGAACTGCAATTTGTCTGAATTTGGGCCGATCAGATTATTGTCCAAAATTCCAATTTCCAAACTGCCACATACCAGAATTATGGAACTAACCACTTGTGCAATGCCTGAAAAAGCATGCTTTGATTTGTGATTCAGAGTGGAGTTCTTGGCGTCAGATAAAACGGAGATGGAATGAAAAAGAGTCTGTTTTGCTTTTTTTTTGAGTGTGGGCAAATAAGTAGTTTAGTTTGTTATGATGGAGAAGATGTCTGCCCAATTATATAGGCTGGATCTCTTGTTGAAGTACCCTAAAAATGATTGATGGTTAGGGGACAGTCACTAAATGCTGATATTAGTCATAGATCAAGTGACCACTGACCAAAAGAGAAAAAATGGAGGAGCAGTAAAACAATTTATACTTCCAAGTGGAATTCATACACTCTGATTGTAGATGCTGAGAGAGACAGACCAGTTGTGAAACCGTGTGTTTTCCTCTTGCTTTGCCTCTGTTGGAGTGTCTGTTTATATATCATTGATTTAGGAGTGGGACTATGTTTAGCTTTCTGCTGTACCTACCTACCTGTCACGTATTCATCCGCTTATAGAAATGTGGTTAATGACATTTACTGTCCACACAGGAAAAGTTCTGCCAAGCAGCAAACTAATCCACAGAAGGGTTAATGCTGAGCAGCAATTATGCAAATGAAACCTGATAACTGACTTTGGGGTCAAAGCCTATCAGAAAGAAAGGAGGGGTATTTAGGCCCAGTTCTCAGCCTGCTTAGTGCCCTGTCGTGGTTTCCCTTGTGGTTGTCCGGGAGCGCGTTCCTGTTATTAGTTTTCTACCTGGTTTTTGACTTTGGCTTTGTTTATTGACTTCTCTATATTCTGGTATCCTGACTCCTGGCTTGCTCATCGCTGCATCCCTTTCTGTGTTCCCTGTACTCGGCTAGTATTTTTGACTATTCTATGTACGTTAAATCCGGCCATTCTAAGGACCGGTAATAAGTTACTTATTTGTCATCTGTGCTATACAGTTCTACGTGCTGGATCAAACAGTAATCCTGACACTACCTAGCCACTTAAAGCATAAAAAAGGGGAAAAAAATACTACCACATTGCAACTCACATAACTTTGAGTGGGAGATAGCCTTCTTCAATCATTCTAGTTTAAGACTGGTAGTTACGGGTATTTCTATGTCGTACGGCTACCCACTGCCTCATAACACAAACTTGGAAATGCCAATTTACAGTTCGATAGATGTATTTCTTAAGTGTGCTTAGAAATAACATAATTTTGGGGGGAGAGTGTGTTGTTCAGTAAAGATTTAAAAAAATAAAAATATTTATCTTAGTGTAAGAATGATCGTTACAGTTAGTGCTGTGTCCTACTACTAGCAACACTCCCACTTAATATCAACTTGAAATCACCAATTTAGACATTGACAGATATTTTTTGTTTGTTTTTTGTTAAGTGTTAGTAGAAAGAAAATACTTTTTTTTGGTGTGAGTGTGTTGTTAAGTACATTTTTGTTTGTTATTTAGTTGTAGTAGTATAGCACCAACATATTCCACAGTGCTTTGCAATTACAGAAAGAGGAAGAGGTGATCAAGGACCTGTTCAAACTAGCTTACAATCCATGCAGAACTGTCAAACAAACTTTAAGTTGGAGATAGTCTGATTCTTTCTAGTGTGAGACTAGTGATGATTAGCATCAGTTATGTGTTCTACTGCTGGTCACTAAGACTTAACACCAACTTGTAATCACCAATATACAGTTTGAAAGTTTTTGTATTGTTAAGTGTTTGTAGAAAGAAAATCCTTGGTAATTTTGTATTTGTTTTTAGTCCAGTATGTGCAGTGCAAGTATGCAAATAAAGAACAGTAACTGTCTGCAGTGTAGTGTTTCTTAAAGTTAAACAAGCACCAACTCATTTTGAAATTTTGCTGTGGCTTTCACTGACACTGTAGCTCTTTCTACTACATCTAGTTCAAGTGTTACAGCTTCTGTGTTTTACCCTGCTTGAAATAAAAGATTGGTGAAACCAAATGACTTGTTGCCATTGCCTATGTTAACCTATATTTATTGTAGCCCCTATAAAGGGAGAGCTCAGCAAAGACTTTCTTGGGGACATCAGAGTCACGGAAGAGGTAGAACAGAATACTCAAGTAGTGTCCTCAATGTCTTTCCTTGGTTGTAGTGATAAGGAATCTAGCAATGATGCTATCACTCTTTCCCCCACTACTCTAGACATTTGTTAAAAAAAAAATAACTATGATGCAGCGGAATTACAAGAGGATATTCTGGAGAGGAGAGGCCGCATTCCACTATTTTTTGCACCTACTGTTCACTTTTCATGTTAAGACTATTTCTACCTGTAGTAGTGCCACTTGGTGAAAGTGGCAGGTGAACGTCCAGTCCTCATCATCCAAGGGATGTACCCAAAAGCCAATCTTGAACATTTTGTTGGATTTCATTCCAGGAGCATGTCAAAACAACAGGTTAATAAAATTACCTGCCTGATTGCTGTAGGTGATCTTACAATTCAATGACAGAAGGGAAGTCCTTAAAGCAGCAGATGCAGGCCTTTGTTCCACAATATATCATTCTCTTGTGAGACATTTTCAGCGTAAAGATAGATCCATCACTTTACCATTTCTGCATGCTACTACTGAAGAAGCAACTGACTAAGAGTGTAGGTCTGCATGCACTTCACCAAAGAGCTATGGATTGCTCCTAGTGGCCAATATGCCTTCCTCTACTTGATGGCAGTCTGGTGGCAGCTTCCATTGCCTGGACATGGTGGTGGTGGTGATAGTGGAGCAGGTCCAACCTTAGCAGCATGCCAGGCTATAAATGGATCTGTAGGGCATCAGGGTCATCAATCTCTCCTGCTACATGCTGCAGTGGTGGATAAAAGTACATTTCAGCAAATATATTGAAGGCAATAAGATGAATTGTGAAAAATTAGTTGGGAGACCAGGCAGGCATGTATTTGCACATTGGGTATATGTTTCTCGACAGAGCTGCTAACATAGTCAAAGCTCTGAAAGATGGTTTCTTTGTAATCATGCACTATTTTGCACATATCCTACACCATGTAGTACAAGACTACAATTCATGAAGCAAACACATACTTGAGCATTTCAAGATAATTGTCAGATATTTCCACCATGGTGTGAGAACTAATCAAAAGAGCTAATCTCTTGAGGCATAATCAAGAGAAAAGAGGGATTCCCACACACCTTCTATGACAGGATGTCAGCACAAGGTGGAGCTCCACTTTAGACATGGTGACAAGAATTGTGGAAAAGCAGAAGTCATTCCAGAGTCTAGCATCCTATAATTTCCATTGACTCCCAGTGGGGGTGTCAGGATTGGACAATAATAGTGCAGCTATTGGCAGTTCATATCTCATCTTGGGGTGTGTCAGAAACGTTGCATAACAGCAATGACAGTTTGGAACAGGTCATCTCCTTGTACACCTACCTCATAAAAATAATATAGGTTCCTTCTTGGAAAACTGTGAATTAGTTCCTGTGGGGACACCACACACTAATATAGCAGCAGTGGTCAGGAAGTTGAAAGCTCTACTCAATACTCATCAGAGTGAACAAATTGCTAACTGCCCGAATTGATGCAAGCTTCCCTGTGTGATCGTTGTATTAAGTGTAAAGTGGCACTCTGATCCAACAGTCTGACATGCTGGAGGGACAGACTTATTAACACAATCTGTTATTTCCTGTTAAAGAGAGTCATGCTGGTTGAGGATGATTTGCACTACTACTATTCCCAGCAGCAATGGCAGCAGTAGACCTCAACACAGCATAGTGGAGCCCCTGTGGTTTGGGTTGTGGCTGTTGGAAGTTTGGGGGGAGAAAGTGAGTTAGTAAACATTAAAAAGGAGACTATTCATAAATTTGAAATGATCAGAGCGTCATTGTGTGACTATTATTTGTGTCCTAGTGAGGAAACTCTGAGATACTGAGACAAGAAGAAGAGTGATGGCCTGCACTGTATCTTGTTGCCCAGCAGTTATAGTCATGTCCATTGACTGTCCAAAGTGAATGACTTCTCTTACAGGGAACATTCTGAATCCCCAACACTCACAAATGTCCCCGCAACTGATGGTGCAAATAGCCTTCCTCAAGTGAGTTGATAAGTGGGTGGTCAATTGCCCACTGACTTTTTCCTTACATTTTTTCCACTTGAAGGGACTCTCCAGTGCCAGGAAAACAAACCCGTTTTCCTGGCACTAGAGAATTCTACAGTGCCCCCTCCCTCCTGCCCCTCATCATATGTTGCTGAAGAGGTTAAAACTCCTTCAGACACTTACCTGAATCCAGCGCCGATGTCCCTTGGCACTGGTTCAGATTCCGCCCACGCTTCTCCCCTGCTGGCGTCCGAAAGTGGAGGAGACCTAATGCGCATGCATTAGACCTCTTCATAGGAAAGCATTATCCAATGCTTTCCTATGGGGATTCCGGCAATGCTGGAGGTCCTCATGCAGAGCATGAGGATGTCCAGCATAATTTAAGCAACCAAAAAGTAATTTGAGAACCCGGAAGTACCTATAGTGGCTGTCTGACAGCCACTAGAGAAGGACTTAACCCTGCAAGGTAATTGCAGTTTATAAAAACTGCAATAATTACACTTGCAGGATTAAGGATAATGGGAGTTGGCACCAAGACCACTCCAATGGGCAGAAGTGGTCTGGGTGCCTGGAATGTTCCTTTACTATAAGCTCTGCTCCTCATTTTACATTAATACAAGATAGCAAAAAGATAATAAATCTTCGTAATAAAACATTTTCTCACATGCTGTTTTTTTTTTTTTAAATCAGATATATAATATTATAAAATGCAAGATGAAGAAAGAGGGCCACAGGCTCTTGTGAGTGTCATCTGATCCAGATTGTGCTCAGTGCATGTCAAAGAGCAGTAGACACAATACAGGGAGTGCAGAATTATTAGGCAAGTTGTATTTGTGAGGATTAATTTTATTATTGAACAACAACCATGTTCTCAATGAACCCAAAAAACTCATTAATATCAAAGCTGAATATTTTTGGAAGTAGTTTTTAGTTTGTTTTTAGTTATAGCTATGTTAGGGGGATATCTGTGTGTGCAGGTGACTATTACTGTGCATAATTATTAGGCAACTTAACAAAAAACAAATATATACCCATTTCAATTATTTATTATTACCAGTGAAACCAATATAACATCTCAACATTCACAAATATACATTTCTGACATTCAAAAACAAAACAAAAACAAATCAGTGACCAATATAGCCACCTTTCTTTGCAAGGACACTCAAAAGCCTGCCATCCATGGATTCTGTCAGTGTTTTGATCTGTTTACCATCAACATTGCGTGCAGCAGCAACCACAGCCTCCCAGACACTGTTCAGAGAGGTGTACTGTTTTCCCTCCTTGTAAATCTCACATTTGATGATGGACCACAGGTTCTCAATGGGGTTCAGATCAGGTGAACAAGGAGGCCATGTCATTAGATTTTCTTCTTTTATACCCTTTCTTGCCAGCCACGCTGTGGAGTACTTGGACGCGTGTGATGGAGCATTGTCCTGCATGAAAATCATGTTTTTCTTGAAGGATGCAGACTTCTTCCTGTACCACTGCTTGAAGAAGGTGTCTTCCAGGAACTGGCAGTAGGACTGGGAGTTGAGCTTGACTCCATCCTCAACCCGAAAAGGCCCCACAAGCTCATCTTTGATGATACCAGCCCAAACCAGTACTCCACCTCCACCTTGCTGGCGTCTGAGTCGGACTGGAGCTCTCTGCCCTTTACCAATCCAGCCACGGGCCCATCCATCTGGCCCATCAAGACTCACTCTCATTTCATCAGTCCATAAAACCTTAGAAAAATCAGTCTTGAGATATTTCTTGGCCCAGTCTTGACGTTTCAGCTTGTGTGTCTTGTTCAGTGGTGGTCGTCTTTCAGCCTTTCTTACCTTGGCCATGTCTCTGAGTATTGCACACCTTGTGCTTTTGGGCACTCCAGTGATGTTGCAGCTCTGAAATATGGCCAAACTGGTGGCAAGTGGCATCGTGGCAGCTGCACGCTTGACTTTTCTCAGTTCATGGGCAGTTATTTTGCGCCTTGGTTTTTCCACACGCTTCTTGCGACCCTGTTGACTATTTTGAATGAAACGCTTGATTGTTCGATGATCACGCTTCAGAAGCTTTGCAATTTTAAGAGTGCTGCATCCCTCTGCAAGATATCTCACTATTTTTGACTTTTCTGAGCCTGTAAAGTCCTTCTTTTGACCCATTTTGCCAAAGGAAAGGAAGTTGCCTAATAATTATGCACACCTGATATAGGGTGTTGATGTCATTAGACAACACCCCTTCTCATTAAAGAGATGCACATCACCTAATATGCTTAATTGGTAGTAGGCTTTCGAGCCTATACAGCTTGGAGTAAGACAACATGCATAAAGAGGATGATGTGGTCAAAATACTCATTTGCCTAATAATTCTGCACTCCCTGTATAGTGTAGTAGGTACTTATACTTGGTGAAGAAAATATCAAAATTCCCTTACAGTTTTTTGGGAGCTTCTGATCAGCCCCAAATAGTAGCGCCTCTGGATATACTGGGGCAACAACAAATTTCCAGGAAGTGTTTAAGGATCCAGATGCACTGTATGGGAGTCCTAGCATGGGCAGTAGAAGCTCACCGATGTAGATGTGGGATAAAAGAAATATAACATTATCGGAAACACAAGAAATCCTTTTTTTTATTATATATATATTATAATGTTGACAACTCATTGCAAAAATGCTATTGCATAGTCATTAGACCAGTTAATAGTGTAGCTTTTTTGAATGTCAGCTTAGTACATAGCACCTTTTTGTACTGCTTTATTTGTTGCCTTAATATGTTTTCTCAATTTTGTTTCAGTAACAAAATTCTGCCGAGCAAAACTGTGGCATGGACAACTTTCTGCTTTTCGGCGGCAGAACTATAGCCGCTGCAGCCAGTGCAGTCACACTGATGCCTGCATACTGGGATGCCCTTTGAGCAGCCTATGAACTTAGTATCACCTAATGGGCATTTCTGAACAGGGGCCCAGTTGTGCACCTCGGCCTTTTAACAGCGACTCTCTCTATAATAATTCTACCACTGTTACCATCCCCAATTATAATATTTTTTTCAGATGAAGTCCTGAATTTAATGAGCTTTTTAAATGATTAACCCCTTAAGGACACATGACAGAAATATTCCGTCACGATTCCCTGTTATTCCAGAAGTTGTGTCCTTAAGGGGTTAAATACTGTTAGAAGAACTTTCCAAATTATTTATCGACAAAAATTCTCATAAAGTTTAATGCTGACTTCTGTAGATAAATACAATACTTTCAATTTTAAAATAATTTGTGATATATTCATAATACATAGCAAAGCACAAAAATGTAATTGGTTTTCTTAGAAAAAAACCTCTTAATCTCAAGTTTACATTCATTTAATTATTTAATATATTACAAATAATATTTTAGCTAAAACTAACTTTATAAACTTTAGAATATAGCTATTTCTTGTTTTACTATGTTTTTAAATTAAAACATGGGTATTTTATTGTGCAATTCACTTTTTTATCCATGGTATTGCTTGTCGTCCTTTGCAATATATAGAAACTTTTTACAATCATACACTTTCACCTTCTAATGATTTCATTGAGATAAACTTTCCATTATGTTACTGATCTAGACAGAGTAAAATGCAGGGAACATATGATAAAAATAAAACGGTGCCATTAAAATAGGTTTGTAGCTTAAGGTATAATGTAAAGGTATTTCACTTACAGCTGCTTCTAGTTGGACATATCCTGGAAATGTTCACAAAAATCTGATTCATATTAAGAGAACACTAGCAGATTCATTGTGCCTACTGGTTTGCATATGTTAAAGAAGTGTAACTATGCATCACAATGAGGATTCTGAAATGCATATTGAAAGCATTGTCAATCCTCACGATTTTTAAATAATCTTTATAATTATTTTCTTTTTAAAATTCTAGCTAAATATATTTAGTTGTACACTATATTTAAATCTGACTGCCATTCTGGGGTCAAGAATGAATTTTTTTCCTAGCTTGTTGCAAAATTGTGCTTCAAACTGGTTTTTTTTGCCTTCTTTTGGATCAACAGCAAAAAACAAATGTGAGGAAGGCTGAACTGGATGGACGCAAGTCTCTTTTCAGCTTTGTAAATATGTAAATACAGTAAAGTTTATATCATGTACCATGGGCTTATAAAAATATAAAATATGCCCCAAATATTTACCTGTTATGCCTTGGCTTGATTCTTTTTAAAAATAAATATTAACAGAAAAAATAAAGCAAATACAATATTGAAATAGTGTCCTACAAACCTATTAAATATAGCCAATTAGGAACCTTGGCTTCAATTTAATATTTTTGAATAAGCTTTTCAAATGATTTAATATTTGTGGATGAACTTTTAAAATAATTTTTTTCTTATACTATTTCATATACTATTTTATTATACTATTTTAGTATTATACTTTTAAAATGATATAATTTATAAAAAAAAATACCAATATATCGAAAACTATTTATTAAAATTTTATGTGTTTGAAAATATTAAATCATTTGAAAAGTTTATCCAAAAAAAAAAATCATTTGAAAAGTTTCCCCAAAATATTAAATTAAGGCCTCTGTTTATTGGTTTCTCGGGCATTAAGCTTTAAAATCTATTAGCTAAAACAAAAGAACAAAAGATAATATAAATTTGAGATGAAAATAGTGTTGAGAGAAGGAAAGTTTAAAGAGCTTTCAGATATGGACAAAACAATGACGTGTTCTCGATTTATTTATATATACTGAACAGTGTTTGTACGTAATCATACACCTCAAAGAAAACTCAGCAGCTGATTTTGAGAATTTTAAATGATTATTTCTATTAGACCAGATTTATTTTTAATGTCTGCCTTTGGCATTTTTTATTCCAATCCTAATTTTCAAAGGTAAAAGCTTTTAATACGCTGTTCAATGCATCCATAAGGACTATTACAAATAGGACAACATATTTTTAAAATAATGTTATATATTATCACATGTATGCACTAGGTTTCTATATGATTTGCTCTTAAAAAGCATTCAGAATGCATTGTATTCCTGGCCACTCAATACGGTCCATCAAATGTGTTATTTCTATATATTCAACACACCTGTGCTGTATAATATAATAAAAAGAACTGCACATTTGCTCTCATGTTTAATAGTTTTACATGGTGCCGTCATAAATTGGGGCTAATTTTTTTCATGCCCAAACCATATTAACAGCATATTCCAGCCATGAAACTAAAATAAACCATATGAAAATTTCCTTTTATTTGCATCAGCTTTGCAATTAATTTTGAAGAAAGTCACCTGCAACAAAGTCAGCCTTACTAGGTAGTCTAGCCAGACAGCAAATTATTGGCTTTTTAGAGAGCTAATTACACATTGACTCAATAACTGGAGTTGCATATTAATGCATTAAAGATCCATTCACTACTTATGAGCAGTGAAAACAAGCACACAGTTTTAGTAAAAACTTTGGCATCTATGGGACTGTTTAATGAAATATTCAGTAATCAACTCTAGATAATTTGTTTAGTTTTTTTCTTCTATCTTAAGTGTTAAGAAATAAGAATTGTTTAACATGCAATTTTATATATGGTGTATACAAATAAAGTGAACCCTCTTTGAATTCTATGGTTTTAAATATTAGGACATCATAAAAATCTTTTGTTCCTTAGCAATTCTTAACATTAGGTAAAACTACCTAATATCAACACATATTACACGTGTAATGATTTATTTAACAAAAATAAATCCAAACTGGACAAGGTCATGTGTGAAAACCTAAGTACACTGTTACTGCTTCCTTAGAAATTAAGAGGCTAAGTAAACTGGTCAACAATCTTTTTTTCATCGGACGTGATTTAAGGTGGACTCGATAGATTTTTCAATGCTGATTTCAAACCTGTTTTTAGTTGCATCACATCTAGTTTTTGTGATGAAATGCGTTATCTTTCAGCATTATTTGTGATTTTATTACAACTGAAACAATATTTCTTCTCATTTCAGATTTCAGAGTGTTTAATGTAAATTTACTTATCTGCATGCCTAGAAAATGCAAAACTGACCTCAACACATTTTGCTATGTATGCGGCTTATTTACAGCTTCAGGACAGCAACGTAAAATTACCAAAGATCTCCTGAAAATCTACAAATTGCACTTCGGGTGCCCACTAGGTGATCAGGATAAAGTATGGACTCTGCACGTTATTTTCACTGCATGTTCTAGCGGTTTATGTGATTGGCTTCACTTCCATTTGCAATAACAATGAACTGGAGAGAACCAAAGGATCATCATAGTGATTGTTACATTTGCAGCGTTAATACACTGGTTTTTCAACAAAAAATAAACATAAAATTGTTTATCCAAATTTGGATTTGGCCTTCAGACCAGTTCCTCAAAGAAGTGAATATGAGCCAGAAAGGAATAGTGTCCAAAACATTCCTTTGGTTGATCCACAAAAAAATTTCTTGCCACCTCTCCATGTTAAGCTTGACTTAATGAAGAACTTTGTGAAAGCAATGGGGAAAGCCAATTCTGCATGATTTCAGTACTTGGTAAAGAAATTTCCAAAGATCAGTGCAGCAAAATTAAATAAAGGAATCTTTGTTGGTGTTAGGGACCAGGAACCAGACAGAGACAGAACTAGATGCAAAAACACCTTTATTAATAAATAGAAAATAATAATAATAATAAAGTAATAACCAAAAGCAAAGTCCAGGAGGCAAGCAGGGGTCAGGCACCAAAGCGGGTAGTCAGACGAGCCAGGATCAGGAGAACGGAGAGCAGCGAAGTCAGGAACAAGGCCAGAGTCAGGAACCAGGAACAAACAGGAACTCACAGGAACAAGGAGACTTCTGGGGAACAGGAAACCACGCAAGGGCAAGGAGGTACTGGGATTTGCTGCTTAAATAGACTGCCTGATTAGCAGCAGGGCTGGTTACTACTATCAGCTGAGTAACCGTGGCAACATACTGAAGGAGCTGATTGTTAATCTCAGCTGAAAACTCAGACACAGAAAAAGGAAGGGTTGCTGTTTAAAACAGCAAAGAAACCCTGACAATTGGGCCCCAAATTCGGGAAGTTTTACAAGACAGAAACTTCAAAGTTTCTCTTAACGTTCAAGAAAAAGAAGCTTGGCAGGCTTTCACATGGGTTTGTAAAAACTTTCTGGGCAACCATAAGTCTTCCATGTATGAAGCTGGCATTCAAAAGTTGCTTGACGCATTTCAAAAAATGAGATGTTGTATGCCTTTGAAATAGCATTCGTACCTCAATTTTGTTCTTGACAATCTCGGAGCAGTGAGTGATGAGCAATTTATCAAGACATTCAACTGATGGAAAATCGCTACCAAGGTTTCTGGAATTAAAGCATGATGGCAGATTACTGTTAGATGCTGTATTGTGATGAACCAGATAATGTGTACAAAAGAAAATCATATTCACAACGATTTTGATGTTAAATTGTAAAAGTGGTGTAATATTGATTAAATTAACGATAAATGTTCATGATATATGTAAGTTACAACAATAATGGATGCACTTTGGTACGACTCCAATCCCTACACATTTCTGAAATATACATAAAATCTATCAAACCCAAAGGATGGTCATATTTCACAAACCAGACGTGATACAACAAAAGTGAATACATATTTTGAATTAGCATGAGATATGATTTTGTTTATACTGAGAGAAAAAAGTTTTATTTTGTTGACCTGTGATAGCATTCAGTTGCTGCTGACCAATGGTTAATTGAGCATCAGCAAGTGTGACCACCTCTATAAAAGCTAAAGTTTTAGCAGTTTGCTAGTCTGGAGCATTCAGGTGTGTGTTAACACAATGCCAAGGAGGAAAGACATCAGCAATGATCTTAGAGAAACAATTGTTGCTGTGGGGAAGGGTTAAAAGGCCATTTAAAACAATTTAAAGTCCGTCATTCTACAGTGAGAAAGATTATTAAAAAGACCCAATCTTCCCTTGAGTGGACGTCCCACTTAATTCACCCCAAAGTCAGACTATGCAATGCTCAGAGAAATTGCAAAAACAAGAACTGCATCTCAGACTCGACATGCTTCACTTAGCATATTAAATTATAAACTTCATAACAGTACAATTATAAAAAGACTGAACATGTATGGTGTGTTTGAAAGGGTTGTCAGAAGACTGCCATGAAGGCTGCCATGTTACCAGAAGACTGCCACAAGGCTGCTATGTTCTCTTAAAAGGTTGCACCTGAACAAACCACAAGATTTCTGGAACAATGTCCTTTGGACAGACAAGACCAAAGTAGAGATGTTTGGCCATAATGCACAGCACCACATTTGGCAAAAAGAAAACCCTGCATTTCAGCACAATTACCTCATACCACCTGTCAAACATGGTGTTGGGAAGGTGATGATTTGGGCTTGTTTTGCATTCACATGACCTGGAAAACTTGCAATCATTAAATCAACCACAAACTCCTCTGTATGCCAAAGTATTCTAGAGAGCTAAAGCTTGGCCAAAAATGGGACATGCAATAGGACAATGATCCCAAACACATCAACAAATCTACAACAGAATGGCTGAAAAAGAAAAAAATCAAGGTGCTGCAATGGCCCAGTCAAAGTCCAGACCTCAAACCAATTGAATATTGCAATACAAGTTGCCAGTGGGACAACAACGCATGAAAGAAGTTGTAGAATGTAAATTTTTCTTATTTACTTATTTAGTGTCTGTATAAATCTTTCTTTATAGTATGAAACAGACCAACATTATTTCCCTAATCGCTATCTTCCTTCAGCATTCCTCTCCATACTATTATCATATTACTCCATTGCATTGCTACTCTATCCCACTGACCTTACGTTTACATTTTTTTTAAATGCTCAAATTAAGGTAATTAAAGCAAACTATCTACCATGCTCAACTTATTTTATTTCTTGTTTCTTCTTCTATTCTCAGATTAAATTTACTCAGTTACTGAGGAGAAGACACCCATACTTCTTATATCCTGTCACCCCACTACATGCATCTTTTCAACCTTTGTCCTTCAGTCTTCTATATCCTCCTCCATAAGCCTATTTTCTTTAATTGTAGCTATTTCTTCTGTTAGTGGTGGGAGATCTATCTTTTGGCTAAGATGGGTAGGGAAGAGGCAGGATGCTATTAAATAATTTCTGTTAGTTAGTAAGTGTTCTATGGGCTAAGATGTACTCGTAGTTATATTCATAGTGAACTTTTGTTTCAGCCTCCTATTGTTCTCCTAGTACCCTTCCTTTAGTCCCCTATCTAGTTTTACTTCCCAAGAAGCCTTGTAATGGAATGGGTCAACTTTCACCAAAGAAAGTCACAGTATGAGGTACAGATATAAGAAGTAAGTCCCCTTTGCCTAACCTCAAGACTACAAATTGATTCAAAGGAAGAAAATGGAGCACATGCAGTCTTTCAGACCTTTTGTGAAGACTGGGTCCCCTTTTTTAAAATTATAGAAAGTGAAGATTTCAGTAAAGATTGTTACTTTTATAAAGTAACCTTATTACACACCTTTCCTCCCCCCTTGGCTGTCAGTCCGACAACATGTTCTCTTACTTCCTGGTTTGATTAGCTCTTTGGAGCTAAACTCAAGAGGCAGCAGTTGCTCAGATCACCTTTCTTGCAAATACTTCTCATTGTGCTACATTGGAAAGCCTGTGATTGGACATGCTCAGAAAGTCTTGATGGGTTTAGAAGGGGTGGGCTTGCAAAGGAAGCAAGCAATAGATCTGCAGCTTTTGCAAACTGTATTTAGACATACCCCTAATTAAAAAATGCATAATTAACTGTATTCATGTTTTCATTAGGACTATATCTACATAATAATGATTTTTTTGTTTTTTGTTTTAGGGCAGTAGAGTTTTCCTTTTAATATCTTCTTATCACACATGAACATGCCATTAATTATTTTAATCCAGCTATCATACAAAAATGAAAAAAATGTGGTAAATCTTTTATGTTATGATAAAATAGGTTTAATTTGGTCAATTTCCAGTAAAATGGTAAATCAAAAGGTATTAACCTCTAACGATAATTATATTAATATATTTTTGAACGGATCATGTCTGTGTATACTCCCATTATGTACTTCACCCAGACAAGCTGCATTTTCACCTGAAATAATGAGCACCATTTTTTTAATGCAATGCCTTGCATTTTATATTTTTCTGAACAGTGGACCATTAGAAGACTTGCTAGCTTTCTGGAGATTATTAAGATGTGCTTGTGCCACTCTCTGAAACTTAATGGAATAGAACCTTGATAACAGGGCTTGCATTGTAAAATGTACTGCTTATTCTCCGTTACTCCATGGATCAACCATTTTGAGGGTACATTAAAGCATAATATACAAGTGGTTAAAATAATGTTAATATCAACATATCACTTCTCCAGATGGTGTGATTTTCCTGAAATAAAAAAGTAGCTGAAAGCTTTCCTGCGGAAATCTTATTACTTAGTACACTGCAAGTTCCTTTCATTTAAAAAAAAATGAATATAAATGGGATTGTTGTTTAGGTTCTAAGGTATGACACATCTGTGATATGTTTAAAAAGAATAGCTGTTTGTAATTTTAGAAGGCTGTTTCAAATTTATCAGAGCAGATTGTCTTAAAATTCCACCAGTATAGTTGTCTGGAACGTTAAGTTGCTATGTTCGAACTTCGCCCAGGATCATGAGCCAATTTGTCTTGATTTTACAACCTTCATTCTTCAGTGCTGCTTTAGGAACAAAATCATATTTTGCTGTTTAAAAGTTAAGAGGACTTCTAAGTCAGTTTTACGGTTCATGAAACACTTTAACCAAGACATTGTACAAACTATAAATCTCTGTGGATTTAGATTGAAATATGATGAGAAAAGCACAAGAGCTAATAAATTAACCAGAAAAGAACAAAAGAAAGGTATAATAAAACACATAATACCATACAGGTTTAGCAAGATTAAAAGTGCTAAACCCAGGCTTTTAAATAAAGGATTTTAACAACCAAGTGTATAAGACAGGGTAAAGGTAATATAGAAATGAGAGTATGCTTAGGTAGTATTTTAAACAATGGCTTAAAAATGAATTATATGATTGATGTGTTAATATTGTATAAATTCTATTACTAATAATACATTAATTCCTCTACTTTTCAAAGAAAGAAAGAAGAGGTCAGTTTGGCAATATTCATAAAGATAATCTATTTTCTTTAAAGAGAGATTTTGATTTTAAATGGACAAAAAAAGAGTTTATATATTTGGGGGTAACTATAATGGCAGAGATAAGTCGGACTATGGAATCCAATTTTTTGAAGTTGTTAAAAGAGACTAATATGCTGTTAAAGGAATGGAGAGTGCATGAAATTTATTGGTGGGGAAGGATAAATACTATTAAAGCTTATATAATACCTAAATGGGCTTATCTATTTAGTATGCTCCCTCTCGCGATTTCGAGTTATTGGCTGAATATGTTGCAATCTAGTATCACAGCGTATATCTGGAGAGGGAAGAGACCAAGAATTAGTACTTACCATCTTTCAAGGAAGGCCTTCCAGGGGGGTTTGGGTTACCCCCTTGTTAATCAAATTTATCAGGCTAATATACTAGTTCATGACAGTAAATTACAACTTACCGATTCTTTAGACCAAGCCTGGTATAAAATCGAAGCAACCAGACTTGGTTTAGATAACCTTGAATTTCTCTTATGGAGAGAGGCAAGTCAGAACAGGCATTTGTGTGAAATGGGTTCTCACTGTCCCTCGTCCTTATTTCAGACTTTAAAAGAATGGACATCTATAAAAAATAAGTTGAATATTAACAGGAAAATATATGAGAATTTGAGTTTGAGGTCGTTGGAAGGTTTTATGCTAGAGATAAACTTGTCAAATTGGTACAAAGATTTTAATTACAAGATAAAAGATCTCTACAAGGACCATCAACTAAAAAGTTTTGAAGTTTTGAAAAACTGGCTAGATTTACACTCTAGAGAACTATTTAACTTCCTCCGTATTAAGAGCTATCTGAAAGATAATATATTGGTTTTAGAAGGCCGACTTGGAATAATTTTCAGGAAACTTTTTTCGGGGGATCCTGTCAAAAGTGTTTTCTCCACTGCAGTCGAATTAATAAAGATAATGGGGACTCCTCTCATTCCTAAGCTTTAACTAAATGGGAAACCGAGTTAGCAATTTCTATTCCTTTTAATAACTGGTGTAAATCCTTCGTGAGGACCAAAAAAAATATTCACTGTTTGAATATTTTAGAGACCTTTATAAAGGTGTTGTATAGATGGTACTTGGTTCCTATCAGACTTGCTAAAATTTCTGTTACTAACCCGTCTAATTGTTGGCGATGTTTTCATCTCGATGGATCAATGGTTCATATATGGTGGTCTTGCCATTGAATCAAATCTCTCTGGAAGATTACATATGAATTTATAAATAAATTGGGAGGCTCCTATTTGGAATTCAAACCGGAAATTGGTTTACTCCATCTTCTGGGCCCAGAGATAAAGGATAATTCTGATATTGTGATCATACACTGCTTAATGGCTACTAAAATTTTAATAGCTAGATTTTGGAAAAGTTTTGATATTCCCACGAGAGATCAACTTAAAGCACAACTTTTATTTCAAGTTGAGATGGAAATGGGACTAGTGTCTATGAGAGAATATTCTAATTTGAAGGCCTTGACGTTCTTTTCTAGCTTTGTCCAAAAAATTAAGAAGCTTTGAGGTAAATGATTAAGTGGGGTACCTTTACGACTCCCCCGCGGTTGGTAGAGTGTTCTCAAAGGGGGTTCTATTATTAGTCGCCTTTGCCTTATACTGTTTATTCTTTTCCTTAAAAGGGGGTTTTGGATCTGCAACACATACAGCCAGTTTTGTCTTGTGTTTTGTCTTGTGTCTTTGTTTCTTTTTCTGTTTAACATATTTATAAGGTTCTGTATAGGCCGTTTTTGGTCTATGATATGCAGCTGAGGTGATGTACGTATTCCCAGTTTATGTCTTAGATGGCTTATTGAGGAAATCTGAAATAGAAATTTGTCTTTGTATGTATGTATAATATGGAGGGGAATCCTTATTTTTTTGTCTTCTGTAAGATTCCATCCCATGGTTGTTGTCTTTGTCTATTAATACTTTCATGAAAAACTGTAATAAAAAGAATAAAAAAAATAAAAAAATAAAAAAAAATAATAAAACACATAATACCATACAGGTTTAGCAAGATTAAAAGTGCTAAACCCAGGCTTTTAAATAAAGGATTTTAACAACCAAGTGTATAAGACAGGGTAAAGGTAATATAGAAATGAGAGTATGCTTAGGTAGTATTTTAAACAATGGCTTAAAAATGAATTATATGATTGATGTGTTAATATTGTATAAATTCTATTACTAATAATACATTAATTCCTCTACTTTTCAAAGAAAGAAAGAAAAGGTCAGTTTGGCCTTAATGTTGCTAAGTTAAAATCACTCTGCATTCCTCCTATTAATTTGTAAAATTCTGTAAAAAATAAATAAATATATATATATATATATATATATATATATATATATATACATATATACAAATTTTGCTGCTTAATTTTTCCAGTACTACTAAAGCTATCATTTCTAAAACTAAATCCTTAAATCAAGAACAAATGCAGATTATTACATTATATTAGTAAAGTATTCTGACCTAAATAAACCAAATAGCAATAGCCTAAAATTTAACTATGTCTGAAACATGCTGCTATCACTTGAGTTTATTCACCAAACTGTAGTGAATTGAAATCAAATTGTAAAATATAAGCAACAATAGTTAAACAGAAAAATCATCTCAATTTTCTCCATTCAGGTATATTCACAGCTAGGCTATTGTAGCCTGAATTCTGCAATTCAGTTTTCAATTCAATGTGGTGGTAAATTCATAAATCCAAATGTGATAAATAACACAAAGACACTGATCAGAAAAAAAAATTACTAGTAAGAGGCTCTTGGCAGTAGTAAGAGCACCTCATCAAATTGTATTTAATATGTTATAGAATGTATGAAAATAAGCTGCTTCATCCTGATTTAAGCATACAAATTATGCAAATCTATAAATATATCACTTATATCACTAGTAGGGTTATTTATTAAAGTGAAATTGTCAAGAGTTCAAAGTGAATTCACAGTAAATTTCAAATTTAAGTCCAAAATAACCAAACTGGAAAAATTCTCCAAGTCAGCTATAGTTCCATATCACCTTCTTTGGCGTTAACTTAATTTTGTATTCACTTTGAATTCCCTTCAGTTATCACTTTAATAAATAATCCTGTAAATCTCTTCATATTCCTTAAAGGGTTACTCCAAACAACCATGATCACTTTACTAATTTAATTTGAATTTAATTGACTAATTTAGAGTTAAAGCACATTGCCTCTGAGGTTAACTCTCTCCAGGCAGCTTCATTAGTTAGCCAGCTGCAGGGTGGCTAATGTAAAATATGTGCATATTTAGTACCTGTGATCAGCACACAAAGCATGCTGGCTACAGACAACCAATGGTGGCACCTCCCGATCATGCCACCCAAGTCCTTCCCCTGGCCTGTCCTCCAGCAGATCCCTCCCCCTGCAGTGAATGGGAATTATGTCACTGGAGGAGGATTGAGCTATTGGGAGAACGTGGCCTTGGTATGGGATTATAAATAAATGTTAGCATTATCCATATTTTTCTTTTCTAACAGGGAGACTATACCAGTAAGGGTTACTACAACCATTTTTTTTTGCCTCTGCTCTTTTCTATCATAAATTTCCTATCATAAATATCCCAAACAAATACATAAAAATATAAAAGAGCATACTGACAATCAACTCTTTGACCACTACAAAAAAAAAAGCTTTTAAAGGATATTATGTATTCTTAGAAATGGTTCTACTAAGATCTGAAAAAAGTCATTTTAGGTGAATAAATGATGGTTGCTTTGACATAGATCATCATGACTCTTCTCCTTTGCAGTCTAAACTGATGGCATTCACAATAAGAAATGTGCTCCCTAAACAACTCGTTTACCAGTTTGTCAGATGTAAACTCTGGAGAAGACAATTTGTACCTTAGAAGACACTTTTGCAATGTGTCAGATTACCGTAATATTTCCCATGAAACCTCTAGAACTAATAGTTGACGGTTTCTTTAGAAATATACATAACAATCATGTACAAAATAACTCTCACCTATTCATCTAATACAAAAGAGCTGAAAGTACGCTAAGATTTTAAAATCCTCTGCAACAAAGAAAAACTAATTTCCTTGTCTATAAAACTGTCAGATACATTATGTTTTCTAACCTTCATACAAGTCACAATTCAAAGAGACTCATTAAATAAGAGTAATAAATTCCTCACCAACAACAATACAAAACTTTTTTACCATAATATATTTTTGGACAGTCTCTCTTCTCTTCTTAGTTTCTTTTCTACTATCCTCTCTAACAATGCAAACGTTTTTTTTTCTTTGGAACCCCTATAGCAACATCCTGATATAAATGTATCAAACTAGAGAAATATTATCTAGCCTTGGTTCAAGCACAGAAATCCTAGAACAGTCAATCAGGGCTTTCCGGAACATTTTGTTTGTACAGTAACCTGGACATGGGATGTTTTTATCTTCTTGGTGCCCAGTGGTGTTTCCCCAAGCAGCCAAACATAAAAATACAGTGGACATCAATAGAGTAGACAATAGTTCATAGAATAGAGGGTCATCATTTACATGTCTTGTGACTAGTCAGATTCATGACATTTTTTTAAAAATCCACTTGATGAGCAATATGAATAATTTATATTTAGAGTATGTCTTGTAAAGCTTTCCGTGACTTTATTTTCCTTTAAATCTGAAATGTTGTAAGTAATACAGTTTGTTACAAGACAGTGAAAGCTCCCAAAATCTGTTTGACAACCACCTTGTACTTTTTGCATTATTAGAAGAAGGACATCTAGTACGAAACATAGTTATTCTATACTAGTTTTTATACTAACTTTGCTTTGAAATGTTTTTGCTATGTTATAGAAATCCACAAAATACCTGTAATGTTAAAGAAAGCAGTGATTTGGAGTAAATTTAAACTTACATTTTAGAAATTTAGTCCAACATGACCAAATAATGAATTCCAAGGTGTTGGAATTTTAGTTTCTATCTTAGCTATTTTGAAAAAAAAAAATCTAAATTAAATTTTAAGTAAGGGATTAAAGTGTATCTGGCAACATACTACTTTAAAACAACTGTTTATACCTAACCATAAATAGGCAAATATAAAGTTTTAGGAAAAAAACATAGTTTCCAAGGACATTTATTTACTTGTTATCTTGATAGTTTTATCCTGCAGCCATAATTATTATAAGGAGACAATACTTTTGCTTAGGCATACATTTAGCTTCTTTTATGTGAAGGTTTTATTATCTGTTCTATACCACATGAAAGAAGAAATACAGTAAACATGACAGCATGTAAAACTTAAACGGCACAATGTAAAAATGTATTTGAAAGAAAGGAATCTGCGGGATAATTGTTTTTAAACATATACTGTTTACTAGTCAGTGATTGCAAAGAATCATCTATTTTTAAGAAAACATCAAGGAAGCTAATATTACATTGTATGGTGCTCATGCTGTTGATTCCAATTAATTATGATATTTAGTGGGTTTTTGGCATTGTACCTCTATTCTAGGCTGTTCTTCAAAAGCTTGAACAGTATAATTATTCCAGAGGGGTGAAAGTATTAAATTAATAGAAAGGTTAAAGCTAATCATCAAAGGTTGTTATCCTGAATATCTGAGTGTATTAGCAAGGAAATATTTCTACTGAGTTAGTCAGTACGTTCTCAAAAAAAAGCTTGACTGATTGTTAGATATGGATTTTTAAATGTGGTTCAAGACATATGACTGTGTTGTCATATATATATATATATATATATATATTTATATACAATACACAAGATCCAGCGCACTCACTTATCCACTAAACAGCAACTTCAATGTTGACAGATTTTATTCGTTTCAAAAAAAAAAAAAAACCTAATCTAGGCAAAAATAATGGGGGTTTAGTTACATTATATGACAATACATTGCATAATCCTGCCACATCAATGTACCCCATCTTTGTCATGTCCTGTTAGAGTAGGACTTGCCAAAGATGGGGGACATTGACGTTGTGGAAGGCACTTTGGATTCGATGGCATCTGGCATTTTGGTGTTCTCTTCATGGATGAATCCTGGTTTTCACTGTACAGGGCAGATGGCAGACAGCGTGTATGGCATCGTGTGGGTGAGAGATTTGCTGATGCCAACGTTGTAAATCGAGTGGCCCATGGTGGTAGTGGGGTTATGGTTTGAGCAGGTGTATGTTATGGACAACAAACACAGGTACATTTTATTGATGGCATTTTTAATGCACAGAGATACCGTGACGAGATCCCGAGGCCCATTGTTGTGCCATTCATCCACGACCATCACCTCATATTGCAGCATGATAATGCACGGCCCCATGTTGCAAGGATCTGTACACAATTCTTGGAAGATGAAAACATCACAGTTCTTGCATCACCAGCATACTCACCGGACATGTCACCCATTGAGCATGTTTAGGATGCTCTGGTTCGGCGTATACGACAGCGTGTTCCAGGTTCTGCAAATATTCAGCAACTTCGCTAAGCCATTGAAGAGGAGTGAACCAACATTCCACAGGCCACAATCAACAACCTGATCAACTCTATGCGAAGGAGATGTGTTGCACTGTGTGACGTAAATGGTGGTCACATCAGATACTGACTGGTTTCCGGACCACCCCGGACCTCCTCGGACCCCAGACTTCCGAGGACCTCCACGGACCTCCCGGACCTCCCCAATTCAGTAAAACTGCATATTTTAGAGTGGCCTTTTACTGTGGCCAGCCTTAGGCACCTGTGCAATAATCATGCTGTCTAATCAGCATCTTGATGTGCCACACCTGTGAGGTGGATGGATTATCTCGGCAAAGGAGAAGTGCTCACTAACACAGATTTAGACAGATTTGTGAACAATATTTGAGAATAATAGGCCTTTTGTGTACATAGAAAAAGTTTTAGATCTTTGACTTCAGCTCATGAAAAACGGGGGCAAAAACAAAAGTGTTGCATTTATAATTTTGTTCAATGTATATATATATATATATATATATATATATGAAAAAGGCACTATACCTTGCCCTCAGACTCCAAATTTCCAGACCGGATGCACTCCCAGGGCTCCAAATATCCAACTGATAGTGTACCTGGCTCACATAATCTTGATGAAAGTCCTTGAGTAGGACTGAAACGTCGATTTTTTAGGAAAGTTCAATAAAAGTTATTTTTTAATGAATCCGTGAGTGCAACCTTTGACACTATCAGATATATATATATATATATATATATATATATATATAAATATATGTTCTTAATGATTAGTAAGACCACAAAGAAACACATACATTCAATAAGATGTTTTATAAATAGTAGAAGATATTTTTAAAATTACATTAAAAATATGAAAACTAAAGCTTTGTAATGCAGTCTGAATATTGTTTAATTCAGTCTCAGCTTCATGCCAAATCATTTTTTCTTTGAGAATATACTAATGTTTTTCTGTCCAGTTACTGATTATAGTTACTAGAAAATGACTTTCCTGTTACTGGTCACTGAAACCAGAACCAGGACTGTCAGCTGGACAAAATATTAGTAAATAATAGATAATTAAATCAAAATTGCCATCAATATGTCGGAATATAGAGAGGGTTCATACGTAGATTCAAGTGATTAAAATAGCCTAAATGGCTCTTCTCCTGTCTAAAGGACTCTTAGACGTAAAGAATCTATTTGAGACTCAGGACTCTAATATAATCAACCATAGTATGTCCATGTCAACAGTAAAAGCGGTTGTGGAATGAGCCTTTAAATTAACTCCTGTAATCTAGATGGAAAAGACAATCAGTCAAGGAGGAACTTTGAATAGTGGCTGTATATAAAGTAACACTTGTAGCAAAGCCCGCTGTATCAAAAAGCTACAATAAGAGTGTAGTTAAGCAATCAGCAATTAAGGATAACAGCATTTAGCTGGATACCAAGTAACATATAATAAAAGGAAAAAAGTCTACATGAAAATTCGTAGATTAATCACAAAATATGTCATAAATGATAAATCTTAAGTTAGTGGTTTCCTAAATCGCTATGGGGTACAAAGAGTATCTGTTGCCCCCTCAAATACATACAGAGCCAGTCCAGATTCCTCAATCAAATAGATAATTCCAATCTAGATAGCATATCAGGAGTGACAGGAGGAAAAGGTGAAAAATTAGGAAATAATAGTGCTAATGTGTAGAACCATGCTTAGAGTGCTGGTTACCTACACATCGTGAAATAGTGCCCTAGAAGTGAAAATAAAAAGTGAGTGAAAGTGAAGGAGAAAAACCTCCTTCAACCCGACGCGCGTTTCGGTGCTGTGATGCACCTTCGTCAGGGGATCCTCATACACTATGTTAAATTGTTACTATATCATACCTGCAAGTAAAATGTGTTGTTTCCATTTGTGTAAGAGTTGTTTGCTGTATGCACTTAGAGGAAAAAATATTTTATTCTGGAAAAAGCTGGCTTTCTTTTCAGATTAATGAAACAATTTCTACTCTCCATCAGAAATATTATCAATCCCAGTCATTTGATAATGTTTGCATTCCAGTAGATATATGTTTCATTTTAATGCAATCCATCATTTGGTGAAGGTTGTTGATCAATGCGTGATCCAACCTGACACCTAATCTAGAATGGTCATGTTTGAAAATAATATGTTATCTTTCTGTGATTGTTATACAAAATAATGTTTGGTTATTCAGCTGTTATTCTTATGAATGAATATACTAATTTGTTTGAAGTTTAATGAAAAGAAAAGTCCTATTTTAGTCAGATGAATAAAAATAAATAAATAAAAAGAATGCTATTATTGCTTAAATAATTTCCCCAAAATGCAGTTTATGGTACAAAACGCATAATCCTAAAATAATGCATATATATTTTGCATCAGTTTGTGTTGGGTACAAGTAGTGTTAGAATGTAACACAATACCAAATCTATACAAAGCAAACATTGTGATGATTGCAGAATCTCAGCTAATTTCAGCTGACGCTTATAGCCAATCAATGTGGCCCTGCATGAACCTGCTTGGCTCTGTAGATGTAACCAAATTAAGCATGGATTGTCACTACAGGAACCCAGGCAAGTTGTCAATCTATACTAAAATTCAAAGGATAGCAAGGCTCACATCACAAGTTACACTATTACATTTTCCAAATAACCACTTAAATGCAAAATGTTCTTATTCAGTTCAACAATATAAACATAGAGGTGTACTGGTGTTTGGGTCATGTGATCTAGGCATCTGCTTTGTGCCCTCTGCAGGTGGCCCCATTAACTGTATCAAGACTTACATCCTCAGTCACATACACAGACAAGCAATAACACACAGTCACAATTTACATGAACACAAAATTATACATACGTACACATATAGTAACTTACGCTTACTTATATCTAGACACACAGCCACATACAAACACACAGATGCACATGCTACTGTTTTGGGGAATTAAAACAGATTTTTGCTTTTGGTTCTCTGGGCTGAGCGCAAACCCAGATAGCAGCATGCTTGACAACCCATTTGACTAATAATTAAATATGTACTTAGGGGAAAAAAAGAGATTCAGATGCAGAGAACTACAAGAAGATCCAGTAAAAGATTATTTTTGTTAACATAGCCACATTGCATGATTAATCCTTTAAGGACTGAGCCAAATGTACACATTTTGTTAAAATTAAAATGTAAACAAAACTTGGAATTTGACAATATGTCTGTTCAACTGTAATTCACCTCTTTTAGATTAAGTGCACCCACACTTATTATATATCATTTTATTCAGGAGCAATAGGGCTTTCATTCAAATATTTAGCTATGAAACATAATTTAATATGAATAAAATATTTTAAAAAGTAAGAAATTAAGAAAAATTTATTTTTTTTAGTTCTGCATAATATTTTAACTGTGAATGTCATAATAATGTTCGCTTTTACTGCAATAAAATACACATATTTGTATTCAGCGATGTCTCGAGTAAAACAGTACCCCCTATGTACAGGTTTTATGGTGTTTTGGGATGTTACAGGGTCAAATATAGCATGTTACATTTTTCATTTTTTTTACATTGAAATTCGCCAGATTGGTTAGGTTTCCTTTGAGAATGTATGGTAGCCCAGGAATGAGAATTACCCCTATGATGGCATACCATTTGCAATAGTAGACAACCCAAGGTATTGCAAATGGGGTATAGCCAGTTTTTATTAGTAGCCGCTTTGTCACAAACAATGGCCAAAGTTAACATTAACATTTGTTTGCATGTGAAAAATGCAAAAAACTGATGTTTGGCCACTATTTTTTTATTTTTCATTTTTAACATATTTATATATTTTTTTATTTTTCATTTTTAACATATTTATATATTTTTTTATTTATAATATATATATATGTAATTAATATAATTTTATTTCAGGCAGCAGGAGGACTACCTGTCATTCCAGGCACTCCCCCAGCTGGCACTGCTATGGACGTCTTTTCCTTCCATGTGATTGTTAGGTCTTTTCAAGGACCTCGCAATCACATGGCCCAGGAGGGCCGGATCAGCAGCAGGGAGACTCCCATTGAGATCGCCGGTGAGCAGTTAAGTGGGAAGGATGGCATGGACGTGCTATGCCGCCCACCAGTGTTTAGAGCCGTGTCCCCAAGGACCGCATAGCACGCCCGCTGTCCTTAAGGGGTTAATCAAACACATCACACTCAAGCATTTAGTACACACATTTTAATGAATGGTTTAATGTTTTGAGTTGTTGATTTTATTTGCATATAATGGAATGATAGTGAGCTATAAAGGCACACAAGAAATTGTCCTTTAGCTTTTAGTCAAAACATTTTTTACCAATTCTTATTTTTGGTTGAATTATTTTGCCCATTAAGGAAAAGTAAAGACTCTCTATACAATACACATTACGTAGAGAGTACAGCAATTCATGACTAATTATAAACACATGGCATCATACAGAAGGTATAGAGGTCTACCACAAATCAAAGCGGTAAGTATCCTGTGTTCATTGATATAATTGAGCCATGGTAGCAAACATTTGTTTATGTAAAATGGGGACTGGAGCCAGAGGAGCCAGGACGTAGAAAGCAATAGAGTAACTGTGGTTGAAGGGGGGCGGGTAAGAAAGAGAAAAAAAAGAAGAAAAGGAGAAAGAAAAGAAGAAAAGATGAGTAGAGGGAGAATGAGAGGGGGTGTTCCACGGGGAGGAATATTGGGGCCACTGGTCCATGTTCCTGGCAAAGTCATTCCATGGTTCCCACACTTTTCTAAAGCTGGAGAGAGTATCTGTATGTGCCACTTTATGTGTAATTTTTTTCAAACTATCTGGTGCGATGAAGTGACATGAGGGTGTATTGAGTTGTTGCTAATTTTCAGTGTTTTGCTAGTTCTGGCTATCATTAGAGGGCAATCCCAGAAAAGTGTAAGTTGCATCTCCAGTTGCATCTCCAGCTTGTGTGCCAATTTTTCAGTAGCGTTTTGTTTTATCATTGAGTGATAGCAGATCGAGAGTAGTTTGACTTTTTCTGTTGTCCGGAGCATATCAGGCTGAATTTGTTGATTCTATTGCCCTCCAGTGGATTGATCCTAGTGTCAATTACTATATATTTTTTTAAAAAGAGAAAGTTTTGGTGGAAATGCAGTTATTTTGGGAGAGTGCTTAATTTATTGTATAAGCTTCTCAGGTGCAAAAATAAAGATCAGTGGGGACAGAGGGCACCCCTGACATGTGCCATTTGTTATCTTGAATGGTGTGGAAGAAAAACCTGAGTTTTTAAATTTTGGAAGAGGGGTTTGAGTAAAAGTCAATAATTGTTTGTATAAAGGGTTCTGGTAAACCAAAATAATGTTGCTTGCACGTAAGACCATTTTAATCAGTCAAATGCCTCTTCGGCATCAAGAGTAAGAAAGATACCTATAATATTTTCTCTTTGCATGACGTATAGCAAGTTAAACAATGTGTGTGTGTGTTATATGAGGCTTGTCTTTATAGAACAAACCTTGCTTATTCTAGGGAGATTAGTGTTGGTAATAGTTGGTTAAGTTTGGTTGCAAAGATTTTTGCGTATAGTTTAATATCAGCATTAAGTAGAGTGATGAAGTGGAAATTGACACAATGAGTTGGAGGTTTCCTGGTTTGTAGAGGGCTATTAAATTTGCTCATAGTATTTCTGGTGGAATGTAGCCTGTTTCTTTAATTGTATTCTTTAAAAGTAAAGTCACATGTCGTGGGGTGTGACTATCTCCAGGTGTTGTGGATTTCAAGCGTGTGTAGTAATAGTGGAATGTGCAACTCAGTGCTGTGAGAGAGGCAGTTGGTGGTTTGTTATGTGGGTATTTTTTTTTGGAGTCGTCATTTTTTATTGGAAACTTCACAGAATACAAGAATTTGGCAACTGACTTATGCAGTTTTAACCTGAGCCATGTAGTTATCAGTTTACATGTGAGTAAAATACATATTTGTATACAATTTACAAGATCAACTTACTTTGTACTCTGTTGGGCACTGTTATTGTAAATAGGTGGCAATGTGTAGTACTGGTTAGTATGCACTTAGAAAGCCTCCATATTTATTTTGGGTATCCAATGACATGATTATTTATATTTTTAGTTTTCCACTATTATGGGAAGTCAGCTCAGATCCACATTTATCCTTTCTGCACCATACACGTGTTCTTAAAAGAACACCGTAGGCACCACAATTATCCTGACAACCTAAAGGGGCCAAGATGCCCAAAGTCCACAGGTGCAGGCTCCCGTGTCACTACTAAATGATTTACTTGTTGTCCAGTAAAGACTCATGGTCCCCGACAGCCCAAAATCAAGCATTCACAAAATTGACGCATTATGTGCTCCACGTCACATAATACCACTGGTAGTGGTCAGTGTCTGGCTGAGAGTGTCAACTGACTGCACTCAGGCATCACTGCCTCAATCCTTGGCATTAGCTCATACAGCAAAAGATGGAAGCCTTTGCCACATCTTCAGTGGAGGCCCGCTTCAGACGGCGAGGGACCGAGAATCTCACCCAAACAACCAGCAACCTGTGCAGCAGGTATGCAGGACCCATGCAACACAATCATTTTAAATCACTACTTCAATGCAAGGTCCTTGGCTATGGACCATCATAACCACCCCAATCCACTGAAGTGGTCAGAAAAATATAAATGTAGTCATGTTGAAGTGTTGACATAAACTGTGACATGTTTTTCCAAAGCGTGCCCAAGCGTGGAAAATTCAAAATAACTTTCCCAAGCTGTGTAAAATAACACAGAGCACTGTGGTTGGATGGATTTCAAGCCATCCAATCACAGTGCTCTGTGTCATTTTACAAAGCGTGGGAAAGTTATTTTGAATTTTCCCACGCTGTGTAAAATGACACAGAGCACTGTGATTGGATGGCTTGAAATCCATCCAATCACAGTGCTCTGTATCATTTTACACAGCGTGGGAAAATTCCAAAGAATTTTCCCACGCTGTGTAAAATGACACAGAGCACTGTGATTGGATGGATTTCAAGCCATCCAATCACAGTGCTCTGTGTCATTTTACACAGCGTGGGAAAGTTCTTTGGAATTTCCCCACGCTGTGTAAAATGACAAAGAGCACTCTGATTGGCTTAAACCCACCAATAAGAGTGTTCTTAGCCTAATTGCAGGGCGGGGCAAGGGTTTATAAGCCTTCCCCCGCCCTGCGGAGCTCAGTCTGCGCGGAGCCCTCCATGGGTAAAGATGGATTATTTTTTTGCGCTCAGGTTTTTTCTTTTTCGTCTGGTCTTTTTTTTTGTGCTCAGGATTTTTATTTTATTTTAAGTTCGACGGTTATGATGGTTTTTTATTTGGCTTTTTTGGGGGCTGAAAAATGAAGATTTGAGAAAAAAGAAGACGTTGAATGGTAAGTTTAATTTTACTTTACAGGTTAGTTATTTTATTCCCCCTCACTATTTTTTAGGGTGAGGGGGGTAGGTAGGGACTTTTTATTTGGGGTGAGGGCCGGGGGGGGAGGACCGTAGGTCCCCCCACCTCATTATCTTTATGGCCCCCACCCGCCACCCAGGGGTGGGGGCCAGAGGGGGGGTGGACAGTAGGTCCCCCCTCATTATCATTTGGCCCCCACCCACCACCCAGGGGTGGGGGTGGGGGAAGGACAGTAGGTCCCCCCCTCATTATCTTTATGGCCCCCACCCGCTACCCAGGGGTGGGGGCCATAGGGGGGGTGGACAGTAGGTCCCCCCCTCATTATCATTTGGCCCCCACCCACCTCCCAGGGGTGGGGCAGGGAGGATAGTAGCCCCCCTCATTATCTTTATGGCCCCCACCCGCTGCCCAGGGGTGGGGGCCGGAGGGGGGGTGGACAGTAGGCCCCCCTCATTATCATTATGGCCCCCACCCGCCACCCAGGGGTGGGGGCCGGGGGGGAGGACAGTAGGTCCATTATGGCCCCCACCCGCCCCCCAGGGGTGGGTGCCGGGGGTGGCAGTAGGTCCCCCCTTCATTATCATTATGGCCCCCCCCCCGCCTAGGTGTGAGGGCCGGGGGGGCAGTAGGTGTCCCCCCCAATTATCATTATGACCCCCACCCACCGCGCAGGGGTGTGGGCTGGGGGGGGACATTAGGTCTCCCCCCTTATTTTACTTTAGGGCCCTAACCCGTCGTTTAGGGGTAGGGGCCAATAGTTTTTTCTTTTGTTTTACAGTGAGCAGCCACAGGCCACTGTTTACCAGACATGCCCTTACTTGTGGTATAGCGAGTAGGGGCAGCATTTACTAATACTAAGTAATTTTTACTTAGTATTAGTAAATGTGGCTGAAAGACCAATTTAGGTCTTTCAGCCTTTTAGTAGATAACTCCCTGATACCGTGGGAATTAGGGAGCTATCTACTAAGCGGCTGCAAGATGCAGCCACAGCACGAATAGATCGGAGTTTCATTCATTCGAATGAAATTCCGATCCGAATAAAGTGCCGAATTGCGTTCTAAAAGAAACGAACATACTGTTCTCATTCAGTTAGAACTCAATTTGGCAGTTTCATGTAAAATGACAGGAAGCATCGTGGGAACACAGAGGAAAGGTAAGAATTATGGGAAAATTGCTCTGACCAGCGGAAATGAAGCACACTTTGCTCCTCTGCTGGTCAGAGCTGGTCAAGCGGAGGAATCCTCCATAAGGCAAAGAGTCCCTACTTTGTCTTATGATTTTAAAGAAAACTAAAGAAGACAGGAAGAAAAGAAGAACAGATCCTGAGAGAGGGGGAGAAGAGGAAGAAATCGAGGAAAGGTAAGTTCGGCATGACAGTGACGCTTTAAGTACATTTCGTCTCAGAGTTCGAGTGATCGTCTAATCTTCCCAAATTTGAATGAATTGCAGTTCAGACCAAAACAAATCTCCAAGTCTATTGAGCAGAAGTGATTAGGCTTTCTGAGATATTGCTTATAAAACAGTGCCTCCTAGAGGAAGCTGCAAATCTGGAATCAAGAGAGCAACACCAACATACCAAGATGCAATGATGATAGCCAAATAATAAGAAAGTAACAATAAATTTGCAAATAAGTATTTTTTCTAAGTTATATTTCAACAAAAATCACAACAAGTTATGTATGCTTTTTTTGCACACATTTATTGTACTATCATTGTATGGCCTGACATCAGAAATTCAAAGAATTCTGCATACAGAATTTTGTTTATTAAGTATTGCGTTGAATATCTCTATCTATCTATCTATCTATCTGTTGTGCATCACCTATGTACAGTTAGACTTTGGAAAGTACCCCTTGCAGATAAACTCCAGAAATGATGTTACCACAACTATCCCAGTTTCAAATGAATACAATCTGGGAGATTCATTGTGTCTCACCACAAACTTTTTGACACACACACTCCAAAAACTCATTCAGAAAGTATGCTTTTTTTATGCCATAATTGTTTACATTAATTTTTGAAAATTTGAATATCAATCAACATTCATAATAACAAAATAATGCCAGATCTTTGAAAACTTTGCAAATGTATTAACCCCTTAAGGACTGAGCCAAATGTACACGTTGTGAACAAAACAAAACGTAAACAAAACCTGGCATTTGTGCTACATGTTTGTCCAACCGTAATTCACCTCTTACATATTAAAAGCACCCACCCTTATTATATATCATTTTATTCAGGGGAAACAGGGCTTCATTTAATATCAAATATTTAGCTATGAAACATAATTTAATATGAAATAAATGGGAGAAAATAAGAAATGTTGTTATTTTTTTAGTTCTACATGACATTTTAACTGTCAATGTCATAATACTGTTTGATTTTACTGCAATAAAATACACATATTTGTATTCAGCAAAGTCTCACGTGTAAAACAGTACCCCCTATGTACAGGTTTATGGTGTTTTGGGAAGTTACAGGGTCAAATATAGCATGTTACATTTGAAATTTGTTACGTTGCCTTTGAGACTGTATAGTAGCCCAGGAATGAAATTTACACCCATAATGGCATACCATTTTCAATAGTAGACAACCCAAGGTATTGCAAATGGGTTATGTCCAGTCTTTTTTAGTAGCCATTTGTTCACAAACACTGGCCAAAGTTAGCGTTAATATTTGTTTGTGTGTGAAAAATGCAAAAAATGCCAATTTTTGCCAGTGTTTGTGACTAAGTGGCTACTATAAAAGACTGGACATACCCCATTTGCAATACCTTGGGTTGTCTACTATTGCAAATGGTATGCCATCATAGGGGTAATTTTCATTCTTGGGCTACCATAGGGTCTCAAAGGCAACGTAACCAATCTGGTGAATTTTTTTTTTTTTTTTATATTCTTTATTTTTGAGTGCATTGTAAAGATAGAGCTTGTCAGAGACATGTCAAAACATCACATTGGAAAATTACAGTTTGCAAATCGTATGCATGTCTGAGTTACAGCACATTTTTAGGATTATAGTAGTAGGTAAAAGTAAGCATGGTGTATAAAGATATGAAAGCATAACATTGATAAGAATACGTTCCATGCTAGCTTGGAGATTTTTTGTTCAAAGTTATAATATGCTTAGGTTACAGGTTATACATCGCATTTCTGGACTAAGTGTTAAGGTAAGTATAGCTTGAGTAGTAAGTGCATGCTAAGTAAAACATATACGCTTGTGGCGCCTCCACAGCAGGGCAGGCGAGGAAGAAACACAACGGAAAACAATGCTATGGCATGCTATGTAGATGCTTCAATTTTGCAATTAAGGTGTTTCAGTAGGCAAGATGAGTGTATGAAAATAGATATAGTGCAAGCGTAATAAGCATGACTATGTAGTTGTTGCTTGTTATAAGAGAGTGAGAGGAGAGCGAGGCAGGTATGTCACAGAAAAGAAAACATGTTAATAGCTGGAGTCTGCTCATTTACACAGGATCTGCATTAACTAGGTTCTGCTTTAAATGGACAGTCCAGACAGCAATTGTGAATCTAGTCCGAGGTATGTTTAGCAGTATGACATATGAAGCCCTATACTGAGCAATATGGAGCTCACGGTTTTTAGAGTCCAGTCCGGGTTGTTCATCCCACGCCTGATGCTCGGAGGGTGGTGCTGGCGTGATGGATTTTGTGCGGGTCTTTGTCTATGTCTCCTTGCCAGGTCCTTCCCTTGGTGAGCCCCATTGCGCTGGGTGCTTCGCTGCGGCTCTGGGACGGTCTCTTTAGTGCGGTCATCTTGTAGGGATTTCTGCCCTGCTGACCCACCGCTCTTTCCGGGCGAGGTTTGCCTTGTCTGATCTCATGCCGATTGTTTGCTGCTAAGGCTGGTTGTTTGGGTCGGTGCTTCCTGAGTACTTGTGCGGTTTCAGGTATTAGCCCCGGTCCACTGCTGCTTTTTGCAAGGCTCCGAGTGTTGGGCCTCCTGGCCGTTCTTTGCAGGCGACATTTGTTCGCGGGCATGTATCTGGGGTCGGGGGTCTGCACTCCCCGCATGCCAGCTCCTTGAGAGCCCTGTTGTAGGATGTCTTCAGGAGCTTGGGGTCTCATGCGCGCCTCTAACTTCTTCCAAAACGCGGCGAAAATTGCATTCAGTCTGAGTTCCGTGTCGAGCTCCGCATCTCCTGGGCCTGCAGTGTGAGGGACATCCGCCATCTTGCGGGTTGCAGAGGTGGCAGGCCCGTGCCTCCTTGTCTCTGTCTCTCTCCTCCCGCTCTGCCAGAGAGTTGCGTAGGGGTGGACCGGGATGACCCCCACCGGTCCATAGGGGGGGGAACGGGTGTTCTGGGGCACTTTTCTGGCCTGTCTTGGTGGAGGGAGGGCGGCCGTCCCTCCCGCTCCCACCATGCTGGTAGGCCTCAACCGTGTGGCCGGTACGTACCGGGGCATTTGTCACTCGTTTGATATCGCCGTATGCGTCCCGGTGTCGTCTGTCACCTGGTGGCCTTTGATTAGCTTAGTGGAGTCGTTTTTGTGGCTTTTTCCTCGCTTTTTTGCGCTGTTCGGCAGGAGCTGCAGAGGTTTGCTTCCTCTCAGTCCTGCGGTCAGGCCCCGCCCCCCAATCTGGTGAATTTTAATGTGAAAAAAATGAAACACAAGCCTTATATTTGACACTGTAACTTTTGAAAACACCATAAAACCTGTACATGAGGAGTACTGTTGTACTCGGGAGACTACGCTGAACACAAATATTTGTGTTTCAAAACAGTAAAAAGTATCACAGCAATAATATTGTCCGTGTAAGTGCTGTTTGTGTGTGAAAAATGCAAAAAACTTCACTTTTACTGGCGATATCATCGTTGTAATACATTTTACTGTTTTGAAACACTAATATTTGTGTTCAGCTAAGTCTCCCGAGTAAAACAGTACCCCCCATGTACAGGTTTTATGGTGTCTTGGAAAGTTATAGGGTTAAATATAGTGCTAGCAAATTAAATTCCCTTTACTTTCGGCATGGGTTGTCAGGCAGGTCCCGCTAATTGTAATTAATTAAGATACCTAATTATATAAAAATATTACATAAATATATATGTAGAATTAATATATGTATAAATATATATACGTATGTGAATATATATGTGTGTATATATATATATATATATATATATATATATATATATATATATATATATATATATATATATATATATATATATATATATATACATATATATATATTATTTCATTCTACGTGTATTTTGATATAAATATATATATATATATATATATATATATATAAATATCACATTACAGTTAGAATAAAATAATACACATCTATATATTTTTTAATTATTTATTTTTTATTATTTTTTAATTTTATTTTTTTACGTATTTACATATTTGTTATATTATATATAAATATATATATATAACAATAATTCTATAAATATTTAATCAGTATCAGTCTACATGTAATTTGATATATATAATAAAAACATGGCAACATTTCATTCTTTGCGTGTTATTAGTTTAAGCAGACTGTGATTGTCTATTGTTGTGACTTAGATGATGATCAGATCACATTTTATGACCAATTTGTGCAGAAATCCATATCATTCCAAAGGGTTCACATACTTTTTCTTGCAACTGTATATTAATAGTAAAATACACCTAAACAGTGTATGTGTGTGTATGTATATGTATTTATATATATATACTTAGATCATATATATATAATATGATCTAAGTATATAAAAAAAATTTACACTGATTTTAACTTTATTTTATTTGATTTCCAGGCAGCAGGGGGACTAACTGTCATTACAGGCAGTCCCCCTGCTGGCAATGCAGCAGCCAGCTAACCGGGCCATGTGATTGTGAGGTCCTCGCAAGGACCTCACTCTCACATGGCCGGGGGTGGGGGGCGGGCATGGGAGGCAGGATCCACTGCGGAGGACTCCCTGGGATCCCAGGTGAGTCTCCCCAACCGCGATCGCCGGCGTGGGATCGCCGACGACCGGGTAAGTAAGAAAAAACGGAGGGCGTACTATTACACCCTGCGGCATTTAGAGCCTCTTAGAATAGGGTGTAATAGTACAACCTCCGGTTTTAAGGGGTTAAAAATAAAAACTGAACTATTAAATTGACGTAACTATTCAGGCCTTTTGCTATGATACTTGAAACGTAAAGCTCATATGCGTTATATTCATCAGAATCATCTTTGATGTGTTTTCCCACACTGATTGGAGTCCAGATGTGGCAAATTTAATTTCTGATTTTAAAAAGCATGATTTGGAAAAACACACACTTGTGCTTTATGAGGACTCACCACAGCAAAGCATATCAGTGCAAAAAGAGGACAGAGCTCAGAGACAGGATTGTGTAGAGGCACAAAACTGGAGAAGTCTACAAAACAATTTCTGGTGCATATAGAGCACAATGGCCTTGATAATTTTTAAGAAAGCAGTTTGGAAAAAACAAACTTATTAGAGTTGGCCAAACTGGGCAACCTTGGTGATCAAGTGGTGACCAAGAACCCAATGGTCACTCTGTGTTATGTCACAAGTGGTTTAAATGTGGAACACAACTGCAGATTATAAATTTCCTTATTTTTATTATAGAGAGTGAAATGAGAATCCTTTAATTAATAAGGTTACTGTAGATTTAAGGCAGCATGGCTTTTGCAGGTTGTTAGTTGAAGACATAAAGCATTAATAATTGTAATAGTATTTTAGTAGTAGCAGATTTTAGCAAGCAGGTAACAGTTCATTAGCAAAGTAAGAATTCAGAGATAGTATCAAATTATATACTTATGATTGTTGGGAGTTGTCCTCCAAAGACAAGTTAGTTTGAGTCCGCAGGATGATTAAACATCAAACAGTCCGGTTTCCAATAATTAGAAAGAGAGCAGGTAAATCCAATACATGGTCCGTGGTCAAAGGGAGATGAGAAGGCAGGAATCTGTTTAAACAGTCCAAGGTTCGGTACACAGTATTCACGGAGAAGAGCTTAGCCGGCAATGTGATTGCGGAAGTATCAACCAGAAATCACTAATTTTGAATCTGGCACGGTCTCTCTATAAGGCTTGAGAGAGCCGCATCATGGAGGGGGCGGGGACGGTTCCACATACCGGAAATGCCGTAACGGAGCTGAAAAGATAAGTCCTGACACTCTGGGAGAGTTCCAGATGTCATGTGTGGAGATTGGTGAAACTTGCAGAAGGATAACCAACACTGCAACATTTCACTGATCTGGCCTTTATGGCAGACTGGCTATATGAAAGATTGTCCTCACTGCAAGACACATGAAGGCCCACTCAGAACTTGCATAAAAGGCACGAAAAGGACTATCTGACTGTGCAAAAGAATATTCTCTTGTCTGATGAAACAAAGATTATTTGGGCTCAGTTCAAAGCATAATGGATGAACTGTTCATCACCTGATACCATCCCAGCAGTGAAGCATGGTAGTGGTTGCATCGTGCCTTGTGGTGTTTTTCAGTGACAGGGACTGGGAAACTGTCCAGAGTTGAGGGAAAGCTGATTGGTCCTTTGAACATGACACAGACCCTTAGCACACAGTCAAGACAATGCAAGAATGGTTAAGGGACAAGAATGTCCTTAAATAGTCAAGGCAGAACCAAGACTTGAACCCAAAAATGTCTGTCCTCCAATGGTTTAGCTTGACATGAAATTATATGCAGAGATAAATGGCAGAGACTTCCCAAATCCATGTGTGCAAAGCCTGTAGCATCAGACCCAAAAAGACTTGATAATGTGATCACTGCCAAATGAGCTTCAAACAAGTACTTAGTTAAGGATCTGAAGAATGTGATATTTCATTTGTTTCTGTTTAATAGGAGACAGTAAAAAAATAAAATAAAATAGAATCTGTAGATATCCAGAGGCAGCAGTCCTCTGTAGGAAAAACCTATAACCTACTGGGTAAAACTATACCAAATATATCTATGAGGCTGCGCAGTAGGGGAAAGAGGAAGAAGAGAAAAAATTCTCTACAAAACATCTGAGAGAAAACCTCTTAAAAAGCAAGATTCTAATAGCAATCTGCTTGGCACATATACACAGGACTCACATATAAGGGAAAAGGAAGGATAATAAACAATGCAGGTATACATAAAAATCATTTAAAAAAGCTAATAAAAACAGCACAAACATAAAGCAGCAAAATATCAGCAAAAGACTTGTGCAGCAGCATAAGTGTCACAACACTCCTTAGTTGATTTGCCCTTGTGCAGTACTCACACTCACCACTGTTTCTGTTTGGCACTGTTCCTGATTTCTTTTCATTAAGCACTTCACCTGGTCCTTGTTTAGCACCTATTTAGTTTGGTTTCTCCCCTCACTCCTTGCCAGATCATTGCCTTTTGTTTCCTGTTTTCCTGTGTTCCTGGCTCCTGCATACTGTGACTTGATCCTGTGTTCTCCTGGTCTTCATCCTGTGTCCTCCTGATCCTGCGTTACTGTGTCCTCCTGGTCCTTTGTTGCTGTGTCCTCCGATCTTGAGCTCTGGTTCCGTGGTCTCTGCTTTACTACCAGTGATCCTGTCCCTGCAGCTTTGCTCATTTATTTGACTTCTGGTCTTGCTTCTTGATGTCACTACATTAGTCTTGTGACTCTGGATCTGTGCCCTACCTGATACTCGTGGTAGCTGCACAATCCTGCCCTTATACCAAAGGACTGTTACAGTATTTGTTGCCTGCACGATTCGTGCTTATTTTGAGTTACTGTATATATTTTGTGGCCTTGTCCGTGTGTATGTGTGTGTGTATGTATGTATGTGTGTATATATATATATATATATATATATATATATATATATATATATATATATATATATATATATATATATAGTTTTGCTTTCTCCTTTGGTTCCCTGTAAATATATATATTTCTTGATTTACCCTATTCATTTGTGTCTTGGCATTTATTTCTTTGCTATAGTGGTTCCCAGGCAGCACCCCTTCATGTCATTACAATAAGATTATCTTAAATCTAGATAAAAAGTAGTGCAAAGGTAAAGTTTTGTGCCCAAATGAAATCCACTTTTTTTTACCAGACATATTGCACTATTATCTTCTCCTCCCTTTTCATATGGATCCTGTGAAACTACCTCCATTCGATCCTCATAGAGAATATTCCTCTATATAGGCCCTTGGCATCCCATCAGGCTTTACTTAAGACTTTGTTTTGGTATCTCCTTTGTGTAAAGGTTTTTTCTTCTCAAAGATGTGTTACTATATTCTGTTCATAAGTAGCTGCACTACTGTGAGCTTTGGCGCAACCTTCATTTATTTTGTATTTTGTACTATCCTTGGTTATAGGGTTTGGAGGGAACCCTATCTTTAGGTTTGTTGAGTCACACTATCCCTATTTATAGTATTGGTTAATTTTAACACTGTTTCCTTTGTTTATATATTCTTATTCAGTTTTTTAAGTATATCTGCATTGTTTGGTATCCTCCTCCTTCCCTCACACTATATGTGAGTCCTGTGTGTACGTGCCCAGCAGATTATTTTTTGGGATCTTTCTTTTTAAGAGATTCTCTATTAGACAAAGAAGTCCGGACCGGCCCAGATTCTCTACTGATATCCGATTTTCTGTGGGGGCCGTATGGCAAGGTAAGATCTGACATGGAGGTGGACCTCAGAGATTTCTCCGACGCATCGGAAGATTACTCTCTTCATAATATGGAAGATGTGGAATATAAGATGCCACCCAAGCCCACCCAGCCAACTGAGTTGGTGTCACCATCTGTCACCACAGCAATAGTTACTAGCTTCTTGGCGGATCTCTGTCAAAACCTATCTTCGGAAATCGCATGGGTCAGGTAGGATCTCAGAGGGTTTAATGTTTGCCTAGATGCAGTTGAGCAGACAACCACAGTACAAGTCCTTGAGTTGCAGAAACAGGTCAGTAACCTCACTTCGACCCATAACATTTTGAGCCACCAGTTGGTAGCCATAGAAGATAAGAGGCAAGGGAAATACCTGAAGCTTAGGGGCCTAGAAGACAACGTTACCATGGCAGAACTGCCACACTTTCTATGACTTTTTTTTTTTGGCCCTACTACCAAAAGGCACAATGCTGTATAGGATGTTCTGTCTCCCTAAACCTCCCTAGGGCACGGCTTTGACCACCAGCAATCTGCTGATCAGATTTCAGAATGGCCAAAACAAGGCTTCCATCACTGGAAGGGGGAAGACCTTGTACTGGATGAAATAAATGGACATTGTCTTTTACTCTGACTTTTCCAGCATGACCTTGCAGTGGAGACAGTCACTTCTTCCCCTCATGTTACTTTTATCAGCAAAAGATGTCAAGTACTGCTGGGGTTCTCCACGCATCTCCTTATTCAGCACTACAACATGGAGCTCAAGGTGTCCAAGGCCTCTGAAACAGAAGCCGTCCTGATCTCTCTAGGTCTGAAGCGCAACACAAAACCTGCAACTCTAGCTTGGGACCCAACTACCATTGTCCCATTCATCCCAGCAATTAAGAACGCAACCAATGTGGCAGTTACCTGACTTTGACATTTCTTATTTTTTCTCTCTATTTTTTGATCCTTGCTTTTTATGGTGTTAGCACCCAGTTCCAAACAAGAAATATCTCACGTTCAATAACACCCATTAAAAAAAACCTAAAAAAAAAAAATTTTCACAGATTTGCTTTTTTGATAATACATAACTCAAAATAGCTTCACTTGTCAGTTATGATTTTTAAATGTCTTATTTAATGAATATATATTTGACAGTTAATGCCAAGCCTATATCAAACCTAGCCCCTAAGTCGACACCAACCCTACCTCCAACACTATGCTTAAACTAACTATAACTGTACACCTACTCTCACCAATTTGAACACTTCACACAACTTATTAGTGAGTCTAAGGTCACTAAATATTGCCCCAGCTGATGAAGCAGAGCCTTTGGTATCAGCTGATACTTGGGTCTCCCTGTGCGAACAGGGATTTAACATTGCTACCACCAACATGATTGGACATTCCATGCAATCCTAATAGCAACCCACATTGCATAGGATGGCATAGAACATTCTAATTTCTTAAAAGGCTTAAACCACTTTCACGTTGATCGTTTGGGAATAGTAATGCATTAGGACAGATAAAGTCATACAAACATAGCATGTTAATTGGTAGAAAACTATTATCTATAAACCACTTTGCGAAAATGCTAAAAAAAAAAAAAAGCATTTGTTTTAACACTATTGTTTGCATACTTCAAAAAATATACATTTTGGGAAAGATTTATAAAGGAAAACAGGTGTGGGTCTCTGTGCAAAAAATACTAATAGGGGTATTTTCTAAAATCAAAAGAATTTCCAAGTTTGGGACAAAGTAGTCAAACTGATAAAAGATCAGACTGAACATTTTACCAAATCAACTATTTTGGCCTATTTTGCAATTCACTTTGAATTCCTGTCAATTCACACGTTAATAAATAACACCTGTAAATGTTGAAATGTTTTCTTGTGATTTATATGGCGATTGCTCCTTATTTAGAACTTTGCCTCCAGAACAGCAACAATTTTTGTCTTGATAAATCTCCTCTGTGGTTCATATTTACCATGGTAAAATATGTCCTATTATGGGCTAATTGCTGAGACATTAATACTGAGAAACCATTGGTTTCCATGCTAACGTATCCTTACTATGCACCCATTCCTACAATAATACATTGTTTGCCTTTATAATTCTAACCTGAAATGTGTCATTTTGTTTCATGAAGCTTAAAGAAATTATTGTAAATGTTATAATAGTCTCCTGATATCATACTGGCCAGAAAGTAAAATCTTAAATAAAAAATAGCAAAACTGATTAATGTATACATGTATGGTTTAATCATCTCTACTTATGTTGAGGGCAAGTGTGTGTATATATATATATATATATATAATAAGCAAAATCTAAAATTAGTATAACACTTTACACACATGCATTAAAAAAGATGTGTAATTGAAGGGACTGGAGGGGCTTATTGAGGAAATTGGCTTTGGGGCAGCAAGGAGAGCAAATGCATCCCTGGGTATACATATCGAAAAGAGCAGCTATGTGTGGTAAAATAAGCCACAGATCATTTTGAGAACACACATTGAAACTTTCAAAATGTTCAGCACCTTTATGTGGTTACTGGGTAGATTTAGCAGTTAAAATAAAATACAAGTTAATACAATGAATGTTAATACCAACCAATACCAGTGATGTGTATTTCCTAAAGTATTTCAGCTTTCTTCAATAAAATATAAATAATCAAATATTACATAACAAAAGAATTTGGCTATATTCAAATCATGGTAAATTAGTATCAAGGGCCAAAAATGCAATAGCTTGTGCTTTGGTAGGTGTTTCTCGTGTTCAGATAAGATTTAGCTCACTGTCAAACTAATTCCATGTAGTCGAGCACAGTAGTGCAGATAAAACCCATAAGCACAAAGGGCACATCGACCCCACACGATTGCTACAGAATTATTTGAGCCGCATCAGTGAAGTACAGATGACACACCTGCAGGCATGGTAAGTAACGTGGGCATGTCTGACTCATCCTTTTAACTTAGGAAGAAAAAACAAAACTGGATGAGAAAACTGATGAGGAATAAAGAAAGACAAACACAATTCCCTAAGCTTGCTATGTCTCTCTCTGTGCAGAGGGAACTTGCTGACATTGTAGTATTGGACTGTCCCTGTGGATGGTATTAGTTGACTTTAAAATGGCATAAGTTCCCTTTGTAATGACAAACTTGATTTAGAACTTGTTTGAGACCTGATCATTGACTAATCAAAGAGCAATATACTGAATCTCTGTCTGCTCTCATGGTCTTAATACATTTTGTATTGGTGTAAAGGGAAAAATGTGTGCTCAAAATTTTTTTTCCTCTTAACTATACCACCAATATAACTGTATCTATTACTGACACAAGGCAAGAAAAATTGATGGATTCCTGCATTTCCCTGCATGTTCTATACCAGGGGTAGGCAACCTACAGCACTAGTGCCATGCCCGGGACTTGAGGTGTCTTTCCACGGCACTCAAGGCTGCTAGAGCCAAACAGGCTCTGGCCTATCAGTAGTCTCAGTGAAACTTCAGATATCTGCTAATACGAAAAGGTGGTGAAGGAAAATCCTCAATTTATGCATTGCAGAATGTAGAGGAAGTGATCTCAGGTCAGTTCCTCCCAGCACTTGTGAATGGGAATCCACACTGTAGTAGAGCAGCCTGCAGCTGGTGTTGCAGCTTCTGTCCTTGAACCCAGGGAAGCCACCCACACGTCTAGATATACACAGACCTGCAGAATAAGCCTTCCCTCATACAAATAATACGAACAGCCCACACACAAACATACACACAATCCTCAAAAACGCAACACCACTAACAATCCACATACATGCACACAATCCCACATGCAGCCTCTCACATGCAATACCACAAACAGCCCCTCACATACACACAATGTGACATATCCATCCACACACAATTCCACAAGCAGCCCTCATATACAGCCCACATTCATATATATCATACACGATACCATAAACTACTAATGTACATATACAATATAATACCTCAAATACACACAAATACAACGATACAAAGCAATTACAGTAAAAATAACACAAGCAGAATACGGCAGCATACACATCTCAATTTAAAAAAAACAGGATCGGCACGCTACGGAACATCACAATCCTATATCGGCACAGTGCTGCTAAAAGGTTGCCTACCCCTGTTCTGTACCTACCATCTGCATGGCACTAGAAATGAACATAAATTATGCAAACATAAGTTCATCCAACTGATTAGCATCTTCCAGTTTTGGAGAAAATGCAAAGATAGTAGCCTATAATACATAATTTTGTTCATAAATGACAGGAGTGTACACCAGCATTGTCTTCCATTGCTGCAGTTCATCCACTTACAGGTTTGATAAATTATGCATTCAGAGACACAGTTCATCACATTTTCTAGAATGTTTTATTAAGTTTATCTGGTGTATTTTAAAGCCCAAGGGAACCTGGCTATTCTTCCTAGACTTCTCATATTGTCATGGTATGTCTGCCAATTGGCCTTCATATTTTATTGTAACATCCTCTGTAAATTCAATCCTGGTCCAGGAAAATCCCAACAGTTCAACTTCTTCTGCAAATCATGGGAATGGCATTTTTAGCACTAACACAATGCCATTTGTCTTAATCTGGTATTCCCTCTCCATTATTTTTTTGTAATATATCTAAGGAAAGCTGATTTGTCCTGAACTAAAAGAAAAAGTGAGCACAAGTAGTCTCTGCTCATTTGCTGGGATACAAGACTGAGCTCCCCACCTATTCATCAGACTTTGCTGTTTTTAATTAACATTAACAGTTTATTAAAAATAAAATATTTTATGCATACCATCATCATTTGGCATCTACTTCATTGTGTCCAATAAATGAAAATAAGTGTCTGTATTGTTTTTTATCTACATTCCTCCTGTCTTTGAATATGGCTAATGTTCAGTTCCATTGGAGGTGCACTGAGCATGTCTGCAACAATAACAGTCAGATGATATGCTTTGCCTAATGAGTGTGTGCGCCACCTGGTGGAAATATTTTCATTCTGCATTTAAATCTTATGATAGGACATTCCTACTCCCTTACAAATATTATGCCCGCACATTCTCCTACTGACTTGGTGCCTTCTAATACTGCACTATTAATACAGCACCTATAGGAGAAGATAGAAAATGGCATAAGACCAGCTTTAGGTTAAATAATTTAGCTATGACTTCTACAAAATGAATATGTAGATTGTAAATTAAATGGATATGCTGTAGAAAGTTTGTAATGAAGACAAAATAACAAAAAATATAGTTCCACAAACCTTTACAATTGCCAATGAAATACTGTATAAGCATATAACTCCTTGTTTCCACGAAAACATACTAAATATATAGAAGTTTATTTGCTTACCCATGTAATATATTTAAAGGGACACTCCAAGCACCACAACTTCTACAGCTTAGCTTAGAAATGTCCAGAAATGTTGTGAAATCAGGGAGCAGTGTCTGACAAACCCCAGGTAATAAGTCATGCCATTCAAAAAAAGTTTAACACCTTAAAATGGGTGACGGGAAGAAAGCACCATGGCACTCCTGGTACCATAACCACCTCAGTCCATTTTATTAATTGAATTGCAAAAAAAATTGTCTTATAATTGTCAAGCTCAGCTCTAGCCAAACTTTGATTATTTTTTAATTTATTTTTTATTCATGTAAATAAAATAAAATAAAATAAAATTATATCATGTGAACACTTTTGCATAGTTATTATAAATGACCTTGTACATTCCTGACAATTCTCAGTTTAATGTGAAATATTGCATATTTCTAATATAATATTTATTTTTTTATCCACTGTAACATAATTATTCAGCATTACTTTATAAAATAAGAGATTTTAAAGGACATTAAAGGAACACTATAGGGTCAGGAACACAACCATTCCTCACCCTACAAAATTGAAGCCATTTAGGTGGCTTGCAACCTCTTAGCCCCCTTAAAAGTAATAAAAAAACCTCACCTTATTTCCAACACCGTGCGAGTCCACTGCTGCTGGCCCAGCCCCCTTGGTGACTTCATCAGAATTGCCAATTTCTAGCCAATCCAATGCTTTCCCATGGGGAAAACATTGGATTGGCTAAAATCTGCAGTTTGTTGGGCAAAACGCTGTTTTTGGCCAATCAGCACCTCCTCATAGAGATGCATTGAATCAATGCACCTCTATGAGGAAAATTCAGAGTCCCCATGCAGAGCGTGGAGACACTGAACGGCAGTGCTGCCTACTATGCAGCACTGAGCCAGGAAGCACCTCCAGTGGCCATCTGAGGAGTGTCGCTAGGGGCAATGTCAATATTGCCTTTTCTCTGAAAAGGCAGTGTTTGCATTAACCTCCCTGGCGGTCTGATTATGTCAGCATGTTAAAGCGGTACATTGTTTTGTATGGAAATTTGTTGTTTCATATTGTAGGCTTGTAATTCTTAGGAAATGGAATAACTCACTTAAATCTGTCCAAACAAGAGTCTAGTAGACATCCCGGGTATGATAAAGTTTGAAACACGAAATCATAAATTATAATATAATAAACAATTATAAAAAAATTATAATTTAATAATAAATTTAATAATGTAGTCAACCCCAAAACACTGAAATTTGTCCAAACAAGGGTGCAATATTACTAGTCACTGTAGTACTAGACAATGCACCTTGGTTTAGTAAACATCCTGGGTATGAAACATTTTGAAACATGGGACTGCACAAAGTCCGACGTTACAATCAGGACAATGGAACCTGGTTTCCTTTTTGATTTTCTTTCCACTGTCATCTCGCTTCAAGCAACAAACCACGCACATCCTTGTAGGTGATGACTTTTCTCGGTTGGTGGGATGTATTCCATGAAGTGATGACCCGTCAGGCGTTCCGGGTTGACAACGCCAACAGCACGACGTGCAGCTCTAGATACGTTCAGCAACTTTCCAAATTAAGTCAGAATGAATCACAGGCTTGTCACGCTTTTTTTTTTTTTTAACAGAATGTAGGCATTCCACAAGCATTGCTCAAGAAGATGCCTGAAGATCTTACATAGTTACATAGTTACATAGTTACATAGCTGAAAAGAGACTTGCGTCCATCAAGTTCAGCCTACCTCACATTTGTTTTTTGCTGTTGATCCAAAAGAAGGCAAAAAAACCCAGTTTGAAGCACAATTTTGCAACAAGCTAGGAAAAAAATTCCTTCTTGACCCCAGAATGGCAGTCAGATTTATCCTTGGATCAAGCAGTTATTACCCTACATTGAAAGATTATATCCTTGAATATTCTGTTCTTGCAAGTATGCATCTAGTAGCCGTTTGAACATCTGTATGGACTCTGATAAAACCACTTCCTCAGGCAGAGAATTCCACATCCTGATTGTTCTTACAGTAAAAAAACCTTTCCTTTGCCTTAGACGAAATCTTCTTTCTTCCAGTCTAAACTCATGGCCTTGTGTCCTATGTAAAGTCCGGTTTGTGAATAGATTTCCACACAATGGTTTGTATTGGCCCCGAATATATTTGTATAATGTTATCATATCCCCTCTCAGGCAACGTTTTTCTAAACTAAATAGGTTTAAATTTGTTAACCTTTCTTCATAGCTGATATGTTCCATTCCTTTTATTAATTTTGTAGCCCGCCTCTGCACTTTTTCTAGTGCCATAATATCCTTCTTTAGAACAGGTGCCCAAAATTGCACAGCATATTCAATATGGGGTCTTACCAGTGATTTATAAAGAGGCAAAATGATATTCTTGTCCCGAGAATGAATGCCCTTTTTCATGCATGACAATACCTTACTGGCCTTGGCCACTGCTGATTGACATTGCACATTGTTGCATAGTTTGTTGTCTATAACAATTCCCAAGTCCTTTTCGTGTGTTGTTATCCCTAATTCGCTTCCATTAAGGGTATACGTTGCTTGTGTATTCTTTACGCCGAAGTGCATAACTTTGCATTTTTCAACATTAAATTTCATCTGCCATTTGAGTGCCCAGTCCCCCAGTCTATCTAAATCCCTCTGCAGCAAAGTAATATCTTGCTCACATTGTATTGTTTTACAAAGTTTGGTGTCATCTGCAAACACTGAAACATGACTTTCAATGCAGTCTTCAAGATCATTTATAAACATGTTAAATAGAAGGGGTCCCAGAACAGACCCCTGAGGGACACCACTTGCCACCTCTGTCCAGCTTGAAAATTTACCATCAATGACAACTCTTTGTACTCTGTTTTTAAGCCAATGTTCTACCCAAGAACAAGCATTTTCATCTAGACCGATTTCCTTGAGTTTGAACACTAATCTATTGTGTGGAACTGTATCAAATGCCTTGGCAAAATCCAAATAGATCACATCCATGGCAACACCCTGATCTATACTTCTGCTTACTTCTTCGTAGAACGCAATCAAGTTAGTTTGACATGACCTGTGCTTCATAAAACCATGCTGATTTTTGCTGATAACCATGTTCTTCTCAAGGAATTCTTGAATATTATCCCTTAATAACCTTTCAAATATTTTACCAGCCACAGAAGTGGCTTCTTTTGCTGTTTCCTCATTGCTGGGTAGAAGGCCATTGCTTGGTCGGCTCTGTCGACACCTCCCATGGTGTTATTGTAGTCTATCGCTACTTGTGGCTACATGATTTCTTTCCCACCTTTCGTGCGTAGATAACAGTAAAGGTATTATGAACTGTACTCATTAAGCACACATCTTTCTTGTCATGCCATCGCAGTGCAATTATTTTGCCTTTTTGCCAAGCAACCATTTCTCCAGTCTTCAGCTTCTTATTGCCAAACATTGGTGGCATTGCGCCGGTTGCCCTAACAGTTCCATAGGCATCTGTTTTGTGTTGCAGAAGAAACTCATAAAGTTCAGGAGACATATAAAAGTTGTCGGTTGTTACGCAATAGTCCCGATTTAGCAATGGCTCAATGAGTGAAAGAACGGAAGACCATTCCATAGTTGCTGTGTTTTTGATTTAATTTTGTTCCTTTTCCAGTGTAAATAACTGAATTCCAATTTTTACGCTAAATTGTGCTCTCTTTGATGCAATGTATTGTACCCAGCTGAGCCTTTCCTTGCAGGCTATTAGACTTTCATCTATGCTGATATCTCTCTCTGGCACATGACTCCGTTGGAAATTCTTTGGAATCATTTGAGATACATCCCAAATGTTCTTTAGTTTTGGTGCAGGATGAGTAGTTTCATCAAATTCTTAGTTGTAAAAATTTCATGATCAGGGATATTCTGTATTCTGACATGACCGTACTAAAGAATGGAGTGGCAAGTAATTTATTAGTTGTCCAGTACCACATATGCAGGGGTTTCCCCACCACTCCGTGAATTATTATAAGTCCCAGAAATTTCCAAATGTCATCTGTGGTCACTGGTTCCCACTTTCTGCTTCTTGAAAACTTCCGATGCAGAGTAGCTAATTGTTGATCTTTATACTGGTTTGTCTCAGTAACTATTTTTTCAATTACCTCATCGGTCAGAAATGATTGTAAGTATGCCAAGGGGTTATTGTGTTCAACGTCTACTTTCATACCAGATGCTCCAGCAAATGGGAATGTTGGGGGGCGCTGCCTGATCCGTACCACAGTCAATAGAGCACCAAGTTGGCACATCACTGAGCTCAATCGCAGAATGATCGCTGTCGTCATCTTCAGTGTCAGATGACAAATTTTCCCATGAATCACTATCGCTCAGTTCTGCAAGTGATTCTAATTCACTATTGCTGTTTTCTAGCTGGTCTAAAACCACTTTTGACTTTTGAAGGGAACCTGGAAGACGGATGCCAGCATCAGGCGGAGGATATTGTGGGAGGACACCACAGGCTCGTAGGGACAAGGTAAGTGATACTAAAGTGTAATCCTGAGTGTGGCTCGGGGATACCGCTTTTGGTACTGAAAATTAACTTCCTAAAGGCAATGATTACACTCAACAGTACAACTACATTAAGCTATAGTTGTTCTGGTGACTATAATGTATCTTTAATTGAAAATCTTTGTAAATCCCTTTAATTGAATAATAAAACACCATACAGACTTGTTAAATGAACTATAATTTTCTCTGTTTCTAGAGATCTAGTTAAACACCTTAAGTTAAATTATAGGACTAGCACAAAAATTACTTTTTTCAATCTCCTTGACTCAGATTAACTTGCAAAACGTCTCCTTTGCATGTATAAATGTTGAAACAAATGTAGCCCATCATGGCTAACTTAATTGAATTTTCATATTATCTATAACATTATTGTATCATACATAATATTTATAGTATTATTAGACAGTATCAAATAGTTTTATGAATCTGTGTATATCAGTCTCATTGCTGTGCATATTTGTTCTGAATAACAGCTCCATAAAATGCATACATACATAATTTAGAATACTAAGAGAACTGAGATCTGCAATGAATGCTCCTAGAAAGTGTAGTGATATTTTATATTATATATCTTTAACATTAAAATCTTCTTAGAATATGCATCAGATATAAAAAAGATAATCTATCTATCTATCTATCTATCTATCTATCTATAATGGGTGGTTTTATATACATGTAAAATAGGTTTTCTAAATCATTCTTATTTGTTACTTTTAATAATAAATAAGTATAAATGTAATTTTATTATAAAATTGAAGAATAGTATCTAGTAAATTTAGATTAAACACTATTGAAAGAGTGCATAGTTAAGTAAAGGTGATAGAATCCAGAAAATTAAATAAATCAGAGATAACCACATTGCGGATTTCAGAAGCCGTATGTGGTTTATGAAATGTCTCAGCTTTCTGTTAGTCCTTCTGAAATTAGTCTGTCCTTGAGGTGTCATATAAGCTCTCTGCTCAGAAGACAGAATTTATATGGAATGCGGAACATGTGAGAGTTATCAGCATTTGTCTTCAAGCACTCAAAAATGACCTAGATATTAGATATAGTTATTAACATTGAAAATGAAAAAAAAACAAACAATGTATTACCATATTTCTGGGGGGAGATAAGTAAAGGTCATTGCAGGTTTTTTTCATAAAATCATTACATTTTACAATTTATAATAATGATCATTTGAGAAAAAAGGTGTGGTATCATACATTGGTTTTTAACTTGCATAATTTAACTTAAAATTCAAAATGTAAGCAAGTTATACTATATTGTCTCATTATTGCAATGGTTTCAATAACAAAATCAATGTACAAAAATAAGTAGTTTTTTTAATCAATGCTGGCATCATTACAAATGTAATGGCATATTATTATTATTATTATTATTATTATTATTATTATTATTATTATTGGCATTTCTATTAAGTCAACTTAAATTTGCATTCGAACACACAGAGGCATGGTTACACCTAACACCAAAAATCTGTTTTTCTCTTAGATATAAGAGGAAAACTGTAGACAAGGTAGGATTATTTGCATCATCTATTAAAGGATAAACTAACAGCATTCATGGTTTACAAAACCACCATCTGGAACACATATACGTATAACCTTTCTTTTTATCATTCACATCTGTCTTTTGTTTTAGTTGTATTGACACTCCACTGATTGAAAATTAAGTTGAAGTGTTAATTAGACCATCACCTTTGGGAATTCCATCAAACAGATTCTCTTTTTAAAGCCAACAAATGGCTCAGTATAAAGAAAAAAAATTACTTTGAAAGTATTATTATTTTTATGATCATAAGATATAAATTTAAATTTACAGGAAACATTTATGATGCTGGTATCCAAAGGTGTTACAGTCTTTTATTCAGACACTATTTATGATAAGCAGTTAAATATTAATAAGAAAATATAATTTAATCATAGCGTATATATTTATCATATACAATGCAGTATTAAAAAGACACTAGAGATAAAATGCCTCCGATGAGCAAGCATCTCGAAGCACTCAAGTGTGAAGGTTGCTGACTTGCAAAACCACAATATTAAGTTTAAAGTTTTATATGTAGTTTAAGAGATGGTAGTTTGCAGTTGCAATAGGTCTTTCACTTTTTACTTCTTGGTTTATTTTCTGTGAGTCTTTCATCTAGAAATCTCTCTAGGTATAATGTTAACCATTATTTAACGTTTTCACCCAGCTCTTTCTATATTTAGTGCCTTAAAGGTTTTAACCCTCATCATAGCAAGGGAGTCTAGGGCATCTTTACAAATAGTGCCTCCGTTAGTGACCTTGTTTGTCCAGTACCCACTGCACTGACATATTAAGCTCCTTTACACGGATAAACTATTGTCTTGGATTTAAAGTGACTGAATTAATTATCATAAAGAAAATCAAGTACATTTTCACGCTTATTTGATTCATCTAGATATTTTGCCAAATAATTTGCTTTGATTAAAATTCTCTAAGCAAACCAGCCTATGGATGATTTTTGGACTTCCCGATTATCTTTTTATTATTTAAAAAAAAAAAAATTGTTTAGCTGAGCCAATTTTTTCCAATGTGCACAAGCTTAGTATATTTCACAAGTTGTTTGTTCAATGTTTGTACATATGTATAAATATAGATATATTTAGTGACATGATTTATTTGTGCAGCTAAATCATTGAATTATTATATGAAACTGTTTAAATCAGTATTTAGATTAAATTAAAGCCTTAAATGTATTTGGGTCTAAAGAACAGCAGCCCCATTTAAAAACATTATATATATATCTATATCAGAATTTTCAAAAGGCATGTGAGATGATTTTACTTATGTGTCATAAAATGTTGCTTAACTTATCGATTAACTGTAAAATATATCCAAAATAGCAACTTTTTTATATTCCTCAGGTATTGAAAGGAAATTATTTTTTTAAGTTAAAGTATATGAAAAAACAAAAAAACCTCTTCCTTTCCTTTAGTATATGACAAGATCCTTCAGCCATATACATACATAGGGTCAGTATTCAAGCTGAGCTACAGTCAAAGAAGAGTAGCAGTAATATTTAGCATGCGTAATACCCAGAGTAAATCATGGTGACAATACATATGTTTTTTTTCCCACTATTTATATTTTATTGCACATCAAGAATAAAACTTTTGTGATAAATTACTAAGTATCTGGGAAATTCCTAATGGTGGACCTTTTTTTTTTCCTTTCTCTATTTTTTTCTTTTCCAAAATGTTTTATATCTAAACTAGTGTTTGTAACACCAAGTAATTGGATAAAGATGATTCAGATTAAACTTGTACAGAGTGAGACATTTCAGTTTTGCCAAATCATTTTTTATGAGATAAAACAAATTTTGGGACACCTGCAATTTTATTGATATCGGTGTAAAGAAACCTAGTACATCCAATACTCCTTCAGTAGTTTCCTTCCGAATGGGCAGAGCATCAGTGATTATAACTCTCCGTTCGGCAGATAAAATAAACGATTCCCATACGAATGCAAGAGCTTTACCAGACGATTTCCTTAGTAAAGCATACGAATACCCAAACATCACCCGGAGTCTAGAAGAAGGATGCAACAGAACTGGCTTTTAATTACCACACACTGGCTTTTATGCAGGTCCCCGTGCAAGGGGACACCCCACAGGGAGGGACATGATACATCCAATCATTTACAAGGAAAACATAAAACACTCCCAGCACAAGCATACAATTCCCTCCACTAGTCCTGGAGATAATCAAGTCTGATAATGTAATAACTTATTATCTCCAGGCAGAAAAAAATACAGTTTTACCCAATATTTAGAACACCCCTTTATGCATATGGTATTCCCACAAATAATATGTCCCCTGATAGCCCTGATCTGGATGACCAACATTTTCAAATTCGGTTCAGTATGGAAGTCTTTCGTGACCGGCTAACTGCGATGTTGCTGATCAAAACAGTTCCATGAGTTTGGGTAGTTTTGCCGGTCTATTTCGTAAAGTTGCAAAAACCGAATATTTCCACGAACGGTTCCCCCTGGCTCTTAGCAGCGATTGTTCCCCTCATACGAATGAACAAAAGTACCGAACAGCACTCTTCTAGCTGTTCGTGAAATAAAGATCCAGCATCCGTATGCTGGGACCGGTGTTCGGGAAGTCGAGTGTCCGATTTTAGTTCCAGACCCAACGACCAAGTCCCGCTGCCTTTGTTTGCACAGAAAAAGATGGCCGCCGTTTTCTCAGCCACGTGGCGTTCGGCAATACAAACGATGGCCGCACAGGTAGGGGGTTCAATTGAGGCATGTTTTGAAGTTAACGAACCAGGGGGGTTGTCTCTGTTCAGTAGTTACATCTACCAAATGAAAAAGAGGAGAAATACCGAACACAAAGAGGGATTTTTTCACAATCGGTTCAGCTCATCCAGATGTCAATGCGATAACCAAATCAAGAGAACAAACTAAAAAGGCAAGAAAATTTGCCAATCAGTGGGATGCAAAATATAATATCATGTATACATTTTGAGGTACACTTACAGGAGCATTTTCCTGTGACTTGGTTCAATAATCAAGTGGAACAAGTAACCTATAGATGAAAAAACAGGAGGAGCAGTAAACTATATTTAGATATGATATATTTATTACAATGTAAGTATAGATTTTTCATTGTTTCCCTCTATTTCTTACTTCTCACTTAATCTAAGAATCAAATCAATATTTAGTGACTTTCCCCTAGCCATCAATCATCCTTTTTCCCCATCAATCTCTGCTTATTATTTGGCACCATGGACATAATTTAGAATATTGCCCCTCTCCCCCCAACTTGTCAAGCATTGCATGATTTGCTTAGTCCATTACTCTGGTATATTTTGACTTGGAATTCAGGAATTCGACTGATCACCTGACTGATGCAAATTCATCTGAATTGCAGTTCAGTGCAAAACAAATCTCCAAGTCTAATACCCATTTACTTTAGCCATAATGGAATTGATGCATTCACATAATTACTTTTTCTTCTGAGATTACGTATCCTTGATTGTAACATCAAATTAAATTTAAGGTCTATATAAAAAAACAAAACAACTTGACATAGTTAAAGCAAAGGGTAATTATTTAAAAAATATGAAGCGTAAACCTGTCACACTATCAATATACCCATTTTTGTCAGCTTACCTCTATAGAAAGAGGTCAAGGGAGAGAAGGTTATCCTTATAAGAGTAATTAAGATACATAGGACATCTGTCCTCATATGAAATTCATGGTTTGGTCTTGGAACACTTATGATGCTGACATAATGTATGTACTATATATCCATTATATTTATAGCATATTGGTGTTAACCAAATGCTCAGTTTTTCAGACACTATTTATAAGTAGTTAAATAGTAATAAGAAAAATATATTTTAATCATAGCATATATATTTATCATATACAAGGCAGTATTAAAATGACACTAGAGATCAAATGCCTCAGATGAATCAGATGAAGAAGCATCTTGAAGCACTTATGTGTGAAGGTTGCTGACTTGCAATAACACAATATTAAGTATAATGTTTTTTATGTAAGGCCATATTTAACCCTGGAACTATAGAGAGGATATAAGAGGAAGCTAATTTAAGATGGCGCCAGCTAACTCCTGAGACTTTAATTATTACTAGTCTTTTGGCTTCCCATCATTAGGACCCCCTCACTGCCCTCAAACTCATTTTTGTGTACAACTTGGCTCACCCTTCTACCACTAATGCTGTTGTATTACATTTAAATTGACTTTACAGTGTCAGAAATGGAAGAGAGTAAAGTACTGTCATACTTAAAAATGGGAATACAATCATTTCATGTAGCTATAATTGTGTGTAACAAACATGGTTACTCTTGTTTTCAATAATTATATTATGGTTTCTTACCATTGATTCTTTTTGAGCCCATGTTTTGAAAAGTGATGTTTAAAACACTAGGAGTGCCTACAGAAATAAAAACTGGAGGCTAAAACATGAAGCTTGCCAGTGCTCATTTGCATGTCAAGCTGGGAAATCTGCTGTAGTCTTTCCCAAAGACATTGTTGAGATAAATAGATGATTACATTTTTAATTTGCATCAATCTGTTGATAGTTTCCTTGTGTTGTCACCACAATTTAGTTATTACTTGTCTATATATATATGCTATTACAATATTATTTTATTAAACATTATAGTATGTGCTCTTTGATCTGACAATGAGGCAATACCAATTTTGTTGCCAATAAATATATGATAAATATAATAAGAATAGAGAGTTTAACTGCAAAGCAGTTTCCTGAATCTGGAGAACAATTTTACCTCTTTATATAAGTGACTCTTATTTTTTTACATATTACGTATACATGTCTAAAAATTAAATTTCAGAAACAACATGTTTTAAAAGTTGATTATTAAGGTGTTATAAATTTTGCAATGTGTCACTTTTTAACTATTAAAAAATGGTATATAAATACTTAAAATTAGGACATGCATTTCTCAGTAAATTGCTCACATAGCAGAACAGAATACGTTGTCCATAAGTATTAATGGTTACTTATACAAGTGATGGAAATCTGGTAATATGTTGGTCAGCCCTTGAGCTGATGAGGTGTTGGAACACACATAGAGAATGCAAGGTTGCAGGCACAACTCTGACTTGTGGATTTTCTAGTAAATTTTTAAGAGATTTTGGACCCCCCAGTTTTTAATTACTTATAAGTTGCATGGCAATTAGTGTTGTTCCGCAGACCAAAATAAAAACCTATGCATCTGCTTTGCTAACACTAGTGAGACTTTGGGGTCAGGTAAAAGAAAAAAAAAAGCACAGAACTGTATGCATATGAGAATGAAATAAACCACTGATGTTTCTCTAATTCGCTAACTTTGCAGACCAAGATCTCATTGGCATAGTTCCAATTGAAAAGAGCACCAGATAAAATTACTATTGAAAATCTGCTAATATGTTAACATGAAGGCTATTTACTACATTACATAATTGGGATCACAGTATTTAATTTACAGTCTAGAAATTTACTGTAAATATTCAATAACTTTTAATATTGTTTTATTTGCCATTGGGAATTGTTTATGACTTCATTTCACAGACTGCTACCCCAAAAAGAAAATCCCCAGTTTTCATAACTAATAAATTGCAATAAAAATTGAATTAACCTCTTCTCTTCCATTCCATATAATGTATAATGTAAAAGCTAGCCCAGAAAATCCATGTTGTAAAACAATGTGAAAAATTATACAGCTTGTGAAACAGTGGCTTTATTGCATTATTTGTTAAATTCCACAAAAAAGAACAAAAAAAACCCACCACAATATAGGGTGCGCTAAAATCAATATAAGTGTATAAAATTAGTAAAACTTGTATTATTAATATTTCCTATAATGGATAGACTTGTATTTACCAAAGCAATTATGTCCCATTTCTGTGCCTGAAAGTGTTACATTCTACAATTATCATGAGCCAAATCATCTTCCATTGATCAGCAGAACCAGAGACTCGGAGGCATTCATAGAAAAAAATACTTTAATAGTATACAACGGACTTGGCAATTTATTTACAGGTAAAAATATGTAAACTTAATACATATGGTGACATAGCTAAATATAAAGGTCTCACGGTGACATTTAGTACAGACCTGTGTAAAGTGAGTAAACTGGGTCTTGACATCCTATTGTATTATTGAATTGTATTATTCTTATTGTAGCTCAGATCTTCCACACTCGAGTGTATCAGACACTTCCCCTACTTGACCTACTCTGTGACAGACACGTTTCACCAGAGGGTTTGGCTTCTTCAGACAAACTAATTGCTAAACACAAATTCTGCTGTTATAATGAATAAAAATAAAGTAAATCATTTGCATCTTTCCTGATTTTTGTTTACGGACATGAAAAAACAATAATAGAAAATAATTAAACTAATTCGAAAATTACATTATGCACTTATACATGAACAATTTTAACGAGTTTTTTTTCAGTATGTAAAATTTAGCCATTTCCCTGATGCTCTATTACTACCGTCCCCTGCATTTGCAATAGTCTTCTCACCTGAGCTATAATCCTACAAAGGATTTGTTCTAGATTAAGCAACTCAGGAGCTTGATGTTGAAGATTTTGATGGACTTAAAGGGAGACTATAGTCACCTGAACAACTTTAGCTTAATGAAACAGTTTTGGTGTATAGAACATGCCCCTGCAGCCTCACTGCTCAACCCTCTGCCATTTAGAAGTTAAATCCCTTTGTTTATGAACCCTAGTCACACCTCCCTGCATGTGACTTGCACAGCCTTCCATAAACACTTCCTTTAAAGAGAGCCCTATTTAGGCTTTCTTTATTGCAAGTTCTGCAATAAATTAAGATTTTCTCATCCCCTGCTATGTTACTAGCTTGCTATACCCTGCAAGAGCCTCCTGTATGTGACTAAAGTTCAATTTAGAGATTGAGATACAATTATTTAAGGTAAATTACATCTGTTTGAAAGTGAAACCAGTTTTTTTTTTTTCATGCAGGCTCTGTCAATCATAGCTAGGGGAGGTGTGGCTAGGGCTGCATAAACTGAAACAAAGTGATTTAACTCCTAAATGACAGTGAATTGAACAGTGAAATTGCAGGGGAATGATCTATACACTAAAACTGCTTTATTTCGCTAAAGTAATTTAGGTGACTATAGTGTTCCTTTAATGACACCAAAGCAAATATGAAAATTATAACAATAGTTAAACAACATCAAAATTAATTACTTGCTAGAACATAGTTGTCAGATCACTATTCGTTTAAAGCATGCAAATAACGACTTCAAGTATGTTTTTAAACCCCCTACAATATAAAAGTAGTTGTCATCGGTTTCCTTAAATCATGACATTTCAATGTCATATATGAGATTTGTCTTGAAGGCAGCAAGGTACTGTTATGCTCAAAAAGGGGGATGAATGCTGAAAATGTAATATTGCTTTTTTACAAATCAATGGCAATATCCCTCTTTCAAAATGTAGTTTTGAGCATCTGTTTAGAAAATGTATGTTATGGAACTGAAAAAACAAACAAACTGGTCTCGAAAGAACATTCAAAGCACTATAACGCCCACAGCACATCGTAGTGGTCATAACATCAGAATGCTTTGGCAGCATCCCAAAGTAGTCACTCCCTGACTCCACTGCAGCCAGAAGGTCTCAGATCTTGTAATAGGAACAATAAGGATGTAGATTTCTATGACCAAAGAAAAAAAGTAACTTTATTTTTTAACAATATCTGACGCGTTTTGATTGAAAAAAATTATTATTCAAAGATATACAGGGTTTTTCACTAAAACCATCCAGCTGCACATGGGACCAGTTGGACTTCAAAATCTGGACATTGTTTACATTATTTAGAGGAGAAATTTGATTACCGTTTTGGAGCTAAGAAGGATTTCTTTCATGACACTGTTAGAAATTGCTTAAACTGTTGAGTCTTTTTGAACCAAGACTATTATGCAACTATGAACCTAACATAGACAAAATCATGGTCTATGCGTTAGTATTATTTTTTAACACATAGTGGGTGTAGTGCATTCTTTACAAGCTATTTATTATAGGTAATAATTAACTCTTGCAAAATTCATGTGATTTAAGTTTATTTTCCTGAGCGGTACATGTATGTGTAATGTTTGTGAGAAATCTTTGGAGAGATGTATACATTTTGAGTGAAAAATTGATTTTGCTCCCCACAGCAATGCTGCATTCAAACAAACAATATTCAAGAACAACGCTGCATATTGTACTTTGTAAAGGCAATGAGAATGCACATGGTCAGCTATAAATGATAAGCTTTGGTGCAATCTAATGGGACGCTTTGAAAAATGGTATAAGAATTAATACTGTATTCGCAAAATGCCAAATTTTCTTCTGTACATTCAGCTGTTTTCCTTTGGCGTATTTCTCCTGGATGTTCTTGTTAAAATTCCTCTGTTCACTGTATTTACTAATAACAGAATGCTTACTGAGATGAATGATCCCTATTCCCTATAATGAATGATCCCTATGATGCTATTGTCAGTGGAATCTCATTGCTGTAGTGAGATTAATTTAATAATAGTTTAACCAAGAGTCAACTGAAATGTATATAGGATACTGTATATAAAAAATATATATATAAAAAAACACCCTTTCGCTCAGTAATTAGAATCCCGCCCTCAAAACAAGACAAGATCCAAGAGCAGAAGGGCAATACTCCCCTAAAAAGCTTGGCACAGAACATAACTATGTCAGTTCCATATAACATTGGTAGAACCTAACCAAATACCTACACAAGTAATCCCTAAACCCCAGATCCTTATCATTTTACCTCTTTCCTCTTTTCTTCTTTATAACTGTCTACAATTCTATTCTTGTCAACAAAGGCGAGGTGCACAACCCTCAACACAATAGCCATTAAAGGGACACTGTAGGCACCCAGACCACTTCTGCCCATTGGAGTGGTCTGGGTTCCAACTCCCACTACTCTTAACCCTGCAAGTGTAATTATTGCAGTTTTTTTGTAAACTGTAATAATTACCTTGCAGGGTTAACGCCACCTCTAGTGGCTGTCTACTTGACAGCCACTAGAGGACACTTCCATGTCCCTAGCACAGGAAACCTGTGCTAGAGCGTCACTGGACGCCCTCACGCTGTGTGAGGACCTCCAGCATCGCTCAGTTCCCCATAGGAAAGCATTGAAAAGCATTTTCAATGCTTTCCTATGGAGAGCTCTAATGCGCATGCGCAGCATTGCCGCGCATGTGCATTAGGTTTCCTCAGCCGGCTGACGGAATCACTGGGAGGAGCGGCAGCGAGAAGAAACCACCGCCGAGTGAACATCGGCAGGGTCTCAGGTAAGTGACCTGAAGGGGTTTTCACCGCTTCAGCTACCAGGGGATGGGTGGTGGGAGGGAGAGGGGACCTGCAGTGAAAGGAAAACGGATTGTTTTCCTGGCACTGGAGTTTCCCCTTAACACCTGAAATACTTGTCCAATAAGTTACTTTATTGCATGTTTGGGTTAATTTTATATATATATATATATATATATATATATATATATCTGTTAACTTTTATTACTGTCATTGACAACAACCCTTGTTGGCAGAGTGCCTATTGCGCATACAGCTGAGTGGCAACCCCTTACAGCAGCAAAAATCAGCATGACAATAAAAAATAGTTAATATTGCTTGTGATGTACATAGATCATAAATGCTGCCAATACTCTGTTCCTGTTGTACCTGACAACAAAGCATTAATAAAGAATTTAAATAAAAAATAAAAAATATATATATATATATATATATATATATATATATATAAAAATATATTTAAAAAAAAACATGCATGCTGAACACGCATACATTATAGTTTGCCGCTGGTACCAAATCATACAAACTACAAGATCCAGCGCACTCACTCATTCACTAAACATCAATTTTAAGTCTCGCACAATGTAATATGTTTTATTTAACAACACCTCATGTAGGCAAACATAATGGAGGTTTACTTACAGTATATGATCATATATTGCATACGCCTGCCACAACATCAATGTATGATCATATACTATAACTAAAATAAACCCCCATTATTTTCATTATTATTTGCATTCTGGGGGACTTGAATTTGCTGTAAATGAGTGAGTGTGCTAGATCTTGTACGTTGTGTGTGTATATATATATATATATATATATATATATACACACACATACATACAGTGCAATATTATCATATCTAATCACAACAAAGTGTGTAACTGGTGATTCGTTAAAACTAAATTGTTTATAATATCAGTCCATGTGAATTGGTCTGCAAGGCGTAAAAAGGACATAAAAAGCAGATTTGAAGTGATTTGTTTGTTGAACAGATTTACATATTGAAATACACACGTGATCAAAATAGAGACCTTATAATAGCATTACCAATATATTCTTCTTAATTACAAAACATACACAAGAGGATTGAGTTTTGCAACTTCCACTGAATGCATTTAAAAAAAAAAAAAACTAAGATCTAAAAACCTGCATGTAAATATCAAACCATCTAAGACAAGTAAAAGTGTTATTTAAATGTCAAACATGCTAGGATTATGCTAAAACCAATTAACATCAAGACTGCTTACAAGCTTTCCACAAGCGTTGACAAGAGAGGTTCTCTATAACTCTCTAGTTAAAAAGGTCACTTAAAGTACACAATGACATGCATGTAAAATTCTAAACAAATAACAACAATTAGTGTTTTCACCAACTGGTTTTCTTGAATCCCTTAAGATGTTGTATACACCAACTGTTTGATTTTGTAGATTTCTCTAATGAATTTTGCAGTCTTTGCACCTAGCAGGAAGCCTAGATTGATTATTTGAATACTGTTTTTGTCTATCTTGTGGTTCACAGGTTTATTTTTTGGCACCTAATAAATCAAAGGAGGCAACATCTAACACTTGCTTTTTTTCCACTTTAAATCTGGGGTGGTATGTTCGATTCAAAATGTAATCTTTGTTTTTTACAATAAACCTTTAATACCAAAACCATACAATATTTCCCAGGGGAAATAAGAATGTATCATTCTTTATTTTGCTTAGACAAATTAATGTTATGTAAAGTCTAAAAAAAATTAAGGAGGTAGAATGTTTATTGCCAATAAAAGAACTATTTAATTTTCTTGATAAATTAGTGTTTTGTTGTTCTGCACAGTAGTTGATGTTTAAAATGGGGTTTTAAGTTACAGATTTGTAAGAAAATAAATAAAACAGCTTAATGATGCCTAAGGGGTTTAGGGAATTTTATAACACTGATTAAAAGTAAATATTTTATATACTCAGCGTCTTTGTTGATCTTGTGCTGTTTTCATACATGTATAATCGTATCTACAGCTTTTTATCTATATTATATATATATATTTTTAAATATAATGACAATCATTTTAACTAGCCATTTTTTAATAAACTGTTAAAGGGACACCATAGGTACTATAACCTTTCTAACCAATCACCACCACTCATTACTACTTAGGGTAATGCTTCATTAATAGCGCAAGCAGCACATAAGGGACATGCTGCTAGCTTAGCATTGAACCATTAAAAACAGTTCAACAATGAATAGAAGGCGTGCTAGGGACTTCAGACTTTATGGACAATTAATTGTGATGAAGTGGTTACTGTACCTAGAAATCCCTTTTAAGTATTTATGGGATTGATAGCTTGTGTTCATCACGAACCCTTTAAGGGCCAGGGCTACTTATCACAAAAGGACAAAATCTCTTTTAGGGTTTTCAAAACCATTGTAACACAATAAAATATGCACATTTGGGAAACTTCTATGACTTTAGTTTTTATTTATTTGTATATGTTACATAACAGAAGGATCACATTACTGTTTTAAAACTAGATATTTTTTTAAACATGGTGTTTCCTTGGATTGTGAGATCCTTTGGGCAGGGACCTCTTTACCTCCTATCCCCACGTCATGCATGTTTTGTTAGAATTAAACCTACCATGGTGTTCCTGATGACAGTGACAGCTTTCAGCAATATAATGTACCCTGTAACATTGCAAAAATTGTTCAGGAACATGGCACAGAGTTCAAGATGTAGTGGGCCAAATCTGTTTTATTAGTATGTTTTTGTAGTAAAACAAAAGCCAAACAGTAGGAATGCAAACATTAGTGAAAACAATCACACTAAGGTGTAAATGAATTATACAATCTGATGATATGACAGCGTGATGACAAATATCTGTAAAAGATATATACACATTGAGTAATAAAAGTGTTATAGTGTGAACACGCAAGGAAAATGTGTTAAACTCACAAAATATGAGTGAATATCAGGCCCATCATCCTCAATCAGAAATGGTCTTCGGAAGGATATAAAGTAGATCTTCTTTAGCACACAATTTTAGTCCAATGTCAAGGTCAAGTTCTCCCTGAAGCCTGATCCTCCTTTGCTGATTTCACTTCCCCGGGCAGCCAAGGGAGAGATGTAGAGCCTGTAGAGCCTGTAGAGTAGAAATGTAGAGACCATTGACTGTGGCTTCTTATTCTTGTGCCTGAGCTAGCAGTTATGTCGAATCAAGATAAAAATTCCAAGTAGGTGAGAGGCAACAAATAGGTAGAAGTAGAATATAGAAGGGAGGTGTAAGAGGGGAAGTGGTGTGTGAACCTGGCACGCGCAGGTTCCTCTGGTCTACTTCAGCTAGAAGCTCAATCCCGTCTTTGCATGAGCCAGGTAGATATACCATGGGTGCCATCTTTCTGTATGTTTATCACCTCAGTTTGAAAGCACTGACTGTTTTGCTTCTGCAGTATGAATTTCTTCAACCTACAGCAACCATTGATCGATAGTTGGAGGGTTCGTCTGTTTCCAGAGGGCAGGCACCGGTGATTTGGCTGCATTGACCAAGTGTCTCAGGATTGATTTTTTATATTGACAGAGGGAGAGTTTAGTAGAGTGGAGGAGTACATTTTCAATACTAAATCCAGGGGTTTCTCCCAAAATTTCTGTTGTTATGTTTTTGATCTCATTCCAGTAAGGTGTTATTTTAGGAAAATCCCACCAGAAATGTTGTATGGATCCAACCTCAGAATTTGATCTCCAGCAACTCTCACGAACAGTGGGGAATATCTGGTGGAGGAGGGCTGGAATACGATACCAGTGGGAGATTAGTTTATAATTGACCTCTTGATATTTGGAGCTTATCCAGCTTTTATGTTGTAAAATAAGGATCTTCTCCCATTTGGCATCGGAGAGTCCCAAGATGTCAGTTCCTCCCATTGTCTCTTGAAAGGAATCCTTGTGTTCCAGGTTACCCACCAGTAGTTGTTGGTAGAGAGTGGAAACTCTATAATCTGAGCTTGCTGTACTTGTGCAAAGATCCTCAAAACCATGATTAGTCTTGATGTATTTTGGATTTGTTGAAATAGAAATACTTTAGTTGTGAGTATCAGAACTGTTGCATAGAGTTGAAGGGTGTCAGGATTATATTGATACAGCATGCAGAATAGTATCACACCCTAGAACTAAGGGTAATGTCTTACCTGACCTTAGAATGGCCGAACTTAACATACATGAGAATAGTCAGAAAAGCAAAGGTCAGGGACACAGAACGATACACAGTGATAAGGAAAAGCCAAAAGTCAAGGGTACCAGAAATCAGGGAAGTCAAATTGAAGCCAAAGTCAAAAACCAGAAAAACATGATCAGAAACACACTCTCGGATAACCATCTAGGGGAAACCATGACAGGGCATTCAGCTAAGGGAATATGAGAGTTTAAATAACCCTTTTGCAGATCCGATTGGCTGTACCTAACCCTTGACCCCAAAATGTGTGTGTTCGTCTTTTGTGTGATATCACCCATATGTCGACATCGTCTTTACCGTGGATTGACGTGAGGCTATATAATTGCATGGGTCCGCAGCGGCCAGCATCCACTGACATGCTGCAAAAGCCAGGCATGATAGCAGAAGACCGCCAAGCGGCACTTCCCTCTATCTTCGGACAGTATCTCAGTTTTTGTCACATGGAGATGAAGAATACATGACAGAGGGTACCCCTGCCATTAGGTCTGAGAAATTTCTCACTCAAGTATTGTGGATGGCAGTTTGCAGTGGAACAAAATCTACTTGTTGGGCGAATGTCCATGCACTACGGGGGAGCCCTTCACTCAGCTCCTTATTGTATGTCAGAGGAATCAGTGGGATGGGTCATGGGGAAATGTGTTGTTTCTTCCTGACAGTGTTCCAAACCTTCAGTGTGTTCGAAATGTGTGAGTTGCTTCTCGAAGCAAATATGGTACCTATTTCCTTATGCCACACAAAAGTAAATATGGATTTATCTGAGCTTCCCTTATCTAAGGCTATCCACAATTTATGAGCCAGGGCTATGTGCCTGTCCTTGATTCGTTGAAGAACCATTGCTTGATGGTATTAACGAAAGTAAGGTAATGCGAGTCCTCCCCATGCTCTCGGAAGGCAGAGCTTTCCATGTCTCAGTCTAGCTCTTTCTCCCCTCAAAACACACCAGAGTACAGCTGTTCGTAGCGTGGTGAAGAAATCCCTTGGCAGGCTCAGAGGGATGGTGTGGAACAGGTATAGAAACCTCAGTAGGATGTTCATTTTTACTAGTGCTATCCAGCCTTGCTAGGATATATGGTCATAGTTCAATTTGTAAAGATTTTTTTGTATGGTGTTTAGGAGTGGGAGAAAAATGGTGCAGTTCTTTTGGAGTGTCTGCCACCCAAACTCCTAGGTAGAACATTTGATCGGTGCACCAGTGGAAGTGGAAGTTGGTCTTGAGTTGTGCACATCTTCACCTGAGATATTAATGTTCAGGATCTCACACTTAGTGAGGTTTAGTTTAAGTCCAGATAGTTTTACATTTTTTTATGTATATATTTATTTGTAAATATTTGGGGTTTTTTACTCCTGAAATTAAATGTAATATATATTTTTTAAGATAAATCCATTTCTCAATTCTTTGTAAAGAAAAAATATAAGTTAAAAATTGATTTAATTTAATGGAGATTAGCCACCATTAAAGAGCTTTGCTTTAGAACTGGCCATTGTTCAACCATGAAATGTTTTTGTTTCAAGCTTTATTCAGTGAAAACATACCCTCCACAATACAAACATTCTTGTACAAAATATTTTGTTTTTCCCAAAGCATAATTATACAGAATCAACAACCCATGCGAATGATTATTTTCTGACAAATGTATATCTGTATATATAGATTGTTCATATAACATTTTAAATTTAAATGTGTTGAGTGTTTCCAAATGCTATGCATTGAAATAAGAAACATCAGAAATGTATCTTAGAAAAAAAATACTGAGTTTAAGCAGTGGTTGTGATTAACTTTAGTTTTAAAGTTAACATTTCTAATATTCTTCCTCCTAACATTTTTATAGAGTGCCAAAAAACTGATCCAGAAATATAACATTGCATTTCCCAAATAGTGAGCTTTAACTGTTTCTTTACCAATCAGAGCCACTCAGAATTGAAATATGTCTGCTTGGAAGATCTTCCAAGCCTTCACTGGGATCAAATAAACAGCAGTTTTATTAGATCATAATGCAAGGAGCAGCGATGCTATACATTGCAATTTGCTTGGGAAGGCATATTTAAAGGATCACTATAGTGTTAACACCACCATCTAGCCTCACTGGGACCCTCATGCCTCCGTAAATATAGTAAAAATCTTACTGTATTCAAGCCAGAAGCTGTAACTCTGCGTGCTGTTTGCCTAAAAAAACAAGCAGTCTGCTGACATCATCAGAAGTGGTAGCCTGATCCAATCACAATGCTTTCCCATAGGATTGGCTGAGACGGATCAGCATCTCCTCATAGAGATGAATTGAATCAATGAATCTCTATGAGGAAAGTTCAGTGTCTGCATGCAGAGGGAGGAGATACTGAATGTTTGGATGCATTTTAGGCAGCCATGACCCAGGAAGGATCACTAGCAGCCATCTAAGGAGTGGCCAGTGAAGTTATCACTATGCTGTAATGTAAACACTGCATTTTCTCTGAAAAAACAGTGTTTACAGCAAAAAGCCTGAAGGTAATGATTTCTCTCACCAGAACAAATTCAATAAGCTGTAGTTGTTCTGGTGGCTATAGTGTCCTTTTAATGTTGTAGAATCCCATGGGACATAACTTATTAACCCCGTAAGGACTGGACCTTTTTTGCAATGTTGTACATTTGCGACCAGGCATATTTTTACACTTTTGTGGTGTTTGTGTTTGGCTGTAATTTTCCGCTTTCTCATTTACTGTTCCCATACAAATTATATATTGTTTTTTTCAGGACAAAAGGGGCTTTCTTTACATACCATTATTTATATAAACTCATGTATTTTAATTTAAAAAAAATAAAAAAATATGATGAAAAATTGAAAAAAATACATGTTTTTTGACTTTTACTTGAAAAATCTTTTACTCATCTACAAAAGCGAATTAAAAAAACTGCTAAATAGATTCAAAATTTTGTCCTGAGTTTAAAAATACCCTGTGTTTATGTGCTTTTTTGCTTTTTTTTGCATGTTATAGGGCTATAGGTACAAGTAGGATATTGTGGTTTCAAAACATACATTTTTTAAATTTATCAATAGTGACATTGTAACACTATTATCTGTCATAAATCTCTAAATAACACCCCACATGTACATATTTTTTTTAAAGTAGACAACCCAGGGTATTCAATATGGGGTATGTCCAGTCTTTTTTAGTAGCCACTTAGTCGAAAACACTGGCCAAAGTAAGCATTCATATTTGTTTGTGTGTGAAAAAAGTAAAAAAACTAAATTGAACGCTAATTTTGGCCAGTGTTTGTGACCAAGTGGTTACTAAAAAAGACTGGACATACCCCATTTGCAATACCTTGGGTTGTCTTCTTTTGCAAATGGTATGCCATCATGGGGGTAATTCTCATTCCTGGGCTACCATACGCTCTCAAAGGCAACGTAACCAACCTGGCCATTTTCAATGTAAAAATATTTGACCCATATATTTGACCTTGTAACTTTCAAAAATGCTATAAAACCTGTACATGGGGGGTACTGTTTTACTCGGGAGACATCGCTGAACACAAATATTAGTGTTTAAAAACTGGAAAACGTATCACAACAATTATATCATCAGTAAAAGTGCTGTTTGTGTGTGAAAAATGCAAAAAAAGTCATTTTCACTGACAATATCATCGCTGTGATATGTTTTACTGTTTTGAATCACTAATATTTGTGTTCAGCGAAGTCTCCCGAGTAAAACAGTACCCCCCATGTACAGGTTTTTCGGCCTGGGTAGGCAGGCAGGTCCCTCAAATTGCAATCAATAAAATTACTGAATTATGTAAAAATATTACGTAAATACGCACGTAGAATTTACTTATTATTTATATTTTATAATAATATATATATACAATATATATAGTTATTATATATATTATATATATATACGTGTGTAATTTAATTATAAGTGTATTTTTATATTAATATAAGTACATATTAATATAAAAATACACTTTAGTATGGCATTATATATATATGATATATAGACATATATTATATAGATATAATATATGTCTATATATCATATATACACATATATAATTTATTTTTTATTTTTTATTAACATTAACTTTTTTTAAATTTTATTTTACACTAGCAGGGAGACTGCCTGTCAGCACAGACAGTCCCCCTGCAGGCAGACACATGGACACCTATTGTGACCATGTGATCGCTGTATTAAGCGATCACATGGCCACAGGGGTCCTAATTCAGTGTGGGGAGACTGTCTGGGCTGCAGGAAGTCTCCCCACAACCGGAGCAAAGCTGATCGCCGCCGGGGGAACGACGGCGATCAGGTAAGTACATTGCACCGTTAGGACGGTTCAGGACCGTCATCGGTCGGCAATGGGAAAATGCCGATGACGGTCCTGAACCGTCCTGGGTCGCGAAGGGGTTAAACAATCAAAAACAAGGACTAGTATAGTTATAACCCAATTGTTGGAGTCACTATGTAGGATCAATGAAAATTGGTGGTGGGGCGGGCGGGGGGGGGAGAGAGGGTAACCCTTGCCTTAGCTACAGCCAAAAAAAAAAAAAAACAAGTGGTAAGGAGGACTACTTAGTGGCAGACTTATGTAGAGAGTGGACATATGGACCCAAGTGCAAGAATTTGTTTAGGGCCGGCCTCTAGCACAAACACTGTCAAAAGGTAAATACAATCTGTTGTATTACTCACATAATGCTGTACCAGCTCTGGATCTACCATGTGCCAATCATTGAAGAGTTGTATTTGTGAACAGTGTCTATGTTGGAATGTAAGCATATTCTGTTGAGAGTAGTGTGTGCATTTGAATGCAGTTGTATGTTTGTATGTACTGCTGCTATTTGAAAACAGTGATGTACTTATGCACATACAGTGCCCCACACAGACACATTGAAACACACACAGATGCACACATACACATGCTGACTCATATACACACAGATACACAGTAACATAAAGAGATACGTACAGAAACACTGACACACAAATGCACACATATACACAGATGAACACATGTAAATACACGGACACACATACAGATCCACAGATAACTCATAAACACACAGATAACATGTATACACTCATTGAGAGCTACAAACATATAATGCATATAAGCACAGATAACACATGCACACAGATCACACATTACATATTTTTAGCCACCCCCTTGCTTCCATACCTTTTTGATGCATAAGGGTGGCTTCCCTGGGGTCCAGTGACATCTGGCTGAATGCAGGTATCTGGCACCTGATTGGTCCAGGTTCTCCCTCATCTCTGGTTCTCCTCTCCCTCCCTCATAACTCAGTAAACTAGGAGTAAGTGACTTGTACTCACTTCCCCCCAAGCACTGTGGCTTAAGACTGAGAATGGGACAAGGTCGCGATTTTAAAGTGCAACAGTGCCTGATCAAAGATGTCCGTTGGTTGGCCCTATGTGCACGGTCCACCTGATGGACCCCCTGAGCTTGTGGTAGCTCTGCCACTGGAACTACTATAACATAACATTTACAGGCTTATTCACTAAAGTAAATTCAAAGTGAATTTCTAATTAAAAGGCAAAATAGCTGAGCTGGATATATTCTCAAAGTTAGCAATGTTTCTAGTTCAGCTACTTTGGCCCAAAAAGTATCACTTTAGTAAATAATCCTGTAATTAATACTTTTAAAATAATAATTTGTATAAAAGAAGTACATTATCTTAAAAAAATAATACTTGAGTTAATTTAGGAAACTCAAAATATATACCATAACAAAAAGAGAAATGTATTTTCTAGACAAAGTTCCAGCTTTTACTAAATTTTATTAATTGTACAAAAAATACTAAATACAATTACCATAAAAAGTATTTGACATTAATGATTGTTTAACATGTACTTCTAAAATTGGACATAAATCTCCTTCTTACTTTTAATTTATCTTCACTTGTTTGGTAACACATAGGATTATCTTTACAGACCAGCAAGAAAGTAGCTCTTTGTTTAATCTCTGCTTTGCTACAGGATATTTTGTAGAATTGAGAGGTGTCATGAAATTTATACCTGAAGAAAAGCCAATACCAACATACCTGATAAACTATGGATCCTGGCCTCTGTCAACTTCAAGTTTAGAACACAATGAGTCTTTATTCGTGCAGATATGTGAAACTATAAAATGTTACTGCCAGAAGCTATTATTTCTGATTCTTAGCAAACATATTGGGAGATTATATTGATACAGTTTCTAATAAAACAGCACGAATTGCTGAATAATGTGCCCAACACTTTGGAAGACATAGGGAGGAAGATGTCAGTAGACTGCATAATGATTGAAAATGACATGCACAACTCTTATGTAAAAAAACACATTTTATCTTTCCAACATAAGAAATTTAAAAAATTGTGAATCCATATTATGATGTCATTTAGCATAGACCACAAGTATAGACCACAAAAATCTATTGTGTTATATATATTTATATATATGGTGTGCACATAGAGAAAATTACCATCTAATATTTTCCTTAAAATAATTTTTAAAAAAAATAACTAAAAAAAACCCAAAACAGGTATGGGCATGGGACTGGTTAAATAATGAAGGGGGACATAGTCCGTGGGCATCAGTTGGGACATTAAAATAAATAATGGGTGATCGATGTTCAGACCCCTGCCCATGCCTTTTGTCAGAGGGTAGGGCTATTATAACATAAGTGGAATCTTGTGTACCCTGGCCCCTCCCCATTGACACTTGGTATGGGCCCTAATTATAAGTTTCAATTGTCCTCCCACTCTAATATTGATAAGGGGTACCCTAGTGTCCCCTCAGCACCATGGGAGGCAGGTGGGAGCTATTTAATTACAAACACGGTGTGATCATGCTATTGTCCACCACCCCATCCATACATGGGCTTTGTGGGAGTTATTAAATGTGATAAAGGGGGTAAATAATGTTAAAGTTATGGCCAAGTGATACCCCCTCCCAGGTGGCTAAAGAGTTCCTAAGTCTACCTCCCACTTCTCCAAGAATAAAGAAAATCTATCTAGCCCTCTCAACCTAATAATAGTGAGGAGGACCAAATACCTCTAATGTAAAAAACTTACCTTGAGATACATTTCTTCTTTTTCTCATGTCTTCTTTTCTTCAAGCCCAAAAATGGCCAAATAAAAATCGGTGATAACAGACATGAGTATTAATAAAAAAGAGACAAATAACACAAAAAAAGCTCATTCTCACCACTTGTGAACACAGTGACCCCCACAGGCTGCTTTAAACTATTTTCATGCTGGAAGCTAGTTCTTATAGTTAACCCAAATTCCCAAAGCAACAGGCCAATGCATGTTTTGGTTACTTTCCAATAAGTTCATGTGATGGCTCAGATTTAGATTTTCAACAGATTCATAGATGGTTCCACGTTTGGATGAATCGTGATTTTTTTAAAACTGATTCTCCAAGTCTATTAATTATAGCTGCAGCAATTAGCAAATATTGCTGCAACTTTTGGCGGGCATCACACTGACTTTATTCTTACATAACGTTATGTGAGTTAATAGTTGCATTGATTTGTGCAGCTTGCTGCAACTATGATGCGCAGATTGATAGGAGATAGAGAAAGAGGTTTTGTGATACTAGTCAACATCACCAGGAGCTTCAGACAAACACTTTATATAGGTCCCAGAACTACACCTATGTCTAAGTCACACTGTGCCCATTATGGGCACAGGGTGTGTATTTTTGCTGCATACCTGCCTGGAAGGAGAATAGCAGAGAAATAGGCCAAGGGGACGATACCTGCCTGGAAAGAAAGAGCTCCAGAGAGACCCCAGTCAAGCTTTAGCGACTGGGGCTGAAGCGTTCCAGGGTCCCGGAAAGCAGCCTGGAAGCAGACTGAGTGTGGTCTCTCTGGAACTCTGAAGGTTTTTTCATCTTTAAATTAGCTCCACTGAGCTAACGGAAGTGTTATTCAACTAGAGCACAAAAGCAGGCACACGTGTCCACAGGACTCGATTGTACCTGTTCTCCCCAGCTCTACACCTTCTTCCAATAATTTAAAATCAAGAAAATAGGCCACTGAAAGTCTTTGTTTATAAAAGTGAACACACACAGTGAGACTCAATTTTGCATTGTGACACTTCATTTGGTAATCAAAGATGTTTCAGTTTCAAGTTGCATTAAAATATATGCAAAAAATATAGCCACTTGGTCACAAACACTGACTAAAGTTAGTGTTAATATTTGTTTGTGTGTGAAAAATGCAAAAAAATTATTTGAACGCCAATTTTGGCGAGTGTTTGTGACTAAGTGGCTACTAAAAAAGACTGGACATACCCCATTTGCAATACCTTGGGTTGTCTACTATTGCAAATGGTATGCCATCATGGGAGTAATTTTCATTCCTGGGCTACCATACGGTCTCAAAGGCAATATAACCAATCTGGCGAATTTCACTGTGAAACAAATGAAATTCAAGCCTTATATTTGACTCTGTAACTTTTGAAAACACCATAAAAGCTCTACATGAGTGGTACTGTTATACTCAGGAGACTTTGCTGAACACAAATATTGTTTCAAAACAGTAAAATGTATCATAACAATTATATCGTACGTGTCAGTGCCATTTGTGAGTGAAAAATGCAAAAAATTTCACTTTCAATGACGATATCATTGTAATATATTTTACTGTTTTGAAACACTAATATTTGTGTTCAGCAAAGTCTTCTGAGTACAACGGGTTCCCCCCATGTAAAGGTTTTATGGTATCTTTATGGTAGCAGATATCACCGGGTCTCTTGTACCAAACAGTCCTGCCTTAGAACGCATGTAGTTGCCGGCTGCTGGTTATATTCATACACGCTCCAAATGCGGCTGTGTTTGCGGTCGGGATACTTCCGGGAGGCGGAGTGTACGTAGTAATTTCTTACTCCTAGTCAGATGACATGTTTTGCTGAATGATCGGCTTCTTCAGTTTCACCAATGTCTGTATACTACAGCTGGTATCCTGCTTGGCACTGAGAACAAGAGTTATGGTATAATGTGGAGACATTCATTATGCAACATCATAACATCATGTCGGTGGTGAAAATATGTGTGATTCATTTACCTACAACCAGCCTTTCTTTCTACCTATGCAGATGTATGTCAGGTATAAATGAGTCTGTTGTATATTCAGAAAAACTTTATAGGAAAACATTCAGTAAAGTATGTTGAATAGCATTAATGGATGCCAATGAGAAGCTCGATATAATTATTAGTGAAATAATTTATTGTATATGGACAATTTTGGGTGTTGTGCACAATGAAAAATGCCAATATTACTATTGAGTAATTTAGTTGTAGTTTTTACTATACCTCTGTGAGTTATTTAAAAAAACAAAACTTTGTGGCGTGAGTTTTATATACAAAATTGCCTCACACATAAAAAGGTTTTAAGTTTGGCACATCTAGGACTTGGCTAACAAAGTCATAATTATAAAGTATAAATGTCCTGAAGGAAGTAATTTCAATGTATCAAAAATGTTTGGCATGATCTGCTTTATATTATCTTAAAACAAAACGTGTCCAGCAAATGCAACTAAATAAGATAACCTAATAAATACTACACTGTTGTTAATAGGACTTAAATTCATAATTTCAATGTCTGCATTAATATAATTTGCAAGCCATGAAAATTCAAATAAGGCAGATTTGGTAAATCAAAATAATTTGATCAGTATGCACCTCCCTTGAATTTTGAAATCTGAAACTCCTGTCATTGACCAGAACAAAGTTCAGGTTCTTTATCTGCAGGACACTTTGTATTTTAATTTTATTTGTTCTATTGCTAACCCTTTAGAGAAATGTAAAATGTATAAAAAATACTTATTTCGCTTTTTATATCCCTTTCTATTAATAGCACATCTCCCCAATAGTTTACCACACATATACACTGCATTTAATATGGATAATTGGAGTATATCACTTAGGGGTCTCCAAAAATAGTAAAATAGCATTCATTCTATATCGTAAACTGATGTTGAGGTGGGGTTTGTAACATACTCTTTCTTTGCAACATTGTTGTATATCAGCAGATGCTCGTTTTAAAGGTAGCATGCTGATTTTGAACCCAGGGTGACTTTGGATTTTACTAAATTGGGTACAATGATAGTAGTATGGTAGTTCTAAATGTAAAGAATTCGATTGGCATATTTTGAACCAGTATTGATCTTCATTCATAGGCCACAATATATGCCTTAAAACACAGGTTCCTTAAATGATATCCAATAGTTTCACTAATCCTGATTACTGAATAGACTAATGGGTTAAATAAAAGATCTGGAAAACGTCTGTGATTGGATAATCTTGCAAATCAAAGCTGTCACTTGGTTCCAGAATTCTAGGAGCATTTACTTTATTTTTTTTAGTCTTTTATTTTAGCATTGTTGAAAATCAGTTTTACCCAAGTCTTGAAAATTATTGCAAGAAGTGGCTTTTACCTTACTGCTAATCTCTGGACATCCTGACGGTGAGGAGGAGGAGAGAAAGGTCTTAGCCCCCCCAGCCTAGATCGGCCAGCCTAAATCGGCAAGACACAAAACTCCATATCTTCTTGTGAGTGTACATCTACAGCACAAAGTTCATTTATTTGTTTATCCCTATTTTAGATGCATAGCTGAATCCAAAAATCCCAAGCCAAAATAATTATGTTCAATATTTCTCAGGTAAAATAAGTATGCAGAATACCATCCTCATGTACCCCACACTTTCCAAGAAGGCAATCATTGTACAATTAATATGTTGAAAAATGTTGAGACTGGAAAAGTCATAAATTGCATTTTCAGTTGAATTTGGGGAAAACATTGAAGCACTTATTGTGTTGAGCTATTTCAATTGCTTTTGTTTGATTTGTTCATTGCAAACTGCTAAAAGATTTTACATTTTCAGTTGAATAATTTTGATAACAACTGTACATACTGACCAATGCATACATCCTAACACACACACACACACACTTCCAAATAAATAAATATATATATATATATATATATATATATATATATAAATACATACGTATACTAACATACACACAATGTCTTATGCATACATCCATAGACATAAAGTGCTCAATAAATATATCCATACACATTCACTACCCAATGTGTAGATCCATACACATACTGCCTGCCCAATACAACCATACATACATACGCACTGCCCAATACATACTGCACAGTACATATATCCATATACACACACTGCCCATAAAATTGTTATCACTGAGGGTAGTGATATCATTTATACAGTGGTCATAGTAAATGCAGCTCAGAGTACAGTGAGACACTAATTTTGCATTTCTAAACTATGTTTAATGTGGATGAACTCTCAACTGTTAGATGAACTGCACTGATGAGAACTGGTCAGTTTCCACAGGCAATAAGGGGATCTAATCACCAAATTGTCAGCAAGACACCCGCAGTCTGTTCCTGATGGCCTACTGTGATCTGTCAGACCTTCCACTACAAGGTAGGCAGAAGAGGAAGGAGTTTGTCATCAAACTGACATGGGGTTGGAGACTTTCACTGACATATGCTGCCTAATGTTTGGATGAAAAAAAAAAACTTTCTCTTATAAATAATGCTGTGGGAGTAAAAGTATGGGATAGTATCAGGGATGGGAGAAGAGGTGAGGGTGGCAATTTTCTCTACAGTTTATAGCACACACCAAAGGCTGGCACACCCCACAGGCTGACCTTACTTGTCCGATAGGGACACTACATGCTTCAATACATGTTTAATGCATTTACATTAACCCCTTAGTGACCGCGAACGTGCAGGGTACGTCTGACATAAACCCTATCCTGCACGTCCGCGGCTAATTAGAGCGCTGGAAGCGATCATGATTGCTTCCAGCTGCTCTAGGGATATTGCAACGATACTTCGATGTCGAGGCATCGTGCAACACCTCCCCTCACTGCCGGGGCCCCAAGTGATCGCTCACCCAGAGCGATCACTTTCGGGTTTTCCAATGTAGGGCTTGGCAGTGTAGTGCAGAGCATCGGAGGCCATCAGGCAGGGGTCGAGGCACTCAGTGAACAGTAATATATATAAAAAAAATAAAAAAATTAACCCCTGCTGGTGAAAAAGTTAAAAAAAGTTTTTTTTTAAATTTATAAATTTAAAAAAAATATATATATATATTATATATATTATAAATAACATCATACTAAGTGTATTTTTTAATTAATATATATATATATTAATATAAAAATACACAGAATAAAATTACATGTGTGTAAATATATAAAAAACTGTACGTATAATAAAATAACTGTACGTATAAATATATATAAAACTATTTATATATATATATATATATATATATATATATATATATATTTAAATCAAAATACACTTAGAATGAAATTATATATATCTATGTATGTCCCCTTAACGACTGTAGACGTACTAGGTACATCCGACAAAAAACAGTCGTTAAGTACTGCGGATGTACCTACTAATAGGAGCCCTGGACTTACCTCGACCGGCTATCCGCGGTGATCATGGTCAGAGACCCCAGTAGTCCCCCTGCATCAGTTCCGGCCACCCCGGGCCTCCAGGGCCATGTGATCACCATGATCACAACGCTGCAATAGGAGTCTAGGAGCTGTCAGCACGTTGATTGTCTGAGCTGTCATACAGTCCCCCAGGCTGCTAAAAAGTAAAAAAAAATAATAAATAAATAAATAAATATATATATATATATATAATATAATATAATTAAAGCATTTAATATTATACATATATAATGCATATATATCATTTCATTATAAGTGTACTTTGAGATATATACACATATCTCAAAATACACTTATATATGAAATGCTTTAATTATAATATATTATACATATATAGAAAATAAAAGTGTGTGTATTTGTGTGTGTGTATATATATATATATACACACACATACATAATTACATATTATATACACACGTATTGTAGGTAAATGTATATATATATATATATATATATATATATATATTTCCTGGCCATATCCATGGCAGCACAACAATGGGTTAGCTCCTCCCTATCCCTAATTAGACAGGAACAGAATTAAAATAGAGGTATAAATACCCCCTCCCACTACTATTCCCTCAGTCTTTTTGTTCCTGTCCTATCCCTATAGGACTCTAGTCATTATAGACTAAGAACATTTTACTTTTTTGGCTTACTTGAGGGTTTTTACATTCGGCCCCAAGGGAGTTCAGCCTCTCTTCCTTGGGAAGTCTCCAGTATGTGGCCCTGCACAAAGGATAACCCCCTGGAAATGCTCCTTTAGTGACTGGGAGCCACTTGCAGTGACCCTAGGGGTAGCAAGAGAAAATTGTCAATAAGAACAATTCCCTGCAGTGACCAAGCAGTAGCAGGAAGTGGCAGAAGAACCTCATCTTCAAAAGATTCTTCCTATCTTTTGCCTGACATGCACAGGAAGCCAAAATATATCTAAAAGCATATATAGCTTTGTGGCTGTCAGGTTCCCCCCTCCCCCCTTCCACCTCCCAGTAGTAATAGTGGTTTACCATTTTCTTTTTTCCCCCCTCTTTTCCTCCCCTTCTTGAGTTCTAAGGTTTGTATCCCCCGGGTTGGGGGAGCCGCCATCTTGATTGGCGTCCTCGGGCTGCTCTGTGCGTGCGCGGACTAGCATGCACGTCATGACTTCCGCGCATGCGCGGACCCGCAGGCGCGTCATAATGACTTCCGCACATGCGCGGACTGGCGGGTGCGTCATAATGACTTCCGCGCATGCGTGGTCCGGCGAGCGCGTTGTGCTGACTTCCGCGCATGCGTGGGGTATAGGTTGCGCATTGCGGTCATCCAAGAAATCCGGGGACGTCATCGGTGCCATCACACGCCCTTTTTAAAAGGCGCCAAAATTAAACAAAATAACCTTTCTTAGGTTATCCTGTCATCTGGTTGTCTTTTTAGTAATAATTTTTCCAGTTTTGACTGCCAACTTCAGACGTCATTTGCTGATCCTCAGGTAGGTTTTTTTTCTCTCTTAAAGGAATATTCCCTTCTTTTTCAAAATTTGATTTTTATACCGACAAAGGGTTAAGTTACAATACCATGAAAGTACATACTTCGGCTCTTTCAGCCCTTACAGATCAAAAATGGGCCCTAAACACGGATGTGACCAGATTTATGGCAGCAGTATTAAAGATAAAGCCTCCTATCAAGCCTTTTGCTCCACCATGGGATCTACCCCTGGTATTAAAAGCTCTGAGCGGTCCTCCTTTTAACCTCTAGAATCCATCTCGCTTCAGGCAGAAGGGTGTCTGAACTTCATGCCTTATCAACCAAAGAGAAAATAACACAAAAAAATTACTACCCAAACGTTTGACAAAGACTGGTGGTAGAATTAGTGCATGGAAAGTGTTAAAATACCACCATTTGAAATACCCTAGGGTCTCTACTTTTCAAAAATACATGGTTTGATGGGGGTAAATTACATTGGCCGTCTTAAAAAATATCCCAAATAGGACATGGGTGCTTGATGATCATCTGTGAAAATTCCAAGTTGGAAAACTGGAATGCACACCCTCCAAATAAGGTCTTTTAGCCCCCAGAAAACCCAACACACCTATACATGGGGGGTATCACTGTACTCAGGAGATGTTGCTGAACACATATTGGGGTGTTCTTTAGCAGTATCCCTAAAAGTTCTCCGTACGTGTATTCTTAAATTGCTATGTATGTTAAAAAAACATCACCAATTTTTTTTATTTTTTTTGGCATAGATTGGTGGTAAAATGGTTGCATGAAAAGAGTCAAAATACCCCAAGTTTAATACCTTAGGTTGTCTTCTTTTAAGAAGTATATACATGTGAAGAGTTATTCAGGGATTCCTGACAAATAACAGTGTTACAATGTAACCTGGGTCAAAGTTAGGAAAAGTGTGTTTTTTTCGACTTTTTTTTTCAATCATATTTTATAATTTTATTTATAGTAAATTATATGATATGATGGAAATAATGGTATCTTTAGAAAGACCATTTAATGTTGAGAAAAACAGTATATAATATGTGTGGGTACAGTAAATGAGTAAGAAGAAAATTACAGCTAAACACAAACACTGCAGAAATGTAAAAAGAGCCCTGTTCCTTAATGGTAAGAAAATTGAAAAACGGTCTGGTCACTAAGGGGTTAATATACTCTATTTTTTTTTTTTTTTGCAAGCTCAGATCTTTACATGTTTTTGTGCTAGAGAGTTCAGAGAAGTACTACTAAACTGGTTAATGGATTGCAGGATAAAACTTAAAAGGAAAGGTTAAAGGAACTTAACATGTATAGCTTGGAGGAAAGACGAGACAGGGGGGATATGATAGAAACATTTAAATATATAAAGGGAATCAACACAGTAAAGGAGGAGACATTATTTAAAAGAAGAAAAACTACCACAACAAGAGGACATAGTCTTAAATTAGAGGGGCAAAGGTTGAAAAATTATATCCGAAAGTATTACTTTACTGAGAGGGTAGTGGATGCATGGAATAGCCTTCCAGCTGAAGTGGTAGAGGTTAACACAGTAAAGGAGTTTAAGCATGCATAGGATATGCACAAGGCTATCCTAACTATGAGATAAGGCTAGGGACTAATGAAAGTTTAAAAAAGTGGGCAGACTAGATGGGCCGAATGGTTTTATCTGCAGTCACATTCTATGTTTCTATGTTTCTATGTTTTGAAGAATGGTGCACATTAAGCCTACCTTCTTACCACATTGTCAGACAATCTGTAAATTCTTAAGAAGATAATGTTATAAATTAGTAAGTACAAGATGCAATTGTAAATTAGATAAAATTATATGACTGCAACTGGCAAAGAAAACAATATATTTTTTTTCCTTAATGTGTAAATACTTTAATATTTTATATATTGTAATTTGTTATCCAATGTACATTTTTCATCTAGACTCTAGAGTATCAAGAATAAAAAAAACAAAATATATAAAATAAGTTACACACAAGGCCGGTGCAAGGATTTCTGCTTCCCTGGACAAAGATCTGTTTTGCCGCCCCCTCATGTCACTCTCTCACTGACAGACACACACTGGCAGACACGCTCACTCACTGACAGACACACACAGACACTCACTGACATACATAAACTCATTTACTGAGAGACACACACAGGCAGACACACACACACACAGGCAGACACTCACTGACATACAGATGCTCACTTACTGACAGACACACACAGGCAAACACTCACTCACACACTCACTGACAGACACACACACAGGCAGACACTGACACTCACTGCCATGGCTCAGGACAGAAGGAGCCAACCAGGAAATATCCTGGTGGGCATCCCCAGCAGGCCGGCGCCCAAGGCGAATTCCTAGCTCTCCTAACCGTGGCGCCAGCCCTGGTTCCACATCGTCTTATTTATAATTTTATTTAATGTTCTAGGCAAGTATAAATTTACTTTAAAATATTTGCTTGTGATAGCTCTGTGGATTCCAAAAACACATACAATAAAGAAACAATAAACATTTTAAGATTACATGTCAGGCACATTTGACAAAATAAATAAACACCATTTATAATGCTGTGACAGTTATCACACAATGAACAGTTGTCCACACAATGAACACTTATTTTATAAAATCTTATTGTTGAACTGTAAATCTAATAAAAATTCATTCATAGAAGCCTTTCCTACACTCTTAATATTGCCACATTTCTAAATATGGGAAGGGCTGAGCACAAGAAGAATTTTATTGACATCAAGCAATAAAAATATGCTTTTGCTTAAATTGGGAATAATAAAGAGCTTTACTTTGTTAAAAATGTCATTTATAGATTGGATTTGAGTAAAAAGTATTTGGGTTATAACTTCCAAAAGCAGTACTTAGCCATGCATTTATTTTTTATTCCTTTTGACTTGGGAATTAACCTGGTTTAATTCAAGAGTGAAAATGAGTTTAGTGTTTTCAATTTTGTCTCCGATGAGTGATATCCTACATCACAAATCCAGAATACAATCAGGCATTGTTGGCTATGGTTTTTTTTAAGGGACCAGGCGTGGAAGAGGGAAATGTTGTAATACATAATTCAAGCTCTAGTGAATTGCCATAGCTTTATGAGAAACTAGAATAGTGTGTATTTAAGTGTCTGGGGCAGGTTCTTTGGTTGCTATTCCATCATATGTTTCTATATATTCCTTTAACAATGAGCTCATGTATTGTAATATAGTCAGTTTGGCTCTCAAAGACATTACTTATAAGTAACTAAGAGCGTACTTCAAAAATATTTAAAACTTTTTTAATGGTCTGTCCTGAGGTTATTTCAGCTAAATGATTTTTAGAATCATTTTTTTTTCATGCACTAAAGGTCACTAAAGAATAATGGCAGATCTAATGTCATTTTACTTACGTATTAATGTTATATTGCAAGTAAGATTAATGAAACAGTTGACCATAAAACATTACCATTAATATTACCTTGGCTGTAAGTAGAATGTCATAAAACATTAAATATATGTGTTAATTGCAGATATAAAGAAATAACCAGTGGTCTGGATATAAATCTAGATCACTTTGTCAGCACAATTTATATTGACATGTAGAACTGGAGAATGAGACCCAAATTCATATCCACATAAGCAGGACTTTTAATGTGCTTATTTAACATGTATTGTTTTCCTAAACATACTGAAAATTGTCAGGCATGCAATTTAATCATTTTCACTAGCCTGGAAGTAGAGTTAAACTTTTATCTTAATGTTTCCCTAATCAGTTTGACAGCCGTTGAAAAGGCAAAAAAAATATTAAGGAAAGTGATTTTAACATATGGAATCATATCTAGTTTCTACAAATTGTGAAACACTTAGTACCATTGTTCTATAGCCCATCTGAGAACACTAAAACCCAAAAAGACATTCAGCTGTGGAAACTGTGAAGTAGCCTTTAGATATATGAAGAATATTATAGTGATATTGTCTTTAATGGTAGTCATTTGAGACATGTTTTCTCATGTCAAAGAACAGATTATTTTTGTTAAATAAAGTAATGACTCCTTTTAAATGAAACTGTGAAATGAGCTGCAAATTAATCGAAAATTTAATCGACAGTTTTTTTTTTTCAGAACTGGGATTAATATATCACAGTACAGATATATTACTAAATGATACATCACTTTGGCCTTTATACAGAAGAAACATACTGTTATAGGATTTTGATGTTGGGACTAAGTTAAATTTACCAGCGATCCCTGTTCCTATGTATCTATATATCTCACATATCACCAGTACGTCATGTTCTCTTGAATGTTCCTTTTAACACCAAATAACAGAGGTTAATTTCTTTCAGACCTGTAAAAAAAAGGAGCAATGAGGTCAACTGACAAAATTACATTCCCTTCTTTGTAATCATTTTGGTTAGAGTGAAATTATACTGATAAAACCAAACAAGCAAACAATGGTGTGGTGGGGGTGTAGTAAAGGTAAAAGTGCAATTAGAATAAAGGTATAGCAATATTTATACCTATTAACTCTTTCCAAACTGTTGCAGAATCCACATATATATGTCAAATGTAAAAGTTCAATTCTTCCATTTCTTTAATTGCTTAAAATCACATAACAGACATAAAAACATGACATAGTATAAAACCAAAAACAAGGAAAAAAACAACGATAGGAATTTTTTATTGGTGTTAGTTTTATACTATGTCTTGTTTTTATGTCTTTGATGTGATTTTAAACAATTAAAGAAATGGAAGAATGGAACTTTTACATTTGACATGTATATTTGGATTCTGCAACAGATGGAAAAGAGTTAATATGTGTCTAATTGCACTTTTACCTTTACTACACCACACCATTGTTTGCTTGTTTGGTTCTATGTGTATCACAGTTTTCAGAATTAACCGGGGTATTGGCATTCAGGGAGAACACTATTGTTAATTATACTGAACTGAGTTTTTACCATAGCTCTGATATATCCACAATTATTAATCTCTGTTCTTGTTCTACCTGTTATTGCTACTCTAACACACTATATTCTTCGCTTGAGGGATTACTGTCACACCAGCACATTTTTTTATGTAATATAATAATCCTTTCATTAAGATTTGCAAGAAAGTAGATACTTTTTAAATTAAAGGGACACTATAGTCACCAGAACAACTACAGCTTATTGAATTTGTTCTGGTGAGTAGAATCATTACCTTTAGGCTTTTTGCTGTAAACACTGTCTTTTCAGAGAAAATGCAGTGTTTACATTACAGCCTAGTGATAATTCCACTGGCCACTCCTCAGATAGCTGTTAGAGATCCTTCTTGGGTCATTGTACAACACCAAGGGTCCCCAAAAGGTGACAACAAGCCCCCTGGGATGCCTGCTGTGTTTGGTCTTCCACCTCCTCAAAGCCATCTTCCTCCTCTGACTCCTCTTCTTCAGACTCCTCTCTCTGTGTTGCCTCTCTCTGCGTTATTATAAGGTGTGTTAAGTAGTACTATTCCTATCAGTTTAATCCCTGTTACGTCCCCTATCAGGGGACGGGTATATGACATCGATTTTAGGAACCGGGAGATGGAAAAAGATGCTTGGTCGGTCCTTCTTCTTCAAATTTGGGGCACTGCGCGTGCAATCTAATGTGCCACCGTGTGGTCCAGCACGCAGAAACGCATGTAAACATATACATAGGCAAGAAAAGGAAAATAAAAGGACAGAGCGTAAACCGGACCTTAGAATGGCCAGACTAATATGCTGGAGACAGAGAATGGTCAAAGGGAAAGCCGAGGTCAAGGAAGCCAGAAAATACACAATACCGTTTACACAAGCCAAGTCAAGGAAACCAGAATTCAGAATAACCAGGGAAAAGCCAAGATCAGGATACCAGGAAATCAGATTCACAATGATAAAGCACTCTCAGGAAACCAGGAACAGGAAACCACAACAGAGCAAGGTACTGGGGTGAGCTAGGGATTTAACTATCACGCGGCAGGCCGGCAGCCACGACCAGGGGCGTATTAGCCGCGAGGCAAACAAGGCATTTGCCTTGGGCGGCATTTTTCAGGGGGCGGCAAAAAACGCCGCCCCCCAAATGCCCAGGGCAGATGCCTAGTTAGCCTTGCGGCTAACTGACATCCCGAGCGGGCGGGCGGCGCTGGCAGGCGGGCGGCCGGCAGGCGAGGGAGCACTTCCCATGAGCTGACTGCTCAGCTCCCTCGCGCACCGCAAAGTGAGGCTGGGAGCCGGAAGATGACGTCATCTTCCGGCTCCCAGCCTCACTCTGCAGCCGGCGCGCGAGGGAGCTGAGCAGTCAGCTCATAGGAAGTGCTCCCTCGCCAGCCGCCCGCCTGACCTGCAGCCACCGGACCACCAGGGATAGAGACCCCCCTTACCTTTGGGAGTGCTGGGGGGGGATTTAAATTTTAAAAAAAGTTAATGTGTGTGTTTGTGTCTGACTGTGTTTGTGAGTGTGTGTGTGTGTGTGTGTGTGTGTTTGTGTCTGACTTTGTGTGTGACTGTGTGTGTGTTTGTGTCTGACTGTTTGTGTCTGTGTATGTGTCTGACTGTGTGTGTGTGTATGTGTCTGACTGTGTTTGTGTTTGTGCCTGTGTGTGTGTTTCAGGTCTGTGTGTGTTTGTGTCTGTGTGTGTGTGTTTGTGTCTGACTGTGTGTGTGTTTGTGTCTGACTGTGTTTGTGTGTTCTGTGACTGTGTGTTTGTGTGTGTGTTTGTGTCTGTGTGTGTCTGTTTGTGTCTGTGTGTGTGTGTTTGTGTCTGACTGTGTGTGTGTTTGTGTCTGACTGTGTGTGTGTTTGTGTCTGACTGTGTTTGTGTTTGTGGAGTGTGTGTGTCTGACTGTGTGTGTGTGTTTGTGTCTGACTGTGTTTGTGTATGTGTGTGTGTGTCTGACTGTGTGTGTGTGTGTGTGTTTGTGTCTGACTGTGTGTGTGTGTTTGTGTCTGACTGTGTCTGTGTATGTGTCTGACTGTGTGTGTGTGTGTGTTTGTGTCTGACTGTGTGTGTGTGTGTGTGTGTATTTAGAAGGTGGGGCGGGGGGAGAAAGATTGGGTGGGGGTGGCGCGGGGGGAGGGGGGCGCCTGAGTTTTGTCCTGCCTAGGGCAGCACAAAACCAGGATTCACCACTGGCCACGACACCCTGTTACGTCCCCCTCATCAGGCCTTTTTTAGTCGAATGTATCGCCCACTGTCAGTCCCTTCGGGATCCATCCCTCATTCATCTTAATAAAGGTGAGGTAATCTAGACTTTTTTGACCTAGGCGACTTCTCTTCTCAGTGACAATACCTCCTGCTGCACTGAAGGTCCTTTCCGACAGGACAGTTGAAGCGGGGCAGGCCAGAAGTTCTATCGCAAATTGGGATAGCTCAGGCCACAGGTCAAGCCTGCCGCTCCTCAGAGTGTCGATATCTGCAGTTAAGGCGAGATAGACTGCTACTTGTCGGTCGAGTCGTTCTCTGAGGGTGGACCCCGAAGGGCTATGGAGATGCGTAGGACTTAAAAAGCTCGGCATGTCCTCCATCAACAACACGTATGTAAAGCGTCCTGTCCTTGCCAGTGTGGTCGTGGGAGGAGGATTACTTTCACCTCTTCCCCTGTTAGATTCCCGTTGTGCTGTGACATCACCCTTATACGCTGTGTAAGGCATACTTTTTAAATGATTTTGGAATTGCTGCATCCTTTCCGACTTGCCGTAATTCGGTAACATTTCAGGCACTTTCTGCTTATACCGGGGGTCTAGTAGCGTGGACACCCAGTACAGGTCGTTCTCCTTCAGCCTTTTTATACAAGGGTCCCTCAACAGGCACGACAGCATGAAAGACCCCATTTGCACAAGGTTGGATGCCGAGCTACTCATGTCCTGTTCCTCGTCCTCAGTGATCTCACTGAAGGTATGTTCTTCCCCCCTGTGCATTCAGGGCAGACAGGAGTGCTTGTCCGGTGTGACTCTCTGATTTCAGGCAAGTCAACCCCAAGACAGTGTGACACTGCCGTATCCGGGATGTGGAATAGTACCTGGGGAGCCGGGGGGGTGCCGTTGATGTGGAGCAAGACACAGCAGCAGAAGAGGACTCAGCCGAGGAGGTTATGGAAGAGGATGGAGTAGGAGGAGTAGAGGAGGTGGCAGCAGGCCTGCCTGCAAGTCGTGGCGGTGTCACCAACTCCTCTGCAGAGCCACGCATTCCATGCTTGGCAGCCGTCAGCAGGTTTACCCAATGCGCAGTGTAGGTGGTATACCTGCCCTGACCTTGCTTTGCAGACCAGGTATCAGTGGTCAGATGGACCCTTGCGCCAACACTGTGTGCCAGACATGCCATTACATCCTTTTGCACAATCGAGTAAAGGTTGGGGATTGCCTTTTGTGCAAAGAAATTTCGGCCGGATACCTTCCACTGCGGTGTCCCAATAGCTAAAAAAAATTTGAACGCCTCAGACTCCACCAGCTTGTATGGTAAAAGCTGGCGGGCTAAGAGTACAAGCCAGCTGTCAGACGCCGGGCAAGGGGGTGACTTTGTGACATTGGCTTCTTACGCTCAAACATGTCCTTGACAGACACCTGACTGTGGGCAGATGAGCAGGAACTGCTCAAGGCGAGAGACGGAGGGGCGGATGGTTGAGAGGGGGCAAGGAGGACAGCAGTGGTTAACGTGGCTGAAGATGCTGGACCAGGAGGAGGATGGCGGCTTTGAGTTTGTGTGCTGCTTGTACTCATGTGTTGATCCCATAGGCGTTTGTGATGTGCGATCATGTGCCTTTGCAAAGCAGTTGTACCTAGGTGGGTGTTGGACTTCCCACGACTCAGTTTCTTTTGGCACAGGTTGCAAATGGCATCGCTGTTGTCAGAGGCAGACACACAAAAAAAATGCCACACTGCTGAGCTCTGCAATGACGGCATTCTGGTGGTGGCAACAGCATGGCGTGCTGTCTGGCTGACCCCGGGTGCCGATGCATGCTGTCTGACTGTGCCACTAGCTCCATGCGACGACCTCCCCCTGCTTCCAACTCATCTCCTCCTCCTTCTCTCTGTCTCCCCATCTGAACTTTCCCCCTGTTCTTCTTCTCTTCTGGCGGGCACCCACATGACATCCACGGATGCATCGTCATCATCAACCGTTTCACTTGTATCTGACAACTCAGCAAAGGAAGCAGCAGCGGGTACAACATCATCATCATCACACCGTACGTCCATGTGTGTAATGCTGCCTGACTGAGACATATCCCTGTTATCTACATCCTCTGGCAATAATGGTTGCGCATCACTCATTTCTTCCAACTGATGTGGAAATAACTCCTCTGACATACCAAGTGAAGCTGCTGTGGTGCTAGTGTTGGTGGTGGCGGCAGGCGGGCGAGTGGTAACTTGAGACGTGCCCGAAGCTAAGCTGGAGGAGGATGGTGCGTCAAGGTTCTGAGCGGAAGCTGTAGAAGATTGGGTGTCCTGTGTTAGCCAGTCAACTATGTCCTCCGAACTTTTCAAGTTCAGGGTACGTGGCCTCTGAACACTGGGCATTATTCTAGGGCCAAAGGGAATCACAGCACCATGACCACGACGTTCCCTGCGGGGTGGCCTGTCTCTGCCTGTCATTTTTTTTTCGATTAGTGGTACTATGCGTGCAAGCTACTGTGACAACAGATATGAGTGGCACTGTGCAGTGGCAGAAGTTAGCAGAGTAGACACTGTAGGCCTGACACACACGCTTGCAGACAACTAACTGCTATTCAATCTATTACAGTCAAAAAAAATTTTTTTAAATGTACACTACTGTTACACCAGATTTGAGTTGCACTGGTGTGACACTGTGCCCTGGCAGGCCCTGAAACGCACACATTTGAAGGAAACTGACTGCTATTATATTACAGTCCAAAAGTTTTTTTTTGTTAAATGCAAGCTATTGTGACACCGGATATGAGTGGTGGCACTGGGCAAGTGGGCACAGTATACGCTGTGAGCCTGACACACACGCTGGCAGACAACTAACTGCTATTCAATCTATTACAGTCAAAATTGTATTTTTTTTTAAATGTACACTACTGTTACACCAGATATGAGTTGCACTGGTGTGACACTGTGCCCTGGCAGGCCCTGAAACGCACACGCATGAAGGAAACTGACTGCTATTATATTACAGTCAAAAAAGTTTAGTTTTTTTTAAATGCAAGCTATTGGGACACTAGTGAGTGAGTGGTGGCACTGGGCAGGCCCTGAAACGCACACTCGTGAAGGAAACTGACTGCTATTATATTACAGTCAAAAACGTTTTTTGTTTTTTTTAAATGCAAGCTATTGGGACACCAGTGAGTGAGTGGTGGCACTGGGCAGGCCCTGAAACGCACACTCGTGAAGGAAACTGACTGCTATTATATTACAGTCCAAAAAGTTTTTTTTTTTTTAAATGCAAGCTATTGGGACACCAGTGAGTGAGTGGTGGCACTGGGCAGGCCCTGAAACGCACACTCGTGAAGGAAACTGACTGCTATTATAATACAGTCAAAAAAGTTTAGTTTTTTTTAAATGCAAGCTATTGTGACACCAGTGAGTGAGTGGTGGCACTGGGCAGACCCTGAAACGCACACTCGTGAAGGAAACTGACTGCTATTATATTACAGTCAAAAAAGTTTAGTTTTTTTTAAATGCAAGCTATTGGGACACCAGTGAGTGAGTGGTGGCACTGGGCAGGCCCTGAAACGCACACTCGTGAAGGAAACTGACTGCTATTATATTACAGTCAAAAACGTTTGTTGTTTTTTTTAAATGCAAGCTATTGGGACACCAGTGAGTGAGTGGTGGCACTGGGCAGGCCCTGAAACGCACACTCGTGAAGGAAACTGACTGCTATTATATTACAGTCAAAAACGTTTGTTTTTTTTTAAAATGCAAGCTATTGGGACACCAGTGAGTGAGTGGAGGCACTGGGCAGGCCCTGAAACGCACACTCGTGAAGGAAACTGACTGCTATTATATTACAGTCCAAAAAGTTTTGTTTTTTTTAAATGCAAGCTATTGGGACACCAGTGAGTGAGTGGTGGCACTGGGCAGGCCCTGAAACGCACACTTGTCAAGAAAACTGACTGCTATTATATTACAGTCCAAAAAGCTTTGTTTTTTTTAAATGCAAGCTATTGTGACACCAGTGAGTGAGTGGTGGCACTGGGCAGGCCCTGAAACGCACACTCGTGAAGGAAACTGACTGCTATTATATTACAGTCAAAAAAGTTTAGTTTTTTTTTATTGCAAGCTATTGTGACACCAGTGAGTGAGTGGTGGCACTGGGCAGGCCCTGAAACGCACACTCGTGAAGGAAACTGACTGCTATTATATTACAGTCAAAAAAGTTTAGTTTTTTTTTTAAATGCAAGCTATTGGGACATCAGTGAGTGAGTGGTGGCACTGGGCAGGCCCTGAAACGCACACTCGTGAAGGAAACTGACTGCTATTATATAACAGTCAAAAAAGTTTTTTGTTTTTTTTAAATGCAAGCTATTGTGACACCAGTGAGTGAGTGGTGGCACTGGGCAAGTGGGCACAGTATATGCTGTGAGCCTGACACACAGGCTGGCAGGCAGGCAACTGCAATAACATTACACAGAAAAAAAAGCAGACTGATGTTCTAGCCCTAAAAAGGGCTTTTTGGGGTGCTGTCCTTACAGCACCCCAAAACTTTATTTAAAAAGAGTCGACTTTAAATAGCAGCTACTCTAAATAGTAACCACCAGCTAATTTTGACTAGACAGAATATTTATGCCCCATCATGTGGTGGAATGAGGGGTCACTGTTCCACCAAGTGCAAGTCAAACTGTGGGTTACAGAGATAATTCATAAACTGCACCTCACAAAATGCTTTATGTTTTCCTTAAAATATGATTTGTAAATTCTCCTTCATAAAAAATGAGGAAATAGGCATTTTAGATAAATTTTTAAATTCCATAAAGTAGTGATGGGAGCTATTGGAAACAAAGCAATAAACACAAAACAATCATGCTTCAAAAACAGTCAATATACTGGCAGTTATTTTTCTTGCTTTATTTACCATTATTTTTTCACATGCAAGTTATATTGTGTATTGCAAATATATAAATTCATTCAACAAGAAAAAAATAACCAATGTTTTTGGTTTACTTTAGCATAATTCCAGATATTGCACGTTGTGTTAATACATTTGTTCTTAATACTTAATTCTTTTTTCCTGGAGTTAGGATTTCTCTGCGGGACATACTTTAAAACTTACAAAAGCTAAATGATTTTAGCTCTCTTTAGAGATTGACACCTGTTTCAGCAAATCTGCCTTAGGGCCTTAGAGAAATGCAGGCAGGTTTGGCTGGGCTGCAAACTAAATACACAGACCAAGGCTGATAATCTTAGCAGTGGTTTACCTATACAGGTTGAAAGAAGGTCAACTACCCAGAATTCCAGTGGGTTTAGTAACTTTCCACCAGGCTGAACGAATTTTGCTATTTGCTAATAACTGATACTGGTGCCAATATATAAGTCACAATGTGAGTTTTTCATTATGGAGCTGCTTGGTTTGCATTATGGATGTGTACTGTGGATATTTTGCTAGCTTCAAATTTCAGGACCTCAAACACACACACACACACACACACAGACACAAATTACTTTCTTATTTTTTAAGATATGATCAACTCAAATTTGATAGAGCAGCAAGCAAAGCATAGCCTTAAAGATTTAATGATTACTTCACTATCTAAAGTTGAATGTTATTTCACATCTGTCTGTCAATATGCTATCAGTTTGTGAAGACTTCCCAAAACTTAACAGGAAGTTCATGGCATATTTTTATAACACGCATGAGACCTTAGCAACCTTCTTAAGCTTGATGTTTTGCAAAATGCAGTAAATTATAAAATAAAAATATCTCCCAAGACACTATGAACTGTTTCCTCAGAAATCAACAACCAAATATATATTTAAGAAGGATTCTTCCAGCATTCTGCTGTTACTCCACTGAATAAAAAACGTGTAAATATTATTTGAAGGTATATTCCAAGCCCTATAACTGATTTTATGAGTGCAATTGGGTGTTTAGGCTATAGATGGTAACCCCTTCTGACACCTCATATAACCCAGGAGACCCTTCTGTTATCCCTGTCCGTTGGAATACTACATAGAAAAAATATAGTTCTACAGGTATTTCAAGTCCTTCTTGTCCTGTCATTCTTGGGTTTCCCTGGTTGGTGAGACACAATCCATACTTAGATTGGGTTAAGGGTGAGATCCATTCATGGGGTACTGTCAGGTTCCAAAACTAACATGTAAGACTTTTTCGTTTATTACTGAGACTTACCTGCTTGATCTACCATATTGAAGATCCTTAACTGCTTCAACTGCTGCAACACTGCATGATCCTGTAAGCAACCTGTATTACCTTATATTGGAATCTACTTACCTGTCTCAACTACTGAAACTCTGCATAATCCTGTAAGCAACCTGAACTATATTATACTATAACTATTTACCAGCTTTAACTATTTCAACCCTGTATCATCCTGAACCTGACTGCAGTGTGACATTCCACAAACTACTAATCTCCTTGGAATAACTTCAAACCTACTTGTATATAAAATACTTTAATTAATTTACTTTCAAGATATCCAATTTGTGGCATATTGCCTTAATTCTTTATTTCAAGTAAAGTGTTATGTCTAAAAAGAGAAATAAAGTTTCAACCAATAACCCTGGCAATCGTCTCCTCTCTGACCAGTTCAGGAACATGACAGGTACTACTCGTAAAGAACAGTGTCTTCTTCCTGTTAAGCCTGTAGGCCACATTAATGCACCCACTGCAACCCCCCTATTCACAGTGATTCCTCTGCAATGCATCCATGTTAAGAAAGTATTTAACAAAGCCAAAGCCAATGCCGAAACTCTACTCCCGCACCGGCCTTATGATAATGCCATTGATCTTCTTCCAATTACTATGCCGCCAAAGGGAAGGGTGTATCCTCTATCCCCCCATGAGAATGAAATCATAGAAGAGTACATCCAGGATGCTCCTACAAAAGGCTTCATACGTAGGTCTTCCTCTCCTGCAGTTGCAGGTTTCTTCTTTGTGTCTAAGAAAGAAAGCGTTGTATCGACTATAGAGGTCTTAACAAGATCACTAAAAGGAATGTCTACCCTATTCCCCTTATCATGGAACTCTTCGATAGACTATGTTTACGAAATTAGACCTCAGGAACGCATATACTCTTGTCAGAATAAAAGAGAAACATGAATGGAAAACGCATTTAACACACGGAGTGGACATTACGAGTATCTCGTAATGCCTTTTGGATAAAGCAATACTCCGGTAGTTTTCCAAGATCTGATTAATTCATTAATTCTTATGTTCTAGTCTATCTAGACGGTATCTTCATTTATTCCCCAGACATTTCTACCCACTACATTCATGTATCACAAGTACTTACAACACTGTTACATAATGGTTTATATTGTAAATTGGAAAAAAATTTATTTCACCAGACAGAGGTACAGTTTTTGCGTTACATTATTTCAGCCAAGGGTTTTGAAATGGATTCCAAGAAACTAGAAGCAGTCTTGCAATGGCCCAGACCTAAAGGCCTTAAAGCCATTCAAAGGTTCATGGGCTTTGCCAACTATTACTGCAGATTCATAAAGGGGTTCTCATCGGTCATATCTCCCATTACCAGTCTCACATGAAAAGGTGCTGAAACCCATGTCTGGCCCTCTGCAGCTTTGTCTGCCTTTGAACAACTGAAGTCTCTCTTTTCTATCGCCATGGTGCTTGTGCATCCTGACCCCTCCAAGCCTTTTGTATTGAAGGTTGATGCTTCGAAGACAGGCGTTGGCGCAGTCCTCTCTCAACGTGAGTCCCAAAACACTCCACTCCCTCCTTGTGACTTCTTCTTCAAAAAGTTATCCCCGACAGAGGTTATTTATGATATAGGGAACAGGGATTTATTAGCGATAATCCTGGCCCTGAAAGAGTGGAGACACTTGGTAGAGGGAGCTAAAGTTCTCGTTATGATTATAACAGACCACAAGAACCTGGCATATATCAGTGAGGCTAGACGTCTCTTGTCCAGACAGGCCAGATGGTCCATGTTTCTTTCACATTTTTATTTTTTTTTAATCACGTATAGGCTTGGTTCTCGTAATACCAAGGCTGATGCCTTATCATGACAGTTCGAAACTGACTCAGATCGGGATCTCGAGGTTGTACCCATCATACCTCCGGAATGCATAGTGGCTACAACCATATTAACCATGTCTTACGCATTAATGGACAAGGTACATAATACTCAAACCCAGGCCCCTGACAACAAACCCAATGATAAATTGTTTGTGTCACCTACAGAGAGGACATAAATACTCTCCTTGTACCATGACACCAAGTCAGCTGGTCATCCAGGAATTCGAAAAATCTTGTCTTCCTTATCTAGACAGTTCTGGTGGCCTTCTATGCATACGCATGTCACAGATTATGTCCAAGCATGTACCGTTTGCGCTGTAACCAAACCCCTTGTATACTACCTAGTGGTCTCTTACAGCTGCTTCCTGTTCCTGAAACGGCTTGGTCCCATATTGCAATGGACTTCGTAGTCGATCTACCCCCCTCCAAGGGGTATACTACCATTTTAATGGTGGTAGATCATTTTCAAAAATAGTCCATTTAATTCCTCTTCATAAGCTGCCCACCTCTGCTGAATTAGCCCAGATCTTCATTAGGGAGATATATAGGTTACATGGGTTGCCACAAGAAATTGTGTCAGATTGAGGGACTCAATTTATTTCAAGATTTTGGAGAAAGTTTTGTTCTTCCTCGTATCACCCCCAGACCAATGAGGTGTCAGGGGTGGCTGTCCGGAGACCGGGACCCAGTATGCCTGATCTTGATAGTAGGAGTCACTGTGTGAAAATGGATTATCAGGGCCTGGTGCAGGGTAAATGCACGCCCCATGGTGTTGAGCACCAGCGTTTGTGCGGCCACAAACCATGGCCCTGATGCAGCTTCTGCGGATCCCAGTTGCCAGATGACAATAAGCAGACCTCCCAGGAGCTGGATTATGAGGCCCTGTAGCAGACATGTATCCAGTACAGAAACAAGGTAAGACTAGCATAGACACCAAACAAGAAAACAAGACAAAACTAAGAGAACCCAGAACCGGAGCAGGACAGAAAGCAGAACCCAGAACATGTACACAAGACATGAGGGAAACATGAACAGGGCAGGACAGGACTGTACATGAACTGGGAATACAAGACAAAATAAAACAAGACAAGAGATAAAAGGCAAAACAAGAGGAGAAATAACTAAGTACTATATATGTAAAACATTGGAGATTTAGACATACATAAGTGGCCAAGATGTATGCAGCCCACCACTGCGTCAAAGTACTCCAATTAAGGTGGGTTCCTATCTGCCTAGATATGCATGTCTAAATAAACAATAATAAAACACACACAGCACTTACCTGCAAGAAAGGGGCAGAGAACAACTGCCTGCAAGAAAAACTGAAACAAAAGGATTAATGGCAAAGGAACGGGTGTGGCAACAAAAAACAAACATTTAAAGGAATCCAAGAGCCCAGGAATTCCAGGAACGGAATAAAGGAATGAACCCAGAAAACCCAGCATATAAAATCCAGACATGGAATAGAAAACCAGAAAAAACAAGAAAAACTAAACAAGATTTGTAAAAAGAGTACCGGATACCAGAAGCCAAGGCCAGACATCTCCACAGAACAGAGCAAGGTGTGACATGTGGCTACTAAAAGGGTTAACCAGTCTATAGAGGGATGTTTCATATCGCACAATCATGACAACTGGTACCATCTCTTGTCTTATGCTGAATATGCACATAACAACGCTACTCATGATTCCTCCCAGCATAGGCCTTTCTAGTGGTAGACACCCCATTGCTTTGCCCTCGCAATTTCATGAAACTGGTTTACCCACTCTTGATTGCCACATTCACAATCTTCAAGAAAGGAGTAAGCACGTGCAGCGTGCTTTGTCTTTGGCCTCCTCTCGTCATAAGGCCCACGCTGACAAACGTCGCTCTATGGCGCCTAATGTCTTGTTGGAGACAAGGTCTGGCTTTCCGCTCGCAACATCAGGTTTAAGGTCCCGACCATGAAGTTGTGATCTCCAGGAAAATTAATGCAGTGTCTTATGCCCTGGCGCTACCTCCAGCGTTGCGTAACCCCAATGTGTTTCATGTATCCCTGCTTAAGCCTTTGTTATGCAATCGATACACTAGGTGCTCATTCCATCCTTCTTCTGTGTCGGTTGATGGCCGGGAGGAATATGAGATCCATTGTAGACTCCAAGTGGCCATGGGGTGTATTGCAGTATTTAACCATTGGAAGGGTTATGGTCCGGAGGAGCGTTCATGGGTTCCTGCCTCCGATGTTCATGCGGCTCATTTGCTGCGCTCTTTTCATGTCCGGTTTCCCGATAAGCCGGCCCCTTCCTTTTCGGGGAAGGGGTACTGTCACGCCTCCCGCCGGGTCCGCTCCTGTCAGAGAGTGGCATGGGTTCTGGTGGGCGTGCATCTTTGCAGCGGGAATTCCCACACACAAAGGGGAATGTTGCCGGACTCTTACCTTTTGGGTCTTTGCCCGCAGGGTGCGCTCATACCCGGTGTGTATGCTCGGCGGCAGTCCCACGTGGTTGTGGGAGTGCCGCCCATCACTAACCCCTTGTGATAGCTCCTCCTCTTCTTACAGCAGTCGGCTCTCCTAACATTAGAGATGTCGGCCGCTGCAGCTGTACTGCATATAAGGGTTTCTACATTTAACCCTTAAAGGGCCAGTTCAGTTTATTTCAAACTAGTGTTTTCTTACACACCCATGCTCACATGCTTCCCTGTAGCCAATCAGGGAGCACTATAGACTACTTAAGCCTGTTTTGTCCATTTCTCTGTGCCCTGTCGTGGTTTCCAGTTGGTTATCCGAGAGCACATTCCTTGTATTGATTTCTTGTGTATCTGACCTTGGCTTCTCTTTTTGACTATCCGATCTCTGTATTCCTTGACCTTTGGCTTGGCTCCTGACTATTCTGATATCTCCTTTCCTTGTCCTGTGGCTTGTTCATCATTTGTGTTATTTCTTTGTCTTGTCTTTTCCCTGTTTTGTGACTTTTTGCCTTTATATGTTAAATCCGGCCATTCTAAGGCCGGATTTAACATATACGAGTTAGGTATATACTTCTACTTAAGTTCTGCATGTTGGGCATCTATAGTAATCCTGACAGAAACATACAGACACCTAAAGAAAGATTTAATTATAGACAGAGACTAAATATACCAATTATAAAAAAAAATTATAGCTACCAAAACTCTCGCCCAGATAATATCTGGGATAATCAGAAAATACCTTACTGGCAATTAAAAGAACAAAATAAAAGAGATAGAGGATATTACGATAGATATTATGAGAGAGAAAGACAAGAAAGGAGACTGATCTACAAGAATGAAAGACAAGAGAGAACACCTGACTATAGAAAGGAAAGAGGAGAAAACAGACCACACAATCGATATACCCAATAGAGAAAGGAAGAACATATTAAAGTAAGCAATCGTTTTCAGGTATTGGATGAGTTTGAAGACCAGGATTTTTGGAGGAACAGAGGTAAAATCAGACACAAGAGGGAGGAAGACCATACAACTACAACATATTCCAAAAGAAGGAAGGATTCAAGCAGAGGCACAAGAGGAGGAGAACATACCAAACAAAGAAAGACGGGAAAGATCATAAAGGAATTGAAGGGTATCAATGAAGGGTATCAATCAATGAAGGGTATCCACAATCTTAGTAATAAAGTCCTCACGGAAGACCACAAAAAAGTACTAAGAAAATGGCTCAAATTAGCTCCAAACAAACCTCTTAATCAATTTGATTTTTACGTCGATTTAAATAGATTTAAAAGAAATGTATGTCTAAAAACATTTTTCATAAAAAATCTGATAGAACATCAACTAGATAAAGAAGATAATAAACATACCAACTTAAAATTTAAATCACAATTCTATCCTAAACAGATGATCTCTGAAAAAAGAAAGAAAAGCACTTAAAGACCTAAGAGAGGACCCAGATCTTATCATCAAACCAGCGGATAAATGGGGGAGGAGAATAGTCTTAATGTCTAAAGTGCTTTACCATAATGAAGTGGTAAGAATTTTAATTGATAAAGATATATGTAAAGAACTTAACACTAATCCAAGTAATGAAATAAATAAATTTTTTACTAAATTTTTTAACAAAGGATTAAATTTAGAAGTTTTAAATCAGAAAGAATTTAACATTTTAAATATTTTATATCCTAAAATTCCAGTTTTTTTATTTTCTTCCTAAAGTGTATAAAGACACCAATAATCCACCTGGAAGACCTATTGTGGCAGGTATTGACACCATATCTAGTAGACTGTCACAATACGTTGATGTTCATTTACAACCCATAGTGAAGAATACCAAAGCATATATTAAAGACACAATGATGGTTTTAAATCTCCTAGAAACTAGTAGGTGGAATGAAAATTGCTTCCTAGATACTTGTGATGTAGCAGCTTTATATAGCAATATTCCACACAACTATGGACATGAAGCGGTTCAGCAGTTGTTATATAACAGTTCAGATCTACCTCCCATTAAGATAGAATTCCTTTCGGAGGGGATAGAACTCATCCTCAAAAATAACTTTTTTGGTACAATGAGGAGTTTTTTCTCCAGATTAAAGGTATGGCCATGGGGACCAAGTTCGCTCCAAGTTCACCCCCAGCTATGCCAACATATTTAAGGCCCATTGTGAAAATCTGTTTATATATGGCTGACATAGCTGGGTGGAGAACTTGGTCACCTATGGTCGGTACATATATGACATATTCTTTATATGGGAAGGGAAAGATCTATCCACCTTCCTAAAGTATTTGAACTCCAATACAGGGGGAATTCAGCTTACCTGCAACTGGAGGAAACAGGAAGTAGTTTTTTTAGATTTACATATATATATCGAAAATAGTTTTATTAAAACACACAATCATTTTAAACCTGTGGAAGCCAATAGTTTTATAGGTAGGGAAAGCCTTCTGAAATATAAAAATAAAAATGAAAATAATATCAGTGAAATACCTTTCATATGTACTTTTAGCTTGGACAACTATAAAGTCATAAAAACTGTCTCTAAATATTGGCCTATTCTTTTACAAGATCCCACCCTTAAAACCTTCCTCCCAGAAAAAGCCTTGTTTTATTCACAGAGGAGTAAGTAACCTACATAATTCCTTAACCTCTAGTTTTATTAAAGAAAAACCCAATCCCAGTACAACCTTTTTTAATACAGAAAAGGGATTTTTTGGCTGTGGTCAATGTATAGCTTGTAAAAGAACGGAAAGTAAAAAATCACAAATAAAGAATTTTAAATCGAATTAAGGGATAGAATACCCAATTAGAGAGGTTATAACCTGTTACTCTAAAAATATTATTTATCTTATACAGTGTCCGTGTGGTCTGAACTATATTGGTAAAACCACGAGATCCTTACATACAAGAATAGAAGAACATAGCCGTAATATTTGTACAGGTTTCGAGAAACACAGTGTCTCTTTACATTATAAACAATGCCATAAAAGTGAAATTAAGGGGACTATATTTCTAGGAATAAATAAAATAACTAAAGACTGGAGAGGATGTAACATTAATCTAAAATTAAGCAGAATAGAAATGTAGTGGATCTTTAGATTGAAAACACTTATCCCAAATGGATTAAACTCACATTTCGAGATGTGCCATTTTTTATATGAAATTTTGTTAAGTGTATTAACCCTTTTTTAAATTAATTCCTTTTTTTATATTTCCTCTTAATAAGTTTCTGAGATTATTTGATATTTTTTTCAAATGTATATTTATACCACTAATCAAGAGTTGAATAATTTTTAAATTCTCACCTTTAAATGCGAGTCAGGTGAGATAAAGCACTTATTACAGAGTTAATAAGAAACAAATTTTAAAAAGTTTAATTCTCTCCTGTTATACAAACTAATATTTGCACCTTACTACACTGATTTATGATACAGAGATTAAAGTAATTCCCCTTTTGAATACACCTCTTTTTTATAATTTTTATACATATTTTATTTTTATATTTTAATTCCTTTTATAAAGTCTTTAAGACCATGTTACTTAAATGTATTTCCATACCATTATTTAAGAGTTTGATAAATTTTTTAATCTTTCCCTTTAAATGCAGTATGATAAAGCACCTAGTATACAGTGAATAAAAAACAAGCTTTGAAAAGAATAATTATCTCTTGTTATATAAACTAATATCTACATCCTGAAAAGACAAAACAGGAGAACAGAAGATGAGAGAACACTCGTATAGGGGTTAACCCAAAGACTAGAAACGCAGTGAAAAAACTAAAAATTAGTGCCCTAAATACATTTTAAAAAATTAACATTTAATAGTAATCCTTAAAATCAATAAATCTTTTCTGTGATGTGAATAGTACTCAAATAATTTGAACTAATGTATACAGAAACAGAATAGAAAAGGTCCTGTTCAAAGGTATCCAGAGATCTAAATTAGTGGTGTATGCAAAAACCTATTTTGCAATCCACTAAAGCCAGGAAATTGACGTTAGCTACAAGATACATGAGCTAAGACATAAGCAATCTAATAAATCTATATACATAAATAATAAACAACTGAAGTATATACAAATATGTTCCGATAAACAACAAAAGTATATACAGGTATTGAAGGTCCTGTTGATAAATTATCAGTGACCTTCACTTATGTGCAAAGCAAAATTCTGCAATCCACAGAGGCTGCTTTTTAATCTTCCCCTTTAAATGAAGTGAGATAAAGCACCTAGTATACAGTGAATAAAAAAAACAAGCTTTGAAAAGAATAATTATCTCTTGTTATATAAACTAATATCTACATCCTACTTATTTTATTTAATGCACCAAAGATTTATAATGATGAAAATAATATTATAGGTAGTTAGTGAGGAGAATAAAGGTTAATAATGTAATATGTTGCAAATAGATCGATATTTTAATAACATAAAGGAAACAATAAACGTTCTTTTCAGTTCAAACATTTCTGTATATTATAAGATTATTCATACGATGTGTATTAAGTATAAGAATGTTGGTGCTACTTATTTCCTTTGTAAGATTATTCAAATGATGTATATTAAGCAGAAGAATGTTGATACTACTTGTTTCCATTGTTATATATTATGAAAAATTTGCTGTCCGGCAAAATAACCAGTTAATGGCTGCTGGAATGCAGAATGTAATGCATAAACTGGACATGCCGAAACCGAAAGTGACGTATCGGCATGTAACACGGAAGGAACAGAATCAACAGGAGGTTTGACACACAGGGCGTCTCCGCTACCATGGAGATTGCCCGCGAAAATTCAAGCCAGCATACTATTATTCCCTGATTGGAAGGGTATTTAAAGCAGAAAGGAGTCCAAAGAAGCTACAAAGAATTTTCCAGATGAGGAAGCCTATTGCATCCTGTGAGAACAGAAATATAATTGCTTCTCGGTTTGTCATGTTTTATAATATTGTCAGCTGAGATTTATAGGGTAAGCACAAAACTCTCGCTGAAAATAATTTGACAACCAGGATTGCCATAGAAACACATCTTGGTTTCAGAAGAATGCTGGACACAGACAAAGATATTCCCTCTGTGCATAACACTTGGACAGTTGCTTGAGCACTCTCAGCAACTGTCTCAGTACTGTTGGTTAGTCGTCCGGACAAACTTTTTTTTGTCCTATGAGATCCTGGAGATTCAACCCACAATAGGGGCATTGTGTGTCTTAAAGGACATGTGGAAGAAACAGATGGAAAAAAGAGCGGGAAAGTTATGATGATATGTAGGGAATATGTCAGCACTCGATCTATACATGAGGGACAATGCTACATAATATATGTGAGTATATCTGGGGTACTATGTGGGGCAAAGTATAAAATGGCAATTTGAGTTAGATGTGTAATTATTTGGGGTGCATTATAGCATATGTGCAAAGTCTGACATTTATTGGTAACTGTTACACAGATAGGTCTGTAGTACTGAGTAGGAATTCAGACAAATGTCACATATTTCTTACTGAAAAACTTTATCTAGTCTACTGTTCTTTGAGCTTTAACATCAATAGTTTATAGCTGTATTCAAAAATTTGTCCTGCCTTTAAACAAGAACTAACAAGATTTTTTTTCCCGTCATTAAAATTGACATAAAAAGACTTGTATAGATTACTATTCAGAAGTAAAAGAAAAAAATGTGGTGGTCATTATGTTGTAAATTGCTTGTCAGCAAAGTGTTTAACTGTAACTTTTTCTCCTGCATATTTAAATAAAACTACTTTGAAAATGTTTGTAAAAGATTTTGGTGAAATAGTTTTTATTACCCTGGTTAGCATAATACATGTTCCTATATCTTTTGATTGAATGTTTCTTGCATTTTTATTTCCTTATGCATCAAAAGAAACATAAATCATTATCTATGATCCTGGCGCAATAATATACACTAGAGATGCCTGCCGGAGAGAGACAACGAGGAGCCGCTGGCACACGTTGTTCTACCCATCCTGAGACCTCTCCTACCGGATATACCTGGAGAATTCTGGCACATTGAGAGGGCACATAGGGCGCTCAGGGCATGTAGAGCTGACAATCAACCACCGAGAGATGTGATCTTGCACTTCCAGTTCTTCTAGATGAAAGAAGACCTCATGGCCAGAAGCAGAGATGGCCCGATTATACACAAAGGTATAACACTATCCCTCTTCCAGGACTTGTCACCCATTACTCTCCATCTGCGCAGAGAATGGAGACAAGTAACAGACGTTCTTCGCCAACATAATCACCTTTTGACTGGCAAGCAGTTTCAGAAGAAAAGGACTAACAAAGTCTCTGATTTATGCAATTGGGGACAATTAATGGCGTCCATTTCCTGACTGGACGCGGCAGACAGTGAAATGATGTCTAGCGTGGGAGGGGAGGGGAGAAGGGGTCTTTTAGATTAACAGGGCATAACAGGGAGGAGTCCTCCTGTATAGCATATCCCTCTGGTACAAAGGCAGAGATAGTCTGGCCGGTAAAGGTGTAGACACCCCCACTCCTCCCCATCCATCTCCAGAAAGCAGGGGCACCTGGTTCCTCCTGCCCTCGAGCCCCACAATGTTTACCACCAGGGGCCACCCTACCTATAATGGGGACACTGTACCTCTCGTCTCCCTCCAGTTGCTGCACAAAATGATAGACCACCCCTCCCCCCAAAAAACCACATACTATGGGTTGTGACATTTTGGACGGTGGGTGTGCTGATGAAGGCTCTGGGACAATCACACATACGCCCCGGGCCAATACATGTCCTGGTCTAGACTTACGCTTAACTTCAGTGTGTAAAATGTTCCAAAAGGTTTAGTTTCATTTTAGTTATATTGATTTTCATGGTTAGCCATGCAGTGGTTCTTCTGATCAATCAGACAAGCTTTAGCTACCCTTCCTCGTCAATTGCACGAAAAAGGGGCTGCAGCATACCCCCCAAGAAAAGAGCGCCTGGCACATAATAAGACCAGGCCTTAATGAATTTGTTTTCTCTTTCCTTGTTTCACCCACCTGTCTCCCTTTTGCTCTCTTCCCTGTCATTCTCACCCCCCCCATCTCACACTTCTACCTCTCTCTTACCATCCCCCCTTTTCCGCCTTCCCCTTCCCTCTATATCCTTCTCTGACTTTGGCCAGGGGCATGGGGCTTCTGGGAACTCAGTGGCATATGGGACGCGTCTTGATAGGACTGCCCCTAATGTCCACCACCTGACATACACCAACCCCTCACACCAGTAGACTTGCTCACACCCCACGATGTCCCGACAGGCCTTATCTTTCAATGTTAAAGAGCTTAATGCACCTAAAAAATGGAGACTTCTGCTCTGGGAGCTCAAGCAACTGAACTCAGACGTGGCCTTCCTGCAGGACACACTTCTGCCCCAGGACCAATGTATGGCTCAGTATACGAGGCAAGATCTTTCCGGAAGTGGAATGGTGTGGCCATCCTTGTTCATAATAGGTGCCATTTCCAGGTATCTCAGACCCAGAGGGGCAATATATCGTGCTTTCCGGCACTCTTTACTCCCATATGACACACTTCATAAATGTCTACGCCCCAAATGACCCCAACCCGGGTTTGTGGGACCAACTGACCTCTATGATAAAGAACCTCCCCACGGATTGGTGATAGCAGGGGGAGACCTCAACGCCACCCAAAGCCCAGCCGTGGATAGGAGTACTGCACCCGGCCAGGTGCGATCCCAGAATAGGGACTACCAAGATAAGTTGCTTAACCTCTTCATTACATGCACCAGCCTCAGATATATGGAGGGCGCATCACCAAGACACTAACGACTATACTTTTTACTCAGCACCCCATCACACCTATTCACGCATCAACATATTTCTTGTCATTGACGTCACAGTGCCCAAGGTAACTAAATCCAGCATCAGTTCTATCACTTGGTCCGACCATGCAGATGTAACACTTACAAGAGATAATCTATGTGTGGCCATGAATAAAAAAAAAGCTTAAACGTTGGGAAAACTAGTCCAGCAAAATAAGCTTGAAACTGGAGACATAATGGTGTAAATAAAAGTAATTATCAAAATCATTCAAATACCTCTTCAAAATATCTACCTAAGTTATAACGAACCAAAACCTCTAAATCGTGTTATCAACCAAAGAAGGTTATGCCTCCCTCATAATCTACTATAATAAGGAAATATCCACGACTATTTGACTTTAATAAAATTCAATAGGTCACAGTCTGTATTATATGGTCCTGATATTGTAAAAATAGTAGCAAGAAAAAGTCCTAGTTCTGGATACCTATGTCTGTTGTAGCAGACAAAAGTAATCAATTAATACACTGATTAAATCTCAAACATATATATAATACTCCAAAAAAGAGTCAGTACTAAGAGAGATGCTATTAAATAACTAATGTATCCAGAAAATATCACAAAAACCTCTATAATAGAGTATAACACTTTATCTGTTAACAGTTAACCTTGTGAGTAGGATGTTATAATTATATAGTATCCACTTGTCTAGTTGTTACTCCTACTAAGGGTGTAGATAAAGTAAAAAGATCAGGACAGAAAGGGAGGTTTAAAAAGTTATTAAAATATGTGCATAGCCATACTTAGAGTGTTGGCTGCCGGCACATGATAGTAGTGAAAGTGCCCCAATGTGACAGTGATAAAGAGTGAGAGCGGAAAAACCCGACGCGCGTTTCGGTGCTAAGACATGCACCTTCATCAGGGGTCAGAATTGTGGGTTTCCAGGTACGTTTCTCCTTTAAGGATTGTATTCTTACTAGGAAAGCCCACAACTTTATTTCTATGTGTGGCCATGCCCTGGAATTGGAAATTAAACTCGGCTTTATTGAGGGATCCAGAGGTAGTCGCGACAGTTAAAAAAGAAATTCGAAACGATTTTACCCTGAACAGGGGAGTAGACACCCCACCTGTCACGATATGGGCAGGCCACAAAGCAGTCATCTGTGGGACCCTCATCAAGTTGCCCACACATAAGAAGAAGTAGAAAATACAGAAGCTGCAGGAACAGCTCCGCTCCCTCCATACAGCAGAACAATATACCTGATACCCGCCTAGCTGTCAAGAATACCCTAGTTGATGACACGGCCAGATACCTGACATGGACCAGAAGGACATATTATGAAAAGTAAACAAAATGGACTCCCGTCTGGCCAGCACACTTAGACCAGACAGAGGCACGCACACATTACCAGAATTAGAGATGACAGAGGACAAATACTAAAATCACCAACATATCCAGGGTCTTCAGAAAATTCTATGAGACTCTATATAATCATACCCCAAAAACAAAGGAGAAGGAACTAGATGAAGGGGTAGCAACGCACGCTTAGCTCAGCCAGCTGGACTTGCCGAGGTTGTGGGGGAGGTGGCCAGGGTTTGGGGGGACAGATCACAGAAGACAAAATTGATGCGGCCATCTCAGCCCTGAAAAGAGGTAAAGCCCCAGGGCCAGATTGTTATGACAGTACTTACTTTAAGACGCTTAGAGAAGACTTAAGCCCATGAAGATTTGGTTCAACAACCTGATGGAGGGTGGACCGGTGGATGTCCTTAGCAAGTGACCCGGGCAACTATAGACCCATCTCACTTCTCAACCACGACGTCAAGGTCCTGGTGAAAATCCTGGCGACACGGCTGAACCCATTGCTGAGAACCCTAGCTTGAGCGGACCAAGTGGGCTTCGTCCCGGGACGCGAGCTCTTTGAAAATACAAGACGTAACATAGATCTGATTTGGAGACAAACTGTGGCAGGGGAGCCGTCCCTAACCTTGGACGAAGAGAAGGCTTTTGACAGGGTCAGGTGGCACCTATTCACACTCCTGTCATGGTTGGGGCTCCCTACTCCCTATACATCAGCTATTTGGACAATGTACACAGATGCTAAAGCACAAGTCAGAGTAGCTGGCACACCCAACACCCCCTTCCACCTGGGAAAAGGAACGAGGCAGGGATATCCCCTCTCCCCACTGCTGTTCATCCTAGCTCTGGAACCACTACTCAGCAAAATTAGGTCCCACCCAGACATCCACGGGGTGACGGTAGGAGGAGAGCAGTTCCTACTATCTGCTTAAGCAGATGATATGCTCCTTACCTTGACGAGACCCAACATCTCTATGCCAGCTTTGACACTGACCCTAGAAAAATATGCTACTCTATCGGGCTACAAAGTCAACCTCGGCAAGTCCAGCACCCCCCCCTCAACATGACAGACACTGACACGAACGACATAGCTGCAACACATAATATCCAGATTAACCGCAAATCGATACTTAGGCGCACACCTGACGGCCGGCCCGTCATAATTGTATACACAAAATTATATACCTATGTTCAAATCACTGATGAAGGACATGGATAAATGGGTCGAGAATGGATTGGTAGGGTACACACAATAAAAATGAATGTGCTCCCACGTCTATCCTTTTTTTTCCAATCCCTCCCGGTTTTGATCACTAAATCGGATCTCACACCACTACAGAAGGCGATCAGAAGTTTTATATGGAACAACAAACAACATTGGATCTCACGTAATACTCTCTATTGATAGAAAGTCAATGGAGGATTGTGCTGCCCAGCCTATTTTACTACTAGTTGGCCGCCCAGATCTCTCAGGTGGCGATGTGGCACTCGCCCCCTGAGGAAGGAAATTGGGTTGACTTGGAGTCCCTGTTAACGGGGTCAGACCTACCACAATTCTATATTTGGCTAACCAAAACACACAGAGCTATTCTACTCATGGAGTGCCACAATTCCATAAGGGTATGGGACAAATATGCCCAGAAGTATGGCTTAACGATAATTCCCTCCCCAATGCTACCCCTATTTAGAAATCGAGCCTTCCCCCCAGGGATGAGGACCAAAGACTTCAAAAACCTGGCACAGACGGGGCTTCAAAGACTTTGCCACATATGCACATGCGAAGGAGTGATCTTGTTCAATGAGCTCTCGGAGAGAATGACCCTTAAACCAGGGGATTTCTTCCACTACCTGCAACTTAAGGACTTTGTAGGCCAACCCCACATAAGAGAAATCGCGACCCACCAGATGACAGGATTTGAACGAATCTGTCTAAATTAATCGACCCCCCCAGGGCATGATCTCTTCACTATACTCACACATGGCATCTAACACCACTGAATGGGGCACACTGACATATATAGTGCAATGGGGGACTGACTTGGGGAAAATTCTGGAGGGTACAGATTGGCAGGAGATATGGGAGACAAACACAGCTGTCTCAGTCTGTACAACAATTCAAGAACAAGTATACAAGACAATGTTTCGATGATACACGACACCATTACAATAACACCGCATGGGAAAAACCCTGAACAACCTCTGCTGGAGGCTGTGGGGGACAAAGGGGACATTCATTCACATGTGGTGGGAATGCCCAGTAGCAAGGTCTTTCTGGAAACAGGTGGGGGCCTACTAGCTAAAGTTTTCCAACGCAATATCGAAATTGACCCATGGGTATTCCTACTATCCAGGCCTAAAGACGACTGGACCAAATCCGAACAACGACTGCTACACAAACTCACTCTAGCGGCTTGACTGGCACTGGCACAGCACTTGCTCAAACCTGATGCTTCACCTATGACCACAGTCATAAGAAAAACACATAAAACTTGTCTTATAGACAAGCTGACGGCTATCACACAGGGAACTCTGATTTTTTTTTTTTAAAACATCGGAACTATGGTTACATTGGGATGTGGGCGACTAGTGGGTGGGGTGCCACCCCCCTCCCTCTGACGTTTTGCCACTTTGTCCAAGACGGGACACTGAGTCCAGGAAAATTTTTAGACCTGTACCTGTTAGTGTCGTTAATAAACATCTTAATAATTTAAAAATTAAAAACCAGTGTAGACCAGATCAAATCCCAGCAATGTTTCTGAAACTCAGTGCTCCAGCAATTGCTAAACCTGTCACTACCCTTATCAATGAATCCCTGGTGTCAGGATACATACCCAAACTTTGGAAGACTACAAAAGTTGTACCTATCCATAAAAGTGGTGACAATACTTTGGTATCTAACTATCGACCGATATCAATGCTCCCAGCATTATCAAAAATCTGTGTCCACGTGCAACTATGTGAATATTATCAACAATCAAATTATGTGACATTTGATCAATCAGGCTTTCGTCCAAATCACTCAACTTTGACTGCAACTTTGCAATGACATCCAAAATGGTATGGAACAAGGAGACTTAACTGAAGCTATTTTCCTTGATTTTTGCCAAGGCATAGTAGGACATGGCATTCTTTTGCAAAAAAATTGTAAAAACTCAGACATTGGTGATCGTCCGCTAACCTGATTTCGATCATATGTTTCAGACCGATTGCAATATGTGACCATTTCTGATAGCACTTCCTTCCCTCTTCCAGTCACATGTGGTGTTCCCCAAGGCTCCATACTCTACCCCTGCTATTCACATTATTTATAAATGATCTGCATAACATCTGCAAATCCTCAACTGTACACATGTATGCAGACGGCATTGTAATCTACGCTAGTAAACCCAATCTAACACAGCTTGAGACTGTGCTCCAAAACCAATTCACAGAGGTAGAAAAGTGGATAGCGGATAACAAACTCTTCCTAAACACTGACAAAACTGTTACAATGATCTTTGGAACTGTACCTAAATTACGAAACTAATCAACAACTGTGTATCAGAACAAATTCAAATAGCACACTGACAACAGTCTGCTCTCTTAAATATCTAGGTATGTTGCTAGACCCCAAATATTTCCTTTGGGATAAACTCGGTGCCCTGCACAGAAACAAATCCTGCCAAAGTCCTAGAGTAAGGAAACAACAAATGCTAATGCCAGTACAATGATTATGGGGATGTAGTGTATGCACCCGTACCGCAAACCCACCTTAATAAACTTAATACATTATATAATTTATTCTGCCATTTTGTACTAGAATGTAATTACTTTACCTACCACTGTGACATGTTAAAAGAGCTAAACTGGCTGTGGCTGGAATTCCAACGCACTCTTCATCTTTCCAGCCTTGTGCATAAGAGCATTTCTGGGAAGCTCCCACCCTACCTGAGTAGAATGCTCTCCACAGCTGTTCCCACCTCCTATAACCTCAGATCCAGTACTAGCACAATATTTAGCATACTGCAATACAAAAATAAAGTGGCTCGATCCTCATTTTCCTACAGAGCACAGCAATTATGGAATAACCTCAGGGACACAGTCAAATCTTCATTGAATCTAAAATATTTTAAGAGATCTATGGCAATATACCTTAGCACAGAATGCATGTCGTGGTTGAATATATTTATTACCTGTTGTGTATTAAATTTATATATGTGTGTATGTGTATGTATTTATATATATATATATATATATATATATATATATATATATATATATATATAGTTTGTATGTTGTATTTTTTGTACTATTGTATCCTATTATAAAATGTATCCTAATATTGTATCAATGCAATGTTTTGTGGACCCAGGACATACTTGAAAACAAGATAAATCTCAATGTATCCATCCTGGTAAAATATTTTATAAATAAATAATATTATCAGTAGACTGGTAAAAAGGAAATTGTCCAGGATTTTATATACTGAAGAAAGCAAATCAACTGCAAACTGTATGTTGAAATATAAACATTTAACTTAGAGGCAATAAAATACATATTATTTTAGTTTACTGGTGAACTTTATTTGTCCTTCCTTTAATAGCTTTAAATAGTTACATTTATTTTGAATAACAATCAATCTAACAAACTCCCAGACTTACTTTAATGTTATCTAGTCAACTAATTAAGGGAGTTTACCTAGAGAAATAGATAAACTGTTGAGTGTTAAATGTTTGCACATCCCCATGAGTGACCTACATGAACTATGTGAGATTGTCAAGAATGACAGCTCAGAATGCCAAGTTAGTAATGAATTAAACCTTCAGTCCATCATCCTTATAGCAGGTTATTTATTAGACTATGCACAACTGAACACTGAGTTCATCATTCGTAGAACAGCATATTTCTCATAGTAATACCAACAATATTATTTTTATATTTATTACTCTAAAAAATAAAATGTTTTTAAATGTGTACTATTTTAGAGGAATTTGAAAAACTTAACATATTTAAAAAATTTAAATGGATTATCCTAAACATTTTAAACCTTTCAGTTCATTTTAACAAACCAGCTTACATGTTGAATTGAGGTTTCCATACAACACATACTACAACAACACACAAAGCAATAATGTAAACTACTTTTGATGTTGTGGTTTTCTGTATTTGTAAAATAATCTTAATTCTATTTGTTGCTTCTTATATATAATTACTTATATATTATACTTATTATATTTTATTACAATTATGCTCTATTGTAACTCACAATGTCGTACTCATATAGTCTGCTCTATGGGTTAGATGTGAAAATGATTATAATCACTGGTAAAAAAAAAACCACTAGAAATAAATATGAATACAACTATTTCTAAAAGTGTTTTTTTTATCAAACTTTAATTATAAAAATGTAATAATCTACATCTACAGTTTTTAAATAAATGGAATTTAATTATATCGCCATGAGCTTTCAGTGCTCCACATTATGCACACATTACTTTTGCTGTGGTATTTTATATTATTTTTTAATTATATAAATGTTCTATATGGCTACTGTTTTGAAATAATAACTTGAAAATGTGAAAATGAAAAAAAAGCTGTAAAACAAGAACAGACATTTGATAGCTGCATGGAAGACCTATGTTTAAACATATAAAATATGCAAATCATTTGATTGGATTTGCTGTTATCCAGAGGCACCTGCTCACTAAATACTACACCGAAATAAAATATCAACAGTGAGTTGGCACCATTATTTATGACTTCCCTATGTAGATCCATCACCAGTTAAACAGCAGTGTAAAGAGCCAAAACAGATCTACTATGCTGCCGGACAATCTTTGTGGCACAACTTAATTCAGCCCAATGATGTATGATTTTCTTTTTTTGCTTTTTTTTTTTTTTTTATGAGAACCACTCAACAGTGCCAGAAACATATTAACTGAATTTATAATTGTTCCAAGTACGTATAAAAGTATTTTTATGACTTTACAAATACCACTGTTTAAAGCAAGCAATTTGTAGAATGAACATTTTAATATTAATGTTTCAAGTTGAATATTTGTGTATTTTAATTAAAATAATTTAGTATTTGTGCATCAACATCAATTTTAGTACACACATTATTCCAAATTAATCTTGAAAAAAACTGGTTCTAATTATTAAAATGTGATATTTCAGATACGTACTTGTACATTGAGAATGTCCTATTCCATGTATTTCATCAGTAATCCATTAAAAAAAATCTGTTCAGTGTGAAATAAATAAAAAAACATGCAAACAATTATGCATTTCCACAGAAAAAATAACAGAAAGCAAGAACATGCAATGTTTCTAAATTTAATAGGATTTCACACTATTACAAACAGCTACATAGCACTTACAGGTCTCATATATTTATTGGCTTCTTTAGGAAACTGCTTGACATTACTGGATCTCTGTCATGGCAATCCAATGTTAACAGGTGGTCTGCATTGACTAAATGTTTTTACAACACAACTCTTCTTCAAAAATTGGGTATCATTAAAAAAATCTCAAAATGCAAACGTAAATTTGCAATGCCCTACCTACAAGATAAAACCTAGGGGACACCATCAAAATTGTGTATTCTTAACCTTAATTATTCTTAATTTAGCTTAATGTAGTTGTTCTGGTGACTTTAATAGTTCCCTTTAGGCATTTTCATGTAAACACTATCTTTCAGAGAAAATTTTGTGTTTACATTGCCCCTAGGGACACCTCTTAGTGGCCACTCCTCAGATGGCCACTGGAGGGGCTTCCTGGCTCAGGGCTGCACAGTAGGCAGCCCTGCCATTCAGTGTCCCCATGCTCTCTATGAGGAGGTCCTGATTGGCCAAAATGCTATTTGGCCCCACCCCTGTGCCAATTTTAGCCAATCCAATGCTTTCCCTAAGGGAAAGTATTGGATTGGCTAAAAATCGGCCATTTTCATGATGTCACAAAGAGTGCAGAGCCAGCACAGGTGGACCTGCACAGCACTGGAAATAAGGTGAGTTTTACAGGGAGGTAAGGGGGAGAGGGGCACAATACCTAAATGGTGGGTTTAGAAGGAATACATGTTTGTGTTCCTGACCCTATAGCGATCCTTTAATTATTAGTTCCAAATTATGTAATTTAAATTGTTCAAATTGTATTATTATTGAAGGGAAGTCCACATCTGAAATGCTGGTATGCTCCTTTTGCACTAGAAACAGCAACCCCTGAAGATTGACTTAGTCTTGCTTGGCCTAGTGTAAAATGGGTAATCCACATATGGGAACCCCAGCTCACTGTTCCTAGAGTAATTTCATCCACTCACGAACGAGGCTTATCAAGGTTGAGATGGTCTACTGGGGTTTCTGTATCATTTGTGAGGAGCAAGTCGGCCAGCATTCCAAATGTGAATATCTTTTGGATCGGATGAGTCTAATACATCATTTGAATGTTATTGAGTGTGATAGCCCATTCTTTGCTCTTGTTTGCTATTTAAAGGTTTTTCAGTTCCCCACTAATATGGCTCTTGCTGTATCTAGAGAAAGTTTCACCTCCTTGTGCTCCTTGCTACTCATTTCTATTAAGGGAAATGATGAGGGGTGCAGAAGTATGAGTAATGGCCTAATATTACTATAACACATAGACAGGAAGTATGAGGAAGTTATGTTGATATAAAACACATGTTAACTAATATGTGACGATATTCCTTTTAGACAAAGTGCATATTAATGTTTCCTAGAGAATCCTGTTTATGTACCCAAATAAGGACAGAATGTTTTCTGTTCGTGTTCCTGTCTTTCCACTTGGCACTTTGACCTGAGTTACTTTTATCCATTGCTATTGACCTGGCCATGACAGTGACTTGCCTCTTCCTTTGCTCTTTTTGAAAATGCTGGTACATCAACACCTACATCTAAATATTTCTATATCACCTATGAGGTTGGGATGGTAGCAATCTGAATCAGACAACCGATTTCCCCCCCAAAAAAAATAGATATAGTTTCTTGTTAATTCAGATAATTTTTTTTATTTCCCCTGGCACTAATACATTTGAATTTGGAACAAATGTTTTATGTTTCCATTCAATCACTAGTGTTGGCATTTTTTTCATCATGACACACTCATAAGGAACATCATAAATAAATATATCCTGTATATAAATGTGTGCATATGTTTTAGCTCATAGATACCAAAACAGGGAAAATGTGCTGTATACGCAAGATTGTTCAAATGTATCATACCAGTAACATCTTCATTATTACAAATGTTTCCTTTTTGTATTTTGAAGGTTTCCTGAGATAAATGGTTTGTGATACATTATCAGTAACTTTGGGAGAGGACTGTGTCAGTTTCCTCATCATCTGAAAACTGGACACCTGCATCCTGAATAAAAACTTGCCAAGCTTATTGCAGAGATAATTCAAACATTATCTGCAGCCACCTCAAGTATTATTTTAAAAACTAATTTCACGTTAGAATTATTTTTTTGAAGTTCAACTAATCTGGCAATTAATTGAAATATAATACAGTTCTGAGGTATTAATTTATAGGGAGAGATGGTTTTATTAACTACTATAATTTCAAATAAAGCAACATACAAATGTTGTTCTATAAATCATTAATTAGTATTCAATTGTTACATAAATACACTGAGCCCTCATCATACTGCAATCTGATATTATGTTGGTTTATTCAGCCATCAAGCATTGCTTTTTCACATTTGATGGCTGAATAAACCACCATTATAAAAGGCTGTCATGTGCTAAGGACTTTACATTTGAGGATATTTGACTGAATACAGACCTTAAAGCACCTAAGTTGTCCTTCCTTAGGACGTATTTGCAACAACAAGAAGAGAAGATACAAGAGCTAATAGTGTAATAAGTTTAGATGTTCTGGTGAGGAATAAAAGTATTAAATTGTGCACTTACACCTTTATCCAGCTCCAACTTGGGCATTTGGGCAGAATAAAATAATAAGTGCAATATTTTGAACTTAACATTCTAACAGTAAGTAGGTGTATAGATGGTGGCTTACACACAGTCCCCGACAGAGACACACACACACACACATACATACATACATACAGACACACATACATACACACATACACACAGACACATACAGACACATACATACATAGAGACACACACATAGAAAGACAGACAGACACACACACACATATACACAGACACATACGCACATACAGACAGATACACACACACACAGACACATACATACACGCAAACACATACACACATGCACACAAACAAACACACACACATATCCAAAATATTTAAGTCACCTATTTCCTACCTTTTAGGTGCAGGAAGTTGACTTCCCCTGGGATCCAGCGTTGGCTCAGGTTGATGAGAGTCAGAGTTCCCACTCTGACTTCCTCTCCTTCCTACCGCGCGGCTCTTTGATTGCTGGGAGGAGTGACTGGGGCAGTCACTTCCTCCCGGCAGTGATCTCAAATACCCATCGGGTGGCCCTAACAGCATGGCCACCCAATGGACCCCTTGAACATGGTGGCTGGTACCGGGTTGCAGGGGTCCGCAGGGTGGCTGGGCCCCCTGATGTGACGGGCCCGGTCGCAGCTGCGACCCCTATTTGTACGCCACTGTGTATAGATATACACTCACACGTTCAGGAGCATTAATAATGGCTCTTAACGTATACAGTGTAGTGGTATGATCCCCACTCTGGGATATGTAGGTGATGCTTAATTCTTTCTTTAAGTCATTTTAGCAAGAAAAGGTACAATCCAATGTATAACATTAAAACAAATACTAATTTGGAGAAGAGTACATGACTATAGACAAGGTAAGCACCAAGACACCTGATGTAGGATTCACACAGATTTCCGATGATAGTGATGCATTGGTAGCTCAATAAGTAATTTAATATTTTTCAGTAGCTGTCTGATTGTAATAAGCATTGAACTTGTTTACACACAAATTTCATCATAAGACAGCACAGTTTAACAGTTTTATGGAGCTACCTGCAGGGAGAGTGTCTGAGCTGTCAGGCTGTCCCCTTGGCTGCTAAAAGTGGGGGAAAATGAAATAAATCTATTATACATATATTATATATGTATAATATATTATAAAATAATAATAATACATATATATCTCAAAATACACTTATAATTAAAACATATCTATGCATTATAAATGTATAATATATTATAAAATGCTTTAATTATTTTATAATATACATATATAGGAAATAAAAGTGTGTGTGTGTGTATAAATATATGTATATATATATATATACACACACACATATGTAAACACTCACATATTATATGTATATAAGCATTTTATATGCTTGCTCTTTGTGTGTTACACAACCAGTCAGGAATCCTATCACCTCCCATATCTCTGACAAATTGCTAGATTCCTCCAGTGGTCCGAAATCTCTCTCCCATGCTATTATGTAGGGAAGGACAATGTGTGAAGTATGTGATATTAAAGAGATATATAATGTGGAGATATGTCGTTTTTGCATAGGCATTTTCAGACAGTGCCTCTCAAATTAGGTCAGCGCTGCCATACCCCCCTACGAGGTTTCATAATTGTATATATATAAAATAGTCGTCGTTATCTATGAGTGGTTATATAGGTTCATTAGTTTCGAGATGTCTCTCATCCCTGCAAAAAAGTTGTGGTCCATCTCCGGAGGGAACATTATATTTTGCAGAATAGGTGTGAGAGGAGAAAAACATGATGTGGGGATGGAGGGTTATGGGGATTGGGGAGGAGGGAAGAAGGGGGGTGGCCCGACTGTCATGGTGAAAGGTCATGTTTCACAAGAGCTAATACTGAAACTTTCCCCCTTTGGAATGATGGTAGTGATCCCGGTCCCCACACTGGAAACAACCTGTACTCATCTGGGCTCTGTGCTTGTGTTGCAACCATTGCATGCACAGACGGAGGTACACCTAAAATAGTGAATGTCTAATGCGCCCTGGCCTACCTGGAGATGTCCAGCATTGCATATTGCCTGGACAAAATATTCGGCAACTTCTGGAGGAAGCTGAGAAACAGGCAGATCGAGTATGTCTTGCATGCTGTCCACTCTTCCCCAGGATCTCAAAGCAGCACCCACTGCTGACCGACACCTGCCACTGCAAGACCCATCTGCATGAGATGGCGGAGGCCAAACATACAGGACTCTGGGAAGCAGACACCCTGACCAGTGTGCAGTACCCAGCATTATACAGCGAGCACGGAGTCAACTCAGCAGGATGACGTGCAGGCGAGAGACACCACCGACCTCTACAGGTCCAACCACATGCAGCATTGAGCCTGAAGATCTTCACAAACCTAAGGAACTGTATCATGCCTGCAAAGGGTATAGGCTGAATGGCTTGCCAGATACCCTTTAGCATCACCTTAATACACTAATTATTATTTTACTTATTATTATTTTACTTTGAAAACCGTTCCTTTGAATGTATTTCCTAAGTGCCTGATCCCATAACATCCAGGAAGTAGTACAGGGTGGCCCACTCTGTACAGTCTTATTGTTTTTAAGCATACCCATATTCACTCTTTTTGTTCACATTGCATGTTTACTTTCACCCACTATTCTTTAGACACCACTCTCCATGTCTAGATGCCCTTCCCAAACGTAAATACTACTGTCAAACACAATATCTAGATATGTGTGCCTAGCCTTTTGAAATAATAATATAAAAATGTGCAGTATTTTATAAATGCCTACAACTGGCATTGCAAGCTTGTTTGTACTACAATGCACAGCAAAAAAGAAAAAAGGGTTATTAAAAAATTGAAAAGTGATGTCAGCTTAATTTTTTTCCAGTTTATCCCAAAGGGAGAGTACATGTGTGATTGCTAGGGGGACCCACATTTAGAATGAGGGATGGTGCCATCCAAGATTCCATTATCTAAATCTACGCAGCATTTGAAATGCATGCCATTGATGTGCCCATGCCAGGTGGGCTGCAAGGTCACTAATAGTTTCAATAACTCATACAGCACATTGCTTAGTGTAAGCTATGCCCACCATCTTATTTAAAGTGCTCACTCACTCTACAGAGAAACATGGTGTGGCTAACTGAAATGTTGTAAAGCACTGCAGGGCTGGGGCTGTTACTCAGATTCTGATTTTAACATGTAATGATAGTTGCTTCTGTTTCTGTATACCACGTAAGCTACTTCTTGGCTTCATATCATTACTGCAGATTGGCAATAAGAGTCTATTAATATCCTGATGCATTAACCATTTGCATACTGTTTCAGAGCAGCAACAACATTCACTGGAAAGCTGTAGTTGTCTTAGCAGGAGCACTACTGAACATGAGATCAGAGAAGGAAGGGCTAAAGAGCAGGAGTTAGACAGAAAAAGCTATAGCATTATACAGGGACACTGAGCTGTGATGGGATCTCTTTATTGCAGCTCTGTGTAATCCATTACAGTGATCCTGGCTGTATGGAATGGTTATGCTATCTTCTAATTGTGTCCAGCTCTTTGTGTTTTTCTCTGTATCTTATTCAGCTCTGCCTTTTGTATGGGTATCTCTGTACTACCCAATTCTGTGTCTTTAATACGTATATTCATGTGGTGCCTTGTTCGGTGTATTATATTGGTAGCTCTGAATTATGCATAGCTTGATGAATTCTGTTAGTATCTCCTTATGGTACTGGGTTCTTTGAACTATATGGATATCTTTGTATTGTTCTTGGCAATGTGCATTGTATGGGTATCTATGTATTGTATTTGGTTCTGTTTCTTGGTTAGGTATCTCTCTATTGTTCCTAGCTTTGAGTATTGCATGGACATATTCATATTATAACTAGCTCTGAGTATAGTATGAACAACTCTGTATCTGTTACCATTAAGCTGAGTACATGGGTTTAAGTGGACAGGTGCTACATGCCTGAAGATGATGACTACAGAGTTGGAGTTTGGAGTCAAATCCTGGGGAGATTTCGAAACTTCTTTAGCTGCCACTGTATGTAGGGCTGATATATAGGCACCTAAAGAAAATGTCAAATACATGAACTGTCTTAGGAAAAGTATTAATAGGCATGAGCAGTAAGTAACCATGGTAAAACTGCGGACATTAGCATTGCGAGTTAATGAGATAGTATACAAGGAGCAAGGAAACATAATATACAAGGTTAGCAACACCATTTCCAAGCACTGCAATTATGTATTTTTCCATATAACGATGGAGATTGGGTCAGAATAGATGTTTTTGAATGTCATTTAAAATAACTATGTATATTGCAAACATATAAACAACTGCAATATTTTTGGTACAATCTCTAATCAAATTAATGTTGAAATTACAGCATTTAAGATATATTTGTATCTATATTTGTATTTATGTATATAGGTGCTTGGGGAATTTCTTTAACAAAAAGAGAGAGAGAGAGAGAGAGATTGTAGCAATATTAGTCCAGTGATGTAGATGTAAAACACAGATACAATTTGTATCTTGCAATACCTTTTTTATTGGACTAACAGAATTTTTTAATGACAAGCTTTCAGTAGGTTCTCAATTTTATCTGTTTTTTTTTAAATACATATATATATATATATATATAAAACATAATTTAAAAGAAATTTGCAAGCAGTACACAATTCCTACATGAAAACATATGTTGCATATCCAGGCTCATTCCTTTGTCTTTGCCAATGAGATCATTAAATTAAAAAAAAATTAAAATCATGTGGATGATATTCCCAGCATTCTGGGATTATTATTTAAGTTTACTGCATATTGTCATGACCCGTATCGTTTGTGACTTTATATAACAAAATTTGTGATTGAAATTGATGTGTGGGAGCATGAGATTGACAAAGATATTGAAAGTTGTAATTGTAAGTTAGTATACAAAATGTTGAAAAAATATACATACTAAATCTTTCATAACAATGTATAAATACATATGGCATACAGACATCCTTGTGCACATGCATTAAAATAAAGTTCACACGCAAATATAAAATATTATTGCTTACTGGAAGGCACAGTCTAACATTTATTTTATGCAGTTTTGCTTTGGATTTTTGAAGCACTACTTATTATCTTCTGGGTTTATATAATCATTTTCAGATCTTATAACTTTAGTTAAGTTAGCTAAATTTACTTTATCAGAATTCTGAATGAATGCAGAGAGTTAAATTGAACTGATATAAAACAGGTGTTAACTCATGATAGAATAATTCTGAGAAACTGTATTCTTCTATAACACTTATAACAACTTGCTACAGCTCCACCTGCTGACTAGTCTGCCAAACACAGTCATTATATGTTGTGTACCAGAAAATAGTGAATATTTGTGTGCTGAATAGGAGCTTCTATTTAAATTCCAAATGCAATAGATATATTTTTAGAAGCCACCACACATATATTGGGACTCTCTTCCCCTATAAAAAGAATAAACAAACAAATATACAAACTAAGTGGAAAGAATAAATAAATATATATATATATATATATATATATATATATATATATATATATATAAATTACCACTATTTGTGATCATGGAGCACTTAAATATTTTATAATCACTTACCCCTAAGGGTTAATACAGTATTCAGAACTCAGGAAATGCAGTATGGTTTTAACAACTGAAAAAATAGAAAACTAATATAGTGCAATAACATAGTTGGACAATCTGAAGTGAATAGTCACAATGGTCGCACTCACATGAAAAAGAGCCCCTTGGGATAGGTTCAAATCACTCCCGTCTGTGTGTACTAAGGTGACACTGTACCTCTTCTCACTCAGATAGTCCCCATATGTAAGAGAAGAGGGTAGGGAAACAGGGGAAACAAAGTAGCCTCTATTGCAGTAAATCCCACCGGAAATGGTATGAAGTGCAAATAATGAGTGGCTTCTTACATTTTTAGGAGCCTAGACCTGGCTCCTGGTGTATGAGTAAATGTGCCTTTAAGGGGGCAACAACCCTTATTTAGACAGCAAATGATGGGAGGTCGAATGGACTATTTAGTAAAATTACAATGTATTATTCAAACTTACAAATCAAACAAATCAAAAGATATATCGTAGATTGTCCTTCCCGAGACGCGTTTCACTGTGCAATGACAGCTTTCTCAACCGGTATCATTCATGCTGCCATCGGTGGTTTAAATATCTCTTTGTTTCCACTGATTGGTGATTTGCTCGAGGATACTCCAATCACGTTATTGTTTTCATTGGGTGTATGTTTAAATCAGCTGTGTTGAGTGAAGTACTATTGCCCAGTCATGTGACTCCGCATGTGATACTAAACGTCACGCGCGACATCATGAATGGGGCGTATTTACCCATAATGCATCCATATTTTGTGGGTATACTGGAAGTGACGTGGCATTACGCCACTTCCTTTACTTTGTGGCCATTTTTATGCCAAGGGGCTCTTTTCCATGTGACCATTGTGACTTTTCACTTCAAATTGTCCCACTATTTTATTGCACTATATTGGTTTTCTATTTTTTCTAGTTGTTAAAGCCATACTGTATTTCCTGAGTTTTGAATACTGTATTAACCCTTAAGTAAGTGATCATAAATTATTTAAGCGCTCCATGATCACAACTAGTTGTGAATTATATGTGTATGTGTGTGTACGTATATATATATTTTCTTTCCACTTAGTTTGTATATTCGTTTGTACAGTCATTATATGTGATGACTGATCTGAAGAAAATGCTATTTTCGTATCTCTTTGCCGCCATGCTCAGACCCTGGAGGTCTGAAATGGAAGCAGGGGGACTGCCTGTTTCATCTACCAGTCCCCCCGAATCAGGATTGCTGTGGATCGCCAGTGCAGTTAAGTGTGCAGGGACAGGAGGGCTAACGATCGTTAGGGTGCTTTAACGTTAAGGCGCATTAAATGCGGGATGGCATAGTACATCCTAATGGCGTTAATGGGTTAACTATGGTCTTATCCTTTTTATAGTTTTACAGTTTATAGTTTCTGCATTTGAACTCAGATCTCCCTCTTTATCAAGGAAGTAATTTATGTCTAAAGAAAAATATTTTTGTTTGCTAGAGGTCAGTTCATATTAAAATTGCAACACAGGAGTAAAACACTTGGAGTTGGTAGCAGGTTCAGTTACTCTATTAGATTTTACTACAAAAAAGATTTCCAAAAAAAAACAGTTTTGGTCAAATTTGAATACCTTTATTTCATGTTCAGTGCATTTGGCAGGGACACAACAATGAGAGTAGCAAATAGGAAGGTGATAACACATTTTGTGCCTCAGCAGCACGTCATTAGAGATGGTAAGTAATTATGTTAGTGATGTGTGCAAGCTGTTCAATCTCAAAGTTCTGGTCAAATTCCTGTACCATTTTATCATAGCCCCATTCTTGCTCAATATAGATTGCTTTGTTGTCAATATAAATCAGATTGTATGTCCGCATGTGATTTAGAATCTTTGGATAGAGAAATGGATTTGCCTTACTCTATAAAAAGTGCTTCTTTTATGAACACTTCATTTATCTTTTCCTTCCATGTCCTTGCACTCTGTGTGAGAATATGGATAGTCTTTTGAAAGATGCACAGATGTTTTTCTCTTTCAGAATGTTTAAATCTTGAGTGGGTGTTTGATGTCCTCATACAGGAAAGCAGGTTTGTACTTTTAATGCTTTTCTTGCATTGTCTTTTCTACTGCCCCATCCAGTAGTACACACCAAGTGGTTCACTATACTACTAGAGTAAATATATCATCATAATATTCTCCAGATTTTGTTGTGAATATTTCATTATTTGTCACATGGCTTGTTGCACCTAAATACATTTACCTCTAACAACAGGAAGCATCTCAAAAATATTCAATACATTTGTTTTCTTTAGACTTGTACAACAACCCGAGATTGCATCAGAACAACAATCTATAACAGTATGGTTTCCACAGCTATTCAGTCTGCCAAACACATTGATTATATATGACAAATCATTTTGTTGCTAAGCTATTTATACATTAATATACTAATATATTTTCCTACAATGTATTATTCTTATTTGGAAAAAAAATTATATCACATTCAAATCTCGTAAAAACAAAAACCATACCCTGTTACAAATATACAGTGGCATAATTAAAGTAGTATAAGAATGATTTAATTAAAGGGACAATATAGACACCCAACTGCTTCATCTCATGAAAGGGTATGTCCACCGACTGATTTAAGCAGAAAATGGACTTAAAACAATATGTTTAAATGTGCATCATAGCTTAATATATGTGAAGTATATCTCAAATGTCAGAGCTAGTCATTTTTACGCACTTTCCAAAATCAAGGCAAAATCTAAATCCCCAGATAAGTAAAGCAATGAGTAAATGTTACTATCAAGACTCTGCACCAAGGGGAAGGGGGAGGTGGCTAACTGCCAAGCAATATGGATGCCAGATCCTTAGCTCTGGCACATGGGCTCGCAATCCACCTCAATCCTAGCACTCAGAGCCCAACCTGAACTACCCCTTTCATTATGGCACAGCATAAAAGTAAGAAAAACTCTGCAAAAGCAGAACATTTTAACTTTTTTGGAAAGAAAAAACAATCTGAGCATCTAGACGGCCAGGCCTTCCTTAAAGAATGCGACGAGAGTTCCGAGGACAGCCACTTACTACCAACTATGGAGGCCTCAATGGACCCAGACAGGATCACGAAGAGTGATCTCTTACTAGCACTTGATGCGCTATCGCAAAAAGCTAATAACATTGTGTCAACATTCCATGGACTCGCTGAGAAAAGATGTGCAGGAGGTAGGCAAATGCACTTCACACGTGGAGTCCACACTGGATGACTTTGCACTGCACATAATGACCTAGCCAACCATGTGGAACAGCTAGAGCACAAACTAGAAGCCAAGGAAATGAAAATAGCGGATATTGAAGATAGAGCATAGCACAACAACTTACGCCTGAGAGGAGTACTGGAGACTGTGCTCCCTGTGGACTTACCAGCATATGTAAAAGGTCTCCTGCATGTGTACGCGCTGAAGATCCCAGTGGACATGTTGCTAGTCGACCACGTGCACCGGATCCCGCTCCCACGCTTCCTTCCAGACACCACCCCGAGAGATGTATTACTTCAGGCCCATTACTTCCATATCAAAGACCATGTACTCAGAGCCAGCAGCAACAAAGCTCTACCTCCGGATGACTACCCGACCGTCAAGGTTTTCAACGACCTCTCTTTTACAACGCTCAGCAGGCGAAGGGAATTCTCCCAGGTTTCTGATACTCTTGCACCAATGCCATCGTGCCTATTTAGTATAACTCTATGAAGGAGACACGATCACATTCTATAGGCCAACACTATTTTGTGATGCTTTTTAATAAGGCACTGGGACATATTCATACTGCAAACATGTGTTTCCAGTATCCTGGGATCCAGTTTAAATGGCAATGAACACTGACTTCATAACAGATGCAAACAAGTGTGTGTGTGTCAGACACCTGCCACCTTGGGCATTCTAGCCTTTTAACTATATTAAAAAAATGTAAAGGAGACAAAAAAAGGGAGAAAAGAAGGAAAAAAACAAATAATTAAGAAAAAAAAGAAAAAAGAAGAGGAAAAAAAGAAAGGGAAAAAAATTTTTTTTTTTGTTTTGTTTTTTGTTTTGTTTTATTAGTCACCCGGCAAATTTTAGTTTACTGCTTCGATACAGGACACGACTGAGCATCTACTATAGCGCAGATGCCACTATCATACATGCCACACATGAGCCGCACTTGGTATTGAACCTTCACACTGTCAAAACATTGACATTGTAGGTAAACAAGGTTAACTATGCGGAGACTCACACTGGATGGGGCATGCCACAGCACCTATATTGATAGATTGGATATACTGCATAGTAATGTGTTTGTATTTCATGCTGCGGTAATGTATGGCTTTGCCTTATGTTGCATTCTACCCTATTGTCTTGGTTTTATCTTCCACAACTTTTCAATGTACTGTATTTGCATTGTCCTCCTTCAGAAGCCTGATTAATATCCAACCCAACATATTGTGATAGCTAATGCCTCCAATGCGTTCTGCCACCTCACAATTATTGAATAGAGCCTGATAGCCACCCAACAGGAGACTGTCTGTTTCCAACTCCCATGGTACAACAGCCATGCACTAAGAGTGGTCTTTTATACATATTGTGTTCCTTCCCCACCACAGTTGTATACCTTACTCCTCCCTCCTTACACCCCTTCCTCATGAGCCTACAACAAATCATACTCACCTCATCATCTCAGCTGTGGACATGCCACAGTGTCCCAAGTGTCAAAAACATCTTATACAAATAGTTATACAACGTTTTGAGACCCACTATTATACCAAATCAAGGGGGTACCCACAACAACACCATAACCATATTGTTATATTAAAATACAATCCCATAATGTTCGGGGGATGAATACCCCACATAAACAACGGGTTTTCTTGGAAAGAGCAAAATGAGAACATATAGATATATTATGCTTACAGGAAACCCACTTTGCACACAAGAAAATACCATCCTTTGGGTTGCGTGACTACCCAATCCAATACCATGCCACCCACTCATCTAAAACCAGAGGAGTGTCCTTCCTGATAAATAAATCTCTTACCTTTGAACTATTGCACATCAAAAAGGACTCCCAGGGACAATATGTTATCCTACATTGTAAAATTAATGATGCTATATACACACTAGTAGGCATATATGGTACAAATACAAACCAGCATAACTTCTTACATAAGGTGCTTCACAAAATTCCCACACCGCAGGCAACCTTGCTGATAGTGTGCGGAGATTTAAATCATGTCCTCCACCAACATATGGATACAAGTCTCTTTCTAAACAAACCTTCACGCTTTCCACTCTAGTGCCACAATGCAAAGCCCTCACCAAGCTGATCAAAGAATTCGGCCTTTATGATGCCTGACGCACCCAACAAACCAATGATTGTGAATACACGTACTATTCCCCTGTGCACAAAACACATTCGAGAATAGACATAATACTCAGGTAACATACTACCGTCAGAGGCGAGCTGCCAGATAGGAGATATAGTATGGTCGGACCATGCTCCGACAACACTTATATTGCGAGATACGTTTACCCATAGGAGACATTCTCTATTGCACTTAAATGAGGCTCTCTTGCATGACACTAGCTTCAGTACCTAATTGCAGGCTACCATCTCTTCCTACTTCAAGAGCAATATCACCTCTGATATTCAACTTACATCCATATGTTAAGCTCACAAGGCAGTCATTCAGGGATTATTGATCAGCAGAGCTTCTTACCTGAAACACACCACACACGACGAATACCTTACTCTACCTAGAACCCTTAGGGACTTAACAAATGCACATCTCCTACACCCAACAGACGCCTCGCAACAACTAATAAGCCAAACAATGAAAAAAATAAACAAGCTTCTACTCAAGAAAACAGGATACAGTCTACACAAACTGAAGCTGAACATGTACACACAGGGGAATAGGGCCAGCAAGGCATTGGCTGTAATGTTACGCCAAAAGCAAGCCCAATCAAAAATCCCATTCTTGATAGAACCCTCAGGGGAGAAAATATACAATCCGCAAGATATCAATAACACTATGGCTGATTTCTATAGCGCCCTTTATAATCTAAAAAAGATCCTGCGACACACCAGCCCACGTACAGTGAAATACAAAAATTTCTCTCCTTGGTCAACCTTCAATCTCTGACAAAAACCCAATGAAACTCCCTTGCACCTCCGATCTCTCTCCAAGAACTGATGCTAACTGTAATTGCCTTACCTCTAGGGAAGTCACCTGGCCTGGATGGTTTCACAAATAACTATTATAAAACCTTTATTTTAGTTCTAAGCCCCTCAAATGGTAAAAACACTCAACGACATAATAGAATCCGGCAGCATGCCACCTGAAATGCTACTGGCACACATCACTACACTCCCTAAACCAGGGAAACCACCGCATAAGTGTCAGGATTACTGTTTGATCCAGCACGTAGAACTGTATAGCACGGATGTCAAATAAGTAACGTATTACCGGTCCTTAGAATGGCCGGATTTAACGTACATAGAATAGTCAAAAATACTAGCCGAGGTCAGGGAACACAGAAAGGGACACAGCAATAGGGAAATCCAGGAGTCAGGATACCAGAATATAGAGAAGTCAATAAACAAAGCCAAAGTAAAAAACCAGGTAGAAAACTATAAACAAGAACGCGCTCTCGGACAACCAGATGGGAAACCACGACAGGGCACTGAGCAGGATGAGAACTGGGCCTAAATACTCCTCCTCTAGATCTGATAGGCTGTAACCGGCCTTTGACCCCAAAGTCAGTTAGCAGGTTTCATTTGCATAATTGCTGCTCAGCATTAACCCTTCTGTGGATTAGGTTACTGCTCGGCACAACTTTTCCTGTGTGGACAGTAAATGTCATTAACCACATTTTTATAAGCGGATGAATACGTGACAATAAACCTCAAAACCTCTGCCCAATATCTCTGCTAAACACAGACACTAAAATCCTGGTTAAAATATACGCTAACAGGATGTCCACTCTAAACCCTCCACTAATACACTCAGACGAAGTGGGGTTCGTGACGGGCAGAGAGGGAGCAGATGGCACAAGAAAACTATTGAACCTGCTGTGTGGACAGTGAGCTGCGAGGGAGCCCAGGGTTTTTCTTTCATTTGATGCTAAAAAAGCATTTGACAGATTGAACTTGCGCTTCCTCGTGGCTGTTCTGCAAAAAATTCCTCTTCCCGTCCCAATACCTGTCCTTAATCACGGCACTCTACTCAAGTTCATTAGCAAGAGTAACAAACGGTGGGTTTGTAGCACCTACCTTCAGAATCTCAAACGGCACACGTCAGGGATGCCCGCTATCCCCCCTTCTCTACATCCTGGGACTAGAGCCACTGGCACAAGTGATACGGGATAACATATATACACGACATTCGCCACACACAACATTCACGCCATATATGCCATACACAACATTCAGATAGAAGAAATAGAATATAAGAAAACTATGTTTGCGGACGATGTTATGCTGTCCTTTACTAAACTAGAAATATCACTCCCTGCCTTCCAAAATATCCAAAAGCAAAAAGCAATAGTGACTGCTCCTTACAAACATAGCTAAAACAGAAGCGTTGTGCACCCACACACCTAGCCCTCTCCTCAAACAGCTACAACAAACACACACCTATCAATGGAGACAGGACAGCCTCTCCTTTTTGGGTGTAGTATTCCTGGCAAATTCCCACAGATTATTTCAGACAAATGATGCTAAATTACTCAATATCATAAAAAAACAACTGCTGGGGTGGGAAGGCAGGTACCTATGCTGGATGGGCAGGACAGCAGCGGTTAAAATGTTAATCCTCCCTAAATTCCAATATCTATTCCGTACATTGCCAATAAAACTCCCAACGCACTACCTCAAAGAGGCACAAGCAGTACTCAAAAAAATTTGTATGGGACAACAAAAAACCCAGGATTGCTGCTCAAACTATGTATCAACCATTTGGGCAAGGGGGCATGGGACTCCCAAACTTAATTATATACTATAGAGCATCCCTTTTCAGCCCTCTTATAAGGACTTTCACCACCGCCAATCACCCCCTCTTGGCTACAAATAGAAGCCACTCAAACTGAAGGACATACTATTACGTCCTTGGCTTGGATATTACCACAACACAGGTGGCAATACCACTACATTCTGGCAATAACTTCTTTAACTCTATGGAAATAGGAAAAATATAGAACCGCTCATGCTCTACACACCACTCTTTTGCCAGCGTTACCAATACAAACATTTGCTGTCTTAATACCTAACTTACATGTGAGCACTTGACTCCGGCAGGGTATTACACACCTCCACCAGATCAATACCAATCACACGCTTACTCCCTTTGATTCCTTGCAAACAACTTATAAACTGCCAAACATGCCCAATTTCACTTATATGCAAATTAGGTCCTGGTTGGGGAAAAGAGATGTAAGACCAACGTTTGTGAATGGGAAGCAGTTGTAGGTCTTGGAAAACTTGTGCATACAACAAAAAAGACCCCAAAAGATAATATCACATATGTACCATAGCAAATACCAACAAAGCAACACTCACAAATCTTCATTCATACTAGCGTGGGAAAAAGACCTTCAACAACCACTAACTGATGATCAATGGTCACAAATTTTTAGGCCAATAAGAAATTCATAGAAAACACACTGGAAAGATAAAATCAATACCAGATAATAGGGCACCACAGTCACTATAATTACCAGCTTGTATGGAGCATTCTCACATATAGATGGAGAGAATAAAAACAATTAGTAAGACTATAGTACAATTTATTAGAAAATAAAAGTTAAAAATTCAACAGAAATAATTAAGCAACGGCACAAGGCATAAATATGCAACAATCACAATAATAAGCCTAAGTAGGCAAAAAAAAAACATAATGGATAGCAGCTAACTTGTTATACAGCACAAAAACTCTTTATACAGAGAAATAAAGGGCAGGTGCTCAAGTGCAAGTAGATTCAAGTAAAGGAAAGTGTAAGGTGCTTGATTTGCCTCTTGAATGGCAGCTGTCACCCACTATTCCTTCATAGCACATAGTCCATAGTGCAGTAGTAACATGCAAAATGCAAAATAGTGCAGAAGTTATTAAGAAGTTGCTTATACCAAATCACTGAGTTCTTTAGATAAGGCTCAACAGCTGTCTCAGAAGGATTCTCTTCATCATCTCACCATCAGTAACACCAACCTATGGGAAAGGACTTGCCAACTTTCAGCAGAGGCATAAATCTGGAAGAAAAGGTGGGTCTGGATAGGGAATACCCATGCAAATCACCAATGAACATCACCAGGCAGGCTCTCAGGTGGAACCCCCAAGGAAAGAGGAAGAGAGGCCGTCCAAGAAACACCTGGTGACGCGACCTCAAGGCAGACATCACAAGGATGGGCTACACCTGGAGTCAACTAAAAAGAATGGCCCAGGACAAAAGTCTCTGGAGATCTACCTTTGGTGGCCCATACCCTGGGAGGGGTGGAGGGCATAAGTAAGTAAATAAGTACAGCTCATACCAAACTATTTACCAAAACCTAAACAATATTTGATATACATATACTCATAGCAGCACACAATGCCATAAGCAGAACATGGCTGCAAACTAATGCTCCGAGTATAGAAACATGTATTCAAATGGTAGATAGCACGAAAAGGTAAACCAAATTGCTGGAATTGATGATGTCAATTCCAAATATAACTACTGTAACCAGTGAGGGCCTGCAAGGAATGAAGGTTCACTGTACTTAACTATAATCATCTCTCCCTGTGATAACTTGTATACATGCGCATTACATAATGTTCTGAACTCAAAACGTGTCCAATACTCTAGTTGGGTTACCTAGAACATATACAATAAATGCTGGTGGCGCCATACAACCACTCACTACTGCTGCACACAGGTGGCCAGGAGCATTGCTTACCTGTGGGCTCACACATGGATTTATCTTCACTATCACCACAAATACAGACCACAGCAAAATAAATACTGCTAGACTCACCCTGACACCCCTTTCACCACTCCCACTCTTCCCCCATACGCCATGGTTAATATGTTAGTATATGTTAATTTTTGCCAGTTTTTGTTAATTAATGTTTCATTAAACAAAACTGTAAAACCTGTACACACTAAGAAGAGCCAAAATTCCACAACAGATAATGCTGGAACACTCATGTATTACATACAAACCACATGTAACTTATTGTTTTGGTACAACAACCTTGAAAACTTGTAAGATGTGGTAATATGAACATAATTTACTGTGTAATGCGTACTTCAAAAACGGCTAATAAAAAGAAAAAAAAAGACTGTGCACCAAAAAGAAAGTCTATTAGGGTTTGTGAAGATTACTTACAAGCACAGTCTCTTATGCGTTGTAGTCTACAATCTCACATTGAGATGCTGAGCAAACGATCCCAGGGGCAAAAGAGGGGCAGTACAAAGAGCCATATTAGAGAATTAAAATTAGGTTGTCAACTCTGAAAACAATGTGAGACCTATCCTATATTCCTGTTGTTGTACACTAACATGTACCTTGTGTCGTCTACAGTGTGCTCACTCAGAGCTGGGTAATACACACAGCTATCGTGCAACAAGCTCATGTCACATCAAATGTTCGATCAGATCTGTTCAAATTATTTACTTTACAACATTGATCCAATCTAGTTTTCATCTAGAAACTGGTAATGATCACAAGTTACAATGCTATAGAAAAAAAATAGTTAAAAAAAAGTATTCTCAAATTTCTTGTACAGAACGGGGACACTTTTGCCAGGAATAATTTTTCTTCCACTGCTTGGTTTGTTATAACATCACTACTTACTGACAACTTTATATCTTTTCTAACCTAGTAGTCTTCTTATTTATTGCAAAATAACTTTGTTTTAGCTAAACACCCCTGTCAAGAAAAGGATCCAGACTGGCTTAGTCTCCCACTGATAGTTACAATACAAAGTGAGATAGCTTACACAACAGCAACTTTTTTGGTCTTGATACTGATATATAAATCATACATTTTCACCATATCACAGTTAATTTAAGAAAAGCTAACATTTGACTTGATAATGTATCAGAATCATATCAGATTCCATTATGCATTGATGTATATACTAAAGTTAGTATGGATATCTTATACATGTTTAACAAATCAAAAGTATTGAAAAAAAAGTTTTTATACCTAACATAGAACATAACATTGTTCATTTTGTTAAACAATGAAAGAAAATTATACTTTGGTGGTCAAATTATTCAGAGAACTTTACTGCCAAAATAATTTATTGTTGTGTTAATCCATAATGTGTTTGTACCAGGTCAGACCACTAAGGAAAATCTGTGTCTTATAGAAATCAGATTTAGAAGTACAAATCATGATTCTCAAATGGAGCACTAAGTACACATCAAACAGTAAGCCATATGGACTGTATTAAATAATGTGAATGATCTTACTTATGTAATAATATTTGGGAAGTAGTGCTGAATACCTTTGTTGTTAACGTTTTTAGAAAAATGACACTTAAAAGAAAAAAGGAATACATGATTAAAGTGTATTGACCCCTTCACCCTAAAGGGTTGTTATTATGAAATACAAGAAAATGACCTGAAACATATCCTGCAGTTTGTAGATTTAATAAAGTCACATGGGACAATAATGAAACATTGGTGGTTGAATTGTCATAAATTAATCAGTATTTGGATGTGCAAATATCCAAAACAAATGATTGCATTGCATAACTGTAACACAACACTCCAATAAAAATGAAACATTTCAAAAGCAAGAACTAATAGAGAGTTGAAAAACAATTTTAACTCTGTATTTTGTTTCAGCAAGGTCAAATGATGGATTTGTATGCCTTTATGTGCAAAAAAACCAAACAGATCAACATTATTTTTATATATTTTGTACATTTGAAATAGTATTTTGGATTGTTCTAGTATTGTTATTATTTGATGAAACAAACAGATTTAGGTAGATGGCACATAAACGTTATATCATTAATAATGTAAATAAGAAAAATAAGTCTAGAATTAATATGTCAAATGTAAAATATGAAAAGCCTTCAGTAATAGTCATATGATAAGCAGTTCATAGATTTTAGCTAACATCACTGGACATATAAGAAGAGAAATGAGGAAAAAGCATCACATGAACGAGCATATGTAAAATTTGAATATATCATATCTTTTGTGATGAAGCTCCAGTGTGCTAAAGCAACATGGTTTAAACAGTGCAAACACAAAACAAATTCATAGAATGAAAGTGAAATGAAAATAATTTTTACAATAACAATGCCAATAAGAATAGAAATTGGTAACACAGAAAGTAATTTCTGGTTAAACAGACACACCAAATCAACTTAGACTGAGCGATCCTAAAGCATACAGCCCCTTGAAAGCCATTTATCCTTCATTAATAGCCAAATTGTGAAATATTTAGAAATTATGCCTCAAGTGCAGTTGTAGTACTTTGCGGAATTCTATAGTTAAATTCTTTTTATTAGATTTTTACCAGAATAATAATAGACATAACAACATCTCAGGGGAGGAACCCTACAAAGAAAAATTAAGGACTCCTATCCCCATTAAACATACAAAGGTATATACCTCTATTTCAAAATTCAACAGTAGGCCGTCTAGAACACAATAATATAATAACATTAAAGTCCCATCGAGTGGATATCATGTTCCAAAATCGGCCTTAAAAACCTTATAAATAAGACAGACAGAAACAAAAACAAAACTGGTCATATGTATTGCAGATCCACTACCACATTTAAGTAATACAGTATGAGGACAAGGAGCCCAACAATAGAACCCGTTATGAAATCATTAGATTAACCATATGGTGATCGTATGCAGTACCCCACCACCTCAAACTCATTAAAGCCCATTAATTTTTTCAACAAAACTAGAATAAAACGTCAGAGTATTAAAATTAGGATATTCTCTCATGGACATTAACCCCTTTTCCATCTCGACTTGGAATAGAAATTGGGCTTTAACTTGATCTCTCGTAGGAATATCAGTACTTTTCCAAAATCTAGAAATTTATATTTTAGTAGCCATTAGACAGTGTATAATCACAATATCAAGATTATCCTTTATTTCTAAGCCCAAAAGATGGAGTAGGGCGACTTCCGGTTTGAATTCCAAATAAATACCTCCAATTCTATTTATAAATTCTAATGTAATCGTCCAAAGAGATTTAACCATAGAGCCATCTGGATGTAGACACCGCCAACAGTTAGATGGATTAGTAATAGAAATTTTAGCAAGTCTGGTCGGTACCAAGTACCATCTATATAATATTTTAGTAAAAGTCTCTAGAATATTCAGGCAGTGAATAATTTTTTTAGTCCTTGCGGAATTCTATGATTAAGTCCTCATACCTACCTGGGGGTTCAAGCTACTTTTAAAGTTAGTTCTTGGGTTACCATTAATATTTCCTGCATTATTATTTCTATTGTGCTCAAACTCCAAAGACTACTACAAAGAATATCTCCATTTAACTTAAGTATTTACTATTCAAACTGTTAGTATTCATATTACTATCCGGTTGCGAAATTAGATGGCTCCTCAAATAGATATCAACACAAACAATAGTAAGACACCAACAAGACAGGTATGAAAAGCACAGAAACAAACAAAAAAACTAAAAAGTATTAATACGGATAATAAAAAAATATTATTACAATAAAGGACTCTAGGACATGCTGTTATAATGCCACTCACCAAAAAAGCACAGGGTTACTCAAATGGACCCTTGTTTGCCTCAGGTTTGCTGCACAGACATGACGCTAGAGTCTTTTTCCATGATGCTTTACACTTTCTACTGCCACTGACCTGTTTCTTCCTGTTATATTACCTGCCAAGTAAACTGCATTGTGTCTCTCTGCTAGTGAAAGTCCAAGGTGGATTGATGCCTTGAATGAAATGTCTGGACAATCTTTCTACACTTCCACACTTAAAACACATGGATCACGAAGGCTTAATGTTAATAAGAAACCATAAATCTTTCATCACAAAGAGATGATAGATATGACTTAACATTATGATAAGCAAAGCCCTTTTATGCAAGCAAAGGCCTTTTTGACCCTTTTCATTTGTGTAGGTTCAAATATAATTGTATGCTTTTGCGCTATATGCACTCTTACTTTTTATTTTTCTTAAAGGGCAGATAGAACAAAAAAAAAAATATATAAATATATATATATATATATAAAAACAAAAATAGATATCTTGGCACTCACCCTTTCCCAGACACCAATAAGTTTTGGACTTTAAAGTGAAAAAAAGAAGATTTATTCCATAGGTATTACAATCGAAAAAATAACCGACTTTTCGACCCATTCGGGTCTTTCTCAAGGTCCAAAGTCCTGAGAGTGCATCTCTTCATTCATTTACCAGCTCCTTCAAGTTGGATAGTTTGCGCTTGTGAACAGCAATCTTTAAGTCTTACCACAGATTTTCTATTGAGCTTTTGGCTTTTGACTAAGCCATTCCAACACAATTACATGTTTCCCCTTAAACCACTCATGTGTTGCTTTAGCAGTGTGTTTGGGGTCATTGTCCTGCTGGAAGGTGAACCTCCATCCTAGCCTCAAATCACGCACAGAGTGGTACAGGTTTTGCTCAAGAATATCCCTGCATTTATCACCATCCATCTTTCCCATTTGGTTATGATAGATTTATTGGTGCTCCTGGGGATCATCAAAGATTTGGATATTTTTTTATAACCTTACCCTGACTTGTACTTCTCAACAACATTGTCCCTCACTTGTTTGGAGAGCTCCTTGGTCTTCATGTCAGTGTTTGTTTAGTGGTGCCTCTTGCTTAGGTGTTGCAGCCTCTGGGGCCTTTCAAAAAAAGTGTGTATATGTAATGACAGATCCTGTGACACTTTAATTGAACACAGGTGGACATCATTTCACTAATTATGTGACTTCTGAAGGTAATTGGTTGCACCAGAGCTTTTTATGGGCTTCATAACAAAGGGGGTAAATACATACGCACATGCAAATTTTCGTTTTTCTATTTCTAAAAAATAATTTTACGTATATATTTTTCTCATTTCACTTCACCAACTTAGACTATTGTGTTTTGATCCATAACATAAAATTCAGATTAATAAAACATTGAACTTAAGGCTGTAATGTAGCAAAATAGGTAAAAAGTCAAGGGGGTGAATACTTTTGCAAGGCACTGTATACATGTATATATACACTTTATACATACATACAAATACATACATGTATACGCATACACATAAATACATGAACACCTATACATATACTGTACATACAGACAAACACTTATACGTACATGCACATGAATTCATATACACAAATATAAATACACAGTCACATATATAAGCATACATGCATAAGAGTATGAGAAGGCATAGGTCTATATATATATACTTTGTATATAGAGAGAATAAACATACTGGAATGCATTATAAAATGTTGATACATATGACAGAACAGAAAGATAATGCTGGGGGAGTGTTCATGTAATGCAAGCATGTCAAACTCGCGGCTTGCGGGCCGCATGCGGACCACAGTGGATATTTTTGTAGCCCACAGTGAATATTTTTGCGGCCAAGCGAGCCACGAGTTTGACATGCTTACTAAGGCAGAGTAGGCACCTGCTCTCCCCACATTGCAGGTGCCTAATCTGCCAAAATAACCCAGCCGGAGAGGAGAGGTCCCTGGCAGCAGCGAGGGAGCTCAGTCTTCCTGCTCCTCAATGCTCCGTCGAGCAACTCCCTTTGTAGTGAGGCAGGGTGCCGGAATATGACGTCATTCCGGCACCCGGCATCACTAAACTAAAGGGAACAGGAAGACTGAGCTCCTGAGAGAAGATCAGGGAGAGGCCCCACACCCACTCGCAAAGGTAGGGATCAATAAATAAAATGATGTGAGTTTGTGCAAAAATGTGTAAATGTGTGTGTGTGTGTGTATGTGTCTGTCAGTGTGTGTGTGTCTGTCAGAAAGTGTGTTTCTGTCAGTGTGTGTGTCTGTCAGTGTGTGTGTGTGTGTCAGTATGAGTGTGTGTGTCTGTCAGTGTGTGTCTGTCTATCGGTGTGTGTCTGTCAGAGAGTATGTCTCTGTCAGTGTGTGTGTCTGTCAATGTGCGTGTCTGTCAGTATGTGCGTGTGTGTGTGTGTGTGTCAGAGTGTGTTGGTCAGTGTTGCGATATCCGCTGCTGGAAATTGGAGGACCTGGAGATGCACGGAGGCATGCAACGCCACGTTACATTCTGACGTGACGCCAACATGCTCCACCTTCACAGGTTTTCAAGGAGTAGCAGGAGGATCTGTTTGGCACAGGATGCAGACAGCGTCATTGAGTTATACCAGAGGCTGTACTCCGGAGTCACCAGGGCCGCCCTGTGCGAGCACCCGCCATCTTTGTTTGACCCCCTTTTGACAATTTCAGGCACATTCACAATCTGTCATCTGCACCCCCTTCAACAAAACCCTGCCCCCTTCATCAGCCCCCTGCCCCCCTTCATCAGTACCCTGCCCCCCCTTTATCACCAGTCCCCTGCCCCGCTTCAGCAGTACCCTGCCCCCCTTTATCACCATCACCCTGCCCCCCTTTATCACCAGCCCTCTGCCCCTTTATTACTAGCCCCCTGCCCCACTTTATCACTAGCCTTCTGCCCACTTCAATAAAATGCAATCGTTATATAAAAAAAAAAAAAAAAACAATAAGGAGAAACACTTACATTAAAGGCTGCTGCTCCCTGTATCCAGTTGTCAGTTATTCCTACTCCGCTGACTCGCCGACTGAAGAGCACCTGCTGCCCTGACACCCCATGAGCGGATCCTTCCGACATCACACCCCTACGCTCCTCCTCCACGCTCCTCCTGCATTCCAATTCATCTGGTTTGTGAGTGACCGACTGCGAGCTGTGTCAGCCACCTGGCACCCCTGTTGCCATGGCTCCTGTTGCCACGCAGACAGTCAGACACTGTTACAGTGACACACAGAGTAGAGTCTCACACATAGGCAGACACACAGAGTACAATCTCTCACACACACACACACACACACAGGCAGACATTCACACACACACAGAGTACAGTCTCTCACTCACACACACACGCAGACAGTCAGACACTGTTACAGTCACACACAGAGTAGAGTCTCACACACACACAAGCAGACAGTCACACAGAGCAGTCTCTCTCTCTCTCTCTCTCTCTCTCACACACACACACACACACACAGGCATACAGTCAGACACTGTTACAGTCACACACAGTACAGTCACAATTACCTATTTCCCTTATGGCTGGAAGGTAGGAGTGGAAGCAGTGATTCTTTTCTGTGCAGTTCCTGGAGCTTCAGTGCCTTTTAGCCCCACCTTATCCATTCTGTAAGCTCTGCCGCCACTGTGCGGTAAGCCCCAGCCCCTTTTCATAGTCCCCTGTGGAAAATAATTAATCTTCCACCCAAGGACTTGCTTTAGCTCCCCCTGCACTCACCCGGCCATGTGCGAGCTGTGTTGGCCATGTGGTGCCCCCTGCTCCATGGCACCCTGTGCGGCCGCACAGCTCACAAGCCCAAAAGGCCGGCCCTGGGAGTCGCATACTGTCAGTGGCAATGTGAGTGGAGTCTACTTGTTGGCTAATATTGTTTTTGGGGGGTTTTATATTTATATTTTTTGATATTTATTTATTTATTTTTAAACCAAGAGGCTGCACTGAGCTGAACATTATAGTGTGCTGCTGGACCAATTCATACAACATACAAAAACCAGCACACTTGCTCATTCACTAAACAACAATTTCAAGTCTAACAGAATGTAATAGTTTTATTTAAAAACACCTCACCCAAGCAAAAATAATGGGAGGTTAGTAACAGTATATGATCATACACTGCATAAGCCTCTCCACAACGCCAATGTTCCTTAGTTTGGGAAGGTCCTACTGTTACAACCTAATGCCTGCTTATATGAGATTAATCCACTTACTTGGAATATGATTCCTCCTAGGACTCTCTGCATTATATTTAGCATATTTATGCACATAAGGAGCTAACCATATATATTAATGTCTTGGTGCCATATACCACAAAACATGTTTAAAGATCTCATGGAGTCTATGCTAGTCTATGCTTCTGTGCTATTTTGGCAGCATAAGGGGGACCTACACAATATTAGGAAGGTGGTTTTGATGTTGTGGCTAATGAGTTTATTGATATTACACAATCTGATTAACATTTATAATGGTTGTGAGTGTCCAAAAGAAAAAGTACTACAAATTTGCTTCAGTACTGAACTCAGGCATAGCTCTGAAGACACACAGTAATGAAGAGGTTAAGTATAATGAATAGAAGCATTTCATGCTTAATAACTCCAATCGCACTACAATAAATGTGCTGCCACCATCTGTAATCTATCCAGTCTGTGGGTTATTCCAAGGATGAACTGGAATCCAGCATTTTAATTGTTCACAACCATACTAGCTTATCTAAGACCATGACAAATGTTTCCAGCTTAAAAGCTTAATGTACCATCACCAATGACCATAAGGAAATGCTCAATGATCATAGTCGTGATGGATTGCACCTAAACGGAAGAGGGTCTGCTGTCTGCTGTGCTGGGGGGGATAGGATGGCAAGAAGGTTGGAGGAGAATTTAAACTAGTATTAGGGGGGGAGGGTCAAAGCAATCTAGAAAATGGAGGTAGGATAGAAATGAGATGGGCTTTAGCTCAGAACAAAGGGGGTGGAGTTGGGGGGAGGGGAAAGCTCAGTACAGAGCAGGTATGTAATGTTGATAATTCACAAAAAGTACAAATGACTCATGGTAATATTAAATGTATGCTTACTAATGCAAGGAGCCTATATAACAAAATGGGGGAACTAGAGGCAATAGCATACACTAAACAATATGATATAATAGGCATAACAGAAACATGGTTGGATGAGACACACCACTGGGCAGTTAACTTAAATGGGTACACGTTATTTAGGAAGGATAGGAAAAACAAGAAGGGTGGTGGGGTATGTTTGTATGTCAACCATGAGTTAAAGCCAAATCTTAAGCAAGTGGAATGTGATGAGGAAAATGTGGAAGCTTTATGTGTAAATATCTGCTTGGGGGGAAAAGAAGGGAAATCAACTATTGGTTGGGATATGTTATAAACCACCTAATGTTAATATTAATGAGGAAGAACTGCTCTTAGAGCAATTTGGGAAAGCTGCAAATCGGGGTAACACGTTAATTATTGGAGATTTTAATTACCCGGACATAAATTGGGATAGAGGGAATAGTACTTCAGCAAGGGGAATCCTGTTTTAGAATGTGTTAAATGACACCTTTATGTCACAACTGGTACAAGCACAAAATAGAAAGGATGCTTGTCTGGATCTTGTTATAACAAACAATGTTGATGTTTTAACCAACATTCAAGTAGGGGAGCATTTGGGAAATAGTGGTCACAATATGGTAACTTTTGAAATAAACTTAAAAAAGCAAAAGCATGTGGGGTATATTAAAACTGTGAACATATGTAACCTGCTACTGACATGCTGTCAGCCATTTTGCTGTTTATTCATCATCTTAAAATATAACCAAAGAAGAATATTTACTCTAAGAAATAAGAAGAAACTATGTTTTATTGCTACAATTTATTAATGGATGTCTGGACTGTTTTTTGGATTGCAAAAGGAAAGGTTATTTTGAAAGCGTGTCTTGTCAGATGTTGCCAGGGCGGGAAAGGTGAAATGTGTGCTTAAGTTGTGAAAGAGGAAGTCTTATATGTGTTAACTTTTATCATAGACAAGCGATATTTTAGCGAAGTAAGACGCATGACTGTGGTCAAGTCATCTGTTAGAAAGATCATGGTATGCTTAAACTTTTGAACCTTAAATTTGTCAGTTATGCTAGAATTTAGCCAATAGGAAATAAGACCATATTTGGAGTTCTGATTCAAGCTAAACGAAAGGCCAGTTCCGGGTCATATGTATAAAATATGAGGAATTGTAACATGATGTTAGATTGCTTCTTGCCAATCTCCATGAGATATCTCTGTGTATTGTAATGGTCAATTAAAACGCTTTTTATTGAACCTGGTAATATTTTTGTCTACTTCCACAGTTGGGGGCTCTTTGTCCGGGATCAGAATACCACAGACACCAGCGAAACACCTGCACCTGCCAACCATTTTGTGGGCACTCAAACAGACCGGTCATATGAAAGGTAAGCCATACCATTTATAAAACATGGCATTAGTGTAATTTTTGAGTGTCCATGAAACAAAGAATGGTGCAGGTAAATGCTAGTCTGTGTGACCTGATTTCTTAGCCTTTTATTGACCATTTGTAACGTTACTATTTATGTTTATGTTGTAAAATATACTGCAGTATTAGTGTCTATGTCTGAGTGATTCTAGAATCAGTGGTAGCACTGACAGGTAGTCCCCTAGGAAGACTTAAGTGACTAAACTTCGCAGACCCAATAGGGGTTTGGTGGGCCTTCAGAAGTCTAAACGTAGCTCTGTTGGTGAGAGTCTCTTTGATATGATGTATCCCTGTCATGTGATTGTGGCTAAATGTTGAGGTTAGCCACATGAATCTAATCTCCCAAGTCTAAACGTAGCAAAGCGAGATTAGATTATTTTGTTTTAGTGTCTTAATTTCACCCAGTCTAAACGTAGCAAGGTGAAGTTAAGTTGTCTTGTATTAATTGGCTAAATGTTGAGGTTAGCCACATGAATCTAATCTCCCAAGTCTAAACGTAGCAAAGCGAGATTAGATTATTTTGTTTTATTGTCTTAATTTCACCCAGTCTAAACGTAGCAAGGTGAAGTTAAGTTGTCTTGTATTAATTGTTTAAACTCATAGGTTAAACGTAGCACTTGAGTAAGATGTATTGTGTTAAAATTGTATAACTGTGTGTATATGGTTTAAATTTTGATAAACTGTGACATCATTTGAGAAGAGATTTTTGTGTAAACTCCAGTTGTCAGTCAGTATACAGACTGAAAATTGTGACCTTTCGATCTCTCAAAAGGTGATATAGTGGTGTGTAAAAGTACAAGTAACAGAATGGGGTTGAATCATGGCAAGCAGCTTGATCATGGGGATAGTATACCCAGTGATTCCCCAGTTTATTTAATGAAACAGAAATATGGCCCTTCAAATAATATGTATTCAAAGAAATGGGCAAAGTTAACTAAGAATAATATAAATCCATGGCCAGTGGTGGGGTCATTAGACCCTTGGGTGTTGTTAAGTTTAAGAACAATGTTGTTAAATGAAAAAAGTCTTTCAAAACTGGAATGGTCTGCATATATGTTATGGCATGAGGAAATTGAAAAGAAAAAGCAAGAATGTTCCCCCCCAGTCTGGTGCAACAGGAGGGGCATGTAAAGGAGAGGGTACTGGTGTTGCCTGTTTGTATCCCTCACTGTACAATTTAAAAAGAAATGTTAAAAATCCTCCGCCTTATAATGATGATGAGGATTTTTTTGATTAATCATGAGATTATGAATCCCTCTTTGGGTCACTTCCCCTCAGCAGATGAATGATGCACCACAGCTTGTACCCCAAAATTTAGCTGGTGCCTCAGCCATGTTGCATTGAGGTGGTAGACCTGAGAGGGATATTAGACTGCCTAAAAGATTTGCTGATCATGCTGTGGTTACTATCAGGTTTATCAGGATGTAGCAATGTGTTGCCTGAGAGTGATGGGAGTGAGGCTATGATTTTACCTATTAGAAAAGTGGGACAGATTGATAATGATGGGAGACCACGGAGGATTTGTCAACCGTGGAGCCCACAAGACATAGCATTTTTACAGGTATCATTTACTGCCCCCTCTAGATCCAAATGGGTTTGTAAAACATTTAAAAATAATGTGTGCCAGCTATTTCCCCACAACATAAGATCTTAATGAGTTAATGGAGACAGTATTAACCCCTACAGAACATACTAAATGGGTGGCAGGATATAACGAGTCACCTTTTTCATGGCCTGCAGGGGTGGGGGGACAAGCAGTTGCACACATATGGGAAAATTGCCCTGATGAGAGGAGTGATGTTGTCCTTAAGAATTGGTATGCATTCCTCAGCATTAAAGTAAAAACTGTTTTTACCCAGCCTATTGACTATACATAGCATAGTGCAAAAGAAAGGAGAAAACCCCTATGAATATGCGGAAGCAATTAAGGTTTTTGGAAGTTTTGAAGATATCACGGTTGAATCAATTAAGCCGTTCATAGTGAATACCTTAGTAAATGGTTTGGATGCTAAAGTAAAAAAAAAACAATTGATGTTATCCTTACTGGGATGACGGGATAAATCACTTAATATTGTATTAAGTGCAGCATCAGAAATTTGACAAGCTATTCAAATCAAGGAAAATGCAAAAGCTGAGCACATAATGCTACAAGCTGAACAAATTCCTGTTATATATTATGCACATCAGCCAAGACAAAACATAGCCAGAAGACCCCCACAGAATAATGTAAGAACATTTATCAAATGTTTCAATTGTGATGGATATGGTCATATAGCAACAGATTGCAAGGAGGTAAAGGGGACAAGAAAGCAATTAGAAGAAAAAGACAGACTAGATGTAGAGGAAGATTGGGGTCTGAATATGTATTGTTAGTGTACCAGTGACCCAAGGTCCAGAACCTATGGTACATTTGAAAGTAAATGAATTGTATGTGATACTGAGGGAAGAAGAAGTAAGTGATTTTGGTGGGGAGAGTGTATATTTAGTGGAAGACCAGCATTGCCATCATTGTTTAATTCTGAATGGTCAAGGCTGGGCCTAGAATCTGTATTGGCACTGGTGTGTTCTTCATGTGTTATTTGTTTACAATACAATGCAGGTCAGAGACCTAAATCATCCTCCCTGTTCATGAGGTCCATTTGTAAATTTACAAATGGATTTCATTGAATTACCAAAGGTAATGCAGTACCGGTATGTGCTAGTAATATTAGATACATTCTCAGGTTTGGTTGAGGCTTATCCTTGTTGCCATGCGGATATTGTCTACAGTGTCTAAGAAATTGTTACAAGAATTTATACCCAGGTATGGATTACCTCAGCACATTTACTCAGATCAGGCAACACATTTCACAGGAAAAGTAGTGCAACAGATTGCAAAAATTTTGCAAATCCCTTATCATTTACATTGCTCTCATCATCCCCAGTCAGAAGGAGCAGTAGAAAGGGCCAATGGAACATTGAAAAATAAAATTGCAAAAATTGTAGCAGAGACAAAGTTAAAGTGGCTTAATGCACTTCCTCTTGCCTTAATGTCTATGAGATTCTCTCCAGCTCGAAAGCAGGGTTATCCCATCATGAAATTCTAATGGGAAGACCAATGTTCACAGGACGGGTACCTATAAAATGTTATTCTCATGAGATAAATGATGATTTAGTAATGACATATTGCATGTAGCTAACAAAACGATTAGTCTCTCTATATGCAGGTAAAAGCTGTACAGCGAACAAGTGAATACCAACCTTTGCATGCCATCGCTCCTGGAGATTATGTTATGATAAAAGATCATTCACGAAAGCACGCGTTGCAACCAAGGTGGAAAGAACCTTCTCAAGTGTTATTAACCACTAATTCAGCTGTTAAAGTCGCAGGGGTTAAATCTTGGATCCACATTTCCCATTGTAAACTGACAAGCGCTTTTAAAAGATTTTTTCACTGGAAGAAGAATAGAGGACTAAGGAAGCCGTTTTCCTTCTAAAAAGGGGTACTTTATAAGGGGAGTATCTTTCTAATCCAAAGTCAACTCTACTGTTTTTCTTCATGAATCTCAAACTGGTTAAACTTATATTGTCCTTAATGATTGTCATTATGAAATTTTTTAAATTTTTCATCCTCTACACTACGTTAGCTCCTCTTTTTTTTTTTTTCTTTAATACACGTGTAGCTTGGGCCAGGGAGCCAAGTATTTTTCTTCATGGGAGATAGATAATCATTTTGTTAAAACAGCTACTGAATTGTATAAATTGTCAAACAAAAGTAATCATTGTTGGGTTTGTGGGTTTGCTCCGCATTCCATGAACTATGGTTATCCTTTTGTGGGGGTGCCATGGTCTATGGAATCTTTATGGGTCTTTGTGAGAAAATAAGAGCAAATAAAACGGGGTTTGTTGGATTTATTCAGAATGAAGTATCCAAATCTGGCGAACCTGCTAAGGTTCATTTAACATATCCCATTACTAGCAGAGCAGTAGTAATTTCTAACAGGGATCAGAAAAGTCCTGACAAGATTGTTAAGCCTATAAGCAATGCTATTGTTATTTTTGAAAACAATGTCCTTTATAATCTATGTGGGTCTGAAACTAATTCTGCCCCTTGTACTGGTAGATTGAAAGCTTTTTGTTGGAAACCCTTATTAGAAGATATTTTAACAAAATGTCCCATCAAGGATAGAATCCCGGTGATTACTAATCATGTATGGGTAAATTTGACTTCTGAGGTAGAAATCATGGATAATAATTATGATCAGAATGAACATTTAAATGTCACTATTTTGAGATGGGCCTACTTTAATACTCAAACTTTAACTTCCAATCTTTTTATGCTACTGCCCTATATTAATCAACCTATTTTTGACTGCTCAGGTTCTCGTGTTATTGATATCCATCTTCCATTTGGGGTATACTATTTATGTGGTAATTGGGCGGTAAAAAGACTTCCATGTAATTGGGTGGAAACTTGTTATCTAGGTAATATTATCCCAGCGTTAACCCTTCATGAAAATTTGCCTGAAGAAAGGGTGAGGAATAAAAGAAAGGTTATTAGTTCCAAAAAAGATAAAACCGAAAGAACTGTAAAATCTGGTGAAGAAGATAGGCTATTTGCAGGTTTTGTACCTACATGGGGGGTTATTGAATTGATGAAGCCTTTAATAATACAGGAGATGCTATTGAAAAATTGTCTGCAGAACAGGAACAAGCTTCAGCTATGATTATGCAAAATAGGTTTGCCCTAGATTATTTGTTGGCCTCCAAAGGTGGTGTTTGTGCACTAATAAAAACAAGATGTTGTTTAAAGATAGATAATGTTACTGGTCAGATTCATACAGATGTAGAATTAAATTAAACTTAGAGAAGTTCACGATACTTCTTCGGGAGGTTTAAATTGGGGTTTTGACTGGAGTTTTGGTTTAACTAATTGGTTGGGAACAATGGGAAAACGTATTCTCATTGGAGTTATTTTAGTAGTATTGATGCTTGTCTTTATATATGTTGCAGTGAATGTCCTAAAGTGTTCGTGCCGATTAATCCTCAAGAGCTGTTCACCTTCATCTCCCCTGGCACAATTTCGAATGTTGAAATGTCTCCTATCCGGTCACAACTCATACCGACTTGGAATACAGACATGCTTTCTCGTGAAGATATTGATCGTGTGCGCATCTATATGGAAAGTCCTGCAAGTGCTGTTTAAAATCACTAGCTCACTGAATGACCTTCGCTAAACATGGAAGTGTTGCACGGAGCTTTTTGTGGTGAAAGTCCTAGCACCAAAGGGAGGACTGTGAACATATGTAACCTGCTACTGACATGCTGTCAGCCATTTTGCTGTTTATTCATCATCTTAAAATATAATCAAAGAAGAATATTTACTCTAAGAAATAAGAAGAAACTATGTTTTATTGCTACAATTTATTAATGGATGTCTGGACTGTTTTTTGGATTGCAAAAGGAAAGGTTATTTTGAAAGCGTGTCTTGTCAGATGTTGCCAGGGGGGGAAAGGTGAAATGTGTGCTTAAGTTGTGAAAGAGGAAGTCTTATATGTGTTAACTTTTATCATAGACAAGCGATATTTTAGCGAAGTAAGACGCATGACTGTGGTCAAGTCATCTGTTAGAAAGATCATGGTATGCTTAAACTTTTGAACCTTAAATTTGTCAGTTATGCTAGAATTTAGCCAATAGGAAATAAGACCATATTTGGAGTTCTGATTCAAGCTAAACGAAAGGCCGGTTCCGGGTCATATGTATAAAATATGAGGAATTGTACCATGATGTTAGATTGCTTCTTGCCAATCTCCATGAGATATCTCTGTGTATTGTAATGGTCAATTAAAACGCTTTTTATTGAACCTGGTAATATTTTTGTCTACTTCCACAAAACATATAATTTTAAAAAAGCCAATTTTAATAAGATTAGGGCAGCTCTACAACATATCGACTGGCATAAACTCCTTAGTGATAAAAACACTGAGGAAAAATGGAAACTATTCAAACAAATATTAGAAAGGTACATTTCACAGTATGTACCATTGAGTAATAAATATAAAAGAAACAAATTAAAACCAAAGTGGCTTAGTAGAGAAGTAAAACAAGAGATTCAAAATAAGAAAAGGGCATTTAAAGCATTTAAATCAGACAAATCAGAGGCATCCTATATCAGATATAAGGAAGCCAATAATACTTGCAAAAAGGCAATTAAAGTGGCTAAACTAGAAAATGAGAAATTGATAGCCAAAAAATGAAAAACCAACCCCCAAATTTTTTTCAAGTACATCAATTCTAAAAAAACAAAAAAATGAAAGTGTAGGTACACTGAAAACAGAGATGGGTCTGTTAGTTAATGAAGACCAGGAAAAGGCAGAAATTTTAAATAACTATTTTTCTTCAGTATATATTAATGAGGATCCTATGGCAAGAGATAAGCAAATGATTGCTGCAACAAACTTGCAGATAACTTGTGATTGGATAACTCGAGACAAGGTGCTACAGCTATTAAAGAAAATGAATGTAAATAAAGCTCCGGGGCCTGACGGTATCCACCCACGAGTACATAAGAAGCTAAGTGGGGAAATAAGTGAACCTCTGTATTTAATTTTTTAAGATTCTTTTGTTTCAGGTATTGTACCGGAGGATTGGAGGAAGGCAGATGTTGTTCCTATATTTAAAAAGGGTTCAAAATCCTTGTCTGGAAATTATAGACCTGTGAGCTTAACTTCTGTGACTAGGAAATTATTTGAACAGCTATTAAGGGATAATATTCAGGAATTCATTGGGAAGAACTGTGTTATTAGCAATAATCAGCATGGTTTTATGAAACATAGGTCATGTAAAACTAACCTGATTGCATTCTACGAAGAAGTAAGTAGAAGTATAGATCAGGGTGTTGCAGTGGATGTGATCTACTTGGATTTTGCCAAGGTATTTGATACAGTTCCTCACAATAGGTTAGTCTTCAAACTAAAAGAAATTGGTCTAGATGAATATTCTTGTTCTTGGGTAGAACATTGGCTTAAGGATAGAGTACAACAAGTTGTCATTAATGGTAAATTTTCAAGCTGGACAAAAGTGGTAAGTGGTGTCCCTCAGGGTTCTGTTTTCGGACCACTTCTATTTAACATATTTATAAATGATCTTGAAATGGGCATTGAAAGCTATGTATCAGTGGTTGCAGATGGCACAAAACTTTGTAAAGTAATAAAATGTGAGCAGGATATTGCCTTGCTGCAGAGGGATTTGGATAGATTGGGGGACTGGGCACTAAAATTACATATGAAGTTTAACGTACAGAAATGCAAAGTTATGCACTTCGGGGTTAAGAATGCACAAGCAATTTACACCCTAAATGGCAGTGAACTAGTGATAACCACACACGAGAAGGATTTGGGAATTGTTATAGACAACAAATTAGGCAGCAATATGCAATGTCCATCTGCCGTTGCTAAGGCCAGTAAGGTTTTGTCATGTATAAATAGGGGCATAAATTCTCAAGATGAAAATATAATTTTGCCTCTTTATAAATCGCTGGTAAGACCGCACCTTGAATATGCTGTGCAATTTTGGGCATCTGTTCTAAAGAAAGATATCATGGCACTAGAAAAAGTGCAGAGACGAGCTACAAAATTGGTAAAAGGAATGGAGCATTTTAGTTACGAAGAAAGGTTAAAAAATGTAAATCTCTTTAGTTTGGAAAAACGGCGCCTGAGAGGCGATATGATAACATTATACAAATATATTCAGGGCCAGTACAAAACATTTTCTGGAAATCTATTCATTAACAGGGCTATACATAGGACACAAGGTCACACATTTAGGCTGGAAGAAAGGAGATTTCATCTAAGGCAAAGAAAACATTTTTTTTTACAGGAAGAGCAATAAGGATATGGAATTCTTTGCCTGAAGAGGTGGTTTTGTCAGAGTCTATACAGATGTTTAAACTGCAATTGGATAAATACTTAACATAATACTTAACAAAAACATAACATACAGGGATATAATTTCTAATTAGTGGGGTAATAGCTGCTTGATCCAAGGAGACATCTGACTGCTATTTTGGGGTCAAGAAGGAATTTTTTCCTAGTTTGTTGCAAAATTTGAAGCGCTTCAGACTGGGTTTTTTGCCTTCTTTTGGATCAACAGCAAAAAACAAATGTGAGGTAGGCTGAACTTGATGGACGCAAGCCTCTTTTCAGCTATGTAACTATGTAACTATGTAACTATAAAGCACCTTCCCCGCAGGAGCCCCAGCAGAGAGGAAAAGAAGGAAAGGAAACAAGCGAGGCCGGGAGCCGGGCGGACAGGGTAGCTTTCGCGCGCCTGGGAAAACGGTGCACAAGAGCTACATGTGGGACTGCCGGAGTCGTACTCCACGGTCCCAGCGGTCAGTGCAGAATGGGAGGCGGTTCACTGAACCGCTTTCCGCCAACCATGCAAAAATATAAGTGAGACAAATGGAGCTGCAGAGCAGCAAGGGGGGAGAGAGAAAAAAGATAGAGAGGGTAGAGAGCACACCCAAACGTTCCCCACAGCAAAAGGGTAACCAAAAAAGTGACTGAGAAGAGAATAAAAACCAATAAACAACAAAAAACAACGAATAAATATATATAAGTATACCTACAAACCCCCTATAGCAATAAGAGGTAGTGGTACTCTGACTTGTGCTTGATGTGGTGCAGCAAAGAAAGAGGAAGTAGTTGGCTGGAAGGGGCCTTATATGGTTTCCTTACTTTTTTCTGATTGTTTTTTTCTCTCTGTGTTAATGTGCTGCTGTAAAGTTCTAGTAAAGAGAGACTTAAGCAAATATGAAGCCTCCTGTCATGTTATAAAATTAAGACTGACTTCAATGCAAAGAAATCATTTCCAATGGGGTAGTGCAATGAAAGAACAAGAAACTATTTAGGAGTCCAAAATCCCAATATTCCACCAACAATAAAAGAATGGCATATTTTCTTTAACCCCTTAAGGACCAAACTTCTGGAATAAAAGGGAATCATGACATGTCACATGTGAGTGTGATTCTGGTGTGCCAGCTGGTTTTGCAGTGATTAATGTATGAAATGGTTAGATAGGCATCACAACTGAATGTAGGTGTCCTATTATTGCTTGTTAACATGTTAAATCAGTCATTAATAATATTTCATGTTTTTGCAAACCGGTTTTCTTTGATAAACACCAATGGGGAGGACCTACTGTAGCACCCTAAAGCCTGTTCTTATGAGATTATTCCACTTAGTTGGAAAATGCCTCCTCCTAGGACTCTCTGCATTCTATTCAGCATATCCATGGTCATTTATGATTGGATATACCAGGAGCCACTTTCAGAAAGCATTCTCAATTATCAGGCATAAAATTAAGTTTTAGTGAGTGAGGCTAGCATAAACTGACTCTGCATAAGTTATGTGCATGTTTCTGCAAGTAAAGTGATCGTTGCAACGGTAAAACTTTTTTTCAATGTGTAATTTATAGTGAGGTATATGTTAAATTGAACAATGAAAACAGTACATATATATTGATAGAGAGAAAGAGAACAGATGATGAAAGAGGATAGTCCCATCAGGACACCATGGCATATTGCAGACTTAATAATGCACTGTGTCCCATTGTGTCCAGACTCAAAACTTAGTAAGGTTTTTGTAAGTCTGCGTGCTATTTCTTCTAAGTTTCTAGTGCACTGTGGAGAGCATGTGTAAAATGAGACATTTTATAGATCCTGAATGGGAAGGAGGGATTGTGTCTAACAGGTACAATTCTGGTGAATCCAAGATTAGCCGCAGAACAAATTGCAAATAGTTTTCACAGGTCAGAATATGTGCAGCAGTGTACCAGGTTGGTAGACACACATCCAGCAGAAATAAGAGGAGGCTGGATTGTGCAAATCTGAACCCCCAGATGGCTACTAGTCCCTATTGCCCTAACCACCCTTGATAACATAAAATCTCACCTACCCCCTCATCCTAATAACAGGGAGGGTGGCCCAATAAATCTAATATCTGTAAAAGAAAATGTTATGTTTATCTTCAGAAGACTTCTTTTTATTACATCATTATGTCCCAAAGCTACTATAAATCAAAGAACTAAATTAAAAAAAATGCATTGCACAAAATTCCTTTTTCATCCCGTGAGGGCTCCATGCAGACTGAACTTTGAAAGTGGGAACATCCTTTATAAAGGCTTTTCCGTAGTAGAGTGCTTTGATTGGTTCCATTGGCATGGAAATAGCTTTTGATCCAGATATTGGCTCAGATTTAAAACTGTCAGATTAACTACTGAAACAATTAAAACAACAATTATAATAAGTAACTTCTCTTTACTACACTATAACATAAAATATGTCTTATTGTTCTGATAGAAAGTATTAATTTCTACAAGTCTAAACAGTATTATCAGGATACCTACTTACCAACCATTCTTATACTATAATATTGTCTATGTAACAGTAAATTTATATGTTGGACCTTTTATGGTCAATGCAAGGTTAACAAATAAAACTATATACCGTCCTTCAGAGGGAGTTTTGTTGAAGTGTCTATTCTAGCTTTAGTCAACTTAAAATTTTTAACTAGAAGGTGAAAATGAAATAACGCATCTGTGGAAAATTCCTCCACAGCGCCAGGCTTCACTCTTCTTTAATCCCTTAAGCACCAATTTCTTGTGTTGTGGTTTAAATATAGTTTCTTCCATCTCCTGCTATTAACAAGCTGTTATTTGAAGGCCTACAGCACATAATGTAAGTGTTTTAACAGAATGCTTAACTAGATGTCTGTCACCTCTAAGTTGAAAATGAATGCCACAGTTTGGTTTAAACACATTGCTGAATACTGTATTTCATTTACAGTCTGCAAACAAAGAAAACAGAGTTGGCCAAATTGAAGGAAAATTCATATTTCTTCTTCCATTTAACAAATGTGCAAATAGCCTTTACTTTATATACACGCAATATATTGGAATAGGATCCAGGAAAGGCACGCCACCATATGTTGGACACATTTAAGTTGAGTGTGACTATATTCATACAGTTGGATTGTTGACTTAAATTCCTATATACAACATACATTTAGAAGTAGTCCATTGATGAAGAATACAATGTACTGTACAGATCACTTCCATTATAAGATTAAACAATGTGAACAATAAGAGTAAAAAGAATTGTGTCGCGAAAAATGTATATTTTGTAATGGAATATGTTTAATTAATTCAATTCAACTAATTCATTTTTAACCCCATCACGTTGATGGATTTTTGTTTGCTTTTTTTTTTTATTTTTATTTTTTTGACGTTTGTATAGGTGTCCAGTTCAGTTGTTAGCAACCATATTTTTCATGGTTACTTGAAGTCTTTGCTAAATAATTAAAGAGCAGAGTCTTGTGGTGCATAAAAAATTTAATTAAACATATGCATTTTTAATTCAATGTTTTGTGTGATTTTCATATAAACACAAACCTGGTGAAATTTTTGTCTCTGATGAACTGTCATAGTTTACATGACATATGTCACATTGTTTATTAGCAAACTATTTGCATATAATGATTGTTCCTTTGCATAAAAACAAATACATTTTCTTTAAATGGAACTATAACATTTTATCTAAATGCTTCTTCAAATGCTTTAAATTATTAAACCATATCTATTTTAGAATTTCATAATTTTGTCCAATCTACTTAAGCACCATACATTAGAAAAGTACCATAGTACCATAGTCTTTAAAAAAAAATAAAAGATTAAACACATGAGGCTACAGGTTGTACCCCACTGGCCTCTGTCATCAGCATCTCCTCTGGTTCACTGTTCTAAAAATGGAGGCATAGGTTTTAACATAAAATTGAGATTATATAAAAATATAAAAAGTATTAAGTTGCAAAAATGGACTCTGTTTCCACAATCAGTCAATACAGAATCCACTAAGCAAAAAGTTGAAGGTGGAGCTGGTAGCAAATGAGAAAGGACATTGTTTATGTCTGCTTTTGCACTGCACTGGACCGCAATTCAAATACATTACTTTTTGTGAACCCATTTAATTTATTTAAGCTTACCTCTGCTGAGCAGGATGTCAAAGGCCTGATCAGATAGACACCTGACCTACGAGGCACACACTCCCCCCCCCCCACCTAAACTTACCTACCGGTCCAGAAGTACTTCTGGTATCCAGACTCAGACAGAGCTGCTGGTGATCATACTACAGAACAGCGCGTGGTGCAGCATTACTTTGTTTAACCAGAACTTTTTTCCGGTCCGTACGCAGGCCGTAGGTCAGCAACCGCCCATCAAACAGAGTATCCTGCGCTAAACAGTGAGTACAGACGGGTACACCAGTACACCATCTGTGTCTCACGTAGGAAGCATGTGTTGCTTATGACCCACCGAGGCCTCTGTGTTTACTGGACATCACTCCCCCTCTCCTCGCTCACGATCACTGGGGAATCAGTGGGTTACATATTCAGCTTCACTGGCTCACAACCCTCAACGGACCTACACGGAGTTCCCATATGGGCCGGCTCCCAACCCCCCCCACCCCCACTCCCCCGCAAGAAGGGCACAGGGGGCCTTAAACACAGATTTGTTGACTCCCCCCTCCCCTTACAGTAAGGGCACAGAGGTCCGTTACACCGGCTTTGCCGGATCCCAGCCTACCCTAATAGGAGGGACACACAGGGCCTTCAAGCCGGCTTTTCCGGCTCCCAAATCCCCTCCCCTAATATTAGGAACCAGAAGACCGTCATTCCAGCATCACCGGCTCCCAACCCCCCTTCCCTAACAGTAGGGACACGGAGGTCCTTCCAAACCACCCCCCTTTTCTCATAGGGGCACGGAGGTTCACACACCAGCCTTGCCAACGATCCTCCCCCCTATCAATTGGGGACACAGAGGCATGGCACAAACAGCCCAACAGGCTCTTAACCCCCCCCAACCATCCTCCCCCTCCCAACAACCGTGGCACGAAGGTGTTACTCACCCGTCCAAAGTATACTCTCTCTCGGCAGCTCCCTCCACAGGTGCATGTCTGCTGTCGGCCGGAAAGCACGATCAAGTACAGCACTGCAACCGCAAAGCAGGCTGTACACTCAAACGTCAGTCAAACACACATCACTCACAGGCTTTTAAAGTTGAATTAAAAATATGTGGCTGGTTTATAAAAAGAAGAATAAATATGTGGCTGGTTAGACAATAAGAATAATAAACATGTGGCTGGTTTATTAAATAAGAATTATAATATGTGGCTGGTTTATAAAATAAGAATAATATGTTGCTGGTTTCATATAAGGTATACAGGTATTATACAGTTATGTCACATATTTATACATATCGTTCAGGATGGTGCACAGCACTACGCCACCTGGTGGCCATGCTGCACTTAGCCTACAAGCACATCATACCCCTGCATATTTAAATATCAATTATAGCTTATATTTATTGCTTGTAATTGGTATGTGCATTTGGGTATCAAGCACTAGTTCTCAAGTCTTACATGGGGGACAGGCAACAATATATGTTAAACTCAGTATTTGTCATTTGATCTCTAGATCTGCTTACAGGATTCAGAGACCTAAACAAAGTCAAGCGTATTGTGTTTCCTTCCATTGGTATGGGCACAATACATTACAAATCATATGTTTCGTTACTCAGATACATACGGCACAATCACATAAAGGTATGTTGGGTACAAACGGTAGCGAGCAGACATTTACCATACTACCATAACTTATTCTGACACGTGTTACAGTCTCCACACGCAAAGCTTAGACAGACTTGGCTCATTAGATCCTACAGTATATGTGACATACCAGAACAATTCTTACGTCATCAAGGTACAGGTAGGTGTCCATAGTGTACGCAACTAATGCGATTTTTGGGGGATTTTCAGCAGCGGCATATCAGCACAAACTCATATGTACCCAATGCCTACCATTTTTGTCATTTATCATCTGGGTTAGGCCTCCTCCCCCCTTAGCAGAATCTCAGAGTACTGCAGAACACTGAACATACAATGTTCATACAGGTACGTTGATCCCGGTTCCTTAAACACTCATTTAGTATAAAGATTCATCCCATAGAGACAAGTGGGTATGGCCACCTGGGTATTTCTCCCAGACGCCTTATGCCTTATAGATAGAGGTCCTGCGAGGCCAACACCCATCCTCCACGAAAGAGGTAATAATGCCCACGGGCCAAATCATAGCTAGACGCCTTGCATGTTGCATAGCAAGGGAATCACTCGTCACACCCCTCCACAGATCAAAGACTCATCCCTTGTAAGCCCACATCCAGATCACCCCCTCGCGATCATATGTTGCGCTGAAAATTACTGTACGATATCACTATGGCCATGTTTCAATTATGGCTACGCTGTCATAACCAGTAACTTTCAACTGATCTACAACTTAAATATACACCAACCCACCCCATTAATTTCCCTTCAGTTGTACATTACTTCCCAGTACTACAGGAACTACATTGGGCCTCTCTCATCCTCTTATGCATAGTCCTCACACAAAGCCATCTATGGGCCTTTGCAACATAATTCAGGTACCTTAGTGGACAATACGTCTTATTGGCAACCCCTCATTTGGGCATTAAGTTCACATATCAGCTGGATTGGAATGTATGCGTAAAGTGCAGCTATCTCACAGCTTTCTACCTGTAAATTCAACCACGTCTTATAGTATTATACTTCTGCTATATCTTGCACTGTCCACATACGGTCACACAGTAGCTCTCCTCACGACCCTAACTACACGGCCTACTCCTGGCCAAAGGCACAGAGGGTAATAATTCCCTCATAACAGACGTTCTCCGTACCTATCATTGCACTACTTCAGTCTAGCATATTGTCAATTTACATTATGATACGTACTGAAGCTATCATGTGGGTAATTTAAGTTCCCGGGGTCGACCTTACTAGCCAGCCGCCATTGGGCTTACATAGTCAATTCCATACTGGACTATGCCCACATAACCACTGTGTATTAGACCAGTTCACATACATCATATTATACTGTTCTTCCCGCTTTCTGGCTATTTGACTACTCGAGCTACCATGGTACAAGTTTCCACATTAGCCATGCACGTGCAATGACTATTGTACGGCCTTACCTAGCATCTAGGATGTTGAGTAATTCCAGCTTACGGGGCTACCATGACCTTATCATACCATGGCCAAGTTGTTCACCCCAAGGGCTATCCATTACAGCAGAATGGCAGCCCCTCATCTGGGCTATTACATACGGCATAAGAATTACAATTGTTCACATAAGTTGCAATTTGATCACAACCTACCACAGCATGCCTCTACATGTGGCAGCCACTAGGCCACCACTCTTATGTTACATTTGACCCACCACAAGCAATCCACTACCACTCAATTTCGGCCCACGGGGGCAATTACATATGACCATGGTCACGTTAGACCACTCAAAATCCTCCCTATACAGCATTTCTCAGCATTTACAAATCCAGTCACAGACACTTACGTGATCTCCAATATTAGTTTCCCGCTGGTAAACTAGGAATGTCCCACATACTTCATACATAATTCAGGTTCTTCTAGCGGTAGGACACCCAGCGGGAACTCACCTAGGCACAATATATTTAGGTGTCTCTTCCCTATACATATATATGTCTTCAACTAGGGTCACCTACATATGTAGTCACCCTGATGCAGCGGCTTACACAGGACTTACTGCAATCTCAGGGGACAATTGGCTATGGGGTAGGTGGCCGGGGTCAGTAAGCCAGATCAAAGGGTTCCTTAGGAACTATGCATGCTTCAAGGTATATCCCATCGTAGCCGCAGCAACATGGGGTCATTCATGGGCATGCAGACCGGTTCGAGATCTCTGCCAATTTGTCATTGGCCACGTGATAAACAAGTCTGGTCTGGTATCCCTTATTTCATCAGACAACTAACGTAGGGGAAGCCTGTCAACAATTTTATCTTGTATATTACTACGTACCAGGCATTCACAATACAGCTGCTGACCAGTTATCTAGTCTTATCTAGTCAGTTTCAGGCGTTCAGGAGGTCCCTAACAACTGCCTCACCTATAGCTACAATAACTCCCCAGCTCTAAGAATTACCTATGGAATAGAAGAGTGGCTAAGTCACAGCAAGAATTCACACAGTTGACCCTCAAAGAATACGCACACTGCTATGACAGAGTTAACTGCACATATCGAAGGTCATGTCAGATCACCACCTTACAAACTGGTTCAAGTATACAACGTTGGGGGCTTTCAACACTTTTTTGCCACATCAAAACAACATCACACAACACCATTAAGTTATATCTCCCGAACATTCACCGCCACATGTTTTCAGATACAAACACCATTCTCAAAAAATGCCATATACTTGGCTTTTATGGTTTCCCACGATCAGAGAATTTACCATCATATGGCAACACGATTCCAAGCTTTGCCTACGGTATTCTAACCTGTACAAATACAGGATCACTTAGTATTAACTTACCATCAACTACATCCAGCCAGAAGGGGTCACGAGGTACTTATTCAGTACTACCCCACCAACAACGCTTACCTCAGCTGACACAGGAATTAAGGAATGCATTTGTGTAATGTCACCATAATACACTAACTCCATGTCTTGTGGTTTCGTAATAAACATCTTAGATTACACTATATGGGTATTCCTTTTTGTCCACTTATTTACAGGCCTACCACACACACGACTTTTTGATTATTGTGATAAGTATACTCTCTAGCTATTTCATACTATACTGAAATGGCCCCGACCACAAATTGGAAGGCGGGTCCTGAAGTTGTGGGAGGGGCTATGTCCCTTTAAAAGGGACTCCCTCCTCCTACCTAAACTTACCTACCGGTCCAGATTACACTATATGGGTATTCCTTTTTGCCCACTTATTTACATGCCTACCACACATACGACGTTTTGATTATTGTGATAAGTATACTCTCTAGCTATTTCATACTATACTGAAATGGCCCCGACCACAAATTGGAAGGCGGGGTCTGAAGTTGTGGGAGGGGCTATGTCCCTTTAAAAGGGACTCCCCCCTCCTACCTTAACTTACCTACCGGTCCAGACGTACTTCTGGCCTACCCTCCTCTCCCTCTATTCAATACTCTATTCAACACTCTTTAAGGTAGGCCAACTTATTTACAGGCCTACCACACACGTCGGTTTCAGCACACATCTACCGACTTTTTGATTATTGTGATAAGTATATTCTCTAGCTATTTCGTACTATACTGAAATGGCCCTGACCCCAAATATTTATATATATATATATATATATATATATATATATATATATGTACTCTCTCGTCTACCTGTATTTACTTTGTTTGTTACCCACTATAAAGGCATAGAGGTATTTATTGCAAGTAAACATCCTAGATGATTTTTAAAGAACACTTTTTATCACACTAGGCAAAATAGAGGTTTGGGAATTACATGTATTGCTTCTTACCATAAGGGGGATCTGTTGGCCCAGTCCCTGTCCTTCTTTGCTTCTTCTTCTCTGGGTTTCCTTCAATATCTATTTAGGATTAGTGATGTACCGAACGGTTCGCCGGCGAACGGTTCCTGGCGAACATAGCATGTTCGCGTTCGCCACGGCGGGCGAACATATGCGCGGTTCGACCCGCCCCCTATTCGTCATCATTGAGTAAACTTTGACCCTGTACCTCACAGTCAGCAGACACATTCCAGCCAATTAGCAGCACAGCCTCCCTAGCAGACCCTCCCACCTACTGGACAGCATCCATTTTAGATTCATTCTCAAGCTGCATGCTTAGTAAGAGGAGGGAAAGTGTAGCTGCTGTTCATAAGATAGGGAAAAGCATAGCTAGGTTAGGGATAAGGGTATGTTTTTTTTTGATTTTTTTTTTCTATGTAATGTAAATGCACTTAGTTGTCTGCCA